>JAJQWJ010000002.1:43156863-43756863 GCA_023637945.1 Phaethornis superciliosus | reverse complement strand
TATTTGCCACCTTTTCCAGTGTATAAATAGATAGTAACTTTGTGAAACTGTTCACACATACTTCATGTACAGCTTGCTTAATAAAGAGATTCTAACCCTTAAAGAATTGGAAACATGATTTCACTTCACTTTATTGCCATTTCTGGTCCCTAAAAGACTTGTGAACTGCAAGTGACACAAATATGCAGTTTTGTAATTGGCAACATATTAATTAGCCTTTACATATGGAATAAAAAAATTATATGGCATTTACATTATTAATGATGAATGGGTTATATTTTCATAATTACCATGAACATTGAGGTATAAATACAATAACTGTATGTGCCACCAAAATATCAGTTACTACAGAAAGATTGCTGTATTTTGAAATATAAACAAAAATCTTGGAGGACAGAACAGAGCAGTCCTTAAGTCCTAAGCATGGACTCCTTCCAGACCACCATCCCCCTGCCTAGGCTGGGAGAACTACATAATTGCCAGCCATAGAACCCCAAAGTTTACCATCTCGCCCTACAAACCCCTCTGACTCTCCCTCCTGGGCCTCGCCTTCCATCCTTCCCTGCTTCCTCTAATGTCACCCCTTACTCAATTTAAATTCTCCTCTTTCCTACCCAGTCCCTTTGTATGTGCCACCTTATCATCCCCAAGGCCACCACAACATAGCAATCTCTATCCTGCTCAAAATGGATTTCCCTCCGGGCTTATTTGCTGTGGGCAACCATCCATCCTCTCCTCTCTGTCCTGGCCTCCCACTGCTCCACTCACCATCTTTCTTCACTCCTCTTCCTACTTCTTCATCTGGATGTTGCTATTTAGAGAGTACATTATTTTCCCTGTCCCTTTCAGTCTTTGCCTTCACCCCATAGTCAGAGCCATGGAGAACAGACTAAGTTTGAGATGCTGAGTATTTGCTAAAATATCAGTAACATTTGAATAAAACTTACTTCAGCGTCACAAAAAGGTTGATGACATAATTTATCCAGTTGCTGTCCTGTTTTTCAAGTCAGATGATCCTTGCTGTGGTTAAGGAACTCTTACTACAGCATGAGTCTTCGTAATTAAAAACTTGATGGAAATTTTACCTTTTTTTCTGGTTTTGCAATCTACAGAAAGCATTTGCATATGCAGATGAAGATGAAGGTCGGCCAGCAAATGACTGCCTACTAATATATGATCATGAAGGAGTTGGTACTCCTGTTGGCTCTGTGGGTTGCTGCAGCTTTATTGGCGAAGATACAGATGAAACATATTTGGATACATTAGGACCAAAATTTAAGACCTTGGCAGAGATCTGTCTGGGTAAAGAGATCGAACCTTTCCCTGATGTCAACCCACCCTGGCCAGGCATTAACACCACCTTTCCAAACCCTGAAAGTGATCTAAACCTCCCGCCACCTGGAACCACCATCATTGTCAACGGAAATGCCCCTATGCCTACCCCAGTTGGCACTACAACGGTTGTTACTGAAAACACCTACACATCTGGGTCAACCATACAGCCCCCAAGACCAATGCCAGATCCCTTGCTTCACGGCAACATGACGGTGACTGAGACCTACACCTCTGGCTCTTCTTCTCTTCCTGTTGACCCTCTGCGATCATCCAATGTTGTAGTAACAGAAAGGGTTGTTGGTCCTGCATCTGCCTCTGATTTGCGTGGCATGTTAGATATCCCTGATCTCACAGAAGGGTCTAACATTATCGTCACGGAAAGAGTAATTGCACCTAACTCCCGGCTCCCGACCTCTCTCAGCATCCCCGATTTGGTAGATGGCTCAAATGTGGTGGTGACAGAAAGGGTGTTCAGGCCCGCCTCTGCCATGCCAGGCAGCTTAATAAATATCCCCTCAGAGTTATCGAATGCCCACAACGTGGTGGTCACCGAGAGGGTAGTGTCAGGGTCTGGGATGAGCAGCCTGGGAGGAGCAAGCATTGGAGGGGCAAATCTGGGAAGCCTGAGCAGCACGAGTCAGATGCTTAGTGCCGACTGTAACCTTGGCCAGGGAATGGGCACAGCATCCCCCGGCACCTCCCGGAGAAGGGTGACAAAGTACAGCACTGTGCAGTACTCCAGTCAGTAAGGTCTCTGCATGCCCCTTCCTGTCGAAATCACCATTTGTACCAACACCAATTAACGGCCACCCACCAAGAATATTGTTATTATTTATAACTAGGAAATAGCACCCAAGTTTCAGGGATTCCTGCTTGTGTGAGGATCCCTGAAGGGTGCCCTTTGTCACAGTCAAACACAAGATTTTGTCAGACAAGGGAAAGTTGAAGTTAGCTTTAAATTTATTTCTTTCTCTCCACCTACTTCTACAAATGTACAAATAGATACTAAAGTTTTTGGAGAGAGACCTGTTTACCTACTGGAGCAGTGAGAGAAAATCCTTGTGCACATACAGTATCAGCATGATTAATGTAACATATAAAAAAGGTGTTAAAATACTGTACTGCTGAGTAATGTCCCACAAAAAGTAGATTTGGGTTCATAGCCCCTCACTGACAAGACAGGAAAAGAATGTAATAAATGAGTAGTCAACTCAAGACTAAATAAGCACTTTCAAATGCATCTCTTTACTTCTCATGTAATTCATGGAAGCGCTACATAATGGCACTTTCAATCATTTCTCCCATCACCAGCAACAGTTATAAATAATAATCATATAAACACATTTTCACCACTTTCTGAAGTTCTCAGTAAAACAAACACTCTGCCAGGGCCTGACATGCTCTGACTCTCATGGCAACAAGTGTGTTCAGCAATTCACTGCAGTTGACGCTGCTGCGTTGACACTGTCATCCGAGAAGATGTTGGCTTCATCTCTTCTCCATTCCCATTACAGATTTATTTCCATGTAAAATTACTTCAGTGGCAACCAGGAACTCTTAGTGGTATTTTCATGCCAAACTATGACTACCATTTAAGTCCCCCATGTCAGGTCATGTTAAGAGGGATATAATATACTGTGCCCGTTCTCTTTCGTAATGCTGGCAAGAAAACAACATCTTAAAAGCTTTGTGATGTGGGGAGACAATAGAAAGTATTTTATCACTGACTCTGGTAGCTGAAGTCCTTCATGAAAACCAAAAAAAAAAAACCACTTGGGAGCAATATAAATTTGCTAGTAAGCAATATGGTGAATTGTTACTTCATATGTCAATGTATTTTGCATTGATATTTTGAAAGTTTATTTGAATGTGTTCATTGAAAAAGTCTATGATTCTATAATCTTAATTAAATCTGGCTTTTATTTTCCCACAAAAACAGCTCTATTGGACTCTGTTATTCTAATAACACCTTAATGTGGCTTAGAATATGATCTGAAGGAGCAAAATACTGAAATGCAGTATCTATCTCATTTTACTTCTGTATCATAATGTACAGTGACCATAGCATATGCAACATCGCTTCAATGTAAATACAATAGAGTTATACAGAAGGACTAGCAGCTTTTTTTTTCTAGGTCACCAGATCAGTAGTTTTCACACAAATTTTGCTTCTTCAGCTTTGATGGGTAGGTTGGCAAAAAGTTCAAGAGTAGCCTGTGAACCACCCACCCTATATAGTGGAGAAGAAATGTTCATTTGTGTATCCGGATTAATTTATCTCAGAAGAACTGGATGACAAGTTTCTGACTCTGGCATCAGGGAAAGGCTTTTCAAAAGGTGCTTTCAGAAATGCAATTACATCCACTGCCAAAGACAACCTGCAGTGCCCTTGGAGTCAGTGCCACAGCCATTAACACCAGTAATCCCTAGGAGTCACAACCAAATCCAAAGCTACTTTGCAAAAGGGTCCCTTTCATGACTTTAAGTTTTCTCCTGAAGCAACTGAACATCCTAGATGCTCTCCCTGTAATGCCTGAGGCACTGGCATTTTTACTTCATCCTGTAGCCTCAGTTATCTTAAGTATCACTAAAAATTGCATTGACTCCAGTGGCTAAGGCTCTTCTATGTTATGTACCAACTCTAAGTAGGGTTTCAGAACCATTCTTTAAAGAAATAAAAATGGTACTAGTAGATAAAGCTGTACCCTTTTAAATCTCGAGAGTTTGTGATGAAATTCACTAAAATACTGACAAGATCCTTTTTTTTGCTAGCCACCTATTTTCATAATAAAAATAAAATATTTGAAATATATGACTCGCTAGACATTTAGAAAGCCTATGAAATATAGTCAAAGCCAATGAGAGATATTTTAAAATGTAAAATACTAAAGTCTTTTGTAAATATTTCCATAATCACCTTATGCAAACCAGAATTATTTTTCCCATTTGTGTTTCAAAGAAATATCTAGTTTTTAGAAGCACATAGTGAATTTTTTGTGACCCTTTTTAATGGGAATGCTGTGTGAAGTATAAGGGTCTGAAGTAACTATGGTCTCTTGCATGTCTAGAAATGGAAAGGGGAAGAATTAATAGCAAAAAAATGTTTTTTCAAAGTACAGCTTTTGGTTGGTTATGTAGTGGTTGTTTACTTCTAGTATTATCTTTTAACAACTTTTAAAAGATAAATATGTAATAAAATTTCTTGAAAGGTTCCTAGCATTTTTTAATATCCATGTCTCACATAAAACAGCAATCACAGCATTATCCCTTAGTGCATTTCCAGTGCATTTCTGAATATTATTTCCTATTGCTGTGTAATTTTTATGAACTTTCTTAAAACAATTTTCTCAGTGAGATGTGGACATTTTTAGGTTACTGCAAATTGTAGTAGAAAAATGTATTTAAAGATGTAAACAAATACTCGGTTCATTAATAATTCTGTGCAAATTCTTTTTCTATCTGTAGTCATAGAAAATAGCATATAGTTGAGTCCTGACTAACAGGCATAATCTTGTTTCTTTTTCTTCGGTGTAATTTAGAAGCCTACTTGCTGTCTACCTTTAATCATGTTGTTTAATAATGAAGTATTAATGGTTTTCAGGAAAGAAAGACAACTTTCAGTAGTGATATTAATCCTGCTCTAAACCACTAAGTCAAAAAGCCTTATTAAAGTGTCAGCAGTGTCCAACACTGAGTCTATGGCTTTATTTTTTTACTTGTGTTTTGTTGAGTAGGTTCCTACAGTTTTATGCAAGCTTATTGAGGTCTTGACAGCATGACAAATATGGAAGAATATAAAGAAGAATATAGATCCCCAAGCTGAGGGTCTTGTTAGATTTCTATCTTTGAAATAGTATCTGAATTTGAACTCCAAGTTTTGATAGTGTTTACTCAGCCCTGATTTTGTGGTAATAAATAAGATAACTGTTGTGAGCAGCACATACTCTTTTTAATATAAAAAGACCATATCAGAAGAATTTCCTTCCCATGAGTGTGCTGAGACACTGGAACAGGTTTCCCAGGAAGGCTGTGGCTGCCCCCTCCCTGGAAGTGTTCAAGATCAGGTTGGATGGGGCTTTGAGCAACCTGATCTAGTGGGAGGTGTCCCTGCCTATACAGGCAGGTTGGAACTCTGAGGTCTTTGAGGTCACTTCCAATCAAAAACATTCTATGATTCTATGAATTTAAGAAAAAATTTTAAAAGGCTAGTGTTTTGCTTGTATTAACATAACTGCATAGCTCATCACTATAGAGCAACTATAGTGATGATTTAAATGCTCATCACTATAGAGCAACTAAATTTCCATTCTATTTAAAAGGTATTTAACATCACAGTATTACTGTGTTTTCATAAAGAAAAACATTAGATACATGTTTGTAATAATTTCTGAATGGCACTGAAAAAATACAATAAATTATGATTTGGAATATCATGTTTTAAGTAGATTGGCTCAGTATATTTTTTTTTTTTCCTGCTTATCAGTGGGAAATGTGGTTTCCTTAAATCTTCTGGTTTGTGCAGGAAAGTTCTAGTTTTAATTTTCTTTCAGAAAAAAAATAAAAAGGAAGAAAAGATTTTGATTTAGAAAATCATGGCATCCCAGGGTGAGTCTATTTCCTGAGTCAAATTGACTAAGATACTTTGATTCAGGTTGTTAAGCAGAAATTTTTCTCAGGTCTCACAAGAATTGTGGTAAAATTTCCTCTAGCCATTGTTCTCTGCATTTTTCTCTCTCTTTAGATAGACTTTTTTGTAATACCCTTCTGTCCTGCAGCTTTTAAAGAGTGCCTCAGAGGATCTATAGATTAACACTTGAACACAAGCCACAGAGAAGTGAGGCAAAGACACTGGAATCACAGTATTTGACAACATAGACATGACCAATACATTCAGTTCATACTGGCCAAGCTGAGCTGAGACAACAAAAATACTTTAGTTCTAAATGTAAAAACAGTAAGTTTTTACTTTTCTGAATCAAATTTCTTTCTAATGTTCCAGGCCTACGTTCATGATAAGAATGATTATTATTTTTTTTTTAATTTTTTTTGTATGGAGATTTTTCAATAGGGTTCATTTGAATGCATTAAAATACTGGTTTTAAAAAGAGAATCATATTTTTACCTCCAAGTCTAATTTATCACTATATATGCCTTAACATTTTGACATCTTTTTTCTCAGTATTTCATACAGCATGATTTTTGGCACCCATACATACCTTAGGTAATGATTTAATTATCTTTTCATAAAGTTAAATTAAAAACCCAAAACATTTACTATATTCCAATTTATAGCAATGATATTTCTAGCAGTCTAATGACACTGCTAATTCCAGTGCAATGGATATAATTATTTACCTTTTGTGTAGACTGTAGAAATCAGTCAAAATTCTGTTAAACAAAACCACTTGTGCACTGTAATTTTACAAAAAGGAAAACGGTAACAGGCTTGGAAACACTTTTGTGTAGTGACAGATCTGTTTCACTTTCCTGTCATGACACAGTAGTTAAACAGCATCTTGTTATTAAAGATACAGTACAATAAGGTTTGAAACGGAACAGTCATGAAAAGCCAATTTAGGAAACAAAAGCTGCTTAATTGAATTTTGTCACATACCCTGAACTTTGATATTCATTACATATTATTGGACCTTTGATATTCATTACATACTATTGGACTTACCTGTAAACATAGTTAGCTAGCTGTGTAGCCCTTTTGTTATTCCTATCTTTTCAGGGAATTCTACAAACTGCAGTTATATAATAATAATAATAATAATAATAATAATAATAATAATAATATGTATTCCTTTCAGGCTTTTTCCCACTCATTCATCAAAGATTTGCTTCAAGCCAGTCAAAATCTAGGTAAAACAAACAGTAATTTTGTACCTGCAGGCTTTGATCTTACAGTGACACAGAACCAGAGATCTGGGCAAGGGTTTGTTCATGCACCAGTCAATGCAGGCTCAGGCTGTCAGAGAGGTGAACCATCTCAAGACACCAGAGAGGGAATCAAGAGACAAATATCTCTCTGGGAATCCTTATAGGACCTTAGTAAGTTGTTCCATTTTTTCTGCATTTTCAATAAATTGTCTTTGAAAGGGAGAATGGCAACCAATTTTTTTAACTTGACATTCAGTTTATGTTGAATTGAGCTCTCTGTTGAAATTAATGTGACTAGATTTGCTCAATATTTTAAGTCCCTGAAACTATAGCTTGTTAATTTTTCATTTATTCTTAAAATAATTTCCTTGATTAAATTTAGCTACAGTTAGAATGTTTTCACTTGTGACAAACCTGCGACACTAGTATTTGACAACAGGCATGAGCCCACAAGCTATATCTAAGAGAACAGGGGCTGAGGTGCAAAGTTCCTGTAAAAATAGGCAATATGGCAAATTTGTGGCAATGTATGATCTTGTTTCGATTTGCAGGTGAAAAGAGAAAAAGAAGGTGGAAGAGCATCTAGACCTTTCCCTTGCCAGGGGACAAAGTAGTATAGAGGGGAGAAAAAAAAACTACTTCTGGGAAGTGCTTTAGATCTCAGCACCATCCATGCAGGTCACTACAAGAAAAATCAAGTGCACAAAAATTTACAGGGTCATATTCTACATCCCCTATCACAAATCAACAGCACCTGACTGCATCCAGAGTCCCTCAGATCAGCAGGAGACACAGGAAACAGACAGACCAGGGAGACATAGGAAAGCCCAGCAGTTTAAAGGACTGGATATTGCAGTCCCATCTAACTTGTTTGTGTTTTATTCAGTCAAATTGACTCCTGTTAATGAAAATGGGAACAGAAGAGGCTAGAACAAGATCAACTCTACTGCTGTCTTTCCTGACAAATGCCTACCTTAAGCTTCAGATATTCCAGTAATGAGGATTCAACAGCCTCTCAGCTGATGCAAGTCCATTAACTACAACTGCAGAAGCTTCCTTAAATACTCTTTTTTGCAGTTTCTCATTCTCTGTAAATACAGAGACGTGTGGGCTATCGGTCTGTGAGGACACAAGAACCACAGCTTCCTTTTCTCCTCAGGAAGGCCTGTTTGTCTCTATTAGCTTGAATCATGTGATTCCTCCTGGATGCCCTTCTCACTTCATAAATCAAAGATGAGAAGATTTAGGAGTATGTATTTAGACTGTGTCCTGAGGTACATTTTTATGCAACTTGGAAGTACTTTTATTAATGTATTATATTTATTTATTTAACTATTAACTTCTTACAACATTAGTTCAGCCCAATATGCTTTCACATTTATCCTGTGTAAAACTTTTAGAGAATACTAGTAATGTTTAAGACTAAACACAAATAATGGCACTCTACTCCAAAATGAAGACTTTCTTCTGATAGCTTAGCTGTGCAAGGTACCTCAGTGAGAACAACACAGCTAACTTCACAAGAATGATTTATATAAAAGTGAATTCTGCAACAGTCCAATAGAAAATATTACAAATAGTTATAAGAACAAATTTCAGTTCCATACACTTTTTCCAGCCTTCAATATTTTGTATCACTTTAATAGACTTCTCCTAAATGTTTTCCTTTTTTTTATGATGACCAGCACCATAAGTGTATGTGAGGTAATGTCCAGGTGTAAGGTGAGAGCAGTTATTTTTGTTCTGAGGCTTTTCAAGTGGTCTTAGATGGCTCTTTGCTGCTGGTATTTCAGGAATTTTTCTTTCCGGGGAATTGTGAGTGGATTCATGGACTCATCTAACACATTCAGTGTAGGCATTAGAATGGGTTGGTCTGTAACTTTACTGCAGTGGAGATAAATTAATAGGACAATTAAAAGCATAGTCAGAGGTCAAAGTATCCTCTCTCCAACATCATCATTACTATAACTTAATGACTGGTTTTCACAAGTGGATTGTATTGTGGTGACTGTGAACTAAGAACATGAGTTAAATGGAGTGAAAACATATCCTAGCACATCAGCCAGGTCCTACATTTGCTGATATAATAGACATGCACTCTCCAAGAAACTAGCCAGCACCTGTAGAGAGCATGTTTTTCCACAAGGTACTCTGTGGTGAAATTATTCAGATTAATATGTTGCAGACTAGTGTAACTTTCAAACAGCCTTTTAAAAAGTGAAGGCCCTTTTAGTAGGGCCAGTAGTGAAAGGACAAGGGTTAATGTTTTTAAACTAAAAGAAGGTAGATTCAGTACAGATAAAAGGAAGAAAATTTTTATGATGAGAGTGGTGAAACACTGGGACGGGTTGCCAAGAGAGGTGGTAAATTCCCCAGCCCTGGAAATAGCCAGGATCAGGTTGGACCAGGCTCTGAGAATCCTGATATGGTTAAAGATGTTCTTGCTCACTGCAGAGGGGCTGGATTAGGTGACATTTAAAGGTCCCTTCCAACCCAAACTATTCTATGATTCTATGAAAACTGGAAGGAATTTTCTCTCTTATCACATTCAGCCCATGGATAACTGGTAACCACATTACAGATCCTATTATGAGCTGACTGAAATCTGACCAAAAAACAGCTGGGTTCTTGTACCTTCACTTCCAACAGAAAGTCACCTGAAACTCCACCAATCTGAGGGTTCCCTGTTCTTTTAATTTCCTGCCCAAACTTCACATCAGTTCATATCTGGTTTTGCGCCTGTGGCATTCTTCACTTTTAAAATGGAAACCTTCTTTTTTTTTTTTTTTTTTTTTTTGCTTAGCCAGCCCCTTCTAAGGTTGCCTGCAGACTTAATGAGACTTAATGTAGAGGCATACACAATTATAAGTTTAAAATAATTTTAAGTAGTTTAGCTCATGTATCTCAGTTGTGATGGAGGAAAATGACAGTGTAATACTCTTTTCTCCCATGAGATAGGGAATGCCACATTCCTGTTTCTGCAGTCCCTGAAAAATGACACTCTACTGTACCATTACAACAGATACTGGGCTTGACAAACTGCAATGAACAGACAAAACCTTGACAAACAGCAGAGATTGCTTCCGTAGCCCAAGCTGCAACTTTTCAAAATAATCTTTCTGTTTCTCATTCACCTGTCTAGCACTGATGAAAATTCATGGGACAAAAAAAAGGCTAACATTTCTACTTATTCCTAACACAAGTATAAAATGGAACATAGGAAGTTCCATTTAAACACAAGAAAAATCTTCTTTACTATGAGCATGACAAGTCACTGGAACAGGCTGCCCATAGAGGTTGTGGAGTCCCCTTTTCTGGAGATATTCAAAACCCATCTGGATGCAGTCCTGTCTAATGGGCTCTAGGTGATGTTGCTTTAGCAGCAGAGTTGGACTAGATGATCTCTAGAGGTCCCTTCCAACCCTAGCCCCTCTATGATTATATGAACTCTTGACAGCTCTGTGATTCTGTAAATTGGCAGAGGAGTGGCTGGAGAAAGAGATCTGGGGGAGCTACTTGGCAGCAGACTCAGTGCAGGTCAGCTCTGTCCCCTGTCAGCCAAGAAGGCAAACCCAAGCAGATGGGCACAAGTAGATGGTCCAAAGAGGGGATTATCCTGCAGTATTCAGTGTTGGTGCAGCCTCACCTCAAGTACTGTGTGCATGCTGGGACCCACAGTTTAAGGATGTGCAGGTCTTTGAATGCATCCAGAGGAGGGCAAGAGAGCTGGTGGAAGGGCTGGAGGGCACATCCTCTGAGGAGCAGCTGAAGGCTTTGGACTTGTCTAGCTCAGAGAAAAGGAGACTGAGGAAGGATCTCATGGCTCTCTACAGCTTCTTGAGGAGGGGAAGTGGAGAGAGAGTTGTTGATCTCTTCTCCCTGGGATCCAGTGACAAGGTGTGTGGGAAGGGCTCAAAACTGCTGCAGGGGAGGTTCAAAGGGGACATTAGGAAAAAACTTTTTAATGAGAGGGTGGTCAAACATTGAAATAGACTTTCTGGAAAAGTGGTTGAATGCTACTGGCCTGTCAGTACTTATGAGGCATTTGCACAATATCCTTAATGCTCTAAGTTTTGGTAAGCCCTGAAGTTAACTGGATGGTCACCACAGGTTCCTTCCAGCTAAACTATTCTATTCTATTCTATTCTATTCTATTCTATTCTATTCGATTCGATTCGATTCGATTCTATTCTATTCTATTCTGTTCTGTTCTGTTCTATTCTGTTTTATTCTATTCTAACCACTCATTGGTTTTATCTACCTAAATGCTCTCTGTCACCCAAGCCACACAACTCTGAAAAAACAGTCTACTGACAACTTCAGAGCAGCCTCGGTTGCTACACAGAAGAAAACAACAAAAGGGTTGCTCTGCCACTCCTTGTTTCATACACATAAAGGGCAATATTTCATGCTGTCAGTAACAAAAAGCTTGTGTTCAGGGCAAGAATCTGGTCTGACTTTTTTACACCTGGGCCAATCCCACAGATGATGTCTCAGCAGGCAGACTTATTTCTACAGCTGCAGCCAGCACCTGGAAAGTTAAACAATCCAGCTGCACCAGAAAAGAAAACCCAGGCAGGGAGCAAAAAGAAGAGTGGATATAGAGGAAAGAGCTGAGGAGAGAACGATAAGGAGAAAGAAACCGAGTGTAAGAGAGGAGGTAAAGCAAAAGCACGATTGATTATTCCTGGTGCTCATAAGGGACTAAACAGCTTGAATTTGTTTAATGAGCATGATGGGAGGCTTGGAGAATTGAAAACACAGTTAACACACACAAGAAAAACAATTACTCTGTTCTGAAAGTGCCAACTCTTTAGTTAACGTATCAAAACCAGTCACTAATGTACTTCTCAGTTCATTTTTCCCCACAATGGCCCTGGTCACGCCAGCACTTTGAAGCTGGTAATTGCACCCAGTGCAACCACTCTGTGCCCAAGAGCTGTCTGGGGCTAGGAACCCTCTTTGTGATGTGCATATTTTTCCACTGAATATGCATAATCCATTATATCTTTTTAATAACTAAATGGAATTTTGATATATTCATTCACACTGCTTCCTACTGCGATCTTTTCCCAACAAATGAGTGACAGTACACACAGTAAAGAACCATTAAGCAACGCAGAAAAGATTAATGACATAACTTCAAACAATGTGAAATATCTGCACAGTAGCTTCAGATGAATTTCAACATGTCTGAAACAAACTGTATTTTTTCTAGGGGAAGGAAAAAAAAAAAAAGAAAAATAAAGACAGAAAGACAGACAGACAGACAGACAGACAGACAGACAGAAAGACAGAAAGACAGAAAGACAGAAAGACAGAAAGACAGAAAGACAGAAAGACAGAAAGACAGAAAGAAAGAAAGAAAGAAAGAAAGAAAGAAAGAAAGAAAGAAAGAAAGAAACCAAACACAAGCATTACAGCTTCAGTAAAGTTACTGTTGCTTTTGTAAGCAGCAGAGGTGGACTCTGTTCTCTGTTGGTCTGATCTAAAACTCATCCTTCTCCACCCAGGGATTCCAGCAGTTGCCTGGCACTCCTCTAATTACTCAGCATGAGAAGGGAGTGGTGGGCAAAGCTAGAGGCAAGGGAAGGTTCCAGAGGAGTCAGTAAGGGCCAACCACTGTCCCCTATACTGAGGCCACTTTGACATGGTTATAACTCACTAGAATACTTGTTCTGACAACTGTGATCCCTGAAAGCAAACACTCTCCCTCCCAAGAAAAGTTAGGTTGGTTTAGGTGGTGATTTATTTGCTGTTAAAAGCTTATCAAGAGAATTTAGATGGTTTTACTTTGAAGAAGAGCAACCTGGTGTATGCCTCACACATTGGAAAGCCCCTTTCCCCACCAGGCAAAGAAGAGTTCGGCTGCTTTTATGGTTTGAAAAGCAAAGCTGAACTTCCTCTTTGTTCTGCTGTGTTGGTGAACTCTGAACTGCTGCTTCCACCAGAGTGAAAACAAAGAAACAATGCTCTATGGATCCTTTGGTGCAAACTGATTGTAGGGGTGGAACTGTGGCTTGGCTGTGGGAGGAGGAGCACTTAGCAGCTGCCAGGTTAAAGTGGAGGAAAGGCAAAAAGAAATTTGACTTCAGTGGTCAGTGACGCAGCTACTAGCTGCATTAGAAACAAGTAGGTACTGTTTGACATTTACTTCATAACATCAGGCAAATTATTTCCATAAAATATTAATAGAAGGTTTCCATATGAGGGAACTGAGGAACCTTCATGATACTTAATTATTCCTGCTTTGATCAATGAAACAAGTATAGCTGACACATGTGAAAGCTATAAGCAATGTAAGAAAGGACGTCTAAGTTCTGGCAAAATAATCTGCAGAAAAGCTTCTGTCTCTCTGGCTATGGAGCCATGTGAAGCATATCAGCATTTTTAAAATGGCAAATAGTTGTAAATATATACATATATTTACTAAAATTTCATTAACAGTGCACAGGATAGACAACCAAAGCCTTTTTCAGAATTCCAGGGAGCTAACTTCCAGATTAAGAAGAAAGTCACAATTCAAGTTTCTCTCAGCCTTTTCATGTAAAGGGATACTTTCAGGTCATGCTTAACCATGAGGCTAGGAAATATGCTACATAGCTAGAATCACAATTTACTTCAAAATCATAAATTAAAGCAGTGTAACATCAAGGCTCTCCAAGACATGTTCTGCCTCATTTATCTCAAACAGGAATTATGAAAAGAGAATTTCACAGTACGTTTATTAACATTGGCTGCAGTAGCTGCATCGGCTGTTTAACCTATCCTGAATGATACCCCTGCCCTTGAGACCCTAAAGAAGATCCTCAGAGGATCTCAGAGTGTATTCTTGGGCAAGAACATATTTTTGTTCGTTTACAGAGTGATCAGTACAGTGACTCAGTGACAGAACCAAGAAAGAACATGGAAATGCTGCGTGTTTTGCGTATATGGGTTTCTTTGTTTCTGCCTTCAGTTTTCTTTAAATTAAGAACATTTTGTTTAGGTTAATTTATTTAAAATTTAAATTTAGAAAAAAAGATGAGAGCATCAGCGAACTCCAGAAGCGGTGATATTCTCAGTAAGCAATACAAATAGATATACACAACTTCAGAACACATTGCAATGTAAAACAATTATAACATTGTTAAAAGATTGTAACTGTTGTTTTAAATTGTTGTAAAAAAAATTATACAATTGTTGCAACTGACATCACACACAACGTGAAAGTATGTATCCCACGCTGCTCCAACAGTAATTAGGGGTAATAATGTAAATTTAAAGACTCCCCGAAGGCTGGTTCCCTCCAAGCCCTCGTAGTATCCCACGCAGTATCAGAGCCAGCTGCTTCAGAAATTATTTACAGCACTTGAGTGTGATCTTGGAAAGATTCATTAGGGAAGTGGAGAGGATGTATGAGAAGTATATTTAATCGTTTTGCCATCATGAAGAATCAGTTATGCCTTTGTAAGCAGCAATTAATCAGATGCACCCAGGAAAGATCTCTACCGGATAAGAGTAGAAAGGATATGGCTCGGGGCATATTAAAACGAAAATTACAGGGAAGGTTATGCTAAAACAACTCACTATTTTATTTTCCCACGAGACCTTAGTGTGTCCCCCCCCATCAATTACTCGTTAATTTGTCATTTTCTCGTCGCAGTTGCTTTGCATGACTCCTACGCTCTCCACCACGCTTCCCTTGGCGGAGGGGGGAAAGCGACAAAAATCCAACTCGGAAAGCCCCAGGGAAATGGCGGCCACCGGCCCGACGGGCTGCACGGCCCCGGCCTCCGCTGCTTCCCGCCGGGACACCTCGCCGAGGGCCGGGCGGACCGAGGGTGGGTCGGGCGGGGCTGGGGAGGGCCGGCCGTCACCTGCCCCCTCCCGGCACCGCTCACCGGGGTTCCCCACCCGGTACACTCCACCCACCCGCGGCTACTTGTGCCCCCCCTTCAGGGGCCGCCTCCATTTCCCCCGACGAGGTGACCGGGAGCCGGGCGGAGCGCGGAGGAGAGGGAGGCGGCCATGTCGCGGGGCCCCGGCGGTGCGGTGATGTGGTTGTGTGCCCTCCTGGTGAGTCCGGACCCCGACGTGGGCTTCCTCCGCTACCGGGAGGCTGAGGAGGGAAGACTCCGCTTTACCGCGGGCGGGGGATGGGGAGGTTGTTGCGCAGCCTTGCGCGGAGCTGTGCGAGAGGGATGGGGGGGAGCGGCGGAGGCACCGCACGGCCCCGGGGTCAGCGCCGCGGGGGCTCAGAGCTCTTCCCGGGGGGACTTTGGCCCCGCTCCCGCCGCTGGCTGCTTATGGCTGGGAACGGGATTTCTCCCTTTGGAACAAAGATAAAAATCATCGCCGTTTGCTGTCGGGAAGCAGGTGAGGGTAGAAACACCCGGTAAGAACGGTGTCTGGGATGGGTGGGGTTCTTTGAGACGCCAGGAAGGCAGTGAAGAGTTGGTTCTGTTGGTACTTCGTGGTCTGTGTATGATCTGTATTAGCAAACTCCATTACTTTTGAAGAAATAGTGCCAGGAGGGGAAATGGATCATAAAGTATGATTTAGTGGAAGTTTTTATTGCCTTAGGGAATCTTAACAATCCAGGACACTCCAGGCTTTCTCCTGCACTACCCATAACTCTGAGCCATCAGCCTTTAGACCTTCCACCCAGGCTAAAAGCAAGGAGTATTTCATAACAAACTGTGACCTAACCATCTGGTTCGTTTGATTTTTGGCTGATGCTTTCTACATGTTTTACAGGAATCTCTCTTTTCGTATCTGCTGCATTGTTCTTTAGCTTTTCACCTTTCCAGGCTGGCAAAACGCCTGGAAAGTCGGAACACCACCAGGCAGACAAAGGCGAGGGTGGAGGCTGGGTCATTGGGCTGGGCCAGGGAGCTGGTCAGGGTTCAGGGATGGTTCTTTGCATGGTGGCACTGGCAGGTGATGCGGATGGGGACCCTGCTCTTCAAACTCGAGATCCTGCAAAATCAGTGTTGTTAGCTGGAGACTTGTTGCCTGGTAACTTTAATATAGGCTTGTGGTTGTCACAGGTTAGCCAGCAACAGGTGGTCCTGTTCTTTGCAGCAAGCTGGGAGCTACGGTTTGGTTGGAAAACATTTTATCCTTGTTTTGCCCCAAAGAGCAGTGGGAAACGTACAGAGGGATACTTATTCAAAGGTTTTCACCCATTCTTTCTGTAATAGCTGAAGCCACAGCATCCTCTGTTTTGCTGGGCTTACACTGGCTCAGAATGTTGTTGGTTTTACCTGAAAAAATTATTTTTTCTCAGTCCTCATTCAGTCTCAGCTAAAGCTGAGGCAGGATATTATATCCTCTGAGTGAACTCAGTTTGGTGCCTAAATACCTTGTCTGGTAGGGAAGGGAAATAAAGCTTCCTTGGTTGATGTCAGGAGATAGAGGCATTTCTGGGTTTTACCTTTCTCATTCAGTTAGGTTTTTTGGGGTCTCTTTTTGCCTTTTTTCCCTAATCTTTACAAAGCTATTCATGTAGTGGAAAGTCTAGTGGCTTGATGGTGAGCATCAGATTAGGGTCATTTATGTCTTCTGGCATGCAGAGATACACTGACAACTTCAAAACCAAATGTAGAAGTACTGTGTTCCCAAAGCATCTTCTAAGTAGAAGCATCAAGAACTGTAAATTCTTCCTCTATATTTTCCCTGGAAGTGTTTCTTGGTTCTCTGCAGTCCCTCCCTGCCCTCAGGCTGCATCCCTGTAATTCCATCCCTGGCTACCGTGCAGAGGTCATAGAAGCTTTGCCCTTGTCCCTGCCTCCTGCTCTTTTTCTGGGGATATCTAGGCACACTGGACTGGAGTGCACCCATGGGGTTGGGCTTGGCTTGGCACAGTTTTGTGTCCTGGGCACACAGCCAGAGCCATGGGCTTGCCAGGCAGGCACAGCTATTGAGGATTAAGAGACTGGCAGGTGGCTCAAGTCTTATCTAAAAGAGTTGATAGATGTATGAGTCTTACTATGCAAATAGCAAAATTTACTTTTTCTCTGAAAAACTTGTTAGGTTGTACTTCCTTGATGTTGGGGATGTTATTCTTGGTCTGGATGTTATGAAATTCAGTCCAGAATGCATTAGATCACTATTGTAAATTAGAGCCAGTAGAAATTACTGAAATCCAAATTTCTTAAACAAGATTAAATTTAAAAGGCCAAGCAAAAACTAATGTGATGCTTAGTTTTAGAAAGAGCAAGAGTGGGATAATTAAAAGCAGCCTAGCTTCTATCATGCGTAACATTTTAAAATACAGTAGAAGTATTTACAGGCATTTACAAATCTGATGCATTGATCAACAACTTAATATTGTTCCAAGAAGGCAGGGAGAAACCAGCACTATGGGAAAAGATGGAAGTAGGTGAAAAATACATTAGATCCACTTGAACTAGAGCTGTGTATTATTCTGGACACTAGACTTCAAAATAAAGTGAATCTGCCTAGGAGAGTCTAGAGAAAACAAAAAAATGCAGTCTACTTTTGGGAAAACCTGTTACATGATTCCTGAAGTGAGATTAAACAACTCAGAAAAGAAATTGGGTAAGATGCATGATAGATTTTCAGATATATGAAGGGTAATTGTGAAGAGAAGAGTAATTGTGAAGAGGAGAGTCATAGGGAAGAGAACAGAATTATGCTGTTCAGTGAGTGTTATTAACATGACAGAGGAAGATTTGGTTTAAGATCAAGACATCTCAGTATAGGTGTTTGAGTTTCTGCTATGTTAAATGGAGTGGATGCATCCACATTGATCTCCAGTAGTTGGTTGGATCAAATTGTGGTTTCAAAACAAAGCTGCAGAGTGTGCAAACCTGATCCCTCTGGCTTGAAAATACATTGGGATGTGCATCCATCTGCTCGTGGGTTTTTGGTCTGTAGGACCAGGCTAATTCTATTCTGAAGTCACAACCACAAAATGTGGGTTGAAAGGTGCTGGGTTCTCAGCGTTAGCTTCGTTGCTCTACAGATCTTCTCCTATTTGCTTTACAAAGTAGACATAACTACAGTCACTGGGGTCCATAGAGAAAAAGCAGATGTGGTCTGGCTTTGTGGCAAATTGAACTGTTCTCTGGTGCTCTTGTCTGTGTTGGCTGTATTTCTGTTTAGTGTAACAGCACATAGTTTTCATTTAGACAGGTAAATTTATTTGCCTTAATCTGAAACTGAATCTCAGTCAAACAGCAACAAGATCAACTTGCAACAAGTTGAAAATTAGGATAATAAAATTAGGGTAAAAATTAACAAAGGCTTTTACATCTGTAAGGCTAGCTGGGCACTATTGTACCTTAGCTAGGGAGTCTGTGGGTGCCTCCTTCACTTGGTTTTAAGAACAGATTCAACAGTTGTCAGGAAGCACTTGGTGTAGTTTGACTTGCTCAAGGGCCTGGTAGATAACCATGGATGGTCTCTTCATGATTCTCTTCTCTGAATGTGGAAGATCTCTACTTGACTCTTGTCTTCAGCAGAAAACTGACTCACAGGAGGTGTGAGATCTAAATCTTCTCACACTGCGTGTAGGAAAAAACACGTTTCTAGGACTTAATGTTTCATCATGTAGCAAATACAGACACATACCTTCTTGCACAGTCTGTGTCTTTGCAGCATAAAACAAAGCTGCGTATTCAAAATGTGTCCTTTAGTCATTTCCTGACTATGCTTGAAGATGGATTTGGGCAAGAGCAGCCTTGTACTCCCTACACATAGCAGTCACTCCCTTCTTTCCTCTGCCCTCTCATCTAGTCCTGCTACTTTCCTGTATTATTTCATTCCATTTCTGTTACTTCAGACATCAAGTTTTCCACTTTGTTTTCTGGAACCATCCATTTTTCTTCTGACAGTCCTATCTCAGCAGTGTGTCATCACCAGATCTGATCACTAGATGTCTGGTTTTTGTGCCAAGGCTGTGATCCACATCTAATGACATACAGGGCTTTCCTATTCATGCTAAGCCATTTAATAGAACGCAGCTCTAGGATATTAAAAAAAAAAAAAAATCAGAATTCAACACCTGCTGGATTTGTAACTTTCCTAACTTTTCCCTTTTCCAAGAAAATGTCACTGAAAAGTACTTTTCTGTTTTTTTAAATTTTTAATAAAATTGCAGGATCCCTTATATATATTTGTTCCACATGTATTTATGCATCTCATATATAAAATTGTGATTTTAAACAGCTTTTGTAGGTATCTTAGAAGTCCTATATGAGATTACCTGTGCACTACTGACAGAAAAGTAAAGAAAAGTATTTTTTGTTGTCATAGGAATGAAACAGAATGCTTTGAGGCTGTTTTGCTGCTAAGTAAACCAGGCTGATTTTTACTTTTAGCTATCTTAATGGAAGACTCTGCTTATAGTGATTAATGGGATTTTCTCCACTTCCTTCATACGTGTCCCAGTGGAACACCTGCTTACTGTTGAAATGCAGACACTTCTGTTTGTACGCTGGTTCTCAGATTTCCAGTACAAGGAAGCTTCTCACCTTGTCCCTCTTGTCTCCAGCTGGAATTGAGACAGAAACACTTCTCCCTTCAGTTTACTCAAAAGAACAAACAAGGATATTCACTATGACATCTTGGAAACTATACACCTTCCAAAAAAGTTGTAACTTTGGTTGGAAAGCCTTTATTATAAACCAAAATTCTGCTGTCAGTCCTGCTGGTAGAATCTTGTTAACCATGAAAATAAATTGTAGAAATCCATGTAACTAATAAACCAAACAAGATTAAGAATAGTGATCAAAACAACTTGGTCTAAAGTGCAAGTTGCTGTGGTCATCACAGAGTAAATCTTTGGGGAACTCAGTGTGTGATGATCTTTGTCTTTGGAACATCTACATTGTGAAAATTGCCATTTGAAAAATAGCTTTGCTGTGCAAGTTGAAACAGTGGTCTGCTACATTGTTCAACACCATTCACAGCATTTCTGCATTATGTGGGAAAGAGATAACATCTTTAAATAAATAAAAAAATTTAAAAAAAAAAAAAAAAAAAAAAAAAAAAAGCTGTCTTCAATAGAGGAATCAGGGCTGAGTCACAGGGATGAACAGGGAGAGCCCAGTCAATAGGATGGAAACCTGTCAAAGAGAACATGAAATACTCCTTGACTTACTTCAGTAAGAAATCACCTTTTCTGTGGCTGGTTTGCCTTAGGCGTTAGTACTAGTAAATAAATAAATAAATAATGTGGATTTAATCGTTCTGAGAACAATAGGAGAATTCTATAGAAAGCTCAGAAGTTTTTTTATTCATTTCATATGTTGTAATAAAATTACTTTTTGTTGTTACTCTTTTCCAGTGCCTACATTTTGCATTGTTTGGGCTTTTTTGATAGTAGTGGAGTCCTTGTTCCTCCAATAATTTGACTGATAGCTCCAGCTCCTGCTATCCTTCCTTCTAGTAGGGTGTTGAAGGGCCTGCATAGCTGTCCTGGTGGATGAAGAAATGGGCAGTCCTAATGCTGGATGCTAAGGGATCAGGTTTTGTGAGAGCAAGCATGATTTCCTTGCTAGCATGCATGTGCCTAACTCTGCTTAGTTTCAGTAAGGGGGGGTGTATTTATGACATCCCTCCTCCCAGAAAGGCACGAAGTAGAGAACTGCTTCTGTCACTTCACCTGATGTTTTGATTAATCCTTGCTTTTAAACGTTATCTAATCTGTGTTCTTTCATGTACTTGGTGACCAATCACAGCCTGTATAAGCCATGATTTGTCCAGGAGGGAAGGCTTCTCCAGAGTGCTGCTGGCAACCAGCACTTGATTCTAGCAATGTCAGTTTGCCATTGTTTTGGAAGGATGAAGTGTTATTCAACACTAAAACCTGGTTGTTTAAAAATTACTAAGTCTCCATTTACTTTAAAAAATATATTAATTGCTTATAATCTATTTACTGCTGGACGAAAAGTGCAAAACCTAATAACTCTACAATTATAGTGTATGTTTAGAATGTGAATTACTATGGGTAAATTTTTCAGCAGCTTTTGTGGAATAATATTATTTTATAGAGGTCAGATGCCCTCTTCTGGATTTGCTCTTCTTATGTCAGTTAAGTTTTACTAAAGCTAAAGTGACATAGAATTAATAATGATTATCATAACTTTCATTGCAGATCTGTTTGAATTACGGAAATGGACTCAATGTGAAGGTAAAACACCTGCTTTGTGTCTGAAAAAAGGCTCTCTGAGCAAAGTGCAAGTGTCAAAGGCATGTGTTACTTGAGTTGATAAATGTCTTGATTTTTACCATTTGCTGAAACCTTAAATCTGTGTAATGAATACTAAAATGAAATCTGAAATGTAAGTGAATAGATTTCTGCAGTCCATCAAACTGAGTTGAGTTCAGCTTTGAGAAACTTCCTCTAAAATACTAAATTTTAGACATCTTTTTTTTAACTCTCTAGAAATAAAATCAACTGTTATTTTACGGAGGACAGTAATTGTGGAGACATTTCCAGTTGCTAATCTGGAAGCCAACAGATACAACAGGGACTAAACTGGCCAGGAGGACGAAGGGTGTCATACAGGGTGAGAATGAGGGATAGTTGAGCAAGGATATCAGAGACAGTGGATGGGTTGAGTAGAGTCTGAGTACTAGGCAGTATTGGTGGAATGACTAATTGGTTAATAAGGCAGAAATAGTTGTTTAAAATGGCCTTAGTGCCAAACCTCTTCCCATGTCTGATGACATGCACTTATGTTTTCCAGAACAGGTGTATTTTCACTAACCCTGGTCATGGGAACTTGTTTGTGTATTTAAAACCTGTCTTACTTAATTCTGTCTTGGTGAAAAAACTAGTGTAGTTTTCTTGTTCAAACAGCTTTAGAAACTTACAGCTCTTGAGATTATGGTTTGTAAGGTTAGAGTTGCCCCGTGATTTCCAAGTTACTAGATATTAAAAGAGTAAAAGCTATTCACAAGTCTGAGCTACAGCAGCCATAGACCATTCATCTGAAATGGCTAAATGTGATGCTGACATGCAACCTTGTTATTTCACAGGTTTATAATCGAAATGGCAGAAGCAGCCTGCTGTCCCACCCCAGCAGCCCAGTCAGACAGAAGCGAGAATGGACAGTCCCTCCGGCTTTCATACGGGAAGAGGAGGACAATTCCTATAAGAATCCAATTGCTAGAGTAAGCCCAAAAAAGAGAGAACTACAGAGTGCATATAAAAATAGAGATGAAATGTAAAATAAGAATGAGGCTGTCTTCAATGCATGCACAAAGATTTATTGAATTTTAAAGGACTACTGAATCGCAATCGAAGATTGCCACATTTCCTTCTTTTTCCTTCCTTGAGCAAGATGAGTTGCTCTTGCACCCTTGTTTGGCTCAATCATTGATTTACCCAGTCCTCCAGTTTTCATAATTGGAAGTGCAATACCTTTGAGTTTTTTCACTCTACAGCTCCTAGCCAGCTGTGGCAGAACTTGGCAAGCGGGCATCAAAACTGCTAGTGGTGATTGGGCAGAAGGGTGTACATAGAGCATACACGATTTTGTATGTCTGATTTTTTAGGAAATGGAGCTAAAAAAACTTGAGGTGTTACACTTTGTGCCAGAGTGTTGTGCATTTGATTCAGCAAAAGTGTTGAAACCTGAATTCACTAACACCTGTCACTTCATGTAAAACAACTGCAGATGGTAGCAGGCTGTTACCCTCTGCTTGGGATGCCTCTTTGGTGATGTTGGCACAATGTGCATGTGTTTTTCCAGATGTTTCAGATGCTTGCTAACGATATACAGCCCCTTCTGCCTGTTCCTCTGTAGGTCTGACCTTTCTTCCTTGGCTTTCATTTCCTCAGTCCTGGTTACACTCACTAGCTTAGGTCTAATCTCCCTTTAAAAGTTTTTTATATTTTCATATTTTATTTCCAGGTTTTGTTCAGATAACTTCAATCTTCTCTGCTCAACTCATTGTTCCAGGCTCTCTTTTTATTTTCCACATTGTCTTTCTCCACATTTTATTTGCCCCTGTCTATTTGATCAGCCAGTTTCCTTCTTTCCTCTCTTAGGTTTCTCATCAAGTTTTCCAGCTTTCCCTTCACATTCTTTGTCCAAACAGTCTTGATTTTCTTCTCCCAGAGACCTCTCCACTCCATGGTTCCTAATTGCTGGGTTGCCCCTTACGTTCCTCATCTCCCTGAAGAAGATCCCCAGACAGAACAGGACCTTCCTGCATTCAACATCTCCACATTCAAACACATAAAAACGTGTTTAATAGTTTTCTTTGTTCATTATAAAAATAACTAAATTACTTAACTTGCATTTTAATGTGTTTTTACTTGCAAAACACTAATTAATCTGATATATCCCTGCTAGATACATTCTGATCTTGAAGATACAGGGGTAGTGGTGACTTACACTATATCTGGTCAAGGAGTAACAGAACCCCCTTATGGATTATTTGTTATCAATGGAAAGACTGGAGACCTGAACATAACAGGAAGGGTTGACAGAGAAAAGACTCCAATGCTGCTTGTAAGTTGGACAATAACTTTCTCCTTCTACGTGCCCTTCTATCCATTTTTTATTTATTTTGTTCAAATGTGTTTTCTTCAGTTAGTTTTAATCCAGTTTCTGGTTATTTGTTTGTGTAGGTGTGCATATATTTCTAAGCATATTGTGTATGCTTATATAACGCTTCCATTTTGTTATATATATATTACATATATTTTTGTATATTTCTATTTTGCATATGTATTTATATGTATTATGGTAATTCACAGTATTTGCTTATTGTTTCTGTCCATATTATTCCAGCTCAGAGGTCATGCTTTAGATAGGAATGGAGCAAAACTGGAAGAGCCAATAGACCTCCCAATTAAAGTCGTGGATATAAATGACAATTTTCCAGTTTTTTCACATGAAGTTTTTGTTGGTTCAATTGAAGAATTAAGTGAAACAGGTAACATTATTCTAATTTTTTTTTTCATTTAGCTTTTCCCAACACGTGCATGTGCACGAGTGGATACACTCTTTGCAGCAGCATAACTGCAGTAACAAGGATGCATTCTCATGCTTGTGTAGGCCAGTTTATTTATGAATGCAACTTTTTATTCAGGGCTAACCTCTATAGTAAGGTGATGGAAAAGCATCCACATGAAGGCAGCAGAGAGCAATTATTCTTAGGGCACCTTTGGTGTAGTGTCAAAGCTACCACAAATTCAGGGACCAGCAAATCCAGGGACCAGAGCCCTTCTGCAGGAGTTGCAAGGAGAAATTCAGTCTGCTTTCTGACCTTACAGTCCCAGCCTATTTGGGAGGGAATCTACTTTGCCATGCTCATGAAGATCCCTTCTTTATCAATGGGCTGGAAGGGAACTTCACTGTTCATGTACATATGGCTGTGACCTAACCCTCAAAGAACAAATTATTGGTAGTTTTCTTATTGATATCAGTAAACATAAGAGTGACAGATTATTTCCCTGAAGATAAACCAGAGTAAACCAACCTAATAAATACCTGGCATTTCATCCTTTCCAATGGTATCATAATCTGAAGGAACAAATTAATGACTGTCCACTTGGGTGAGGTATTGAGTTCCCTCAACTTTCTTTCAAGTCCATATGGCATCTGCTGCTTTACCTGAATTCCAGCTAATATATTTTGAGTGAATCTGTTGGCAAATGCAGCTTGTGGTTTAGAAACTTCTCTCTTTATGGTATCTACTGTTTTCTGACATCTTTAGAATTCAGCCTGCTGTGTAATGCTGTTGCAATGATTTCTGTGAGTTACAGATACGCTGATGTAGTTGGGTTTGGTTGTTAGAGGATAAACTTTTAACATGTGTGATTTGGATTTTAGGAAAGTTCCTTAGCTCTAGTCATGAAATAAACAAAGGCAAGAGCATCAGAAAATTGTGCAGTGCATCTGACAATAGTATCCTAATCTGTGACATTACAGTAAAAATACTTGCCAGAGCATGGCAGTGTAACACGCTATATTTTGTTTGATTTTTTCCAGGTACAATTGTAATGAGGATAAATGCAACAGATGCAGATGAACCAAATAACCTAAATTCCAAAATTGCTTTCAGAATCATTTCCCAAAGCCCTAGTGCTGCATTCAGTATGAATAAGGATACCGGCGAGGTTCGAGTAGCAACAATAACCCTTGACAGAGAGGTAAGAAAAAAACCCTTCCCATTTAATGTCTCTCAATAGTGTTCTTCTGATAACTTTATCTCTACCTGCCAGGCTGGGCAGCTGGCCCTTCTACCTTCCTTCACCTCCCCTACGAGTAAGGCCTTGTCTGGCCAATACATATTTTTCAGGGACAAGGAGGAGGGTGACAAGACTAAGATTGTAGTCCCCGTTACCTCTCTAGTACACTAGCCCAAATGGCTGTTGCTTTCTGTCCCTCCCACACGGCCAGCACAGCAAGAGGACATTTCTCTGTGCTGGAGAGCATATGGCAAAGACAACCCAGATCACCATGAGCAAAGCAGCTGGCCACATCTAGGTTTTCACAGCCTGCTATGCAAATCATGGTGCACAGAATGAGGATGGGTGCTGATGTGAAACAGCATTGAAAGCCACATATTATCAGCAACTTTACCTATACCTGCATGAATTTTCACTGGCCAGCAGATGGTGATCTAGATGTTAGCTCTGGAGCTGACAGCAGCATCCCTGCCTCTAGCACTGTCCAGACTTGCAGGTTATTACTGCTCCTGTCTCTGCTCAGTATTTTTAATTTGCCAAATAAGCATAGTCTAACTCTTTGTGAGGGAGATAAAGAAGTCCCAAATCCTTTTCAGAACCTCATCTCTACTCCAGCAGAGTCTGTAAAGGTAGTTGTGTGTGAGATTTACTACTAGCTAGAGGGAAAAGGTGATATAATTGGTGACAAGGGCTACCAAAATGTAATACAGATAATACAACGAAGAAAAAAAATTTAACCTGGTTTAAATACTTTTATTTCTTATCGTGGCAGATACATAGCAGCTATTCCTTGGTGGTAGAAGCAAAAGACCGTGGTGGTGAAATAGGTGGGAATGCTGCAAGATGTGATTTAGAAATAAAGATTTTGGATGTCAATGACAATCTGCCTGTTGTTGAAGGTAATGTGGTAAGTATATTTTTCACAATATTTGGCAAGTTTTGGCAGTTTGGGAATTTACACATGCCAGTATCCCATTCCTTAATAAAAAGTGGTGCAAACTTCCTTGCATTGGTGAAAAAAGTAAATTGTGACATCTTTTTAAAAAAGTGTTTTTCCCTTGCAGTTTGAAGGAAGCATTGAAGAAAACAGAGCAAATGTGGAAATTTTGCGAATAAAAGTATCTGACAAAGATGAAATGTTTTCTGATAACTGGCTGGCAAACTTTTCATTTGTTTCTGGAAATGAAGATGGCTTTTTTCATATAGTAACAGATACCCGAACAAATGAAGGAATTTTGACTGTTGTGAAGGTTAGTATATTCTTTAGAGAGTGTTCCACAAATATTAGAATAATTTTTCCCCCCTAAATGGAATTAGCATTCAAATTAATTATATTAGTCAGTATGTAAATCATATAACTTTACATGGTGTACACTCCTCCTTTAGCATGTTCTTTGTTGATGTCTTCAATAGTAAATAATTTTGTCCAGATTTTTTACTATTTACATTCTGTATAATCTCAAATATGTATCTAGTGGGGCAGAAGTTCCCAAACTTGACATGTTTGGTACAAGCGCTAACATATATGATGTAAACTTCCACATATTTTTGCTCTTCTTTCTGGTCTCATTTAAAATTTCTTTGTTTCTCATGGCCACAGATAATGGTGCAGACAACACCTAGTTCATGAGCCATGGTCTACAGACTTCCATACCCTGAAATTTTTAAAGTGAAAAGGGAAATTTCTGTCTTACTAATTTCACTCCCCTTTAGTCCACAAGAACTGAAGGTGCAGAGTGCATTAAGTACTTTTTTTTTTCTGCTCTCATTTCCTTATCTGAAAATTGATAATTGGGAAAAAATTATAAGAACTATTAGGCAAGTAATTTGATTTTAAAAAGAAATAAAAGTCAAGTAATAGTAACCACTGATTCATTGAAAGACAGAATACTGTGGGTAGGACTCATTGCACCATCCCTGAATTAGTTTAAGTTAAGTAGTATAGAGGTATACCTATGGTGCCATCCACCAAACATAAAAAGAGTAATCTTCCTTATGTACTTTAAAGAGTTGAAGCAATATGTATTGAGAGCAACATGTTTACCAACAGTTCTTCCTTCCACTGTAGCACCCTCATTTAAATAATAAGGCTGGTACAGTTATATTTAAATAATATTATTTAAACACTAAGCGCGTGGGTGTTGCCTAGGTATCAGATTCTGCCAAATTCTGAATGATTTTTTTCTTACTTTTTATTGATGCAGGAGCTGGATTATGAAAAAATGCAAAGCCTAAAATTGGGCATTGTTGTTACAAACAAAGCTGAGTTCCACAAGTCAATTAAACACATCTATAAAGCACAAACAATTTCAATTAAAATTAATGTGATTAATGTGCGTGAAGGTCTGGTATTCCCTGGTGGAACAAAAATTATTGAAGCAAGCGAGAAAGTGCAGATAAAACAAGTTATTGGACAGTATCAAGCCATCGATGAAGACACTGGAAAAATAGCAAAGCACATTATGTAAGAATCTTTTTATTGCCCATTATAACTGAATATGTCAAAAATCAAGTTCTACTGTAAAATTATGTATATTGAACTGAAATATTTTCAAAGCCAATTGTTTTCTACTACGTATAATTCACACCTAAAACATCCTTATCAATATTCTACTATGTGGAAAATAGTTTACTTGAAAATCCTGTCTGTCTGGTCGTTTGTGGTAAAACAAGAGTGTTTGGGTCGAAGCTGTCTGTGCTTGCATGCTTTTTGTCGTGCCTGTATTCTTTGCGGAGCAGACTGGCTCGTCTGACTCATCATCTGCAGAAATTTAGGGAGAAATGTACAGAATCATCTAGCAGTTGGGTAGAAAGGGTGTAAAATAGATAAGGCTGTGTGTGTATTTAGATTTTGAATTGTGTGTCTTTAGCTAAAACCTAGTTGAATCACCACCATGGCTTTTACACGTGGTGCAGCCCAGCACAGAGGTATGTACTCAGTGGTGGACCCCTCTCCCCAGTGCCTGTAATTCAGTCTCTCCTGGGTGGTTGCTGCTGAAATTTTGTTGGGATCAGGGATGGAGGGAAAGAGGGCCATGACTGACAACACAGGTCCCTCTCCTGTTCTGGCCTCTGAGATTAAGTACCTCCACACCTAAATCCTGGCTCTAGAGAAAAAAGAAGATTTCAGCATGCAGAAGTTGTTCACAGAGATGGTGAAAGGTCTAGAAGACAAGTCCTATATGGAGCAGCAGAGGGAAGTGGTGTTGTATAGCCTGGAAAAAAAGAGGCTGAGGGGAGACCTTCTCACTCTCAACAACTACCTGTAAGGAGTTTGTAGTGAAGGGGGGTTGGTCTCTTCTCCCAAGTAACAAGCAATAGAACAAGAGGAAACAGCCACAAGTTGGGCCACAGAAGGTTTAAACCTATTCTCTGGATAGTAGGATATTGGATATTAGGAAAAAAAGTCTTTACTGAAAGGATTGTCACGCCCTGGAATAGGCTATCAAGGGAAGTGGTTGAATCCAATGACTAAATACCTCCCTGAACGTACTTAAAATATGTGTAGAAGTGGTGCTTAGGGACATAGTTTAGTGGAGTACTTAATAATACTAGGTGAGTGGTTGGACTTGGTGACCTTAAAGGTCTTCTGCAGCCAAAACAATTCTGTGATTCATAAATTTAGTTTTATAGTTGAAACCAGTTCCGGTGGCTAGAGTGTCAGACCTCACACCTACAGATTTGGTCTCTGCTTTAAATGAAGAGTAAACATACAGAGAAGCTTTTGATGGTTGTTTTCATCATTCTAAATGCATACATCTTTATGTACAATTTTAATCAGATACATGAAAGGAAGTGATATAGCAAACTGGATCACAATAGACTCCACCACAGGTGAAATCCGACTTGCCAAAAAACTTGATTACGAATCACCTTATGTACTAAATGGTACCTACACTTTCACCATATTGGGTGTAACTACTGGTAAGTTGAGAATGGTTTTACTTTCACATTAATGGGCTTATTTAGGGTTTAGTTTGCCTTTCTACAATTAGAGTTGTTTTAACCTCCCTACTTCTAACTCACTAAAAGTTTGGTGCCCGGTGCAATTTCCCATAGGCTCTTTATTTGGAGGAGAGATGAGGGCAACTCAGTGGAATAGGGTGAACCTTGCAAAGGGTTCCTGAAGTGCCCATTTCCCTTCTTTGACTAGATGAAGGGGAACTTTTTGCAAAAATCTTGCAAGGAAAAAGTCTGATAGGAGCATCCCTTGTCAAGGTGGAACAGTTGATTAGCTCAGTATGCTAATCAACAGATTCCAGAATCCTCAGTTTTCTTGAATGCTATGCAAGAATAATGCCCTGAACTTCCTGTGTATCTTCTAAGAATTATCTTTCTGTAATCTGCAAAGTACTGTGTACCCAAATACAGGAGATACTTTTTTTTTTAAGTTAACATAATAAGCCAGCTTACCTTCAAAAGAACTTTGTCAACGTGTTTACCAATGTCAGGAATGAAATACTGCTTCCATAAGCCCCAGAGAGAACTCTTTCAACTTATTTCCGTGGTGTTTGTGTTTTGGGAAATACCAAGGTTTCTATTTTAAGGTGAAATTTTTGTACTTTTCAAAGCAAATTAATTTTTCATATTTTAATGTCTTAGATACTCCTAAGAAAACAGCCACTGGCACAGTCATCATTGAAGTTAAAGATGAGAATGATAACTGCCCGATTATTGTGAACCCTGTGCAGAATGTGTGTTCAGATGCAAAATCAGTTGATGTTACAGCTAATGATTTGGATGGTCACCCAAACAGTGAGCCCTTCAGCTTTGCTGTCATTGATAAACCAGAAGGGACAGCAAAAAAATGGATAATTGGATCCAGAAATGGTAAGACAATACATTTTTAATAACTTTTAGTTCTTTGGAGTCCTAGTGTTGTAATTTGTTAATTCCAGTCAAGCTGACAGTTTAGAGACCAAAAAAGCCCCATGTGTATGGTGTCAGGATTGAAGACAGATCACTCACATTCTGCTCCCTTCTTTCTAATGGCTCTAAAAGCACAGTCCTGTCTTCTGGGGCCTGTCACCTTCCCTCAGTGGCACCATCTTTGCCTATCTTGATGAAACATACGTGGGGACCAGGATTTTATGAGTAATGCTGGGATCAAGCCATTCCTATCTTCCTATAAAAAGCATGCAATGATGGATGATGCTTGTTTTAAAACTAAGAGCTTAGAGGTATAGGTGTGCTATTGACTGAAGATGCTTTACCTTACAAATAAATGTATAAATCAGTCTGCACAGTGGGCCTTGAAAAGGGGAAATACAGTGTACCTTGTCTAAGATTGTCTAGAACAATAAGAACAAAATCAAAAGTCATAAATAATTTTAAAAGAGTATTTCAAAATGAGATGAACTCTTTTTTCTTGCATTTCCATTCATATAAGTTTGGGAAATGTTTGGAAGAAATGTTTCAGGTAGATAGAAGGCACCAGACTACACTTCTTTTTTTCCTTCCTCCATAATCCTACAGCATAACACTGCGAACAGTCAGCATAGTCATCTTCATTTCCAGATTCAGAATCAAGAAAGAGTTTCCTTAACTTTCCTCACATCGCATGCACCCAGACTAGAAGTAGTAGTAGGGATCACAGCTCTTCCAAATTGGGTGGTGTTCCCCAGCTGGGAGCATCATCTGGCCATCCCATACCTAGTTTTTTCCTTGACGTGACATGGCCACAGGAGCAAGCATAAGTTGGCTTACTGGTCTGACCTACAACAGAGTCATCTAAAGACTGAAGCTGTTTTTGTGAATTCAGCCTTCAGTGCTCTGGATGACATGAAGGTTAATGCTATATGGATGGCTAAGCTTTTCTGAGGCTGCAAGTGAGCACGGCTTCTTTGTTACCAGCATGAGTAACTTGATAAAAATATAGGAGCATGTCATAGAATCACAGAATCATCCAGGTTGGAAAGGACCTCTGAGATCATCAAGTGCAACCCTTAATCCACTACCACCATGGTTCCCAGACCATGGCACTGAATGCAACATCAGTCTCTTCTTAAAAACCTCCAGGGATGGAGGATGTACCACCTCCCTGGGCAGCCCATTCTAATGCCTGATCACCCCTTCTGTAAAGAATTCCTTCCTAATATCTAACCTAAACCCCCCCTGGCAGAGCTTAAGTCCATGCCCTCTTGTCTTACTGCTAGTTGCCTGGGAGAAGAGGCCAACCCCCCCCTGGCTCCAGCCTCCTTTCAGGGAGTTGTAGAGAGCGATGAGGTCTCCCCTGAGCCTCCTCTTCTCCAGGCTGAACACCCCCAGCTCCCTCAGCCTCTCCTCACAGGACTTGTGCTGGATCCCTTCACCAGCCTGGTTGCCCTCCTTTGGACCTGCTCCAGGACCTCAATCTCCTTCCTGAATTGAGGGGCCCAGAACTGGACACAGGACTCGAGCTGTGGCCTCACCAGGGCTGAGTACAGGGGCAGAATCACTTCCCTGGACCTGCTGGCCACGCTGTTCCTGATACAGGCTAGGATGCCATTGGCCTTCTTGGCCACCTGGGCACACTGCTGGCTCCTGTTCAGCTTCCTGTCAATCCAGACTCCCAGGTCCCTCTCTGCCTGGCTGCTCTCAGCCACTCTGTGCCCAGCCTGGAGCTCCCCATGGGGTTGTTGTGGCCAAAGTGCAGGACCCGGCACTTGGCCGTGTTGAACCTCATCCCATTGGAATCAGCCCAACTCTCCAGTCTGTCCAGGTCCCTCTGCAGAGCCCTCCTGCCTTCCAGCTGATCCACACTCCCTCCCAGCTTAGTGTCATCTGTGAATTTACTAATGGATATATACATTAATAATATAAAAATAATAATATAATATACACCATAGCAGCAGCTAATTAAACTTAATTTTGTTGCATCAACTGGACTTAACTGGAGGGGCTTTGTTGGGAGGCTGTGAAAGTTTTATTTCCCTTATTTTACAGGAGTCAACTTTCTCATTCCCTGTTTGTCTTTTCTTTAACCCCCGCTTCTGCCTCAGGCACCAGCATACAGCTGATACCACAAAACCTGAAGCCAGGCAAAGCTCAAGTTCCCATCCTAGTTAAGGATTTCCAAGGGTTCAGCTGTGCTGAAGCACAGTCTCTGCATCTGACTGTGTGTGATTGTGGGGATGAACGCGTCTGCAAAGAGAAATATGTTGGCTCTAAGTCAGTGGGCCTGGGACCAGGAGCGATTGCGCTTATCATCTTGGCATTCTTACTTCTGCTGCGTAAGTAGTTGTTCTGTATATCTCAAGAACACTGTAAATACCATCTGCAAGGCATCAGAAAAGAAACAGTCCAGCTCCCAGATGTTATCATCCTGATATATATTGTGTCAACTCCTTGCCTGTGTGAAGCCATAGCAAATCCCCAGCTACTTTCGGTAACGTCAGCATTTCACCTGCAAAGAATTTCAAGCTGTGCATTTTGAAATTAATATGTACAACTGTAATATTTGTTTATGGTGCTGTAAATAACAGGTGGGGAAGCAGGAAGGCATCCCTTCATTGTTCCCACACATCTCAGTGTGAACCCTAACTCTTCCCACTCAAGCCACAGCACACTCTCCACACTCTTCTTTTCCCTCACTGCAGACCCAGGTTTGGTGTCTGGCTCTGAGCAGCATGTGGTGGTGTAAGACAAAACAGAAGCTCAAAAATAAGAGAATAATACTTGTAGTCAGGGTATGGCCATGTGTACCAGTGCTATGTTTGAAATAGCAAGTTTATTGCTTATGCTAATAGCAATCCAGCTGTGGCAAAACTAAGTTCATGCCACAGGAACACATTCTACTCCCGAAACTGGCTTGTTTTCGTTTCCCCAGGCAGTGCTATAGATGTGTCACAGGAGTGGTGAGGTGGAACATACATGATGCTGTGTTGTTATCTAGTGGTAAAAGAACAGGAGTCAGAAATGCTGAAGTTTTACAGTGATACTTAGGGTTTGGGTTTGGTATATGACATCTTCGATAGCAGTATACTATGCACATGTGTCATTACCTGTGGGACTGAGGCCTCAGCGGGTTATTTCTCAGTTTTCTCTCTGGGAATCCAGCCTGCCATACATTTCTAGGAAATTGCTTGAATATTTGGAAATGTGTCTTCAGTCTTTATCAGCCCTCATTCCAGTCAGTAGGTCACTAAAGATAAATTTCAATATGAGAGCTGACCAGTTTTCAGTACTGCCTTTTAGCATGCTTTGAACCTCATCATCACACAGCTAATGGCAAACTTCTCTTTCCCCATAGTTATTCCACTGTTACTGCTGCTGTGTCCCTGTGGTTCAGCAGCAAAGGGAGGAAAGGGAATTCCAGCAAAGGGAAGAAAGGGATTTGTTGTGATACCGGATTGCAGCGAAGAGAGATTGTGTCAGTGGAACAGCGAAGGAGCAGCCCCTGAGCAGAAGGCATGTATCCCTCATAGTGTTGCTCTTTGATTTCTATCCAGGTGTTCATTTGGCACTTGGCATTTCTTCCACGTTCCAGGTTGCTGTTTCAGGGCTGTGCAGCAGATTTTAACCACAGGTGAACATTAATTATCATTAATCCTGGCAGGTTTAGTGAAAGATGCATGGAAGATGAGTTCCATCAGCAGCTCTAGAAATGCCAGCCATGGTGTTTAAATCTTGAAGAAAAGGGGAAGCAATCAAGCAAACTTTGATGGTATCTGAGCAGGAGATAGGAGTGTGGGAAAAGCATTGGTGATGTCAAGAGTGTAGTGTTTGCATTTGCAAGCCTGGAATGTTCTGCACCCCTTTGGGAGCATAGTAAAGTGGCAAAAGAATGTGTTATAAAGCTTAGCTTCTATTGAAAGTTTCAGGTACATTTAAAATTATTTCCCTGTGTATTTGCCATCTTAAACAGAGTAAATTCTTAAAAATAAAGATGGCAGGAAAAAAAAATCTTCAGAGAGAGCAGAGTGAATGCCAAGAGAGGGTTTCTCATTCTTGTTATGCTATAAAACCCAGTTTTCAAAGAACAAGGGCATGATGCCTAATAACAAAGAAACAGTAGTCAAGCAAAAGACTACAACTGTGAGCCAGTGCTCACACTAAACTCTTGTTAAAAGACAATTAAGAGGGAAGCCAAACTGCTAAAAAAGAATAAGGGTCCAGCCAGCACCGTAGAGGTAGCAGACAGTGCACACTTCTCCACTTTGTGTTTGTCTAAAGCTGGGCAGAGTTTGTATTGGAACAGCTGAACTCCCTAGAATTTTGCTAGCCACCTTTTGGTGGTGGGTTTTTTTGTTTGTTTTTGTTTGTTTGTTTTTTTCAGGGGTTTTGTTTTGTTTGTTTGTTTTTTTCTGCTTTCACTCCCAACCCCTTGAGTTTCAAGAAAACAATGATCTATAGAAACATTTCCATAATCCTTGGGAATGCAGTTGTGGAAGCTGCACCCAGTTTCAGGAAGCCCTTTACTCTGCAGCAACATGCATGGGTGCGAATTCAAACAAGTCATAAGACAGCATCCTCCCAGGTTCCACCCAGTCCCACTGCTGGTTTGGTGAGTTCTGTGTGTTAGACAGCACAGCTTTCATGTCACATCCTGATTTGTGTTATTTATCTAGCAAGTGCTAAGCTTCATCTCACCCACTGCACTGGAGAACTCAAAAGGAGCAATCAGCGGAGCAGCAACAGCAGCAGGAATGAGTGGAGAGGAAACTGCAACAGGAGGAGGCAGCTGTGTCTCTCATGTAAGAGACCATCACATTATTACCAAGGAAAGATGGGAAGAACAGAGACATCTCCTTTCTGGTGCTGAGCATGAAGCCATGGCAGCTGGAGGAGCTCAAGTCATGGCAGGTGTAGAAGGCAAGACTGTGATGGCTGGAGGAGTCGCCATGGGAGCCACAGGAGCCATGAATGAAGAATTTTTAAGAGACTACTTCAATGACGTAAGCTTATGACCCAGAACTAACAGTATTTTGGTATTTAAGCTTAGTGTTGGGAAATGCTGTTCATGTTATTACAAACACAGATGAGGAGATATGTATATGTAAACAGTCCTGATACAATGGCCAATGTTGCTTGCATCTGGACTTGATGGTGCTAAGAATTTTTGTAGCTCTTCCACAATGAGACACTTCTCTAGAGGGTGGTGCTTTGGAATTGTATCCAGAATAATCAGCAATGACCAAGGAGCCCCTTGCCCAGAAAAAAACTGTGAGAAACACTGAGATACAAATCTCAGGGACTTAAGTGCATTAATCTGGCCTCTAGGGAAGTACCTGTGACTCACCATGAGTCACAGCTAGAAACTTTACCATAGAGCCAGTTTCTTAAAGATAAGCCATAGATGTCAAATGGTAGAGGGTGGGTCAGCGTTTTCAAAGTAGCTAATGAAGTAGGTGATGCTGGACTTGTCTCTTTGCCCAACATCCTGGTTAAAAGGCCATTCATCAGCACTGTGAGAACCACATGTTGCAATCCCCTTCCTGACTGGTTTTTTTGGGGCTTTTTGGTGACCCAATCATCGACCAGTAGACTGTTCCTACTCATTGCAGCTATTCCTTCTTGTGTAATGTACATCATTAGTCTTTAGGCTGGTGAGCTCTTTGGAGTGAAAGTTTCATTTCCACATCCCAGGGAGTGTAAGGGTTATTCATCACTTGTACAAATAAAACATCTTTACACCCAACAGCTGGCTGCTGATGTGGCTATGCAGGGGAGTAGCTGTGCATGTTTGAATCACCACCTCAGGCCGGGGAAGAACTTGAGCAGACGATACTTTTATGTCTCCTCAGTGCTCTAGCTACTGGTCTGCTAGCTTAACAGATGAAGCAGTAGCAATTCTGCTGCCTTCTGCTGTTTGCACTTCATAGTATCAAGACAAACTTTAGGCGAAGCTGTCAGCTGAAGTCTTGCAGGACAGCTTAGTACAGGTCATGTTACAGTACTCTTTACAACTTCTGTGAGGCTAAAATATCTCAGAATAGGGGGGGAAGAGGGAGAGAACTCAATCAAGTAACCAAACCAAAGTGTCAGATGCATACTAGCTTTTGTAGAAGCACCTCAGGTAATGTGCCTACTTCCAGGGTCAAACAGATCATAACATTCAGAGGCAATCTGAGTCTGGATATATACCACATTACACAGATGCTCGAGCTAATATGTACTCTATAACCTCAAATATAGCAGCAAAGTGGTTTTGAGCACAAGCCAGCAGCTTTGCTATATAGAGCTGGTTCAGCAGGCCCAGGGGATTTGTCTGTTTTCAGCCCTGGAATTGGGTGAACTGGCTATTGCAAAAGTGTACGTGGGTATTTGTGCTATCACTGTCAGCAACTCAATTGCAGATGCTGCTTTTGGACTGAGCTGGCCCTGGGAGCAGTGTAGGCAGAATGTATGAGCCTTTGGTTGCAAAGTGGCTTGCATAGAGCCTAAAATTTTATGTGCTGGACTACTGTTCCTGTAGTTATCAAGCCATTTAACTTTGTGATTTGTTTGCTTTTGGGCTCTTTGGGTGTGATCCTGCAGGCTATGCTAGTGAAAAGAGCAATGGCAGGTGATAACATGTTAGCTTGTACTCATTAAATGTACATTTAAATGTTAGGACACTCTCAGACAGAGTTTGGGCATTCTGCCATGAACACCTTAGTTAGAGCTGAAGTTCATTCACTGCACCAAGATAAAAGCAATCAGTTTGTGAGGATAGATCAGTATCATGAATGGCACAGTTCCTGGTAGCAATAGCAGCAGGTGGTGATAGTACCCAAGGTTATAAATTTAATTTCAGATTTTTCTTCTCATCATGTGTACTGTGGAGTTCAGTCTAATTTCAAAAAAAAGCAAAATGCTCTTTTCATTACTGCCCTCACTTTGTTGCCAGTTTCTGCGGGTTCAGTTAAATTTTCTTATTTTAACCTTTTTGACACAAGCATCCCTGATTTCCAAATTTGTTAAGTCTAAAGCTGGCATTAACGACCTTTTTCTTGCTTTTGTTTTCTGTCTGTAGAAAGCTGTCTCTTTTGCGGATGAAGATGAAGCCAAGGCTGCAAATGACTGTCTCCTGGTTTATTCCCAGGGAGAGTCAGGCTCCCCGCATGGCTCCATCGGCTGCTGCAGCTTTATCGAGGGTGATCTTGACGACCATTTCCTTGATGACTTAGGAGATAAATTTAAGACTCTAGCAGAAATATGTATAGGCAGACAAATCAACATGAAAGACAGTAGCTCCAGGAATGAATTGGGTTCCAGCTCTGAGCAAGCCTTTGCCTCAGGCAGCCTCTTCCAGCCCACCCCTCCAGTACAGGTGGGCAGTGGTGCAGGAGGAGACACCTTGTCTGAGGAGGTGGTCACAGATACAACTTTCTCATCCTGCTCTGGGCAGTGCAACACCCAGCCCCTTCACACTGCCCGTGCAGAGACTGATTTCACCACGATGGAGACATCCTACTCTGCAGGAGCTCCTGGCCACTCGGCTGCTGTCTTTCTAGAGCCCAAATTTAAAGAGAACGTAGTGGTGACAGAGAGGGTGCTGGCACCTGCATCGAGCTTGCAGGGCATGGTGGAAATCCCCAGTTTGCCACACGGAAATAACATGGTAGTTACAGAGAGGATGTTGAAGTCAGAAGGTTCCAGGCCAGGAGCTTTGACAGTTCAGGATCTCCCTGACTCCCAGTACATTGTGGTGAGGGAGCGGGAGAGGGTCCTTGTGCCTGCTGCAGAGCAGGGCTCGCTCAGCTTCCCCGAGCTGGCAGAGGGGCACAGCGTGGTGGTGAACAAAAGGGTGGTGACAGCGCCAGGGGGGCAGAGCAGAGGTGAACAGGCAGCAGGTGCTGGCAGAGGAAAGCAAGAGCACGTGTTGCTCACAGACTCCCTGCTCAACCAGGTGGGCTCCAACTTAGAAGGAGCACCTCCTGCCAGCGCCACATTGAGCAGGTCTTCCACGGTCACCAAATACAGCACGGTGCAGTACACTCGCTCATAACCTGGCACCTTGCAGGGCTAAGAGTGTCCAGCACCCTCTCATCTCAGGCTTTTTCTTGAGACTCAAATTTGCTGGAGCTTTCAGAATGAAATGAACTCAGGTCCAGTAGCTTATATAAATAAGGATTACGACCAAGAAGGTAGTAAGGAAATCTGCTGTTGTTAAGCAACATCGGCAGTGATGCTGTTGAAGTGCAAGGATGTGGGAAATACATTTTTTCCTTGTTTGCTGATTTTGGTAGCTTTTTACGGTTTGGTTAGTGTAATAATACCACATAACCACAGATGCATAATTATGGGAAAGCATTTTTAAAGTCTAAAATCTCGTGTTGGATAGTAGCATGCAAAGCACAAGTTAGGTTTCTGAACTGTTGTTTCGTGTATTTGCTGAAATGCCTCATAAGGGGCACCAGTTTCTCATGGCATGTTTGCCAACCATTACCTTGGGGGTTAGGCACCTCCCTCTGAGGTGCAGCTGCAGGTGTTCACCCTGGTGAGTTGCTAAGAAATCTCTCCTGCCTGAGAAGGAGACCACCAGCCTCCAAAACTAGCATGTCCTCAGGGCAGGGGTGTGTTTATCTCCTGGAGGGATGTCACAATTTCAGCTTATCAGCATTTGTACCTTAAGCAATCAATACTTGCTTATTAGCACAGGGGTTAAAGAGAGCAAGTAGCAAAAGAGCTGAGAACTGCAACTTTTTTGGTACTTCAATGTAAAAATTCCATTACTTGATGTGTGGCTAGTCTGACACAGACAAGTAGGCGTTTGCCTCGTACAGATTTTTAACTGGCTTCTAATTTGTCCTTTAGTAATGTATGAGAAATGGCCAAAGCTGGCCTTAATTTAAGAGCCAGAGATTCAATCAGTGGCTTTGCTAGCAAAGCTTATGGCCCTTAAACATTGTAGGATCTGATTTACAAGTGCAGTTGGGTGATTTTAATTGTGTCTGTGAACTCATAGTTCCAAGCACAGAAATGCTGCCCCATGAGTGTGTGTATGTGGTTCTGCTGGCTCTGACAAGAAAAGGGTCCCTATGACTCTGCAAAACTTAAACTTTATGGAAAGAAAAGTAGTTTTATGTGGCAAAAGCAGAAGAGAGTACTGCGTAGTGTCTGGCACTATATATATGCACATGTAAATATGTATTGGTATGTAGTTTGAAACATTTTAAGGTGAATTTTATAGCCATACACTCCATGTGTCCTGTCAGAATTAAAAAGTACTTTAGGTACTGGTATTGTGTTTATCTCATAGCTGTAAAATCAGCAATGCTGGTCATGTGGTACTGCAAAGCCCATGCATCTGCAGAGCTTCCTGGTTGCCTGCATCTCTCCCAGAGCTTTTGTGCAGCTGCCGTGTTCTGGTTTCCACTGATATGTTTTGCCTTGACTAGAAATGCTTTCAGTGTACTTTTTTTCAGTGTATTTGATTTTACTTATAAGGGTGTAAGAGCTGATTGAAAACAAAAAGTAGAAACTATAGCTTTGCTCAACAGAATGCATCTTGACAGATGGGACATTAAGTGGAGGAGTGCTTCCAAGCAAATCAAACTACTTGGTTGCTTGGGCTTGTTGGTTATTTATCTCTTAAACTTCATTTTTAAAGTATGTATATTTACTTTTAAGCAAGCTTGCAGTTTAAAGTGGTCATCACTTTTTCCTGCAGTTAAAGGGAATTAACTTACGTCTGAATTTTTAATGGAGTATTTTGTGGTTTTATGCAATCTTAAAATAAAGAACTCTATTGTAATTTTCTTTTAATGCTTCTTTCAGTTGTAAGACGGCTACCAGGTGAAAACATTGACTTTCTTACTGCAGATTAAAAGTTTAAAGATAGAATGATGATTGGGATTCCCAAGACAACCTAAAGGAATATATGAAAGAAACACAAGTAAAAAAAGTTGGTGTCCTGCTAACTTAGATTCTGGAAAAAAAAAAAAAAAAAAAAAAAAAAATTCTGCCAGCATACTGAATTCTGTAAGAATACGATGCAAGACAACAGCATCCTATCCCCAGATTTACTGGGCTTTGAGTCAAAATCTCACAATCAATTTAGACTTCCAAACAATTTGCTATAAAATAGTGTCAGTTTAATAATTGTTAAAACATATAGTTATTAACAACTAGAAGAGTATGTAAGAGTCAGGACTGTCACAGAAATACTGACTTCCCTGAGTATTGTTTAGCTACAAACGTTTATGACAGTGTGTTTGAATAGATTTGTGAGTCTGCATTATTTGGTTTAGTCTTGCACCAAGTCTTTAGAAGCTCTCAGCCCATGCTAATGCTGGCAAAACAGCCATCAGATTAAGCAAGTTGCTTCTAATGGAGCTGTGTAAGTGATGGTGGCTGGTGGGAGGAATTTACAGACCCAAACTAATGGAAATGCCTGGTTAGCATCTGACCACTAGATAACCCTGAGATCAGGACTAGCCCTAGATGCTTATCTTTGTGAGAGATGCTTCATTCTGACTTCAAAAGTAAAAACAAAGCCTGTAATTTTCTTATCTAAAAATAACAGAGCATGGTTATTCTGAAATACCAGTGTGACAGGGACTGTATCCCTGATGCTTTTTCCTCATTTGTTTGTCCTGTGGATTCTCACTACATCAGACTCTGGGATTATGAACCAGCAGGAGGGCAGAGGGAGCGCCTGTCCTGAGCACCCACAAGAGCATCTTGCCTGCATTGTGCCTTTGCTGACACTGGGAGCCACAGTGGACTATGCAAGACAGGATGATCTCTGCCAGGCTCTGTTCTTTCCTGAACAAGCTTAATGCTTGTCAGGGTTATCAGCAGTAAATCAGTTTTTTAAAAGTTAAATAAACCAGTTGTTCTCCTGAGGAGAGTGGTGGTGTTTACAGCCTTGAGGCATCCCAAAAATGCATCACCCCCTCTGCTTGGTAGCAAAGCTGTCAGCTCTGACTGTCCCCTCTGCTGGCTTCTTCTCTCTCCTGGTGGCCTTTGAGCTCCCCATGAGATCAAAAGGCAGTGGCAACCATCTCCTCTTCCTACCCTTTAGGTAGGACAGGTGCCCTCTGCCTGGCACCAGCACAGGCTTTTGAAAGCACTCCTGCAGATGAACCAACCTGGCTGAAAATCAGGGTGGGGGAAATGCCAGACTCCTTTTGCATGTGAAGAGGTGAGGCTGGGCTGAACAGGGTCACCACGGGCTGAGGGGGCCAGTCAGGGTAGTTTGTAAGCCCATCTTGAAGCACACAAACTAGGAAGGTCATCTCCTGGGCACCTGAGGTCCTCTAGGTGTTCTGTGCATCATGTCAAGTTTGCCAGCTGCAGGGCTCAGCTGGTTTCATTGGCATGACAAAAAAAATGTCCCTCCTACCTCAGCTCCAGGCTGGATCCTGACCTAGGATTCAAACATTTCATCAGAGCATTTCTCTTAGATCTGTTATCTCTAGCAAATAAAACTCAGGGATGAAATATCCCCTCCCAGTGATTAAGCAACAACCTGGATTGATTCCCTGGCTAATCATTATCCAAGGTCTTTGGAGCGTGGCTCAAGTTTAAACCCTGAAGGAGCACAAGTTTGAGAGGACAGTGCTGGTACCAGCTGAGAGGTCTCCCTGAGGCCTGCAATCCAGCCTCCCAAAGCACCCAGCTATCCTCCTCCCAGGAGCCAGGTATCCAGAAACATCTGTGGAACACAAGATATTTGGGGATGTTTGAGCTGCTGGGAGTAGCTCAGCAACAGTGGCACAGCACTGGGAAGCAGGAGCCACAGACTGGGTGCCAGAGGCAAAAATCTCCCTAGGCACCTCTTCTTTTGTTGGGGTTGGTTTGTTTGTTTGGGGTTTTTTCAGTCTGCAAGCATTACCAATCACTCCTTTCATCCCTTCTTGATTAATTAAAAAAAAAAACCAAAAACAAAACACCAAAAAAACCCCACCTAGAAGCAGAGCTTCCAAATAGAAGAAATCATGTATTAAAGGCATCAGCTTTTAGATGATGCAAAGTCATGTCTCCCAGATGATGTAACTTACATGTGGCAACATAGCTTGTGCTGGCAGGGAGGCTTGCTTCGTGCAAGGGTCCACTGACTGTTTTACTATTTATCATCCCATGATATGCCTAACACTTCCATCCTGTAGCCAGCAAGCTTGATTTCTGCAACAGCAAGCAAGACAAAACTTCTCAAGTTCCTTTTGAATTGGAACCTCAGAGAGATTCTGTCAAAATAATACATTTGTTCAAAAATCTCTTGTCATCCATCCTGCCGTTGTTTTGCTACTGTAAACAAGATGTAGTAAAGCTGAAATATAGATCCATAAAAATATTTAAGTTTTCCACTGTTCTGGTAAATTGGAGAGAGGCTTTTCCTCCTCCCTATACTCTGCCTTGCTAGAATAAAGTATTTTTCCCTAGCACAAACAAACCAAAGCACACATTTAGAGTTCTGCGTGAGTTTTTTCATCTCTTAAACAAGCAAGTTAGACTTGTCTGATCAGTAAAAGTGTGGTCACTCCTTAAATGCCCCAAAAAGCCTTTTCCAGTTTAAATACCAGCATAATGGTTGGTGCTGTTGGAATTAGTAGTTGAGCTTGCTGCAGTTTGGATAAATGGCTGTCAGATGGAGAATGTGAAGCCCAGACTACAGCAGGTAAGCAGCAAGAGTAGGTCTCAAGGACATGTCCTGAACCAGTAGTGGAGGATCATTCTCACAAACTTGTTCCTGGAATTAATAAACAATTAAATATTTAATATCATCTGAGACAAGTCCAAGCAGAGTGAACTTACAGCATCCTTGAAGTTGTTAGGATGCTTTCACCAAAGAAAGGGAAGATAGGATGGAACTGAACACATCTTTCACATGAAAATTTCTGGGCAACTCGAACAGAGGAACCACCATTATAAACTCTGCTAGATTTTCCAGTTCATTTTACATCATAAGTTTGGTTCAAAGTACCTGCAAGACATTCAGAATATATTTTTTTAAACACAGAGTTAGAAACATGGTATTGTCACAGAATATCTTATTTTTCAGATATCCTATTCAGGTTTTTTACTGAGGAGTATTCTGCCCTATGACAAAAAAAAAATAAAAAAAGAAAAAAATTCATGCACATGAATAGAATACAAACATCCATGATGTGGACTGATGTGAAGAGCAAAAAGATAATTTGAAGCAGAAAGCTCCAGAGCAGTGAGGTTCTGCTGTAAGCATGATTTTAGGTTAACCAAAAGCTGATCTATTGCATCAGCCGAAGTTTGGTATTAGCATAAAAGGACAATATGCCACAGTATGTGATAGCTAGGAAAAAAGAGAGAAACGTACCTAAAAAACTGTTCTGGAACAAAGTGCTGAATGTACCACTCAGACTGAGTTTACAGAATTATGAGCTGTGTGTTAAAAATAATCTGTGAGGAATGTTTGCTGCGCTGGAAGAAATTTGTAGCACAAATAAACCAGCAGTTAGTACCACCAGGGTTCAGTGCAGAGAGAGCCTGCTATGAAAAACCCTGCCCCTCAGATAACCCCTCTTTGTTTTTCTCCCACATTCACCTTTTCCTGCCCTGTTCTATAGCCAGATTAAGGGATCAACAAGAATCGAAATACTCCACTGTGCTGCCTGCTCATCCAGCAGACTCAGTGCTTTTTTGTTTAGAGGGGTTTGAGTTGGACAGTATCTGACCTATCCAAGTGCAATAAATTTGTTTGCAGAGCATTAGGAAAGAAATCCAGACTTTCAAAGGGCAGGGAAGTAGTATGCCTTTAGTATTTCTTTTTCTTGATTAATCTTGGTGACAGAATGATTTTTAGGGTGTTGGTTTTGGGGGGGGGGGGATGTTTGTTTTGGAGGGTTGCTTGGTTTTGGTTGGTTGGTTAGGCTTTGCTTTTTTTTTTTTTTTTTTTTTTTGGTTTTTTATGGCTGGCTATGTCTGCCACAACAGATAAACTTCTGCATCACAGCCACAGAAGAATGGCAAGCATTTTTCCCTGGTGTGCCTGACAACTGGTTTATCTTTACTACCAGCAGATGCCCAGCTATTTCCCTAGAGGCACCAAGGGTGTTACACATTTCTCCCAGCAGAACTATTAAATCTTTCTTTCTGACGAGGAAAGCGTGAAGCTGCCTTCCTGCCTGCCTTCTGAGGGATATTTTACCGGAGCCGATGGAAAAAAAAAAATAAAAAAATCCAAGGTTGGAGGTGGCAGCATATGGGGCTTGATGCCACCAGGTGGCAGCCGGAGACCGCGGGTGTTCCCGGCCTCGGGAGTTTCAGGATCCCCCGCGACGGGAAGGATGCTGAGAGGGAGTAGGAGCCAGGGCACCCGGAGGTACCCGAAAACCTCGGCGTTGCAGACATCTCTGCCAGGATGGGTGGAAGAGTGGCTGGCAAAAACGCCTTGACAGACAGCAAGGCTTCTCTGGTAGTGTTGCGTCTGATTGTTTTGGTTTAGTTAGGAGGAAAAAGAAATAAAAGTCTTTATTGGAACTAAAATGGAACCAGTTGTGTTCAGTAAAGCCTGAAGGAATAAAGAAGGCGACCCTGGAGTGCAATATATCCTCCCCTTTTCTAGAGCTTCATGTACGTAGGAATAATGATTTCCCAGCTTTGTCACTGATGTCTTAATAAGATGTTCTCTGGCAATATCCCAACACTTTCTGGTTCTCAAAGGATGAATCCCTTAGGAAGCACTTAGAGCATTTTTCTTCTTTTAGAAGCTTTGACACTTTTTATAAAGAAAAGAAAACCAACTCTCAACCTGACTAACAGAACTGCAGCTAACAAAAGGTACCCTGCCGGAACAGTAATTTTCCTTATTGGTTTTACTATTGAGCAATGCCTGAGCAAAACCTCCAGCAGCACCTCTTCATCTTCTTTTCATTCCCTCTTCTTCCTCTCAACTTTTCATGGTTTGAACCTGGGGCAGCTGTACCAGTGTTCTTTCTGGGCTTGTACAGATCAGCCAAGCTACAGGTAAAATAAATAAATAAATAAATAAAAAACAACCAAAAAAACCCAAAAAACACCACCACACACCCCTGCATCACAGTTCATTGTGTGATGGTTTCTGCATGGCTGTCACTCTAAATCAAAGGGAACAACTGATAGTCACACCTTTAGAAAAGACACATGTTATGGATGGTGGGGTTTTGTTGGGTTTTTTTTAAGAGGAAAAAAATAAGTTGGGATCAGAGAAAAAAATTACGCAAAGCCACACAGGACATTCCCTCCTTCAGAAAGCTAACAGAAAGCTTGTTCTATGTTATGCAACATAATACATTTTTCATCCCTTTCCTCCCTCCTTGCTTTGTAGGTTTAACACAGAAAGCTACTTTTCTTCTGTCAATGCTTGTTTTCTTTTGTGTCCTATCCTTTCCATCCCACAAAAAGTCAAAAGAGGAAACTAGGCTTGGCTTAGGGTCAGGACTAGACCCTATTTGCCATGAGGGCACTATTGTGCTTGGTCCTTCACAGGTCACCTGGTATTTTCCTAAACATCTAGGCAAGGGCACCGTGAGATAGTCCAGCAATTTCTCTTCCTTCTGTGCTCCTCCCAGGATGAGATGCAAGTCTAATTCCAATGAGAGTTACTAGGTTAACCACAACAATCATATAGGGAATATATATAATTACAAGGCCAGAGACAAATTAGCTACCTTGTCCTAACTGGATATTCTGATAAACAGTGGGGCTGCCATGGTCCTAGTCATTTAGTTTTCATGGATGCACAGAATTTAGTTTTCAAAAACTCTGGTCAAAATGGAGTTGAGACCACAGATGACTAAATCATGAAGACAGCAGGATGTCTGTAGGAGTGAAAAGAGAATGCTCTCTATTTTTGAACGGTATTTTTCCTCCTTCCAGAATTATTTCAGATGAAGGCCCTACTTGATCTTAGGCAAAACCTTGTTTTTTTCCAAAAACAGACTTCTCAGAGGGCCAGCAATCAAAAGCAGAATTAGTGGGTATCACTGCTCAGAAGTACAGGCTGGTCCCTTTGCCTGTTTGCTTTTCTGCTTTCCACCATCTCCACATGGAAAACTCTCCTACACCCTTACTTCTGAAGTGGTCCCTTGGCATTGTTGTCATGAAGTCAATGCTACCCATTCAGACTATATTAAAAAAAAAAAAAAAAAAAAAAAAAAAAAAAGTCTCAAAGTTGAAGAGCCAATTGGACTCAAATGGAAAGGAAAAAAAAAAGGAGCAACCTGCTGTCCTCACACAGATTGCTGTGCCAAAACACAAGACCCACGAGGGCAGCAAATGCCTTCTGCATCTTGTTGCTAAGGATGAGAAGAAATCAAAACTTATACCAGTTCTCCCAGTCTGAAGGAGACCCCTAACATACAAGGTAAAAATCTGTTCTCGGGTTGGAACTACAAAGTGAACGTTTGCCTTGTGTTTCATTAGCTGAATAAGCACATCCCAGCAAAAGTTCCATTTCTGGACAGCCTACTGTAATCATTAGCTACCCTGGTGTGACTGCTGAAGCTAACCCCAGTCTTAGCAAACATGGTGGCCTGTTTGAGAATAGCAGTTACCTCCAAAGACAAATAACATATGGAAAGCTAAGGCAGAGTGGAGTGATGAGAGAATTATACAAGCTCCTCAGGAAAAAAAAATAATGCAGGGCATTTTCATTCTTTTAAAATTTGAAATAAATAATAAAACACCAAAGTTCCCTTTGCAAGAGACTCTGTAAACCAGGATGTCCATCAAACACAAGGCCTTGAGTAGGCACACATGCAGTGTGTTCAATGTCAGTTTAAAACACAGAGACTGCTCGAGAAAATATTATTTCAGCCTTGTTTTTTCTTGAGTTATCTGCTTCCCTGGGAGATTGAAGCATGAAAGACATTGTCCTCTGGAACAGTTCTCTTGAAAGCAGGTGTACTGAACTGTCCAGAGAATTGCTTTTCTATACATTGCTACTTTCTATTTCTGTGTTTTACTTTCATGATAAACATTACCTATCACCTCCTGAAAGTGTATCCTGTTGTTTACCTCTGTTCCCCCACGCATCTTTTGCTTCTGTTGCTTTTGAAGCTGCTGTTTCTCAGTATCCCCCCATGCCAGTCCTACTGCCTTTTACTGCCATTTTAGCCAAATAATTCTCCTTCCCTTCCCTGCTCTCATTAAATACTTGGCTCACACTCCTTTCTCTCCCCACATCCCAGGGACAGGTCCCCACCCCCCTCTTACCTTCTTTCCATCTCCTCTTCCTCATGTGGTTCTCCTCAGTGCAGCTTTTCAACTTAAAATAATCTACACCTATATTATATTTTTGAGCACTCTTTTACACGAGGAAGTCTGTGTTCCTCATGCTTTGTGCTGTACATGAACATTCCCTTCTCCTAGTTGACAAATTTTATCTCCTCAGATTTCTGTTTGCATCCCTGACACTGTCCAGCTGTGCTGTTTTCTGATTTTTCCAAGCCCCTTTCACTGATTTCCTCTCAAACTCAACTCTAAGCACTTTCTGCCAGAGGATCACCCTTAACATGCAGTAACTACCTTGGTGACTCAGGTTTGTTTCTTCCTCCACTTTCTGAAGCTGCTTGACCTCTTTTTCTTGAGAGAGTGGAGGAACCATGTTGGCTGGGAAAAGACAAGAAGAAATGGGGAATTTCTTGATGAAGGAAATGAACGGGCAACCTTTGAAAGATCTGAATTACATATACTGTTTTATGCACTCTTTTCTGCTGCCTCTCAAAATAAAACATTCAGATGGACTGGGGAAGAATTTGGTTTCTGAGACCATTAGGGTATTCTGCTAAGCAGAGCCACCTGTGGTACAGAGGATGAGCATGGAAAGGCCAGTTATTTAGGATCCTGACCAGTCCCTGAGGATAACAGATCTACAGAGGGGTGAGGGTAGGGTAGGAGCATGACAGTTCTCAGGTAAGTAACTAAAATGTGTAATTACACAACAGCACTGAGTAGAGGTTTCTGTTAATCTGTGATCCAATAATCTTCTTTCGTTGCCACTTAGCAACAGAATTACAAACTGAGAATGGAAAGCCAGGGTGACTTAAAATTCCTCTCTTTGCTTAGCAGAGAGAAGAAAAGGTCCCCTTCTGGCAGGCACAACAGGATCTCAAGCTACTGGCTGTATTGTGCCTTTCAGCACTATTATGCAGACACCTGAATTTCAAGTTGCCCAAAGTCCAGCTCAGCTGGGCAAATAATTATGAGAATTAACAAACTTTACCCATAGAAACACAGGACTAATCCAAACAAATAAATCCATGGACTGAATTAAGATCATCTGTCAAAAGGATGAATATGGAAGAAGTAACTGATGGGCCACAACTACTACACTGGAAATTACTCTTAACTGATGGATAAAAACAACAGTTACTACTCCTTTTAGGGGATCCACAGTGTCACAGAGATGCTCAGAGAGTGGAGCAAGAGGGTGTTACCCTACTGCAACAACTCTACCCATGGCCACTGGCCTTCATCATCCTATGTTTGAAAGACACTCTTCCCCTAACAGCATGCCAGCCTACCTCAGCCCTCCCCTAGGTTCAGCTGCTTTCATAAACATCACAGAAAATGTTAGATTTAAGTGCCTACCACCATGCTCTTTACATCTCAGCCTCTTTTTTCCATCTCCTTCTTACCTTTTTTGCCTTTTTCTTCTTAACTTTTCTTCTTCTCTTGTGCTTTTTAACTAAGCCTGGAGCATCCAGACAAGGCATCATCTTTTGCAGTGTTGCTATGATTCTGGGAGCAGAGAGGCCTCCAGACATGCTATAAGCTGCTCAGCAGTCAGGCTCAGCTGCATCTCAGAGCAGCTGGTAAGGCCACACACCCTGCTTGTCGTTCAAACCATCAGCACATTCTCCCCCATCGTCCCTCTTGGATGCTTTTTCCTTTGCATGTGTGATGATCCTCAGAGACAAGATTCCAGGAACGGCAGCTTCCTCATACCTTGAGCAATTTGGTCCCCATAGTGAAGAAGGGATGGGCTCCCATCCCAGCAGTGCTACCCAGCAGCAGAGGAGAGACGGGAGGTATCTCAGCCAAAGGGCATCAGACCCAAGGGTGCTGTTAAAATGAAAGTTTAATTTAATATTTACATTTTAAAAGGATTAACTTTGCTTTGCTGGGTTTGTTTATCTTCAGTCAAGGACATGTCTGCCTTTTTTTTTTTTTTTTTCTTTTCTTTTCCTACAGTGATGTTTTGCTCTGAAACTGAGCAGCCAAGACCTGCCTATGCCAGACCCATCAACCCTGTTTAGCAGAGTCATTTCATACCACAACAGGACTCTGTTCCAGGTTGCTGGAGCCATTTCTTTCCAGGCCAACCCAATCATGGTGGCATGGGTCTGATTGAGGGGGCTGCAGAGCTCCACAACTAGTGGATGCAATGGGGCAGGGTGCCCTGGGGAAGAAGCTGAAAGGAAAGGCAGGCAAAAAGGACAGGCAGAACATGCTACCCTCTTTTTTTTTTTTTTTTTTTTTTTTTTTTTATTCCTTGGGTGAAAAGAACAGCTGAAGAAGTTCTGGCTTTTAAAAGAAGCCAGGGGGAGATTTCTCAAAGCAGTTACACCTGTGTTGGTAGATGTTATTAAAGTACTTAAGGACATCTGAAGGAAATAAGGCCACCATCCACAAGCTGCTTGCATGTATGCAAGCATGCAGTTGTTCATGCCACTTCAGAGGTGAAAAAGTGTCTTAAGCCATGTATAGCTCAGTGCTTTCATACACTGAGTTTTTCCAAACTTCTCCGTGCCAACCCTGGGTTTTAAAAATAAATGTAAAATTGCTTAACAGAAAGGAGTGTGACTAGCAACTGCACACTTTTCCTGCTATTTACTGCCTTCCTCGCATAATGGTACAAGAAAGGAGCAAAACTAGCACATCTTCAACTAGTACAACTAGTTCTTCTTTTTATGTGACTTTCTGTACCCTGCAGAGGAACTTCAATAGACTTATCAAACTGATACTAATAAAAGATCTACAGTTCTGTCTATAGTCAAATACTCCCCCAGGTAATATCTGTAGGCTGGAGTTATTTGCTGGTTTTGCCCATCTCAGGCTATGCTTCTATCATCATTTTTCAAAGACTGAAGCACCTACTTGACATGAATCATCTATAGAGAAACAGCTAAAATTTACTGTCACCAGGAGCCCAGTAGCTAATGATGTCAAGCTCACGGGGAATAATCAGTACAAAATAGTAGCCAACAGTGTAGAAAGGTCTAATACAGAGGACAGGGGGAATCTTCTACATTGACTGAAGGAGAGCAGGATAAAGAAAACCATCCAGAAGGCATGTTTTGTCCTCTGTTGGGGGAAAATCATTAATTATCAAGGGTGCACAAGTATTTCAATCTGACATTTCAAAGCTTTTTGAGGGATCTAAGTGATTGTGAGGAGTTGTCTGTTTGGCCACACTTGAGAGTTTGTTGAACTTGAGAGTACTTGGCCACATTTAAGAGTATGTGAACATGAAGTGTGCTATCTCTTCTGCTTGGTGTGACCAAGCTGCTCGCCTCGGTGCCTTCTCTGGCCTACATGAAAGGAGATTAAAATTCCTTTGAAACACGCTTAAAGGGGGGAAAACACAGAGATGAAGGGGATTAAATGAATTTAGTTTACTAGCACATATTTCCCTAATCTGGTTTCCAGTAGCTCCAGTATTGTGGGCTGTGATGGAGTTTCAGGAAGACACAGGATGCTGTGCACTGCATTATGTAGTAGTGGAGGGACTGTAATATTTCCCTACAAAGAGACAGGGCACTGCCCGGCAGATGCCTTTGGTAGGACACCCCGTGCATCCCCCAGATCAGTTCTGCACAAACACTGCACAAATGAGGAGCAGGAGTGGTCCCTGAGCTCTGGTCTGTAAACTGCTGGCTGAAGGGTCATTACAATAATCATGGATGGTTCATGCTATAAGGACTTCAGGTTTTCTTGGATTACTTTAGCCATCCCCAAATTCTTCAGAGATTTAAAAAAAACAACCTCAGTCTCTGAGGAAGAAAACATGTCCCAAAATATAAAACACAACCTACGTGTATTTTGTTGGTACATTCTGCAGCGTTATCTGTATTATAGAATTTATAGATTTTAGAGACAAGAAAGGAGAAGGGTTTAGAGTAATAGCCTGAATATGAAAAACCTGTAGGTTTATATTGAAGTTAAGCCACTGGTGTGTAGCATTTAGTGGACAAACACCCAGCATCAAGAGATCCTTTGAAGAGCTCTGCTACTAGCATGAATTGCTATGAGCAAAGAAAATGAGCCTTCACAGAAAGTTACTTGAGACCTCCGCACCCCATGACTATGAGCAGTGGGAATAATTCCCCAATAGCTCCATGCTTGTACTGCATGGTGGTTTTTTACACAATATTTAAAACCAACATGTGGACTACTGATTTCCTGAAAAAAGTGCTGGAATCAGGACCTCAAGCTTCCTACCTCTCTGACTTGAGTACAGGTATACATCTTTTTTCATAACTATAGCAGAGATGTGTCAGGCTGATGTAAGCAAGATACTGTCTCATTCCCTGGACACTAAATACCACATGACACAGAGGGTCTGCTGGATAAGGTGCTGGTTGCTCCCCCTGATTTTGTGCTAAACACATGGAAGACCTCTGCTTCATTGTTGTTATTGATAAAACATCCCTGGTTGCAGGACAAGTCCTGAGCAGTCCTATGACTGAACAGTTTCTCACCAATGATATGTGGTTGGTCCATATACTATGCAGACCAAGAAAGAGAAGCTATATGCTCCTCAGAGGAACATACACAGAGGGCAGAGATAAATTACATACCCCAAGTGTAAAAAGCAGATTTTATAAAAGCTCTGATTGTAGATCTAAAGCAGTGGCACAACAGCCATACATACAGCTAAGTTGTAGCCTCAGCTGATATACATTTTATTTTTGTGCTGCAAGAGATGTTCTGAACCTATTTCAGAGATAGCAAGAAACTGCTATTTTTACCCTCAGCAAGTGTTGCACTGAAGTGCTCACAAGCTTGCACTCTATCAAACTGAGCATGTACCTGTTATGTGATTAGAATTCAGTCTCCCGGCTTGGCTGGCAGTAGGTAAAGGGGGTTATAACCACAAAGGCTTAATCACAGAAAAGTACACACATTTTGCCTTTGTTCATCCTTTAAAACAGCAGTCGGTGTTTGTAAGGCAGACAGGACTGCATAAGGAGTGTATACTGGACAGGTTTTGTATTTACATATATGAAAACATACACAAGACAGATCTTACCTCACAATATTTTCACTGAGGGTGAGGTGAGGGTGACAGGGCACTGGCACAGGCTGCCCAGAGAGGCTGTGGAGTCTCCTCCTCTAGAGACATTCCAAACCCACCTGGACACATTCCTGTCTGAGCTGCTGTAGGTGACCCTGCTCTGGCAGGGGGGTTGAACTCCATATCTTTTGAGGTCCCTTCCAACCCCTAACTATCTGTGATTTCTGTGATATAGCAAGGTATGACTGCCAGTTAATCTATTGACTCGTGTAGTCATTTCAAAGTGTACAAATTAGTTTTGTCCCAGCTAGTACAAAAGTAGCTCAGTTTACTGGCAATGTGCTGAGAAGCACTAGAAACGTCAAAGTTACTCTTATTTTTTACTCCATGTTTTCACCACATATTTCCCGCCTTGCTCACAGAATCAGCTTTCACATCTATGACAAGTATTATCAGCAATAGCTTTTAGCTCAGGTAAGGTAGTATAAGAGCAGATTCTGTTCTACAACAGCTATTAACCAAACCTTCTGCTTAAACATGACTGCTGGTTCTATGCCACAGATGTATCTAGCCCTTCTTCAACAGTTTTTTCCCTTTGAAATGTTGTATCCTTTATCCTTCTTAAAAGTTGAAGAAGAAAAAACAAAACAAAACAAACATAAACAAAAAGGTACATAAGGGTCATAACCTGCCCTGTTCCTGAATTTTTGGGATACCTTTTTCTTTCTAACACTTGAAAGATAAAAGGATGTTTCCACTCAGATCCATTTTCATGCAGGACATGGGTCTTTTTGCCAGACCAGTGACACTGGTAAATGTAACTTGGAAGGTGATGCAAAAGTTCACTGAAGCCCATAGTAGATACAGGAACACTGTTTATGAGATAAAATGATTAGTACAGCATTTCCCCAGAGATTTTGGAAAGAAGCAGGCACCGGTTCAGTTAATAAGAAGAAAGACAGAGACATATGAAAGCAACTTGGTTGCTTCCTGCTCAACAGCATGCCTGGTGGATTTTATTCCAGGGTTGATGAGGATCTCTTTCCAAGCTGGGGCAGACCAATGGGGGGGATATAGAGGAAGGGCAGCCCAGCATCCATGAGAGTGTATAAAGACACCCCCACACACTCCAGCGATGCTTCACAGCCAAACTGCATCCAGATGGGTCTTTGTGGTGATCTCCATGCATATTGATTTCCCCACAAGAAAGAATGAAGTAATTTAAATGACATTATAGGATGATTAACCATTAACAAATGGATCATTTGGCCCTGTGCAAATTTGAAGAAGCTTTTGAAGAAACTACAGAGGCAGCCCTGCATGCTGGAAAAACAGGCATTTCCACACATCTATTTGTATTCAGGTACCAGAATGAAGTGCCTGAGACTCAGCATTTTACAATCTTGAGCAGGAGGATGCTGAGCAAAGTACATAGCTGCAATAGCTTTAGCAAATATATATTTATAACCTAAGAAAAGATTATAATTTAACCCTACAGACTCTGCAATGCTCATAATAACTAGGGAAAGATTTTCATTGTTTTCTCTGATTTAATTCTTCATTTGACATCTGCAGTCAGAATTAGTTGAGAATTTATGTAGATCCCTTAAAGAAATGTCATACATACCCAAAAGAGCCTAGCTGAGACACTATGAAAAACATGGTCTCTGTTCCTTGTTTTTTGTTATCAGAAACACTTGCATCGTGTGTAGTTCTTACTGTAAGAGGACAAAAAAAATCTTGTAATCTAAACCATCTAACCATTTTGCTAACAAATAAATTGACCTTCAAAAACATTAATCTCATGGCAAGTTCCAAGCATCTTTCAGCACCAGAAAAGGCTAGGCACTGGGGCTGGCACAAGGTTATTCCTCTAGTTTTGTGTATAAATGGATTTGGGAGGGCTTTTTTGATCACTTGTCTAGACTGATGGATTAATATGTAGACATGAATATGTAATAAAGTTGAAGAACAGAAGTTTATTTTACAGGGATCACAGGGACCACACGGGCAGCTGGTGAAGTTAGTACCTCACAGAGATCAGTGTCCAGTGACCTTGGAGTTTTAAACACTTGAGAGCACAAGCCTGCTGAGATGAGCAGGTGCCAGGTGAGCTCATACATTACAAATGCCCCAAAGCAACAACCATCTATTTAAATGGTTCTTTTTTTGGACTTCAAGCTATGTCCCAAGATGCTGCTTGAACATAACCTTGAAAAGACAAAAAACAGTGATTTTATATCTGAAGCCCAACCCACTCCATCTGTCTTCTAAATTGTTTTTTAATATTTTTGTGGTTTCATATTAACTGGACTCCATACAGAATACGAATTCTTTTCTTTTTTTTTTCCATTTAAGATCAGTAGTGTCTCCCTACTTCCCATTAAAATAGCCAGTGTTAGTTCTATGAACAAAGAAATCTGAGAATGATCATTAAAAAGCTTTTAATACAGCCATACTCCTCACAGAAAATCAAAATGGGCAGCAGGCTGATAAACATGTGCACACCACATACACCTGAAATGCTACTAGTTTTTAATGCAATTATTTACAAATTGAAATTCAAGCTATGACATGAACCTTTCTAGGCATCTTTTTTAATTAGAAAAGTATTAACTCTGGCTTTGCAGAGAGGGAAAATATTATATAATTAGCAAATAGTGAAATAAAAAGAAAATCTCTCACTGACTTCTGCAATTACTGCATTGAGCTCCGCCACAGCAACTCAGTGGCAGTCACCTGGAGTAAAACTCAAAAGAATTCTTGACTCCAGTTCAGAAAATTCAGGCAAACCTCTTTAAGAGGTAAATCTCGGGTCTTTTCCTATAAGCCCCCATGGAATTCTACTCCAGCAAAGTGAAAGAAAGTGTCACATTCAGGTCTCTGTTCTATAGAAAGGATTTTTTCAGAGCTCAGGAATTCATTAATTCTTTTTAAAGTGCTAGGGAAATCTATCCAGATTACTGAATGGCTTACCATCTATCAGCCCCTTTCACTCCAATGTCACAGGAGAAGCTTACAGGTTTTTATGGTCAAAGTCAGATATTCCAGCCTGTCTGAGCACTTTGTCACATAGAAGCTGTTGGCTTTCTAAATAAAATCAAATATAAGGGAATGAAGCAGAGAATTAAGGAGCTTATCTGTGTAAAACATGCATAAGTGTGTGAGACTAAATGGAAGAGAGAGAAAAAAGCTGTTCAATAGCACAGTTGGAAAAATTCTTGACATAAACAAGAGTATTAGCAGGATGTGTTTGTTCTTGACCTGCACACTGTAATTCTTCCAAGCAGGGAACATGCTTTCATTAAAAATAGGCATTAATTCTAATTCTTTAGAGATGAACTTCAACTGATTTGGAATTCAGATAAGCCTTAAAGCATTTACATATTTGAGGATTATCTGAATTTTTTTCATAACTGAGGATCTCATGCTTCTTGGTTTCCATAGGGCTGAGGCTACTGTGCTTCCCAGGGACACTTTGCCATTCCCTTCTCCAGCCCCCTAATCACCTTATATGCTGGGTGATCACCCCTCCTTCTGGGCTTTGTGTCCCCCCTAGCCTTCAGTTATCTCTGTATTTGCTCTATAATCCTACTGCTTCTTTCATATCTGGAGTCCTAAATATCTCTTTCTGGGGAGTTTTCAGTGACTCTGTTTACTCTTTGCTTACATCATAGTTTTATTCTATCACTCTGTGCTAAGGCTCTGTGTTGCATCACTTTCTTTGCAGCATGTATCCTTCTAGCAGACCCTAGCAGCTTCTCTACTCATTCAGGCCTAGATTTTCTAAGCCCCACTCACTCCTCAGGGCACAGCCCCTTTTCATTTCACATTCCCTTTTTTTTAATTTTTTTAATCTGGGATGAGTTACTGAGATTAAAATCTTCAGGCTCCCACTGCACAGAAAATGTCCATTAACAATGGACAGACAACTGTCAATCAGCACTTGTTGGATGCTCAGCAGCTACCCATCCCCTTCTCCTTTTCTCTTTCACAATCATGTTTTGATTCTCCACTGAGAATGATTCTTCTCAACCAGTTATTCCAAATTCCTGAACCCCCCAATGCATTTTACAGAAAGCATTAGCATGTTGTGCTAATAGGTTGAGGCTTAAAATGGAAGGAGAAAAATCTACCTAGCATTGGATTCACTAGGCTATAGTAATTTTAGATTTGGATCACATGGGATTTTAACAGAACTCTCTATGAATTTTAGACATTCCATGGCCTTCCAGATCAGAGAAATAATAGACTTCTTTTCTTACCTTCTCAGTAAGTCCATTTGTACACTAGAACTTACAAAAACAATCTAATTATCTGCAAGATGTGTGAATGAAGACTCCCAAATACTCCAAGACTAACTGCCCTTAAGAATGGTAGCCCTCCTGATAGTCAAAGGATCCCTATCTAGGCTAGGTATGGGATGGTGAGAGTTGAAACAAATCAGCAAATGAAGGACAAGAAAAAAAATCATGTTTAGAGTGAGAATTTTCCATGCTCCATAGTCACTTTAAAAAGGGTTAATGTTATAAAAGAGCAACATAAACTAGATAATACAGACAGCTGAAACACACTATCCCTGTAGACCTGATTTTTCAGAAACTCCTATCTTGCAGGAAAACCTAGGAAGAAAATTATTTTTTGAAAACAGGAAAGCAAATTCACACAAAAGCAGGTGCCAATATCATTAGCTCCTTGGCATTATTTCCTCACAGAACATCTGATAGCAAATGCCAGAACAGTCAACTTGCACTAGAATACAAATAAATCCTCTTCCTAACATACACAGCTTTACTGCTTCAGAGAAACATTTGCAGACAATGAAAGCAAAATAATGAGATGTTAATGCACAGATCTAAGAGCAGTATTTACCTTTCCAAGATCTGAATAGAACCCACAAACATTAGATTGCAGCATGTTTTGTTACTGCTGGGCACCTTGCATTGAGTTTTACATGCATGCAAAGGGAGTGTAGAATACTACCTACCTACCAGCCTGCTTTGCTGTAAGTACAAAGGGCAGTTTGATCTCAGTTCAGGAGATTACTGTAATATAGATTTTTTTGAAAAAACAACTTTGCCTAAAGGGAACATCTACATAAAGCAGCCTGGAGGCATGAAAGCCATTGGAGAATGCTGTCCATGACTTCTCGTTAAGATCTTCATCCATAATCCTATTCAAGAGTCAAAATTGTTTTTGTTAGAATACTGTGAAAACAGTAAGAATTAAGCAGGCCAGCTCCTGGGAGCAGAAGCTTTGTCCTAAACAAAGTCAGGATTTTTTAGGACATGGGGAGAAAGAAATGCCAGCCAGGGCTGCTTGTCTCTTAACCTAGCACAGGGTACAGTATGGACAATTTTTATGTGATGAGGCACCTCAAGAAACTAACTACACCACGCCTGCTTCAACAGTTGATACTTTCTCCCAAAAGTGGTGAGGTCTTACATCACCCCTGGCAAATCTCTTGCCTAAACATATATTTCAGATCCTAATAATAACATTTCCAGTATAATAGGTGTTTGACAACTGGAATGTTATTTAGATGTTAACATAAGCTAACAGTATTTGCTACTTTTCTTCACTAATTCTTGGGGACCCGGAGCAAGAGAGGAGTCAATTAATTTTTTGAGACCTTTATATTCCAAATGATACAGATGTCAGCAGGTGTATTCCCAGTGACTAAGAAGAAAGCTCAATGTCCACCTGAAGATTAGGCACAATGAATCTTTAGGAACTTCTGGTGAGAGGCAGATGTCAGCTCCCATCTAAATTAGGCTTCAAAAAGAAACATTGCTCTTTTCCAACAAGCAGAGGAACTGCTTGGGAATCTGTTTCTGAGAACGGACCATTAGCACTGCTTGAGCCACAAAATAACCAAACTCCAACACCAGTCAGTCTGCATGTGGCAACTGGTCTTCAGAAAGCACAGAACACATTGAGATGAAGCACGGAGGAGGCACAGAGAAAGCATGGAGTCGTAATGTGAACAACCTTAGAGCAAGGTAAAGAAGCTCTCCTAGAACCGGTTGGATTTCTGGGCAAACAAAGGTCATTTGCATTATTTTGTGGAGGGTTTTCTACGAGTCTAATCTCCCCAGGCAAGGGTCATGTTTGTGTCCGTTACTTATTCTCTTTGCGCTAGTGATCCTGTGGTCCTTCCATTGACTGCAGTGCCACTGCTATTCATGGACTGACTCTAGGATTGGACTGTTTACTAAGCAAATAATCAGAATCAGCAGATTTGGAGTCATATGGGCACCCAATAAACAGCCTGTTTTGTTGTAGGATTGGCTATAAAATCCCAAATCCCCTCAGCTCCTAGCTGCTGGCACCAAGGCTCACTAACAGCAAACAGAATGGCTTTTCACTCTGTGTTCTTTGTTTTCTTAGCTGGACTGGTATTTTCCTCTGAAGCTGCACCATTGGTGAGTATTTTTTATTCAAACTCAATCATTATATGAATGATAATCTAGATTTTCTAGATGACTAGCATCCTCCTCATCCACGAAATTCTGTCACCATCAGGCTTTTCTGGGTATTATTTTGCTACCATTTTTTAAACAGAATTATTCAGAATTATTAAAGCTGCTTTTTTTTTTTTTTTTTTTTTTTTTTTTTTTTTGCCATTTACCCATCTATTTTTAGGATACTGTGAGAGGGTCAGGGATCTAGATGTGTGACCTTCTCTTTCTGTCTGTTTCTGTCAGTGCGTGACTCACATCCCAGATCTTCAATAGAAAGGTAGCTCTATCTTCACCAAGCAAGTGCTTCTCCAAGGCACTAAAAATATTTTTGGAGTATGACTAAAGATTCTTTATAGTATAATGAAACTTATGAAAAATATTCTTTCAGCACTAGGGATGTCATAGGTATTTCTTTGTTGGTTTCCCAAGGCCTGCAATTCTAATAATTTTCTATTTTCCTATTTGTGGTTTCATTAAAGAGGCATACTTTACAATATTTTCCCATATGAAACTCTAAGTATCTATTAAGCAACCTGTTTGTGTGTGTAATAAATTTACCTGTATAAGGCTCTAAGATTCTGTACTTTAAGAAAAGGTTGCTAGTGAACTAGCACTGAATGCTGAATTTAATTAATTTAATTTTAAGTCAACGTTGATTCTGCAATAAAAAGCTATCTTTTCTTTGAAAGAGGGTTTTTCCAGAGCTAGTGAACAGCTCCTATACAACCTCTCCTGTTTTTCCCCAAGGTCTCCCATGGCTCTGTTGATTCCAAATGCCCCCTCATGGTCAAAGTGCTGGATGCAGTCAGAGGAAGCCCTGCAGCCAATGTAGCTGTTAAAGTCTTTAAAAAGGCTGCAGATGGAAGCTGGCAGGACTTTGCTACTGGGTAAGTTATGTGGTCTTTTGAAGTTGTTTTCAAGGTGTCTTGGGCAAACAACTGACAAATAAAGGGCATGGAGCTCTGAAACAAAAAAACAAACAAACAAAACCCCACCAAACAAAATAACATGCTTTCTAGCATGTGTCTCCTTGTCATTGTTAACTGTGTGTGAATTCTGGTCTAAAATCCATCACATTCAGATGGAACTTATTCACGACTGAAAAAAATGCTAATTGCAAAAACATGCTGAGATGCTCATCTTATTATTGTAAGGGAACAGGCTTAATAATAATTTTTCTCCTAGCTTCAGTACTATCTTTCTTCTCTATAAGAAGAAAAAAATTAAAAGCCTATTTGCCAGAACTTTGTAGGTAATCCAGACTAACCTACTATCTTCTTATGTAATGGGTATAGAGCTTTATTTGCAGCAGTCACATACAAGATCCTCTCTGTAAGCTTTGTCTGTACACATGCAAATAATAAGCACATTAGTCTTCTCCTGTATAACAATTGTGATGGCTGGAAGAAACTCCTTGACCAGAAAGTCCCATTGTAACGTAACACAGAAGCACAGTTTCAGCATCTGTTTGTGGTCATTTCTATACAATTACATAGCTATTGCTAGAATGACATACAAACCATCCTCAGAACATCACTGAGAGGCAGGCAACAATACTGTTATCTTCAGTCTGTGGGAAAAGTACAGGAAACAGAGGGACACAGTTTACTAAAATTCAAATAGGTGAGGTATTCAGGCATTTAAGTTTCATTATAACAGCTTACTGAATCAGGTTTTTAAATAAGTCAAGAGAAAGCTCTAGTAACAGCAGGGTATTCAAGCACAGAATCACAAGCATTGACAGGAGCCACCAGGGCATCCAACTGCCTTTTCCTAGGATTTTTATAGCTTGACTTAAATAAAAGCTGCAGAAAGAAACAGAGAAGACTACAAGGAGAGAGAGATATTTCTTTACATCTACAGGTTGTGGGGTTTTTTTTAATGAAACCTTAAAAAAAAAAATACTTTTCCCCATTAAAAAATAACAAGAAAGGTTAGAATGAAGAGGAAACAAACACCTCCACTCCTAAATTGCTGTGTTTATCTAGAAACAAATGACTCTCAGAATGTCTCATCCTTAGTATTTCTGCAATTATTAGGAAAACCAGGGTTTTTAAAATGTTTCATCAAGTTTTGTTGAACATGTATTGTGAAGTATAATTTACAGAAGGGTAATGTAACACCAGCATTAAATGTCCTTCCTTTGGGGGCATAGCAGTGTTCTTGTTTGTTTAGTTTGTGATACTCTCAGCAAGCCCAAGGAGACCAGTGCTGTAGCTCTTCTCAGCCAAGCTCTGTTGACACTTTAGGTCAATACACCCCTAAGGAAATCAAATAATTTATTAAATTGAGAAGACTGACTTTAGGCAAGTGAGAAGCATTTTGCTGGGGGAAGGTAGTGGAGGAACATTAAACTACCATTCTTATTACAGGAAAAGGTTTTGACCTTTTCCTTGACTTGCATCTTAAGCAAAGATTCTTTCAATAATGCCATTGACTTCAGCTGAGGACACTTGTTTGAACTGTTTTTTGACACGTGGTAACAATTTTTTTTTTCATTTGGGAAAACCAGTCTCACTGTATTAAACCAAAAGACAATCTGAATGCTATCAAGGCACTCAACCTGAGCCTATTCCTGTCAGGTTAATAATATTTTTAAGTTACAGTACTTAGTAGACAGAAAAATGAGGGTTTGTGTGAATGTCTGTAAAACTTATTTTTGGACCTTTTTGTTTGTTTCCTACTACTTTACTAACACATTTTAGGGAATCAAGCAAATACACCTAGCAACTTTTGAATTCGCAATAATAGTATTTAAAAGGCGAGGAGGAAGTTAACATAGCAACAGCTGATATTAAGAGGCTCATTTCAAAATTAGTCTAGCCAAAAATAAGCAAGAAGAGATAACTGAAGCTGAGATATACTCTGAGGAAGGCTTTAGGGCACAGAGACCTGAGAAACATGTGATTTGAATTCTTTATGAGCTTCACTTATGACTCGCTTTGACCTTCTCGTTCCTCACATGTTCTTAGATATCTACATCTTATCATGTAGTTCAAGAATTACATTCACCAAACACAGTTCTCATGTGGCTTAGGTTGTAAATCATAAAAAAAAAAAAAAAAAAAAAAGTGCCTGCAGCATATTTAGCATATTTTAAGTGTTTCTCCTGACTCTTCTTTTTTAAAAAATAATAATAATTCTAAGATTTACTTTCTAAACACCAAAACAATAATTTTTGTTCCTGAGATTTTTCCTCTGAGGTCTGCATCTGAGGGCAGAGTTTGTCTCAGTGCTGTATGTGTCCAAAGAGTTCATAAATGTCATTGTACTGACAGTGTAAATCTAACCTGGTCACAATATACAACTAAGGTCCAGACAGTGAAAAAGAGGATCAGGACTGCAGTCTAGTGTGAAGCCACAGCAGAAGATAGCAGTCCATTTCCTATTAAGAATAAGCAAACATACTATATTTATTCCCCCAGTCATGCAGAAATACAGGTGGTGTTCAGGAGGAATCACTGATAGCATTTTAATACCAGGGCCAAAGGCAGAGCATCCTCTGCCTTGTCCAAATCCCATCCAGGGTCTGAATTATACCATGTTGGCTGTCAACAAAGCAGTAATACTAAAGAGTTTGCTTGTAAAAACACAGTTATTGAATGGCTACCACTTAGTAAATAAGATTAAGAAAATGCCATTAACTCCCGGCTGTGGGCAGGAGTATTCAAAAGGAGTCTTCCAATTTCTCAACTGTTGCAGATGGTTAACATCTGCAAGTCTGGATCAGCATCCATCAGGTAAAGCACCATTCAAGATGCAACCACACTTTTTTCGAATTCAAACTTAATTGTTTACCTGAACAAAGATTTTGAGGCAGACACCATTTACTAACTTGTACTCTGAACACTTTTGCAGGATCTCAGTAATTCAGTTTCAAGGACACTTGCCAATTAATCCTTTCTTCTTTTACCTGTTGAATTTAAGACAATATAGATAAATAATAATAAACCAAAAGAAAACAGCTGTGTATACTTCACAAAGTGCCTGTGATCCCCAGCTCAAGCAGGGCTTGGATTAGTCCAAGTTTGGTCTATCCTGGATACTGTTGATTTCATTTGTATTGGATCAGCAAGACTTTTGAGTCTTCCAAGTCCTAAATGTGAAACATAAGACAACCTGAAAATGGGCTTTTCCATCCTGTTAATTACACAACAGCTCTTACATTCAGACTTTTTGCATTCACCACCACTAATCAAAGATAAGAAATAAGATGCAGAAGAAGGCAGCTGCTGGGAAAGAAAAACTGCAATAGCACAAGGAATGATGTCTCTGATAAGCAGCAGATCAATGCTTTCTCCTCTCCCTCTCCTCCCCCTCAAGCTTTTTAGCTTTGTGCCTAGACAGTTACTCCTTGCCATAAGATGGGAAAGTTCCACTAATTCTTCAACTCAGTATCATATAAAAATTTTCAGCAGAAAAAAATGGTTTAAAATAATCAGAAATAAAAGAGATATTTAAAAAAAGAGATTAATGGAGTTTAGGAGGTAAGCATGTAAATATTTAAACAGATGTCTTACAACCCTTGCTCCTTTTCAACTAATAGGGTGCAATGCCAGCTATATTTCCTTCTTGCTCCTGAACTTCATTCACCCACAGTTTTTTGTTATGAGTTGGGTACATGATATCTCTAACTAAGCTGAAAATTCCTACTGCCCATTTTCATGTCACAGTGGAACAGGCCCTTGCTCTTTGTCCAAAGCATAGTAATTCAAATTAATAAAATCTTGTGATGCTAAATGGCTTTTCCAAGAAACTACCATTCAGGATCAGATAAAACCTCATCAGTGTATATGGGTAAAACCTATGGCCTTGGTGCCAATAAACTGAGAACAGAATAACTTTCTACTACTTTCTCTCTTTAATTATAATTTGAAAATTGGCATCTTGCCTTTCATCGTGACAAACTTTTTCCTAAACCACTAATATTTGGTTCCAGAGGGCACTTGGTACAAGTTAAACATGAAATTAAAAAAAGAGAGGCCGGAACTATAATCCCTGCTGCAGAAACAGAAATTACAAAAAAAAAAAAAAAAAAAAAAAAAAAAAAAAAAAAAAGCCAGCTGTGATTTGTGATGTATACAGATGAGCTGGTAGCAAGGGCAGGCTCTGCAACATGAAAACATATGCTACAAAGGAGGGAATTACTTCAGATTATTGGAAACCACTCAATGTAGAATTCAGCTGTCTGGCACCTCTGCTATGTTATATTCCACATTGATTATTTCTGTTTAGCTTCTAAATGACATTAGAGAATATTTATGTAGATGTTTTACCATTACAGGAAAACCACAGAGTATGGGGAGATCCATGAACTCACAACAGAAGAACAGTTTGTAGAAGGAACATACAGGGTTGAGTTTGACACCAGCTCTTACTGGAAGGGACTTGGCCTTTCTCCTTTCCATGAATATGCTGATGTAAGTATTAGAAAATATACCTAACCACCTGTGCACTGTGCAAAGGCATCATCTGGAAAGAACAAATACAGTGCTTTAATACTGAAGGAGAAACTCTTCACTGTCACTTGACACTGGGCAAATAAAGGCAGTATAGAGCCAGCTAAGCCAGAGGAAGTAGCCAACTTCCCTGCAAATACTGACACAGCTCGTCCAAAGTTGGAGTTTTGCCCATTCATCTATTCAGACCAGTAGGGACCTTTGTGTAAAAAGGGTTACATTAGTCAAATTACATGGTGTTTAAAAAAAAAAAAAAAAAGACTGAAAAAGACTGACCTACTGAAGGAATGATAGGGATTTGGAAACCCTAATTTTATAGGAAATAAGTATTTCCCATGTATCAGTTACCTGAAAATCCTTGAATTCTAGCATAGCACTTAATTACAGGAAAAAACAATTCTTTTTGATGTGTTTTTTGTTAAAAATATACTCAGTATTGAAATTTCAATAGGAAAAAAAAGCCATAAAAATACGAACAACCACAATGAGAAAGGATAAGTTGGCTATTTCATCAGTATGGAAATTCCCCAAGCAGAACAGCAATGCATCTATGTCTTGTGCCTCCCTTTGCTTTCAGCCCAAGACTGATTTATCGTGCACTCTATTCTACTACATTTACTTAGCACTTCCAACCTATTTGTTTAAATTCTTCAGGCTTAATCTGGCATTAGGTTTACTTAATTTCTGGAAATCTAGTCTGTAATAGCTACAGGTTGTGTTGTAGAACATTTTAAACCAGAAATTATGAAGCTCTGAAGAAGACTAAAACAAATTACAAAGGCCCAGGTCTATAAAAGTCTGATGTGCAGCTTGGATCATTTGGGTCGAATAAACAGTTCTCAAAAATATTCCCTAACTATTTGGATATCTGAAAGTTGCTGGGGTCTACGAAAGGGCTTCACCTCAAATGGTGCATAAAAGAGCCTGGTTAACACTGTTCCAGCGCAGGTGCTGAAGAAGCTTTCCTTTGATGGAACAGCCTCCAGGTCAACAAATTATCCTGACAAGTAGGTGGAGTTCAATGACTGGCTGTGTATGAGGTAACTGAAGCCTACAGTCCTCATGCCCCAGCATCTTAGACCTTGGCAGGACTAGGAATTAGGATGGAAGCCTCTAGTCCTCTTGTAGAAAGCACATCATGGTTCAGAAACTAGACCAAATATTAGGCTAAAGAGAGCCAAAGAAAGTGGGAGCCTACTCCAGGTGGGAAACAAGTGTCCCAAATTCCAAGGACTAACTTCGAAAGCAGAAAATCTGAATAATCTCAGGACAAGGTTCTCTCCTTATTCTGGCAAATCTACACTCAGTTCTTAACACATCTGAACCATCACCAGCTGTGCTAAAAACATGAGCGAGGCACTGAAGTACAGAAGGGAGCTTTGGGCTCCCACTGCCTACCTTACTTGGACACCTCAGAGAGAGGTTGTCTTTAAGTTCACTAGCTGGGATCTCACCTCTCATATACATCTCCCTCATCCTTCCATTCCACTTCACAAACTCGTTTGCCTGACTCAGGTGTAGGTATCTCCACCTAGCTTCACCACAGCCAAGGCTCTTTGTGGACCTTGATCCAAATCTCACAATTTCTCAGTCTTCTGCATCACATGGAGCATTACCTACCCTTCAGGGGAGTAAAATCATTGACTGGACAGAACTGGCAAAGTCTTGTGCAGAGGAAATGGAGTGTGCTTCCTAATTCTTAATAAGGTAGTCTCAAACATATGGTGTTCATCATGATCATAAGGTTTTCTATTTTTCAGGTGGTGTTCACTGCTAATGATTCTGGTCACCGCCACTATACCATTGCAGCTCTCCTCAGCCCTTTCTCTTACTCAACCACTGCTGTTGTCACTGATGCCAAGGAATAAACATGTACTGTCATTATACAAACACCCTCCTACGCTAGAACTATCATAGGCTTTTAGGAGGAAGATTTTTCCTACTGTTAATGCATAACCTTTTGCTACATTAGTTGTTTTTTTTTCCATTTTGTAACCTGGCAAACTTCAGTCAAGTCAATAAAATGTTACTTCTTTAAAACAACTTATATTCTATTTGTGAAGTTTTATTGTGTTTGAAGGGGTCATGATTTGCTTTCAAGTGCAAAGGACATCTGAAAAATACACATGGAACTTGTTCTGTTATTTACCTACCACTACTTTAGTCTCACCAAATGCATTGGCTCAAAGAAAGTTATAGATTTGTGCTACCTTAAAAAATTTGACCAAACACAATTACTCAAAATAAGAAAGTCATGCATATTACTTGTAGTCCCACTATGAACTAAATCACAGAGTAAAGAGAAGAAATTCTGAAAATGTAGCAGCAGAACAAATAATCCAGAAAGACTCTTGAAATATATATATCCAGAAATCTGGCTTAAAACCTGTGTTCCTTTACTTAAAGCGTCAGGTAAACCTCAACACTTCGCATTTCAAGAGGAATGTTTGCTGCTAAATCAATCTAGGAAGTTCTGAAGCAATTTCAACTAGCAACATTATTAACAACTTTGATCTTTAAGCCAACTGACTACTGTATTCAAGTGCATGCCAATTAAATCTCTAACAAGTGAAATTTCCAATTATTACTTTAAAAAACTGTTAAAATACATCTTAATATCATCTTAATATGCTCTTCATATTTTTACAAACAGGAAAAGGTAAGTTGTAGAGTGACTGTGATTCAAATAATGTTATTGATAAACTGACCAAAGACTTTGGGGGCTTTAGCAGGGATTTCTGTAGACTGATGGCCTATTGTATTTAAAATGTCCTGAAGCAGAGGAATTGTTTTTTAACAGGATTAACAGCAGAGGTAGTTACTGAAATTATGCCATTCAGAAACCATCAGCCTTTATCTGCCACTGACCTTGGAGTTTATCTCCACACCCAGAGCTTGCTGGGATGACTGCATACCAAGTGACTTCACAAAGTTACAAAAGCCTGCTTTTAGCATTTCACTGTTTGGCTATTTTTTTTTTCTTCAACTGATTTCTGGATACTACCATAGTTACACAATTCTTGTAAGCAGTGCAAATAGTTTCAAAACAGCACCCATCCTTAAGCACAAAGATTTCATGGGATCCTGCTATTCCTCAAGCTTGAAAACCAGTAGGTTTGATTGGCAGCGGGCTATGCCCAGATCTCAAATTTGGACAAATTTGTTCAAACAGATATAATTAAAAAAACAACCAACCAACCAACAAACAAAACTACTCTGCATGTAGTCATCCATCCGATGACAAGATAAACCTGTTAAGAGAGTGTACATACATGTGCCTAACCAAAGATCAAAAAAACAAAGTTTAATTTCAAGAAGTAACACCTCCATAAAATGAGTCTGATCCTTCTGGTGACAGCTGACTTGGAGTTGTACAGGGAAAGTCATGAATTTGTACTGAATCTAACAGAGAAGTAACACGATTTCACTGTGCTTCAGAAATGGTTATATATCTGGTTACCATGCTGGAAACCAAGAGTAACATATCTTTCCTCCAGGGGAACACATAAGACAACTAGATAGTCAACACATTATCTACTTATCTTCTTCTCGGGGGTGGGAAGAAGGCCACCACAGACAGAAATCTCTTAATAGATAAATGTGGGTGAGTTGATTGTGCCAAGCTATAACCACAGAGAAATTCTCACTGAAACTGAGATTGTTGACTGGACAAAAAATTTGTTCTCAAGTAGATGAGACCTATACAGCACCATTCCTCCATTAAAAAGAGAAAAATAAGAAAGAATATGCAATGTTTCAAAGAAACTGGATCCCCACAGTTGAGCTAGGCAATATTAAAAATATTTCCAGATGCAATGACAAGAGACTTATTTTTGCAGACAAGGTTCATGTTTGTGTGGGTTACTTATTTTCTCATTGTTTACCAAGTAAATAGCACAAATCAGCAGGTTGAAAGTCATACAGGTTTTCTGATCAGTAGCTGCAGTTTAGAGGCCTTGATATAAAAATCACCAATTTCATCAGTTTCTGCTTCCTGACAGTGAAACTTCTTAGTGGTAGGCAAAATGGCTTTTCATTCTCTATTTCTTGTTTTCTTAGCTGGCCTGGCATTTTTCTCTGAAGCTGCACCACCGGTAAGTGTCACAGGATTGAGGTTCTTCAGGCTGATAAGTCTGAGCTTTTATCTTTTTTTTTTAATACTCTAATTTGCTTAAGTGAAAAACAAACTGTTCCATCTTATTGCAATTATTTTGATTTCATGGTATGTATTGACTGTACTTCTCTCCTATCACTCTTTCTTTGATCTTTCTCCTTCTCTTGTGATTATCGAGAGGTCTTTATGGTTAGAGAAGTAGCACTTGTCATTACTCAGTGACTATGTGAAAAACAATGTATTACAAGAAAGGAGAAAAAATACCATATTCAATAACACAACAAGCCTTGGGCCTGCTGAAAAGTAACTAAAAGCCCTTATAACACAATGAACAATCGTGAGGGTTTTTGTTTCCTGTTGTGAGACTCATGCTGAAGAAATTTCCTCTAGTCCTCTCGCTTACTGCTCTACCCACTACAGCTCTATCCCATGGCAAGCAAGAAGATCTCAACAATCTTAATGCAAGCAAAGAACAGAGCCAAAGCCAGGATCCCTCTTCCCGAGGGTTCATTTATTCCAGCAAAGCAAGCTACAGATGCAGGTACTTCAGCCTGAAATTCTCCTAGAACAGACTTGTCTCTTCTTTCCCTGAAAACACATTCTTCCTCTGAAGTTCTGATCTTCAGGAAAACGAATACCTGAGCAGTCCCTGTGAGGAAGTAGACTCTTTCTGAGCTCTCAGCATGTAAAAAACAGAAAAATAGGTGATGGCACTATACATAATGCCTCAATGCCTTGCCAGTGTCTCAAAACAAACACTGGCAAGGAGTCTCTGCACTTCAGAAAGGGAGCCCGAGCATATAGGTGGTACAGAAGGATGCTGATACATTGGTTTGATATAGGGAAGGGCTCCTGGCCAATGCCATGTCACAGACTGTAAGAGGAGATGTAAGACAATGTTCTTAGTTTCTACCATCTACATCACGTATCATTTTGCAATGATTAAATGGACATCAATGATTGCTATTTTGAGATAATTCCTGATTAGCACCTTCTACAAAGCTCTATTTTCTCACTTCTCACCTACAGAATTAGGTAATGGAAAGTGAAGACCCTTATTCAACCCTGCTTTTAAACAGGTAAAACATCAGAGCATAACCTCTGCTCGTGATGCACGTGTTGGGAGCGAAACTACAGCCATCCTGCCTTGGAAAGTTTTCCCTCTCTTATCCCTGCACAGCTGCCAGGGGCTGACAAATCTGATCCATCATAGTGTTAGGAGAGAAATTGTGTGTGGTAGTTATAAAGTGATGATAACTCAAAATTATAATTCTACAGCAACATGACATTAGAGGCTCTCAAATAAAGAAAGCCATGCACCTAAATACAGAGGAAGATTTGCCAGATTTTTAAAAATTCCTACTACTTTTGATGATTTATTTCCTGTTGAGGACAAAATTTATTTACAACTTCATGCTGGAGATGTTATGTAGCTAAGCCACATCAAAGAGAAAAGTGTTCACACAGAGGTGCATCACCTCCTCAGTTCACATGGCTACACTCCTGACAGCTTCTGATATCTTCCTACCTGCTTCCACCATATAAATCCCCCAGAAAGCTTCAGCCTACATTTCTGCAGTACAGTGATCTTGCTGAGGATGTGATTAATTCTGTAGATCTAAAGAATAACATTCCTTACTGCTTTATTATGCACCATCACATACCTTTCTTACAACACAGAAATTCTGTCTTCCTATCTGAAGGACTCTGCTGACTCCAAGCATCCTCTCATTATAAAAATTCTGGATTCAGTCCAAGGAAGTCCAGCTTCAAATGTTCCAGTTAAGTTATACAGAGAAGGTTCAGATGGATCTTGGGACCTGCTAAATACAATGTAAGTCATACCAAAATAATCAGTGAAAGAAGGGAAAAGCAATGGGAAGAGGCCAAATAGTTGAAAAAACAGTTTCAAATTATCTAACATGTCTTTTTTCACTCAGAGGAAACTTAAAACACTACTGAATTTGCTGCAGACTGTCTTAGCTGCACTACAGTTTAAACTATCTAAAGGTTTTATAATGCTTTATTATTACTGTGAGGACAAGAAAGTATTTTAAATTATCCTTTAATTCATTCATCACTTCTCTTCAATTTCATTACAAAGGATTTTATTACTTTTTAGTACCCAGCAATGAATTGCTGCATTGTTACCAAGAAGATTCAGGCAAACTCTTTTGGTTTGTTTGAAACTAAGACTGGTTGAGAATCCTTCTTTATAAACGGGTTTTCATGTCTTACAAACACCACAGCTTTAGAAAGAAAACACAGAAATGTTTTGAACACATACTACACTGTACTTGATAGCCTTCTTTGCTTCAAGAAAATGGTTTCAATCAAAAGGAGAAAATCATTCCCCCCTAGAGAGGCAATTATATCTAAAATAAAAAAATAATCTCCAAGATATTTAAATACTGATGACTTTAAAAATATATTATTGCAGAATTTCAAAGACAGATTACATTTTTCTGAAATTGCACTAAATTATAGCATATGCTAACACTTTAGAAACTCAAAAGCCATTTTTATTTAAAGTATAATCTGAAATAGAATGGAAAAATTCTTAGGGGGTACAGAGAATGAACGTTCTTTATTTAACAAGCACCATTCCACTTCCACACCTACCCCCTTCAAGACAGTTTCGAAGTCCCACCCAAGACCTTTGCAGGTCTTTTAAACTGTTCTACCTAAAAAAATCTTATATAGGGGTCCTAAGAATTAAAGATGACATAGTGCAGGATTTCAGTGATCGGATCCCAGACTCAGATGCATTTCTACAAAGTCCTCAAGAAATCATAAGTGGTTTTTTGGTGTCACAGAGCAGTGGGCTGGCAGAAGGAACAGTGCTCTCATACATGTCCTTGAAAAATATGGCTACAGTGAAAGCCAAACATATTTGTACAAGGTGGGGAAGAACAATCTATTCATGTTGTCCTACTTAAATTACCTCCTACCCATCAAGTGAGAAGATAGCTTCACACGTTCTGTCATTGAAAATGCATGAAATTTTCCATTAAGAGGGTGTTCAGTCTACCTATCTTCAAATCTGAGCTTAGAGGTTTTATATAAAAAGATACTCAGCTGAATAGCTGGATGTTGACTTAAGCTTTAAAAATATATTTCACATTTGAAACCAAGAACAAAGTAACCTTCAGTCAAAGTATGCGAAAGGCGTGATAATACTACAATCAACCTCTCCAGCCTTGTTAATTTGAAAATAATCAGGATCATAAATAATGTTAGCAAGAGATTATGAAATAACTGTTCCCAGTTAAAGATACATTTGGTTTTAGCTGTGAAAGCCTTTTAGAGAAATGGAGTTACCTAACAATGATGAGACTGTGGCAAGGAAAGTAGAGACATTTGAACAGATAAAAAATTCCGAGGACTGACTACAGAGCATCTTGTAAGATACAAGTGGTGTTCTACGACTTCATAGTTATAAGCTACACTAAGGCATAAATCCTAAGTATTGGATGACATATTGACTGGACAATGACATAAAAACTATTAAATTCCTTAGGGTTTTTTCACGTGTAATTTGAAGAGAATACGTTCAGAGAATGATTTGGCTGACAGAATCCAACACAGTGGTTTGTGACTACCTACAATCAGGCACTACAAGCATTGGTATTTGTGAATAGCCTACCTACTCAAAAACCTAGTATTTTGTAACTTCTTTCGCAGACAGAGGTTTCAAGCAAGACACATGCTAGATAGTCATCATTACGTATTGTTTCTGGAGCCCCAAACTGGTTAGTGTTCCAGCTTCTAGTTTCAACCCAGTACTGTGGCCTTGGATAGCACTGATAAAACCTTACAATCAAACCCATCTGTTTGTTGAGGATGGAAAACCACCCAATTAGTAGAGACAAGGAGTTCCATAAGCTTTAACTGTTGGTTGACCTTCAGCCACTTGAAATAACAGATCTCAAATTTCAGATAGCCAACTAAAAAAATACTAATATTCGTAGAACAACTCAGTGTGCTCAAGTAAGAAAGAAAACTATGGAAAGTGGGAGTGGACACTACTTACTTGCATAGTAACTACATCGTAGAGCTTCCACATCACTTACAGCACCAGTGAAGTTTTCCCTCTGAGTGGGTTCATTTAATTAAGTGCAAGACTCTGCCAAGAGTCTTTGAACAATAACACCAGCTTTTGGCTCACCCCTGAACCATGCAGAGTAGCACCATGGCAGGCAGCCAGCTGCTGTGGTGATTGTGGAAGTATCAAATGCCAAGATAAGCTCTGAAGGATCCATAATACAGATGGGCATAAGCCATTCCAAATTAATAAATGTAATCATCATGTTACTTAAAACTACATAACATACCTCAAGTTCAATTACAAAGAACTGCATTTTTCTTGGGCTTTTAACCAAAATATAAAAGTGCATTCTTCTGCCATCACACAGACAAACCAGTGGCAATGGAGAGCTTCGTGAGCTCATAACTAAAGAAAAATTTGTAGCAGGGATATACAAGATTGAGATTGACACTGCCACTTACTGGAAGAGAATGGGCTTGAATCCCTTCCATCACCATGCTGATGTGAGTATTCATTTTCTCCTGTACTTTAGATACAAAGAAGAAAGATACTCTCTCTCTGTCTAGGCTTCAAATACTAATTGAATATATTGAAAGTACTAATGCAAGAATATTCTGAAGTTCACAGTCTCAAAGCTTTGTAACAACATACTAAAGAGAGAATCTAGTTGTTAGTTTCCCCATAATTCTCAATAAGTTCTGAGCTGCATCGTAGCAAAAAGGTTTTCCATCCTTCTGCTTAAGCCTGTGATTCTTCCTGTGACACTTCCTAGACACCTGAGGGAGAACAGGTGGAGCACTCTGTTAAGTTTCCCAGGGAAAAGATTTTTTTGTCTTTTGGGTCCAGTATTTGGGTGTCTACAAAGTTTATTATTTAGATCTTTAAAGATAATAGAAGTACCACGTTCCTGATGCTTGGATTCTTGGTTTAAAAAAAGAAAAAAAATTAACAGACCTTTTAGGTTTGCATGAGACACAAACTGGTTAGATCAAGGTAGTCCAAACCTGGCACCAACCAAGTCCAAGTCCAAACTTTGGGAATTCTTGAGGGCTGTCCCCTCTCCCTCCACAGCATCAGCTCTTTCATATAACCTTTCCATAGCAGCAGCACTCCTTTAGTAGTTATTTAGTGGGCTGTCACAGATCAGTGAGCACCACCAGCTGTACAGTTCACAACTGCTGCTCGGCCATTCCTCACCTCCTTGGAAAATAGGTAGCAAGGACATGAGTTAAATTTTGTTTCTGCCTTCCTGAAATGGGTAAGATTATATTCTTATGCAAGACAATGAAACGGAGGTTAATGCTGGTTAGTCTTGTATTCTGTGCTAACAGAAATAGAAGAGGCAAAGTGTAAGATTTGCAATATATAAGTACATTGATTATCCATCAAAATAACATTTAAGTCTCTATTCCAGACTAGAAATTAATTTAATCAGTAGTGCAAGAGACTCCTCTCTTAAAAATAATCCTCAGTAAGCATCATGTTTGCTTAGTTCACTGGTGGTTTCATATGTGTCTTTTATTAATGTTGAAAGGGGAACAAGTTATGCATCACAATGTTATAAAACTGTCTCCATTTTAAAAGCTGACACCCATTGCCTCACAACACAATCTACTACACAGAGGCAGAAAGCAAAATACAGGACGTGAGCTGATGGGGGAGATGTTAAAGGGGCTGCTGTAAATTATTCATACAGAAGGCTATTACCACACATCATGGCCAAATGACTAATACAGAAATTCACTACTAGATATGTCAGCAGGATTAAAGAAACACATTGCTTCATATCTTTGCTTGATGATAGTTACTGTAGCATTACTTTTAACTCTATTCCTCAAAGAGCAACAAAAACATTGAAAAACTACTTGAAAGATTACTTTATTTCTTTTACAAAAAAATAAACAAAAACAAAACCAACCAACCAAACAAAAAAACAGTCAATGGGATACAACATATATCTTCAATAAGGAAAAAAATCTTGTTGCCATTTCTGAATACCAACATGGAAATCCCTATTTGTTTAATATATTTGATAAAGTTTTGAGTACTATTTTACATTTTTTATTTTTTTTAAGGGATATTTAATGAGCGGGAAAAACTATGTGTGACAGGCAGCCCCAGATCATAGTGATCAAATTTCCAAAAGCAGAGGTTGTTCCAAAGTTCTGTGGGATTGCTAGATAAAATTATCACAATGGTTCCACCTAGGCTTGTATCTAGAAATCACTTCTCATTTGTCTTTCTTATTTTTTTTCCAGGTGGTCTTCCCAGCTAATGATGCTGGTTTTCGACACTATACCATTGCTGTTCTTCTCAGTCCCTTTTCATACACAACTACAGCAGTAGTTACCGAGCCAGTGGAATAGAAGCTGACATTAAGCACAAAATTTTAATGTGTAAATTAAAATTTCCATAAATGATAAGAACTTACATTCTGACCATAACAACAGCTTTAGATTTCATAGTAAACCACTAACAAGAAAACCTGTTTATTCATTTTGTTAACTTTAGGAAGAATGCGTATTGGCTTTGTTTTCAAATACTCTTCAGAATAAAAGTATTCTGCAAGTAGTGCTCTTCTGAATAAAAGTTTAGGGTTTGAAAAAATATGTTCAGCTTAGGAAAAAAATGCACTGGGACTCCATTACTGGTATTCTGATAATAAACCAAAGTATTCCGTGAAGTTAATAAACTGCACTTCCTGTTGCAAAGGAAACAAACCAAAAGCATCTGAAAAGTATCTCATAAAAAGTAAGCACACAGGAGATGCAATCCCTTACCTGTATCAACTATACTTTATTACCGAAGCCCACAACAGATGAAATCACATGGGATAACTACCCAGGGCCCAAAAAAACTGTCAGATAAACTCATCTCCCAGTTCTGATTTTTAAGACAGAGGAAAAAAAGTAGCTTAAAAGCAACAGAAAAGCAGAACAGTTTTTTAGGATGCTAAATGTATTTAAAATTTCTCCTTTCCCGCTCTCCAGTATATTGTAATTGCTGACACTGTCAGCATATATATATTCATACATTCAGTGTTGTAGAAAAGTATACCCAAACGTACTTGAAGTTTGTGTATTTTCAATACAATTCTGCAAATATCTTTGTCCCCACACTTGAAGTACTCCAAAAATTACCTGCACCATTACTCTAAACATTGGACACTTTGGTAATAGCTGGATACGGATAACTACTGTTTTCTGAGGTCCCTATTTAATGTCAGGTGAAATAGGTACTAAGTATAGAAAAGAACCATTAGGAGATTTAATATAATAGAAACCCTATCTTGAAAAAGTACAAGCAAATGTTGAGTCATTTAGCCTAATAAAACCAAAAGCTGAAAGCGTAAAAGTACCAAAAAAGGGGAAATTATTTGTAAATAACAAATAATTTGTTATTTGCTCCTGTCAAAGCCTAACCTGACATATTTTCTGGCCAGGTGTGCCTTTTGCTGTTATTTTGAGGAAGAACTGAGCATTAGAAAAACAAGCACTTTGTCTATAAACAAAATACAAAAAAGATAGTTCTCCAAAGAACCTCAGAATAAAGAAGCCAACACAATCTTTAGAACATTATATTTCATAAAAGACAATGATAAAAAAGTACAAACATTTTCATGAACAAAATACCCCAAAACTGTGACAGTACACAAGAAATTCCCAGGATTTGTTTCAGTGCATTTTTCCTTAAGCCTAACTTACATATCTCTATAAATAAAATCATCTTAGGTACACTTCTTGCTGATATGCAATGTATTTTTTTAAATATTTTTTTAACTGGCTCACTAATAACACCACTGCAACACATTTATTAACAAACATAATGATAGAAAAATAGACTGGCAAGATCCAAGAAAAAGGACATTTTGCACTTGCTTTTCAGTACGTTTTTTATATTTTTATTCCCTTACCTAAATCTGAAATACAGCAAATGGGCTTAAGAGTATCTCAGCTACCAACCAGATTCCACTGTTAGTATTTCTCCACTGCTTTTTACTTGTTAATTTGCAAGACCTTCGAAATCTTGTAAAATACTCTTTCCTTGCTCCCTCCTTGAAGACAGCTCACTCCTTGAAGAAAAGGCATCCTTAATTTGCCTTGTCAGCAACGCAAAAGCCAATGTGACTGGCTTCTCTCTAAATTTTACAAGAATCATGAAAATAGGAAAAGGAATGTGCACAGTTCTGAGTTCTGCATCGTGTTTATTTTGTTTGAAGGCACTGTCTATGTTAAAATTCACTACAGAATAGTACTGAGTTCAAGCAGGTAGTATACAAGCATAATTTGATGGAATTTAAAGATAACAACTTTTAAAACTTCTTAACAAAGTGAAAGAACGTATTTAGAGAAGAGAGTTGGTTAACAACTCGACATCCATCACTTCAGGACACCAAAATGTAAACTTTTAAAGAACTCAGCTATATGTCATAATCCATTCACATACTGGTTTAAATCACATTTTTCTAAGACCATACATGATTAATCACTTAGAGCTGTAAAGTTATATTAGTTCAGCCACAACATATGTTTAATATAGTATGTATATATGTATGTATATACACATCTATGCATTAGGAATTTTAGAAACTGCACTTTCACAGAATGCTTAAGAAATGGGCACAAAAGCATGCTTCAGAAAACAGTACAGACCTATGGTACCAAAGGATGTTTCATAATAGGACGCTAAATTGTATGTGAACTTGTACTGAGAACCAGAAATCACTTCAAAATTACATCAGGGATTTAAAAAGTCATTCAACACTTCTTGTATTAATCTGTTATGAAATAAGACAAATTTTATTTTGAAGCTATAATTGCTCATACAAGTAATTATTTCCTCTATCCATATGCTTGAGAATATTCTATACACTCAGTTATAGAAAAATATATTAGGAGATGATAAACCACTTAAGCATGCTTTTGAAGAATGTTTTGTTCACTTTATGCTTGCTTCTTGTTATTGTCACTGCATTACATCATTCCTGAAGCATATTATATTAACTGGTAGATTTTAAGGTAATTTCAATACGGTTTAAAATATCCCTTAAAATTGTTCTCAACTACTTAAATTAAATCATTACATAACTAATAAATATTTGGGATGACTACAACTAAGCTCTCACCTTTACTGAAGAATGGCTAATGGCAAAATCTGCTGCTGGGATGTCAAAAAAATAAAAGGTGTTTATGGCAAACAGACTCAAATATACAAAGCACCATACCATCTGTGGCAGCAGTTCAGGAAACCAACACGTAGTAATGAGTTAAAGTTAGCATTCTTTGTCAAAACTCTTACAAAACACTCTATGGATAAACAATCCTTATTACATTCCACCTTCCATTCTTCATGGGAGCAGAAGTCAGTCTTTGGTTCCTAAAGAGTTGAGTAACTGTGACAAACAAAACAGTTAGTAGATCTTGCTCAATATCTTTGCATTAACATAGAAAATAAATGACCCAGTCCTTCTCCTTAGTATTAACAAGGGCTGTAAAAAAATATCAGGAGAAGATAATAATCCTTAGCAGTGGGATACTTTTAGGTAGCATAACATTACAAGCAAACAGAAACGAGGGTATGTTTTTCATTGTAAGCCAAGAGGCTCGTTACTCATACATATAACACCACAAAAATAGAGAAACAGACAGGGCCAGTCCTGGGCAGGACTGCGCAACCTCAGTCTCATTGGAAGTCATCGACTTGAGGATACTTAGTGCATCATAGAAGCATTCAGCACTCTACCAGAATAGGCCCTTAAATAGTGATATTGATTAATACATAACAACTGGAATTTTAAAAAGCACTTGGTATTGGTCTGCTTTCATTTCCACTTATGCCATCAGTAGCAGCAGCAGAACACTTTGACCAGCACCGTGGCTCTGAAAATCTCACACTGCAAGCATTAGAACTATTAGAACTATGTTTTATTTTCTTAAAAATCTATCTTTAATATTCTTTCAGTGAAGACACGTTTTTGGCTCTTCAGACTTTGGAGGAATAAAAGTGCTGTTTACTAGGACACTTTTTAAAAAAATCAATAACAAAATACTGCAAGCACTCAGACACATTGTTTTAGGCATTAAAATCCCTGACATTGACACCAGTGGCACACTTGGAAACATTTAAGAGTTCCTGGAGATCATAATACGCAACAACTGCAAGGTTTTCTGTAATACACATGCAATATGCATATAAATACCAGTTAGATGGCAGGCAGGGTATCATATAATTCTGCTGGCAATAAATAAAATTAAAAGCTTTCTTTCTAACAAGTTTTCATATACAAAATTGATTTTTCTATATAGATATGCAGGAGGCCTAGAGCTCAAAACTAGTATAACAGTTTACAGTCATAGCTGGCCAACAATTAACATTTCCTTCATCTCACATAAGGTATAACCTTTTTTAAAGCATATTTATATTTTACAATTGTTTTTTCATGCTAATAAAAATATCCCTATAGAACTCAAACAAGAACACACTCAAATACATACTGAAGCACAAAATAGAGACATTTAGAAGCAATGTACACGCATTAATTTCAAAATAGAGCAATTTAAAAGCAATGTACACACATTAATTTACATCACATATTTACAAATATTTTTTAAATAAACAAAAGCATTCATTTAAATACGGTGGGGTGGAGGAGGAGAAGCACATTAGTATAAAAAAATTCATGGAAGAAGAGGCTTCTGTCCCTACTTCCAGAGAACTACAAGTCTGTTTTCTGCAGCTTATTTTAGTTGAATGGTTAAGAACATGAAGAATGAAGGCTTGAACAGTAGTCTCATGCTGTAAACATCTGAGTGGTAGCTGCTGGCTTTTCTTTCAGAACAAAATGCATGGTACATACAGACACTTTACTTCTCATCCCAAATATGCATCAACAGATTGTCAAATTTATCTAAGTCTAAGCTGCAGTTTGTTTTGTTTGTTTTACAGTGTATTGGTAGCTTCCAGTGCTAAAAGTTTATTCTGGTAGACTAGCTTGTCATTCCACTTCCATCAATAGTCTCTAACAGGAGCAAGTTCTGGTATGAGATTAACAGTTATATTTTTATACAATTTACTGACAAGTATTTTAGGGGTATAAATTAAATTGTTCAACCCATCAATATACTGACGTTCTCTGGAATACCTCAGAAGTTTGTATCTGCAGAAGGAGTCAGAAGAAGAAAACATGAGAAAGATTTGCAAGAATCAATTCAACTGGTGTTAGACATGACACTGTGACAGTTATTTAATTTCAAAATGAGCTTTAAATTCTGAAAATCTCAGTCCTTTGAAATTACCAAATTACGTAAACTTTAAAAAGAAGCAACTTTGTTTTTTAATATTTAGATTTAGTGTTCACAAATACAGTTAACGTTAAGGCTAAATAACAAAGGCGGTATTTAACCTGTATACTTTTTATCGTTCTAGACTTAACAGATTTTTAAAGAACATTCAATATCTTCATGTTCTGTTGCTGTAAAATTCATCTATGGAGCTCAGATTATTTATGAGACTTCACTGTTCATACATTTAAATGTCTGAATTGTTTTTTTGAGCCTCCTACAGTTGCAAACATCTAAATCTGAGGGGATTAAAAAAAGTTCTCCTACTCAAGATACATTTTAATTTCATACCACATGTTTACTCATGTCTACTGTACATGTCTAAATATTATGAACTAATCAGAAAATGAAGATGTTCTCAGAAAGAGACACCCTTTGACAACAGAATTGAGCACTATTTCTAATTATCTGAAAACACATACTTTATCTTGTGTTTCACACTCTCATTTCTAACTGTAACTCATCTGCTATTATTTGGTTGCTATTCCAATCTAGGGCAGCTAGAACCTACTAGCCAGTTAAAATGTTTTGCATTTCTGTAGAAAATGAAAAGAACCCCAAAAGAAAAAGTTCACACCAATGTAAGCAGGAAATGAGAAGACCTGTCTCTCATAAAAGAATGAAACAGGGTAGAATTAAACCAGTCCTTGAGGAGTTTTAAAGTCTGTTTTCATGCAGGAGTCACCTTCCCTAGATGTACTGCTTCCTTTTGCAAAACATCCAAGTTAAACCAACTAATGGAGGCCTGCCAACACTAATGCCCAAACTATTAAGAAACAAAAACTTTCCACATCAAAGAATATGACAGTAATATCTTCTGACACACAAATTCAGACTTTCTCATGGTCAAAAAAGAAATATTGGAACAGCAAGCATATGATTAAGAAAATATAAAGTTTAGCACTGAAGACTTAGGGAATAACACTGATAAATAGTGAGTGCTTATTTCTATATACAGATTGTTCAAAAATCTTACATCTTTAGCTCTAGTATTTAAATAGTTCTCTGTTTTTCTTACCGTCCTAAAAACTGGACTTCACCTCTGTGATGATGAGGAATGGATTTGTACTTCCCCAAATCTCCTTCTGGTCTGGTTACATTGTATCCAGCATAGTGAACCCTGAGATACAAATAAGTATTTGTACTGAGAGTATTGAAAAGATTTTTCTACAAGTCATAGCAAAAGTGAAAAATACTCATTAAATATTATAAAGCTAAATCTTTGCACTCACTGACAATCCCTCCCTAGAAAACACAAAGCACTCGTAACTCAACAGATTTCATATTTTCTGCTTTGTTCTTAAAACACAAATAGGAAAACAGTAAGGGAAGAGAATAAAAACATAAAAACTCTTCCTTTACCATACATCTCATATATACTCATGCAAACAGTTTGTTACAACAGCTCAACTGCAACATTCTACACCTGCTTACTGTGAGCAGTTGTACAGGGAGCCTTGCTGTCTATTGTCCGATTTGTGTCTATCAATACAGTCACAAATTCATCTCACTCAAACATTGCTTCTGAGATACAATTTATACTTAAACTCATGCTCACTCTTCATGTCTGTGAAATGGTATTCCAGGCTGGTAGCAGCAAGAAAGGTGTAAACTAAAGTAAAAGAGCAATACACAGAAGACTCTAATTTTCTAGGAGGAATGAGAGTGAATATGCTTAATACCACTATCTGTTCTTACATCCACTATTTGTTACAAGATTTCTCTTAAAAGCCTGCTGACCATCCCCAGGCCAAGAGAAAGAGAATTATCATACTTAACCTTTCAAATTGCATGTTCTGATATTTCTAAAGTCAACTCCTTAGAAATGTTCAATTCTGTTCATTCAAAACAAATGAAACAAAGGTAACAACTGACAGAAAAAACACCAAACTGCTCTTAAAGGGTAGGTACCATAGAACAATGAGAAAAACATAAGCACTAAACACTCACCTGTTCCAAAGATCATCATCTTCTCCACCCCATCCCCAGAAGGCATTTGGAAATCCATTGATCTTTTTGAATTGTTCCACTGTCAGGCCACTTACACCACCAAAGAATTCATTGTATGGAAGACTGAGAAAGAACAAAACCACAAATCCTGTTTTATTAGCTGAATTTAGATATCCAGTCCTTCCTTTGAAAAATTCCTTTCAAATAAAACAAGAACTCCAAACTAAGGACATAAGCAGGTGCTCAATGTATTAACTAAGGGAAATTGATTATAATGGCATTAAGTAACAGATATGGAAGTTGGACAAAATGTTTGCAGTAGTGTCTGATGTGCATAAAAGTTACTCTTAAACTGTAGCTCAAATCAGTATCATCACATGAAACCAGTCTATCACATATTTCATGTTATTGATTTAGACCCATAGCTGAAGTGTTAAGTAAAGCCCTCAAACTATTGTATTTTAACACTATTCAACTGGAAAAAAAAATCTCTTGAATCAACTGAAAAAATTACAGCTCAGTAATTCATCGGTTCAGTAATCAAAAACTGTATTCTACAGAACTGTTAAAACTTGAGGGGAACAGTTTAAAAGGACATATTCAAAACACACTGAAGTACATAGTATGAAAATACTATATATATATATATATATAACTTTTCATAATGTTTCAAATTTAAAAAACAATTTGCCTGTTTATACTAAATTTTTGAATCAAAAGGATCTATAGGCTTTTTTGACAGTAAGGATACAGCAATTACTAACCCTTACTATGCAGTAATAAGCAGCTGGCCAACACAGACACTGTAGAATTATAACATACTGAAGCCAAGGCAATGTGACTTTGTAAATCTAAAAATTAATAATATTCAATTATCTTTATTTTCATCAATATTGGCTTTCATCCTTAAGCCAGAAGCCATTACAGTTAAATATGTTCCTCTTTCTGAAAGAACACACAATTTCATCAAATAAAAGTAATTTCACTTATTTCTCAGGAGAAGCTTCTAAATCTGGAACTTTCAAGGAGTTAGAACTATCTACAAAAAAATTTACCATTGCTTAGAACACAATTGTCAGAGAAGGACAAATAGCTCCAGAATGCAAAAGGGAAAAAAAAAACAGTCATGTAATTTCTGATCTCTGTGGAAAAACAGGATTCGACCAAATTTTAATAGCATTTGGGGAAGGCTGTTACTGCTTATCACTTTCAACATTTAACTGATATAACAGATCTAAAAATTAAAAAAAAACAAAAAACAAAAACCAAAATGAACACTCCCCCTAAAAAAAATCCAAACCAACCAAACAAAAAACAAACAAAAAACAAAAAAGCAAAACCAACCCACCAACCAAAAATTAAAACTGTGATATGACACAGAAGTGTTAACAGAAGTGTTTGAGGTTTTTAATAATGTTTCTGTGTGTAGCGCACTTTTTGTATATATATAATTTATATATTTTTATAATTTATATAATTTATAAATTATATAATTTATATATTTTTATAATTTATATAATTTTTGTATATATAATTTATAAATTTTAAAATCATGTATTTACATATATTTTATCTATTTCATAAGCAAATTCCATAAAAAGTTATATCCACACATTCACTAAATTTTATAATTTATATATAATTGCCCAAAGTATTTTATAAATGCTTATTAAAAAGATTGACTTCATAAAATTTTATATGCAGTTATTTATATATTTTAAATACATATAAAATCTTTAAAAGTTTGACTGCTAATTGGCTGACAAACTGAAGTACCAACAGATTTATGTCTTCAATGTCAGGTTAACCAGATTGTCAAGTTTATGCACTTCACAAATAAAATTTCAGGGTGGCAAATATATACATGAAGCAAGCAATAAGCTACAGCTTTACATGAAGTGACTGGAACAGTGTTATAAGATAGTAGACTGTTAAAAAGCAAGTGAAACACCATTAATGTAAAATGGCAGAAGGAAAGGTGGTGACAAAACTGCAACACCATTGTATTCATCAATTGTGAGTAGAGACTGAATGCAAGACATGAAATAGTCCAGTAAGAAAATCTTCTCTTTCAAAAGTCATACAAAGCAGAAATAAATTCTGTATTTGTAAGAGAGACATTTTTCCTGTGTTATTTCGCTGCAGATTATCTGCTTATCTTTGTTAACAATTACCCCAAGACTTATGTACCCAGAAAAGATTTCTAATAAACAAGGTTCTTCCCTCCTTGACTTTTATGAAATCAGTGACACTGCAACAGTTCAACACTGAAAATATAAAGTGTATCTTCAAATTAGTAACATATTTAATCTTCCATTTAGTAACCATTCACTTAAATGAATAGCATGGTAGGAGGTTGTTTTATTCGTATCATCTACTGTATATATTGCCCCCAAAATTACTCACTTTAAGAATATTTCTGGGTATTTGAAAAACTTACATGTACATATATTTGTCCAGTTTTGCTGCAAAATGGCGTGGCATTTCTCCACATCCATAATAATTTCGATCATTTTCAGGTAAGTGATCCACATCATGAAATATTATGCAATCCCAAACTGCATCTTTCATCGCTTCTTTGAAGCCAACATTAAAGAGCATTGCACGATTAAAAGGTTGTGTGCCTGTCTTCAAAAAGAAAACAAAGGAGACATTCTAAAAATCAAGAACAGACAAAATTCCAATACTGTGAGAATTGCAGCCTTTACCACAAAAAGAGAAACTAAAAGCATTGAGCAAGGTGCCTTTTACTCCTCTAGCTAAGCAGAGCAATACAGCAACTGTATTAAAACGTCTTAGCCCTTCTCCTCTCTTACACAAAACAGCACGAGAACCTTATAGCACAAGGAACTCTGAGGTATCAGAGTATGGGTGGTTTGCATTAATATAGCATGATATAATGAGGTAAAGAAATACTGATACAAATTTAAAAAAAAAAAACCCAACATGTTTAGTTTCATGTTGAACAGTTCACCTGGAATAGAAATGAACAATATAGCACGCACCAGATGAGATTATTTCTGCTGGAAGGGAGCTACAACGATCTAGTCCAATTGCCTGACTAGTTCAGGTCTGACCAAAAGTATAAGCATGTTATTAAGGGCATTTGACCACTTTTCCAGAAAGCCTATTCCAACGTTTAACCACACTCTCAGTAAAGAAATTCTTCCTAATGTCCAGTCTGCACCTCCCCTGCAGCAGCTTTGAACCACTCCCATTCATACTACCACTGGATCCCAGGGAGAAGAGATCAGCAACTGAAGCTGTAGAAAGCCATGAGGTTGTTCCTTTTCTCTGAGCTAGACAAGTCCAAAGTCTTCAGCTGCTCCTCAGAGGATGTGCCCTTGCACCAGCTTTCTTGCCCTCCTCTGGATGCATTCAAAGACCTGCACATCCTTAAACTGTGGGTCCCAGCACTGCACACAGTACTTGAGGTGAGGCTGCACCAACACTGAATACTGCAGGATAATCCCCTCTTTGGACCATCTGCTTGTGCTGTGTTTGATGTACCCCAGGACAGGGTTTGCCCTCTTGGCTGCCAGGGGACAGAGTTGACCTGCACTGAGTCTGCTGCCAACCAGCACCCCCAGATCTCCTTCTGCAGGGCTGCTCTCCAGCTGCTCTCCTACCAATTTATACTTGTGTCCAGCTTTACTTCATCCTAGGTGCAGAATCCAGCATTCCAACTTGTTGAACTTCACCCCATTAATCATAGCCCAATGCTTCAGCTTATCTAGAGCTCTCTGCAAGGCTCCTCCCAGTGAGTCAACAGCACCTCCCAGTTTGGTATCAGCACACTTGCTAAAGGTGTATTCAGCTACATCTAGACCATTTATAAATATACTGAACAGCATGGTCTCCAGGTTTAAAAATATTGAACAGCACTGCCCCTAGAATTGAGCTGAGGAACACGGCTGGTGAGCTGTCACCACCCAGATGTAGCCCCATTATTTTGTCTTTGAAAACCTAAATAGATTGAGAGTCCGTATTACCACCTATAAAATATCGGCCCATATTTTAAGAAAAGCAGCACGTATCTGGCCACTGCTTTAACTGAGGAATGAAGCTGAACTTTCCTTTTTCATCCAAAGGAATAAAACAGCAGAGTAACAATTTTTAAATCCTGGATTCATCCAAATCTTAATTACACTATCAAATCCACTTTAGTAAGGAATCTTGAAGAATGATTTTTCAAGTAAATTCTGTTACCTGTTCAACAACATAGAAGGCAAATTCCAGCCGCTGCTTCTGCAACATTGGTATCAAATGACGGAAAAAAATTGGAAGATGCTCATGGCGATTCCGAAAAGGGATAAGGATTGCCACCTTCAAAAAAATTATGTATATATGTATTAAGATATTATATTACCATTTTTAAATTTTAATGTTTCAATACAGATCAAGTTCCCATGGATTAAATAGGCTTTTCAACTTTTAAACTTAAATTGGCTTGATGTTTCATGCTTCCGTTCCTGCTACGAAGGCATGTTGGAATTTTGCTATAAAAAAAAATGGAGTGAACTATAAATAAGATTTTCCTTTTGTGTTCACTTGCTTCTAATTATAGTTTAAGGAACATACACATATGACAAGTTTGCATTCCTATAATAAGATGTTTAATAACAACAGTTAATGAAACTTTAGAAGTTCTTGTTTCTGTTTCAAGTTTTTCTTCCAGTTTTAGTCTCAAGCACAGTGTAATACATAACACACAGTACATACTACACGAAACACAAAGCAGTAAAAGATTGTGCGCTTGCAATGGTAAACTGTTCTTATACACCAAAAGGAAAAAACAGACAAAAAAACCCCAACCAAATAAAAAAAAAACCTCACAAAACCAAACCAAAACAAAAAACACCCCAACAACAACAACAACAAAAAACAGCAAAAATCCAACCAAACAAAAAATCCTAGAAAAGCAGTATCTCACCTTCCACCTTGGCTTACAGTCTTTTGGTTTCCAGTGCCCTCCCGGTTTAATGTCTAAATCTTTTGAAAACAGTTGCTGAATTTCATCAAAACTAATTTCACTTACATTGACATCAATGAGGCCTCCTTAAGAGGAAACAAAAAACATGTTTGTTACATTTAATCCAGAAAACATCTAATGCTACAAGGTACGTTTCAGACAAATAACACCAGAAAATTGTAGTAACACTATTTACCAATAAAAATATAGTATTATCTCAATGAACTAAGTTTTTACAGAATGGATTTTGATATTTAACAACATAGGCATTCCTTCAAGAAATACTAGAGGAAAAATAATTATTTCAGAGATCACAGAACAAGCAAAGGAATTTGAATGCTGTATCTATTCCAGAAATCAGTCATCTTTCAAGCACATCTGTTCACAATTTCACACCATCTGCACTACTGAACTGATGCTCAGTTCTCAGTATCTTCCTACCTGCATTTAAAGAAAAAAAAAAAAAAAAAAAAGCAGGATCACAACTTTCCACTTGTTATGTAAACACTAATTCTTCATTAAAACAAGGCACTAGCATTTTCTTACCTCCATCAATTCTCACTTCATTACAGTACCTGAAGTAACTGTGATTAGCTGATAAAAACACAAGAACCAGTTTCTGACTCATAAATCTCTGTATTAGTAATACCAGTTCCAAACAGGAAATGTTTAACTGTACTTCAAAATATGCAACTATGAACAGGTACTTCTTATAAAGTTAGGGTACTCATTAATAAAGATGTTTAGGAATTAATTTTTAGAAAATAATACAATTTGTAAATAAAATTTAAAACATACTAATTTACTAGTAAAGAGGCCAAAGATTTAATAACACAACAGTTACAGGCAAAATTCTGCTAAGTAATCCTGTCAATACTCAGCTGCATTTTATTCATAATTTTATACTATATATTTGAACTCCTTACAATTATATTTTATATTGAAATAACTATTTTATTTTAAGTACAATCCAATTTACTAGATAAACATTAAAGCGGTCAGTTTAAAACTTACTCATGTAAGGCAGCTTCTCTGGACAAGCCTGGTAAGGAGAGTAAGTGAAGTTTTCTGGAAGATACATTGTTGTTTGAGCAACAGAGTCACTAGAATTGTTTCCTTCAGGATAATCTTAAAAAGAGGAATTGATTTTTGTAAAAACCTGTTATACACTGAATTTGTAACATCTCAGCATGCAGGTGAGAGTTAGCTTTGTAAATAACAAAGTCCTAGCAGCATGAAAACATTTTACTGCACTAAAGGAAGAAAAATTAAATTGAGATATCTTTGTTACAGTTTTCACAAGGACCCTCTAGTAAAGTGAACTGATAAACAGTAACTATTTGACCTCCGCTCCAGTTACAAAGAAGTAGGCCTGGTGTCTAACTTTTCATAACAAAATGTCATTAAGTTTGACATTCTTTTCCCATAAAGCTTTTCTAAAAAAGAAATAAATATTCTTACCTGTTCCATTCAGTGTAGTATTTTTGTTAGTGTACAATCTGATCATATGTCCTATTGTTTTTACATTTTCTCTCAGCATTATACCACGAGCTTGCACCATAAAGAGATACGTGTTTGCTGATAAAACAAAAAGAAATTTTGAATTTTCATTAAAATAAGCCATTTCCAAGTTATTCTAACATTCATTTGTAATGTGATCAATATTTGTTACTATGTCTGAATCCACAGCTAGTGAACAGTAATCCTTCAAAATGCAGATCCGCAAAGAGTGAAACCTAACACCAACAAAACAAAAAACAATTCATAACCACAGGTCTATATAAAACCCCTAAATTACAAAATGTCAATAAATACTTTATATGACAACTTCATTTATCTTTAACTTACAAAATGCAACCGACAGTGCCAAAAAACAACTGAATTTAGCAATGAAAAGGTTTCCTTATGTAGATACGTTCATCATGTATGCATCTACGTGATAGAAATACAGGACAAAAAATGTGTAGTAAGTATTTAAGTCCCATAGGATAGTCCTTCCTTTTAGTCATTAGTTTACACAACTTTCATTCCAAATGTTCTTCTATTCATTTGCCTCCAACAGCTGTTCCACTATACAACTGCCAATCTCCAAGTATTATTGTTTGATAATTAGATATAAAATATTTATTACAGGCATCAAGGATGAATAAATCAACATTCTGAGCAATTAAGCACGTTACTAATAACAACGCCATGAAATATTTCTTTGTCTCAGCCTTCCTCTCAAAGACCCAAATCTGATCTCAATACAATTCTTTGACCTAAATAGAAAAAAAGTCATCTGGAAGAGAAGTTGCATTTATGCTTGAGTAAGCAAAAGTCTGTCCAAAGCTCAGACCCAGAAATAATGTAAAGGGAAGGAGAAATTCCCTTTGCAGTTTTTACTCTGGGTACCAAAGGGATCATCTGTCCCTTCACCCATGTTAAGCACCCATTTGTCTGGCACACTTGGTTTGCAGTAACTAGTAACCACCCTCACCAATAATGCTCTGTAACTTTTCTCCAAAGTACTAAATATACCAGAAGAACAAGAGGATAATCTTAATCTCACCTAGAGAAATTCAGAAAATTATCTCAAGATCTCCACTTCATCAGATGACCTGTCACCAGTGGCATGACACAAGTAACTGCAGATCAGATGATACCTTCTTAGAGACCAACACAAAGACACTAGAGCTACAGAGAACTGTTTGTAAAGGTCTGGGGCATTTTCAGAGGAAAACACAGTGACTAAACCCACCACATTAGCAAACAGTACTAATGACACAAACACAGATACAAATGCTAGGATCATCTTTTAAGAATTATTTGTAAGCTCTACAATGTTTTTTGTTTTTAAAAGAATGAAGAGGGAGTGGAAGGGGGCTACTGACTTTCAAAGAACTCCTAATTGGAACAAGAGATACTATCACTTTGAAGAAAGCTCTGAACATACCAGGTGCTCTGCATGGTGCCTTATTCTCAAATTTTTGGCTAGCATGAGTTTTGGTTAACAGAAGTTACATGTGTGTAAAGACACACAAAAGGAGTAACAGGAGTGTGCACGCCTTCAGGACTATGATGTTACTAGCATCACTGAGACACTGTGAGATGTCTCTTTTGATTGGAGTGTGGGAATGGATAAATACAAGCTCTTCAACAAGGACAGGCAGGGAAGAAGAAGACGGGGGGTGTCACCCTCTCTGGGTCCATGGAACTCCAGCTGGGAATGGACAAGGACACTGGACAAGTCTGAGGGCTTATGGGTCAGGGTTAAAAAGACAGGGGAAGGAGATATTGTAGGAGTCTGCTAAGGCAAATGGAAAATGTGGAGGTGGTTAGTGGCAGCCAACGTAGCTTCACCAAGGGCAACCTCTACCTTAAAAATTTGGTGGCCTTTTATGATGAAGTTAGTGTCAGTGGCCAGAGGAACTGCAACTGATGTTATCTATCTGGACGTGTACAAATCATTCAACACTGTCCCACACAACATCCTAGTCTCTAAATTGGAAATTCATGGATTCAATGGATGGACCACGTGGTAGATAAGGAAATGTGTGGATGGTCACACTCAAGTACTTGTGGTCAATGGCTTGATGTCCAAATGGACCAGTGATGAGTGGGGTTCCTCAAAGGCTGGTGCTGGCACTGGTGCTGTTTAACACGGGACAACGGCATTGGGTTTGCACCCTCAGCAAATCTGCTGATGACAGCAAGCTCTGTGCTGGGGTTGACACGCTGGAAAGGAGATAGGTCATACAGAGGGACCTTGACAAGCTTGAGAGATAGGCCCATGATAACCTCATTAAGTTCAGTAAGGCCAAATGCTTATCCTGCACCTGGGTCAGGGCAATCCCAAGCACAATTACAGATTGAGCAGAGAATGGATTGAGAAGAGGCTTGAAGAGAAGGATTCCGTGGTACTGCTTGAAGCGAAGATAAACATGAGCCACTAATCTGTACTGAAAGCCAACTGTATCCTGGACTGCATCAAAAGAAGCATAAACAGCAAGTCAAGGGAGTTAATTCTCTCCTTCTGCTCTCATAAGACCCCACTGTGTCCAGTTATTGTAGCCCCCAACATAGGAAGGACATGGACCTGATGGAGCAAGTCCAGAGGGCCAGAAAGATGATGAGAGGACTGGAGCACCTCTTCTGTGAGGTCAGGCAGAGAAAGTTGGTGTTATTCAGCCTTGAGAAGAGAACACTCTGGAGAAACCTTACAGTGGCCTTCCAGTACCAGAAGGGGGCTACAGGAATTGGGGAGGGCATGGCAGGAATTTTTACATGGGCATGCAGCAATAGAACCAGGGGGTTACACTTTCAAGATAGAATAGGGTAGATTTAAACTGGATATTAGGAAGAAATTCTTTAGTGTGAGGGTGGTGAGACACTGGAACTGGTTGCCCAGGGGAGATGTAGATGCCTCACCCCTGGAAGAAAACAAAAAACCTACAACTGTGGCCTGGTGACAGAAAAATCAAACAACTGATTTTTCTTGACATACATGATATTTAGATTTCCTTACAGAAAACTTGCACAAAACCATCTCAAATTTTTAATCCAATTCACTTTAAAATAGCCTTTGATGTTTCAATTACTTTCTTATATTTTTAATTTTCCATTCAAGTTCTAGGTTTCCAGGTTGTCTGTATTAAACCTTTCAGTATACTGTACATTTCTTGAGCTCATATATGAAGTTACCTACTCAAGAAAGCTTCTCCTTTAGAAATCAACATAAAAGCAATCTGATCTATTCCTCCAAGAACAATTATGTACCTTTAAACAAACAATTTCAAAATTCAAGACTTCCCTGAAAGTAAAGCCAAGTTTTAACATTTTAGCACTGCAGGACAGTAGATTTATAGGAAAAATAACCTTAATTCATATGTATCGGGTGCTGTGGGTTGACCTGGCTGGAAGGTAAGTCGCCTTCCAATTGCTTGGGGAAAGAATCTGAAGGGCAAAAGTGATGAAAACCAAACTTTCCTTCAACCTGATGCACCACCAGGAGACAGATGCCCTGCCCTGCTCCCAATCAATGGCTACTTTGGGGGATGTGAAAGAAGGTCAGCTGTGCCAGCTGCACACCCCCCCAACCTTCCCCCCAACCTCTTGCCCACCTCCAGCCTACTCACTGTGGGGGACAGACAGTGGAAAACAGAAAAACCTTGATGCTGTGCAAGCACTGCTCAGCAATAGCTAAAACACTGTTTATCAACACTGTTTTGGTCACAAATCCAAAAGCATGCGCCTTCTCTTTTCAGCAGTGCTCGGTCACAGGACCAAAGGCAACAGGCACAAAATGAAACCCAGGAGGGTTCAACTAAACATCAGAAAACACTTCTTCACTGTGAGGGTGATCAAGCACTGGCACAGGTTGTCCATGGAAGCTTTGTTGTCTCTATCCCCAGAGATACTCTAAAGCTCTCCAGACACAGTCCTGGGCAACCAGCTCCAGGTGGCTCTGCTTGAGCAGGAGTGCTGGACCAGATGGCCTCCAGACATTCCATCCAATCTCAACTGCTCTGTAATTTTCTTCCCACTACTGTCTTTCTGCACTTGTACCAACCATCACAGCAGGCAATGCAAAAGCAGCAAGGTAAAGTTTCACATTTAACCAAAGAAAACATTTAAGAATGCAACCACCTGGTTCACTATTTTCCTTATTGTATCAGACATGGTCTGTAGCAAGAAGCAGCACTTCAGATTCAAGAAACATATAGAATCTAGACTGTCACACAGTTTAAGAAATGGGAAGTGGAGTGCAGGATACAAACCAACACATTTATATAGGATGCCTCGGAGTAGACACCATAATCAACATTCCACCCAAAGCAACTGCAGTGTGAGCATGAGTTCATAGTTAATTCAGATGAAATTTTCACTGGCAATCAATCCATATCTAGCAATCATGGACACACAGCCACACATCAGTCATCAAAAGTCCTCATTTTAGGGCATTATTTAAAACTAACTCAGCAAAGCACATTAGGGCATTAAAGGGATCATCATTTTAGAGGAGCTGTTAAAAATACCAGATGGGTCATTTTTTTGTCTCCAGTTTTTAGAGATCGGTAGTTATTAACAGTTTTATGTGTTAGACTGAAAACAAGACCATTGAGGGGGGGAACAAATTAAATTTTAAAATATATAAATTCCTGTTAAAATTGCTCATTGTTTTACATAAAGTAGCTTCCTGTTATTTAAATATTCACCCAAATACACCTTTTTTAAAGAAACAAGCCTAATTCACAGATGACTCTCCATTAGCACAGCTCCTTCCCAGCAGTACACCAAAATTAAGAGCACTTCTCAGTATTACTTTATCATTCCTTAGCTTTACAAAAACAAAAAAAGTGCACAACGCTTAATTTTATATAGAAATTTTGTAACTTATGCTGTACGCATACACCAAAGCAAAGCCAAACCAGTGTGCCACACACTTAAAGCAACCCATGCACAGTAAAGTATAGAAAAGAATGATTTGAGTCAAAACTGGATCAATGACTAACATTCTCAAGAACAGTAGGAAGTCTGAATTCTGATTATTTTTAAAAGATAGTCAGAAAAGTATTAATTACATTACAAACTACTATTTCTTAAATGCCAAAGAAGAAAAGATGAACAGACTTGGAGATCACCACTTTCATTTTAAAAAATGAAGCTTTTATTATAAAACACCCACTCAAAGCCAAAAACAAAAATACATAATGAAAAAGGATTATCTCAAGAACGCTTTCAAGGCAATTCTCAAAAAAAAGTTAACACCTCCCCTGCTTGGAAAGATTATGATCATCAGAGCAGTAGTAGCAACATGACACACTGATCTTCCAAGCAAAGAAAAACAGAAAACAAAGAAAAAAAATTTTAAGAGCTCAGGTTTTTTTCAGCTGAAAAGCTCAGGTAAGAGATACTTTGTAGAGAAGCCAGAGACAGTATAAAATTCAAAAGAATTACACAGCTTTACAGAAAATAGGTCTTCCCAAATGACCATTGGTCCTAAAGGTACCAGTCTACTAGACAACACATATTTTCACAGGACTTTTGAAAAGCCTATTCAAACATATTGCATAAAAAATTGACACAGATTTAAATGGGTCAAAATAAAGTTCTTCATTATAAATTGTATATAGAGAATCATCTCCTGGGGACATTTCTAGAACAGGTCCCCCATGGATCTCATCTCAGCTCAAGGTTATATGATATTATTCTCAGCAATACTAGAGTCATAAATACACTATTAGCTGAGTTAATGTATGGCAAATTAACACAATTTCTACAAATGAATCTAAATATAGAATTAGTCACAATTCTAAGAACTGAGATTATTTTCCACAACAGCAACACAGGAATTTTAGTCTGTAAAATACATTTATTAAACAATTTTGCAGTGAAGTAAGATACCCAAAGTAGGACTGCTGTAAACTGGTTCCTAATTCACAAATTTAAATTTACAGCCAACATGAATAAATTCTATAGTAAGTTTTCAACTAGTTATTTAGTTGATAGGGTTCAATTTACACGTTTCTTGCTAATCAGAAGTTGTTTCTAAAATACATGCAACAACTAGGAAAAAGTATGCCTTGAAACAATTTTTTACTTGATTTGTTGTTGAATACTTAATATTAGTTTTTTAATTTAACACTAAATCCAACCTTATTTCATAGGGATGGTGAAATTGCATCTGAGTCTGCATATGAATATCTGCTAATAGAGAAAATATATTAAAAAAAAATAGAAGTATAAGAATCACCTCAATCTACTAAAAATACCAAAAACAACTACCCTTTCTGGAATCTAAAATAGGCATCATTCACATGGTGTAGATGGATGACTCTATATGGGCTACAACAGAGAGACTTCATAGTGGTGTTTTTTCAATACTCCAGAGAATCCCTGTATACTCACTGCAGCAAAGGACATGATAAATGGATGAGTCCTGACTCTATGTCTGAGGACCTGAATAAATGTCGGTTCACTGTTTGAACCAGTAAGAGTAAACTTCGATCATTGATCAAGTCTCCATTTGTGGGTGAGGAAAAAAAAAGAAAAAAAGTTATATTAAAATTTCTATAACAGTATTTTTAAGCATGATAAATTATACCATGTTCAGTACAACTTCTAACATATTTGATACTATTCTATATTCCAGTCTAAGGCTATTAGTTGATTATATAAGTCAGAAATAATTCATTAGTTAATTCTGAAACAGCGTCTTACAGCAATTTAAAAACAGCATTCATGTAATCACCATCAAAGCAACTCATACATTTATTTTGTTTGGTTTTCCCTCCACTCAAGGAAGATTCAAACAGGAAAGCAAATATTTTCCTTATAATTCTACTATTTTAACAAAACTTCAACTCCAACTTCAAACTACACAACTAAATATAATTAAGACATTTATCCAATGAAGACTGTTCTAGGCAGGCCCACTCTGGACATCAACAAAGAAATGACATTATAATGACATTTTAAGTCTAAGCCTTGCCAGCTCCTTCTGAATTTTGTTTTTACAAGCTCAGCTGCCAAGAAAAATAGAGAAGTGTGATACTGGTAAATTAAATACTCCAAGTATCATCTTAAATTAAAATGAAAAAGCATACACACACAGTAAAATGAAGGTGAAGAAGGACTAATGCAAATTTAAGAAACTGAACTGAGTACTGGGGATACCTTGCAAAAAAGCATCTTTTTCATCTGAAAGTCCTGAAACCAATCTCTGCGCTTCCTTCACAACAATCTAGCACTGGATCCCACACAATGCACAATCATTTAATGATGGTCCCCGTAATATTATTGTGTTATTTGAATAAAAAAGATTACCCAAAAGAGACTAAGATCTGGAAGCAAGCAGAGATTTCGAAATGGTTAAAGCTTTCACCATGTCAGTAAAGCACCATAGTTCCAGGGCATACAGTGTCTCCTCCTCAATGGAGGACAAAAACACACACAAAATAACTGGCTGGCTTAAGTGAAAACTCATTTAATGTAAGATTTCATAATTAATTTGCCTTCATGAAGTTAGATGCACGCCATAAGTGCATTTTTTCCCCTTTCTGACAGAAAGCAATATCACAAAATGAATATTCCAGGAAACCTTATGCAGGCAAGTCCTCTCTGACTAATAACTAAGTATACATAAGGGCTTTAGGAACATTGTCAGATAAAAATGCAGCACAACTGATTAAGAAAGAAATATACATGTGTAGTCAGAGCTTATCTATTGGTAAAATTGAAAGACAGTTAAGAATGGCTGAACTGCAATAATTTATTGTGTTAATAATTGTGTTCTAATATTAGAAGTGCTAGGAATTACTATGCTGGGCCAACACCCTCGCAAAATCTTTGTACCTCCCAGAATAAGGCAGAAAACTTATCCATGAAACTGCTGCCTAACATCACCATGAGGTCTAGCTATTAGTTGAAATACCAAGGAACTTTGATCACTGGAAATCACTGATTAAAAAAATCACTGATTTCCAGTGATCAACCAAAAGAACGTCTAAGCATCATATGCCTCTTTGCACAAGAAAAAAGGTTCTATTAATCACAAAGTTGGCTAAAATTTTTCTGTTAAAGAGTTTGGTTATGATTTCTGGAGCTGAAGTGAAAAACTGCAAGGCAAGCAAGCAAATGACCAGTGCAGCTAATTACTAAATTACTCCCACATCCAAATTGAACCTTCATGAAGGAATATAGCTGAAAACATCTCCCAAACAACCAGGTCTGCAGTACAGACATTTCCCTGCAGAAATTATAAAACAAATAGACAGACATGTTTTTTCACTCCAGAAACTTGAGACCCCTAGAAACGAGTAAAAGAAGGTGACAGCAGCAAAAAACCCACAACCATCTACCACATCCTGCAAAACCCATCAGCCATTCATCAGATGGTATCCCCACATAACATCAAAGGACAGTAACAACTGTTTCATTTTAAACAGGCTAGCTGTATTATTTCTGTTTCAGTGCAGCTCTTGAGTTGCATTAAACCTATTGCCTTGAAGACACAGGCTCTATTTAAAAAAACCTCAGGTAAGGTATTACCATCCATGCATCAGTGCAGTAAACACAGCCAACAGGAAGGTGCCCTCTATTAGCAACAGCATAACCAGCAGATCAGTTGGAGAAATTATTCTCCTCTATTCATCAACTTGTAAAACTATATTTGGGATAATGTGTCCAGTTTGGGGATCCCAATAAAAGACAGACATTAACATACCAGAGCAAGCCCAGAGGAAAGCTTCCAAGACAGAGCATATAGTGTCCAAGTAGAAACTGAGAGAAATTTGTTTGCTCAGTGTTCAGTAAAAATGGCAAATGTTTTTGTTGTCTTCAGCTATGTAGTAGAAGCATATAGAGAAGATTAAATTGGACTCTTGGAGGTACACAAAGAAAAGACATGGGAAAATATTATTACACATTACAATTTTCTCACAATTGTCAGTAGAGTAGGTTTCCCAGAGAGACTGCAGAATCTCCACCCTGGGAGATGGAGAGTTATTCAAAACTCAACTGGATATGGCCCTGAGCAATCTGATCTAGCAGGATGTGCTTTCAGCAAGAGACTGGATCAAATGACTTCCAGAGGTCTCTGCCACGCTAATTCCACAATCAAAGAGCAAGTCTTTAGAAATACCACAACTACTACAGATGTCAGCAACAAGGAATATTAGCACAAGGATTGTGTCCCTTATCTATAGGCTCAGCACTTGGAAGCACTGACAAGCATTTATCTTGCTGATAGCATTTTCAGCTCTCTCATCCATTTTTACACAACTTCAAAAAGGAGCAGTGTCACTCTCTTCTATTAGGAAAGTTATTTCCTAATAGCAGAATAGGAAAGATGGTGAGTTGAAACAATGGAGATGTTCCCAAGGTCTGCCTTGCCTGAAGAGTTGCCCTCTGGCTAAGATTGCCAGACAAGTAAAAGTTTTAATAAGAGAAACTGAAGACCAGGAGAAAGAAAATAGGAGCCATTTTTTCATCCTCAACCTCATTCCATAACCAGTTTTTAGGAGAACTACAAAGGTCATCATGCTCAAGTTGGCAAAGTTAGACTGCAATTGACTACAATATTCTAAGGTATTCTCCCACCCAATCTGGTAAGAAGTTCTCTGCAAGAGTCAGGCAGAAAGGAATATCCCACAGGTGAGTAAAAAATTTTCTGAGATCGGTTATGTTGCCCAGTGAGATTTACATTACAATGCTGATAAAAAAATGGGGAAAGCAAGGAAAAAAATCGTCTGGCAATATTCAGATTGGTTTGGCAGCGAAATAAGAGCAGCAAATGTTCTTTCTTCATCACCACTACCTTGCTACTCTGTCTCATTCTCCTCATCTTTGGATCTTTTCCATGAGATAAACTTGAACTTAAATGTGTATTCTGGATAGCTGTAGGCACCAGACATCAACTACTCCAGTTCATTTTATCAGTAGTTATCTGCAAGACTGAAAAAGACTGTATTGCTGTCAAAGCTAACTGCCTTTGGTGAGCTTCTTCACTCTCACACTTTAGTTTATATGGATATTTGTAACTTTCACTGAATCTTCAGAATCACAGGCCACCTTCACTGACTAATTCAAAGCAAGCAACTCGATAGAATCACAAAATGGTTTGGGTTGGAAGGGATCAGAAAGATCAACCAGTTCCAAACCCCTGCCATGGGCAGGGACACCTCCCACTAGGCCAGGTTGCTCAAAGCCCCATCCAGCCTGACCCTGAACACATCCCGGGAAGGAGGGGGAGCAGGCACAGGGGCATCCACAACTTCCCTGGGAAACCTGTTCCAGTGTCTCACACTAAAGAATTTCTTCCTAATATCCAATCTAAATCCACCCTCTTCCAGCCTGAAACTGTACCCCTCATCCTATCAGTACCTGCCCTGGTAAAAAGTCCCTCAGTAGATTTTCTGTTGGCCTTCAGGTACTGGAAGGCTGCTATAAGGTCTCCCCAGAGCTTTCTCTCCTCCATCCCAATACAAACTTCAGTTTGCATCTTCTCATTTCATCTATCAGAGCACCAGATGGAGTAGTGTTAGAAGTGTCTTTCTCAAGAAGTAGCTCCTGTTATCTGCTTCCATCAAATACCTGAGACTATCACACAGAAGTACCATTTAAACATTTAAATGAGATTTTTAAACATTTGAAATTTTTTCTACCATTTTACCTTGCCATCCTAGCCCTCTAGGTTTTGCTTCAAAGCACCCACACAATTTAAAAATTGTTGTCTTTATTCAGCAGTTAGAAATCAATCTGCTCACATGTTTGAGTTCCTCTGACTAGCAAAAACCACCTAGGTGCTGGGGCAGGGTTATACCTCATCCCATCTTTTGTTCTTACAAAAGAGGGGGAAGGAGGTACATGAACAACCCCAACACAATGTATTAACTCTTATAAAGCATACAAACCCTGTATTTTTCATTTCTGTGGAGTATTACACGTTTTAGTCTCAGAACACAAAACAGTGTCTGAAAACTTGAAATTTAAATGCTTTTCCTCCTCATATTCTGAAATATAACAGAAGTTTCTATTTCCCAAAAAACTAACACTCTGTGAGGTCTCTACAAGAAAAAAAAAAGTTGTATACAAATAACCACTGTGCAAATAAAAGCATCTAAATATTAGACAGAAACAATTAAACACCTTAAGTAATTAAGGTTTTTCTCTTAAAAAAGAAAATTGACAGTATTCCAAATTGACCCAAGCTGCATTTGTCACAAAATCTGCAATTTTGCTTTAAAAAAAAAAAAGTAATGAAGCAGTCCTATTTTCTCATTAGTGTGAAGGAAAGAGAGAATGTGATAGCTACCTTTTTGAAAATTCTCCCAGTACTAAGAACTTACTTGTACTGACATCTCCTCCCTGTGATAAGCCATGAACGAACTACTTGCTACGAGAGAATTCCACTCTATTAGACCACGAGAATTCAAATTTTCACTCAACTTTAACACCTCAAAAAGCTATTCTGCTATATAACCCACTCATTTTTCCCTTCCCTCTGTCCCATACACTTCTGCTCCATGGGACATTTGAGAGTGCAGCTTCTCTCTCTCTGTTTAATTCCTCCAATCATCAGGAACTGAAACTAGCTAGGAAGCAACTCCAGTTCCCTGCAACACAAATAGAACTTTCCTTCTCTCTGCAAATGTGCCTTGTAGCTAGCTGAGGAAGAAAGTGGTTTGACCACAAAAAATATCTTCACTAAAACCTACTCATATACATACGACAGATCTCAACCATTCATGACTTAAATGCAGGAATACATGTAATGAAAAGGTGCTAACAGGCAAGGCAATCTTCCATAAGCAATCCAAGCCCTCCTTCTCTCCACAGATTCATCACACTCAGTGGAAAGAAGCAAACACATAGAAATATTCCATTATACTTCAATATGCAAATGGTATGAGTATATAGCACAGGATTACTAAATGAATCATCTGCCTATAAACTTGGGGGTTGTGGTGTTACTGTTGTGGCTTTTTAAAATCTTCCATTCTTACAACCTACATTTTGCCCAGGAATACTACCAGGATGCCTGTTGGTTTTCAGATAACATTTGACCTTCTTTCACTCCATTCTACACAGCAGTATTTCCAGGAGCAAATTCCAGGGAAATCAGCACCACAACTGCACACTGACACCCTTAGATTACCTGTGTCACACTTCCCTGTTGCCTTTTCCTTTCCCATTTTCTGTATTTCCTTCCTCAGTAAGACCAGGAGAGTGTGGCAGCACCTCTGACTGGATCCAATAGTGCCACAGACAAAGAACAATCCCACTATTTAGGACTTTAAGTAGAATGAGTTCACAACACAGATGCATACAGACTTACAGCAGCACACCACTGAACAGTAGCTGCAAAGAGCTGTACTTTCACAAACTCAATTAAAAACTGAAAAATTTTATATTGTTAAACCACAGCTTGAAAGGTCTAACTGCAGTATATAAGATTCAGAGACCAATAGAGACCAGTATGGTTTTTTTTCCTCGAGATTGATCAGACCTAAATAACCCACCCCGCACCGCCCCCCTTCAAAGAACACTTCTGGTCCATACTGATGATTTCATTTCACTCCCAGTACAAAGGAAAATAAACAAACATGTAAACCTCAACAGCTGATCAGCAAGGTGAAGTCAAGAAAGAAAAGTCTCCTCACTAGAGTCTCTGATTCTGAACAGGGACTGCATAGGGCATGCATAGTAAGAAGAGGATGTACTTGAAAGAAACCTCCTGAAGAAGAAACATTTAAATAACAAAGTAAAACTCCAGCTGCATACTTTAATTACAAGCAGCTGGTGTATGATTTGGAAAGCAAAGTCTACTCTGATGCTGCATTAGTGTCTCATAGAACTAAGACATCTAAATGGACCCAAGCAACAGAATTTTCTCACAAAATTAAACTACATCGCTTTCAGTCAGGAAACAGTAACAGACAAAAAATTCAAGAACTCCAACTAATTACATATTTTTTATGTTTCTTTGAATTGTCATACTAATTGATAGACATCTCAATATTGTACAAAACACTTCAAGTAGCTCCATCCTGAAAGGGTTACAAGCTTAATAGAAGATTGTGAACAATAGGAAGCCAAACAGTATAAAGACACCAGTCAATGGAAAAAAAATTATTGCAGATTCTGTGGTCAAATCAATGTGGAAAATTTACAGTAATGACTGCAGAGAGAAGTTTTAAGTACGGAGGACAAGAAGCAAAATGGTTGTACCAGAATTTATGCAGTACCTGATAAGCAAGAAGAGAAGGAAAAAAAGTAACCATGTTGCCTGAGAAAAAAACAAGAAAAACGTTGCCTAGCCAACAAACCCCCAACACAGTGAAACACCACAGAGCACCATACAGGGTATTGCTTGCCTTGGCTCAGGGGTAAAGCTAACCAGTTCTGAAAGGATCATCCAGTGAGAAATGCCTGATGGCCTCCAAGAAACAGCAAAAGAGAGAATTAAGCACATTGCAGTTATTTTGCATAGCTTTTCTCAACCTGTTTGTCTCTCCTCTGAAGTGGTTCTATCAGAAGCAGGCATTAGCAAACTGTAAAACCTGTGAAAAGATCCCACTGACGGATGTAAATAAAAATACACAAATTGGTTCTTAACTTCTGTTCACGTGTGTGTTATTTATTGTTAAAGCAGTTACTAATGATTTAAAAGATGACTGCATTGAAGCGACTCTAGCAGGCAGCTTCGCAGTTCTTTCTTGGCTTCTACCATTAATTTAAAAAATGATGAAAAAGAGAGCTGATTTTTTGCTTCACTTTTCCGGCTTGGGAAGCAAGAACAGCATCTCCCCACCTCGCGATGGCAGATGAATCTTCTAGAGCATTTGATATCAACAGAACAAAGATGCGAGATTATCACACCTTACAGCCGCCCTCATCTTCCCTCAACCGGGAGGGGACACAGGACGGGGACTGGCGTTTCCACACCCGAGACACCCCTCTCCCGGCGCCACCCGCACCCTCCCCACCGCGGTGCCCGGCGTGACAGGCCGGGGGACGTGGGTCCGCACCGCCACCTCCCCCTCCCGCCACCGCCCCCCGCCCCTTGGGCCCTGGCGCCCCCGCCCCCCCCCCCCACATACCCACCCCGAGGGGGAGGCTCCCGACTCACCGATTCCGGGGGCCACATAGATGAAGTAGAGGCAGGAGGAGGAGAAGGAGAAAAAGAAGATGAAAGCGAGCATTGAGCGATTGGACACTCGCAGCGCCTTCCGGAACACTGGCATCCTCCCTCCGCGCCGGCTGCCGGCCGCTCCGCTCAGTCCCGGCGAGCCGCGGCGGCAGTTCCCAGAGGGAGGCGGCCCGCTCCTCCCATGGATGGGGCAGCGAGAAGGTGACGGGGGGGCTCCGTTCGCCTGCTCCTTCCTTCCCTCCCGCCGCCTCACCGGGAGAGGGCGGGCCGGAGAGGGGACGACAGGGGCAGCGACGCCGCTCAAGAAGGGTGGGCGGCGGCGGCGGTGTTTTATGGCCGGCCCGGCTGCCCCCTTCGCGCTACGTCTCCGGGCGGGCTGAACCCGCCGCCGCGCTTCGCAGGTGGCGGCCGGAGCGAGGAGGGGCCCCTAGCGCCGCCGCGGAGCTCGGGGAACGTTCCCGCCGCTGCTCATGCCGCCGGCTGCCGCGGCCGTCCGCTCTCCCGCCTGCTGCCTCCTCACAGGCGGTGGCGGCGGTAGCGACGGCAGCATCCCCGCTACCGACGGGAAGTCACCTCCGCGCCCAGCCTCGCCTAGCCCAACCCAGCTCCCACCTTCTCCCGCACCGGCAGCAGTCGTTCTACAGCCGCCCTGCCCGGCCCCGCCCCGCGGAGCCCCGACTACTGCGGCGGTTGGAGCGTGCGCGAACCCCTCCCGTGGCGGCGGCGGACTGCAGAACTGCGGCGGGAGGTGGGGGCGGGGGGACCGGGGCAGGGGGTGGGGTAAGGGGGGAGTGGTGGTGAGGCCGGTACCGGAGGTGCCGCCGTTGTGTCGGTGCTGCGGCAACGGGCGCCCCGCCGCCTTACGGACCAATGGGAGGATGGGGGAGAAGCGATCCCGCGCTCCTGATTGGCTGGGGAGGGGGCGAGCGGTTGGATTCAGCGGGGAAGAGGGGCGAGGCGAGGCGGCCGGAGCCCCTGGCAAGTGGGGGGGTTGTCTGCGCGCGGCCGTCACGTGAAGGCTGGGCGGGAAAAACCGTTGGTGGGGAAGCGGCTGGGGGGAAAAGGGAGGAGAAGGGGCGCCGGGCTTCGGGCGCCTCTCTTCGGGCGCCTCTCTTCAGGCGTCCCGGGTGTGCCTGGCCTTCCTGTTACCTTTTTCCGTGCACCGCTACCTCGGCCTTTTTTGGGACCCGTTGGGAAAGGGCTGTGTCCCGCAGGCGGAGACACGGCTGGGCCTCTTTGGGAGCTCGGCTTGTGCCCAGTTTTCGCGCTGGTGCTACCATAGAATTTTCGAGGTTGGGAAGGACCTTTAAGATCCATCTAGTTCCAACCCCCCTGCCACCGGCAGGGACACCTCTCACTAGATCAAGCTGTATTGCCCTTCTCTTCCCCTTCGCAGTCCTTACTGCCCTTCTGCCAAGTGCAGCCATATCTCGTCGTACTTCAGCTGTTTTTAGAGCAGAACAGTTGGAAATGGGAGTCGGGGCTAGCACACCCACCAGTCCTGCACAGAGCAGATAAGAAAATACTTCTGGAAGATTTCAAATTTGCCAAGTTCATATGTGATAATCTACCCACTTCGAGCAGCAGTTTGCCGCTGCCGTGTCTATTGGGTGAATGTTTTCCAAGTTGGTAATGTGTCACATCAAATAGCTGTTTTTCTTTTATTGCTTTACTGGGTACTACAAGTTGCCAAGCGATAGGGTCAAGCCGGTGATCTCTCCATTCCTCTGCAGTATGCTGTCATCGATGGGCAATTGTGTGCCGTGGGGCTGGCAGCTGGCCAGGATGTGCCTGAGTGCACCTGATACGGCAGGATCTGGTTGCATAAGAATCCAGTCTGTATTTGTTGGCATGTGCTGAGTTTATTCAGATGTAGGGTAAAAACAATGGGGATACAGAATTGTTCCTCCCTGCCACCCAATTACAATTTTATCTTGGTCACTGTACTTGCAGTATGGTTTTTATGCAACAGGAGTGATAAATAGCTTCAGTTTGTTTTACCCACCACATCTCATGGTCAAGAAGAGTCATTTAAGCTGAGGGAATGACCTTATCACATCCTTCACTTTAGTCACAAACAGCTTCCAAACACTCTGCAGGCTTCTATATCACTATTTTGATATCATAAATGTAAAAAGCCTATGTCCCCTGACACTGAAAACTGAGCTAGAAATACAAAGCTCTTGGTTAATCAGTGAGGAAGTAGCGTAAATAAGTGACAGTAGTAACAAAATAAAAGACCTTTTACTTAAAGTGTAAAAAAAGGTTCCTCTATCCTACAGTCTTGCTGTCTGTTGAACTGGAACATTTCTGTGTACAGTAGAATACATACAGTGAAAAGCTGTAGCCACATGAAATTTCCTGTGTCATTTTGATGCAGAGAATAGATAATTTCCCAGTAAAGGTTTCTGTAGGAGACAAAGAATTCTGCTTCTTCAACTCTGAAATAGAGATTAGTCAGTAATATCTGGATGGATGTTATTGCAGTGGATATGAGATAGGTGGATACATCGAGTGATGCATTTTTCCACAAAATTGTTTTCGAGTTGCCAGTAGTGGCTGTGTAACTTGACATATGTCTTTTATTGAGCAGTGTGTAAAACTAACTATAAAAAATATAACTCCTATGTACATATATGGCTTAAATTTGAAGCTACAGCCCACTGTAATATAGTCCCTAGAGACAAATTTGGGTTTATGAAGCAAATGTGCTGTATCTTCACATCTTGTTATTATTGCACATTACGATTTATTTTATATGTGATGCAGTGTTACTAGTGCTTGATTTATATGTATTATAGCTACCAATTTTCTTGATTAACTGTAATAACTGAGTATTTGTTGAAACATGCTTCTCCAGTATTCCACTTTTACTAGCATTTTTGAGACCCTTTTAGAAAATTTTATGCTGTCAACATACAGGACATTAGAAGATCAGTACAATGACAACTTGCAGAATCTTATCAGAAGCACAAGTGAGATACATGGTACATGAAAGCCCATATTTTTCTGGGAACAAAAATTAAATGGTGCTATACACATCACTATCTCTACATGACTTTTAAAAGAGAGTCTTGTGTCACCAACTCAACGGTATTAATTTTGTTTTAATAGCTTAGGATTTTTAGGTCCACTTTTGGAAGACTTAAAATGCTAGTATGAGGAGCGTGAGAAAACCTGTGGAACAATACCTTATTTTAAATATATAGCAACATTTGTGGAATCATAAAAAATGGAATTGCAGAAGATAGAGGTGTGGGGGGCAATTCATGCCTTAATTCTTTCAAGAGTATCTGTAACTGAAGAAGAATACAAAGTGATTGGTGTGCCTACCCTCCTTCAAAGGGATGCAGGCGTTTATTTTGCACACAGCCTTGGACAAGACAGCAATCTCATTCACTGTGCTTGCCTTACACTGGACAAGGAGTAGGAGTGGAAGAAATGATCCATTTGCATAGCTAAGCCAAGATATAACCTGGGCATCAGAAGTGGGGTGGCTCAGCTGCAAACTTTATGGCTGGCAATTGTTGCAACTTATGAAATGGAATGAAGGTTTTTTGGTCAAGAGTTTTAGCAATAACCAAATTCAAGGGTCAGCAATGACACCAGAGGAGAAATTTACATTGAGAATAAGCACTGGCTTTTCCCCAAGGCTTTTTTAATTAATCAGCATTATTAGCCTGCTAAGAGCCAACCAGCACATGATTTGTCACCTAGTCCCACCTCACTAATAGGTGTAAATTAGTTTTTAGAGTCCTTTGTTTTCGGAGGAAGAGAACTCCCAACTACCCAGATGGGTCTACTGGCCTGAATCCTCTTGTCCCCCTAAAAAAGTGATGCCTCTTTGGTAAGATTTGCACCTCTGACTGAAAGATGTCTACCTGGGAATTAGGTTGAGATCGAATTTTTGCAGTAGTTGCTTCAGCCAATGGCAATTCCAAACTTGTTATATCTGTTGCTCTAATAAATTCTACTTCTTGACAACTTCACAAAACCCTTGCAGTGGCACTGTTGAATCTGATATGTAGCTGAACACACCAAATCCTTTAGACAAGCACCACTGACCAAGTCTGAGACAAGTATTGGATCCAGCTGCACCTAGATTCCTCTCTGGAGAGTTTAGAAAACAAGAGGGTCCTGTTTGAACCTCATAACTCAACTGGAGAGCCTTCTCCAGCCACTTTGCAGACTCATCCCCTTTTATTTGACAATGTGTCATGTGTAATTGAATCTCCAGCAACAGGATGCTGCAGGACCAACAGTGTGACTCACACACAGTTGTGGTAGACCACTAAGCCCAGGTACCTGCTCTGAAAAGAATACTTAAAACATTTCCTGTCTACTTTTAACATTTTCGTCAGTAAAAAAGATTACTGCAAAAGAAGTCTTTGAATAAGTCACAGCATTGCTGTTTATTTTTGTAAGAAAAGGAAAACCCATTGAATATACATTGCTCTTTAGACCCTGCAATGGTGTTTATACAGAAGAGGTCTTAAGCAGCTTACTCTGGAAGAGATGATATTTGAAAAACAAAACAAAACAAAAACTTGCTCATTTCTGTTTTCAATCTAGCCGTTTAAAAGTGAATTTTCAATGGATCAGCAACCACAAAATCAAAGATGATCTTATGAGAGCAACAACTGCAAAACCATCAATGTCTCCAAAGCTACAATAATGCCTTCTGCAGCACATCTCTCAATCGTTCCAAAAGGTCACATATTTCACCAAATCCACCAAGTGCTACCGTAGGAAGTACATGTGTGAAAGTAAAGTGTCATGCTTCCCATGTTGCATTGGCACAATTATTCATGATGATGTTCTGGTAACAATATCAGGGCACTGACCTATTGGAGGAAATAAATGGCAGGGTTTTGAGTAAGAGATGAAAGAGAGATTTGATCATTTTTCATCTGGGTCACTTCTGGAACCTGTTTGAAAGAGTGACATCACAAAACACTGAGGCTTTATAATTGCAAACAGAGGGTGTTGTTGAGACAACAGACAGCAAGGAATGCCAGAAGATCTTGAGGTAGGTAAAACTATCTTAAACTACTGTACTCATGAGTAGAACTTGAGCCTCACACGAACATCACTGAAGCTGTGTCAAAGGTTCCACTGTCCAAGGAGGTAGAAGTTGGTATTCTGTTTAAATCATTTGCTTGAACTGGGGGTTAGAACAATGCATATGTGAATGTGCTGTCCATACAAAATCCATGTTTGCAGTCTGCAGTACTGGCTTAAAATCTCCCATTTTGTTCTCCAGCTCATTTACTGCTGTATGTATATATAATTTCTTATTGCTTATACCCAGTCTCTGAATCAAGTGAGTAAGTAGTGTTACACTAATGCTGTTTATTCTCTTTGGTGTAATGAGCCTGTCTTTACTCTATTTCCTCGGATGTGCATACTACTGTGCTCGTTTCCAAGTTTTACCTTTATGCTTTCATATTCCTTGTTGTCCAAGCAGAAAAACTACATGACTCTGAAACAGCTTTTCTTGACATTTATCTGTCTAAAACACATTTTATCAACAATAAAGTATTAAAGTACATAAATCCTGCTGATTTTGCATCGCCTTCTTTGTTTCTGCGAATTTAATCATTATCATCAACAGTTTTCTTCCTCTCCTTTTCTGTATTACTACCTAAATGGTAGTAATAGAAATCTATTACTGACTGTAAGGTTGTTTCCATATTAATCCTATACATAGCAGTTATTTTGTTGGTATCTTTCATAAGTACCTTTGGGTTTCTGTTTACTTGGATTTAGCAGTTTGATTTTCATTATAACATTTTTTTTGGTGCAGGGCAGCAGCATTTCAGAATTTTGTATAATGTCTGATATGTAATCCTTGCAAGGTCAAGAAGAAGTTAAAATACCTTAAGAAGCTCAGGGTAAGAAGGAGGACAACAGGCCTAACATTTCCAAGAAAATGCACAGTCTGTGTAAGATTTTTAAGGATTGAGATTTTTAAAGATTAAGATAAAGGTTAATTATGATTTTTAAAGATTAAATCAAGTTGCATCTAGACTGTAATCTATCAGGGAAAATTAGTGTGCTTCAATGTGGCACATAAATATGTAACACACCACTAAATATTGAGAACTAGAGTAATGTACTTAAGTTTGGGGTCATGTGACCTAATCTCATTACATCAATTATAATCCCATTATTAAAGCAATTGTCAAATTGGAAGTATTTTGAGAATGTTTTGGATTTTTCTGCTAGCACAAGTCTGGACCTGAAACTTAATTTTGATATCTACAATCTCGCTATTTTACGAAAGAAAATAGCACATGTTATTAGGGAGGCTTGAAGTTTTAAACTCAACAAATGAAGTTAAAATATTCCTATTGAAGAATTTGTCACAAACTTCCTGCCAGCAGAAGGACAGTTAGCAAAACCAAATACTGCAACATACCGCCTTGGGTGAAAATTTTCTTGGACAATGTGTCTGAAGTTCAAAATGCCATTTCAGATTATTTTAATCCTTATATCCCTAATTTCAATGGAGTATCAAACAGACACTAGGAACAATTTGGCAACTGCTGAATTTTGGGAACAGGCATATGTTTGTCTGTCTGTCTGTCTGTGTCCATCCATTCTACTACAAAACCAGCACATTTGGAGACCTTTGCTTCTGCAGGGTTGGAGTTTGGTGCTCTGTAACTTTTGCCATTTTTATACTTTGATTAAAACTATCATGATAAGGAAGTCTTAGCTGTCTTACCTTTCCAATAATGGAACACTAGTGTTCAATCAGTTTCTGAGTCTCTTCAGAGCAGTTTGTATTTTTTATCACTAACAAACCTCTGTAGTACTGCAAGAGGCAAATAAAGGGAGAAACAGTAAATAAAATCATTAATTATCACCTCTGAATTTACAAATTAGTCTTTTACCAAAATCAGTAGGAGCAGGGGACTGACATTTCAGAGTATTGCATGATAAACCATTTTCATATCCTCACACATCAGCAAACTCTGTGGCTGGGTATGCCTCCTGCCTTTTCCCCCACAGCACAAATCAGTCTCAGAACTTGTGCAGTCCTTCATTGTTGTTCAAGAGAGACCCGTGCAATTAGACAGACGGGATAATCCTGCCACATAACTTTAGGCTTTCCCATGTAATCAGCTGAGAGGAAAAAGCACCTGATCTACATTTTATAGACTTTATTGTTGGCATAAGGAGCCTCAGTTAATTAGGCTGTGTGATTATTCACCATGTCAACAGAGGAACATGAGATGCCCCAAATCACAAAATCATTACTATGGGAAAACAATCTTTGTTTTGAGCAGTGCTGTCATGTATCTTTAAAAGAGCAAATTAATAAAGATTATTGTTTTGAGATTAGGCAATTTATGAATTTTTCTGTGTCATGGATATAATTATTTACTATGACATAACACTAAGTATCCTATATGGAAAAAACTGTATCTTGCATTACATCATGTACAGATTCCTTTAAAATGGTGTGTGCATAGTTGCTTGAAATCTACATAGTAAGGACAATGTGCCAGTGAAATATATTTTAATTGCTGTAAAAGTGCAGTATAAAGGGAGATAAAGGAGTAGGTTTGCTATTTGGGTATTGTGGGGTTATTTTATGACAACTTGCAGATATGAAAAATAAATGCAAAGGGTGACATAATCACCACTAACATCAAATACTATTTTTACAGAAATAAGAATTTAGATGGCCTGAATTACATCAGAATTCGTCTAAACTCTCTATTTATTACATTGTTCCTTAAAATATTTCTGGAAAAGGTGTGTGACTAAGAAATCCTAAGAGCAGACTGCAGGCTAACCTTACACTCTTGGACTGCTTCCCTAACCTCACTTTTTAAAATGTCATTCAAGTCTTAAAAAATCAGAGTACAAAGCTAAAAGATGCAGTTTGCCTGGTAATCACATCAGGGGTGAAATAAATTAATAGACGATTTTCTGGAAGGCTTGAGGACTTTTGTTTTGCTTTGTTTTTCAGGGCTAAAATCTTATCCTCAGAGATGCAATTGCTTTACATGTATAAATAGAAACAATCTGGTCCCACTCCTTCTAGTACAATTAGGAAAAAAGCAATCAGAATTTGTTAAATAGACTTCAGAAAGAGTAGAGTCTTACATCTTAGAAGACAGATGTTTTCTGATTAAGCTTTCTATCGCAGTCTCATTTAGAAATTGCACAAGTCAGAGATAACTTTAGCAAAGGTTACAGTTGGTGCAATTCCACTGCTTTGTTCCCTTCTCAATACCAGCTTTATCTGCTTTGTGAGATAACATTGAAATAGTTTCAACTTTCTTAAGATCTAAATGAACGCTACTGTCCTCAGAAAATCTCCTTGCTGTCCTGCAAACCTAAAATAGTAGAGTAAAAAATTTTCCTAAAGTATCATCTTGCTACTTTTCTGATTATGCTATGCAAAAAGGGGGTGCTAAAAATGTATTTGCATTAATACAATCTCATTTATGAAGTGTCATGTGCTGACAGTGCTGTAGAGGTGATGATGCTGACTACAATTTTTGTTGCTTACACTTCCCACTACAGAATCTCCTTTTATTTGCTTATAATTTCAGTAACTATTAATTTGTTACAATAAAAAAATTCTGTGTAAAGTCACTTTCCTGGATTGAACTTTTCCTAAACTGTGAAAAAAATCTCTGTATAGACACAATAGAAAGCAAAAGTGTCCAAAAATCTTCACTTCTCTTGCTCCTCAAGAGAAAAACATCAAAATCATTTGGTTATAATTCATATTATCCAGATTTTGAAAGAGAAATAGTGGCCTTTCACACCATTTGCTCAGTCATAGGCAAAAACAACTAATGTTGCCAGATAATAAACATTTTTTTAAATGTATTCTTTCTTAGAACAAGTGAAATTCTAAAGATTCTGCCCCCACTGTGCATGTGCCAACCTCTCGGAGTTTCAAGAACTGACAATAAAAGTAAATTTGGCAAAAAGATTAAAGATCAGAACAGTTAGATTGCAGTTACTCCTTGGGGAAGTGAGACATGCTGGGAGGAAAGGTTACTATATTTATTATACCTGACACAGCAAAGACCCAGTATTATAAATTCTAGAAATAGTTTCACATTCCAGTGAATATTCCAGACACCATAAGAAGAATACCAAACTCAAGGTTTGTTGTTTCTTTTTTAAAAAATCATATATAGATTTAGATTTAAACTAGATTTTGAATCAGAAGTCTAGATTACCTTTGTTAGAGTTGGCTAAATGTCCGTACACCTGTGGGTAACTTTCCTTGCAGTACATTTCCAAGTTTGTCTGAGTGCTTCTAGATTAGTGATCTGCTGCATCATGCTGCAAGACCTCCCTTTCTGTCTCCAGGCCATAGCATCAGCCACAAGAAATAAGGCTAAAAAAGGCTAAAATAGCCTTTGGCATAACCTAGAGGAACCTGAGTCTAGGACTCTACAACTCTCCACAGGGCTCCACAGCTCATTACAGGAATTTTTTTTTCTGCTAGTTCTATGCTTCCTACCCCAATGACAACAAAGAGCAAGTCTCCTACACATCTCTAGGATATCCTTAGGATAGCCATCTATTCCCATTATTTATTTTTGCTATTGCATTAATGCCTTAAATGCCCAGTCACCAAAGAGACTTTCCTATGGTCTGTATAAATGAAAAATAAACCTTGCACCAGGAATTTATGCCTGTCTCACATTCAGCATTTGGTGCTTCCATTATAGGCATTTATATGCACACACATACACAAACACACATGGCAATGTCTGCAGCTTGTAAAAATGTGTCTTGTCATCTGCTTCTCAAATCTGGTAATTTATCTTGATCTGAAACACAATGACAAAAATTAAGTTAATGGAGCTCCATATGCTGTATAAGAACACCTGAAATTGCTGTGAAATCAGTCTGCTGAAAACTCATTGGATGCAGTAATCATGTGTTGTTGCTCAGAGTTTTTGACAAGAGAAATCTTGATAAAATTAATTTTTCCAAGTTCACATGTTAAAAACCATAGAGATATTCAATTTTTATGAGCTGTGGTTAGAATATTGTTTTTTATGTTCTCAAATACAAGCAACAACAGTCTTAAATATATTTAAATTTATTTAAGAATAAGGATCTTTTTAAAAGCTAAAGTAAGAACAGCATCTTAAAGAAATTCTTGAATCTGAACATTTTACGAGCAATGTATCTACTTTTTCGCTCAAGATTTTTTGGTTGAAGAATATTATAAGTATAAGTACAAACTGGTAAGAAAGCAAAATGAAACGATACAAAGGAAATAGGTTCTGTATTTCAGCACACTTTTTGAGAGAATCAAACAGACAAAAAATATGTATGATTAAATTGAGGATTAGTGACATGGCAACAAATGCACATGCAATCAGATACAGGCAATCTGGAAAATATGCTTTGTGATGGGGAGAGAAGGTCTTTTAAGTCATAGAAACCTCTATTTCTGCTAATAATACCTTCTGTTCTGCTTTATTTTTTAACTAGACTTAGGACAGCCTTTATTTGAAATCTTTATTTGATTTACTTAGGACTTAGCACTTTGTCATGGGGGTTCTGCAGCTACCCTTTTCATACCACTGGGTACCTCCCCATAGTTTCCAGCTGATTGCCTAAATAAAAGATGCAGTTCAGTTCTCTCAAGGAAAAAAAAAAGTAACTGCTTTGGAAAGTAAACAAAAAACACAATTACTACATGGCAGAAACTATGCACAGAACAACCAACATAGTTTCCCCACATCTGTGTGGTCTGTTTGTTAAGACTAACCTTTTTTTTTTTTTGGTCCTAGTTTTTTACTTTTCAGTGTATTCAGTATTTCCTGTATTTGGTGTGGCTTAGTTCAAAATCCTTGTCTGATGATTTTAGAGCTTCTTATGTTCAGCTAAGTCTAGAAAGAGTTTAAATGACCCAAATGCTCTAGGAGACAATAATGAACTATCAAATTTCCAGGGCTGTTCTCATTATCCTAGATGCATAGGGGATTTGCAAAAAGGTGGAGACTAAAATATCCAGAAAATACAGTTACAGTTACTGCAGGGAACCTTGTGATGTTTTTGTCCAGACAGCTTTCATCAGTGGATCAGGAACTATGTAGGAAATGTATTTTTTTAAGCTTTGTACAAAAAAACTTCTCATTTTCAATGGGTAGATTCGTGGTGTAAGTTCTGATCATTGCACCTCCAGAAAGTATAATTTAAAAGAGTATAAGAAGTGAAGAGAGGCAGAGCTGTGTGTGGCTTAGATCCAAAGAAAAATATATGGGCCAGGATGCTGCAGTTTGGAATCTGACAGCTAGAAAAAGGTAATTAGTGAATGATTATTCTTTTTTTTTTTTTCCTCCAAACACAGAAATTGGGAATCCTCCAAGTAAATTATCAGGACGCAAATCTAAAGTATACAAAAAGTGTGTTTTCCTACAACGCAAAATTATATTTTGGAGCTCACTGCCACAGGGAGCCGTAGGGGGCAAATGTTAACATGGCTTGAGTAAAATCAGTCAAAGTTGCAGGAGATACATTTAATATTTACATACATTTAATGATTACAAATGGACTCAATGGTTCTGTTTGAATTTCTGCCACCCCCAACGCACTGACCACAGAAGCTGAGGATTTTTTGTGTCATGGAGAAGCAAATGTATCCACCTTCTTTCTTGGCATAGTCCTTCCAGCACAGTGAGCTAAGTAAATCCCAGCCACTATGGACATTTTAAAATTTCACAGTATGAACAATCACAGCAGCTTAATCAAGCAAATAAACACTGTTAATGGAACACGGTAGAATAACAATTTAACTCTGAGCCTAAATTTGTGACCTATTTACTGGTTTTAATGTAACAGAGAAGCTGTTTCACAGGCACAGGAGCAACTTTAAGAAGCTCACAGATCTGGGATAGGGAGAGCCAAAGTTTCAGTGGAAGTTACCTGACAACTTGCCCTCAGAGTACAGCATTAAGGATGAAGTCTTACATTTGGAAGCAGGACTGAATAACTTGCAAATTTATTACCCACCATTGTTTGTGCTCTTGGAATCCATGAGCTGCGCTGCAACTTCTGTGATTAGATCACTTCCATGGTAATTTTAAAATAATTTTATTTTTAAAGGTCAGTGAGTAAGAATCTTTATTATCCAAACCTATAATTATTGTAGCTTTACTATAATAGAGATTAAAGATTACAGTTCAGATCAAACCATTGTGCTCAGCACATACAATGAAACAATACAAAAGGTAATAATTTCAAACAATGAGGTTACTTTTTAAAGAACAGCTTTAAAAGAGGAGCCTTGTCTAAGGCTCAGACTTATAATCCACATGGCTCATTTCATAACTGGCTGGGTTTTAGGAGGGGTTACAGTAACTGAATACATATACATTCCTTACCCCCCAAAATGCAAAATGTAAAGCACTAACCAGGATTGCATAGGAAGTCTAAGCCAGGGCATACAGCTGCTGTTGCCTGGTCCTGCTCTATGTTCTATGGACCTGAGGAAAAACAGCAAGGTCAGTGCATTTTGTTTTTCAGAAATCTGTTTGGGTGCCAAAGCTCAGATTTATTGTTTCTCCCATACTCTTTCGTCACTTTTGTGTCTAGGAAGTGCTCCAAATAGTCTATTGGTATGCATGAGTATGCATGTTAAAGTCAGGATAATGCAAAGGAGAAAGGAAGGTGGTCTCCTTTTTCTAAACAATGGAGATCAGAAGAAGAAAACCTTCCAAGTTCCTGTCATAGAAGAGTTTGTCTCTCTCCACTTCTGATTGTCTCATTTTGTGTCCTCTAAAAAAAAAAAAAATGTTTAGACCCACCTCAACCATTCACTTAAAGCAGTCTGACCACCCTCTGGCTGTTCTTTCCTCTAAATTTGGAGGTCTGCCCCACTACCTTGCTGCAGGCCACACACAAAAATAGAATGCAAGTATCCATATATAGTATCTAGGCATTCATGCTGCTGAGGTTACAATCACCTTTGGCTTTGGTTGAGGAAATGCAATTACTTTTCACATGTAATTGTGGCTGGTTTTCCAAATGTTCATAAGATAACACAGAAGTTCCCATATCTGAATACAGAAATACCAGCTGTGCAATATAATAGCTTTTAAATGCCTACTTCTTCTCTTAGGAGGATCTACTGGCTCATTTGGTAGTATGTTTTTTTGCTGTGCTTAGGATCTATGGTTAGAATAGTGTGCTTTAAGGTGGCTGGTATGCCATACCAGCCTTGCAAACAAACTGATCATCTCTCACCAAAGACAAGAAAGGACCATGAGGAAAATTAGCACCTTCCTTCCCTTTACTCTTTCTCTTCCTCTCCTGGTTAGTCAAAACCATTAGATAAATACCTTTACTAAGGTATCTATTGCCATGAAAAGTTCTATATACTTCTATATAGAGGGGAGGTTTAGGTTAGATATTAGAAAGAATTTCTTTACAGAGAGAGTGATCAGGCACTGGAATGGGCTGCCTGGTGAGGTGGTGGATTCTCCATCCCTAGAGATATTTAAAAAGAGACTGGATATGGCACTCAGTGCCATAGTCTAACACCGCAGCGATGGGTCAAGGGTTGGACTTGATGATCTCTGAGGTCCCTTCCAACCCACTGATTCTATGATTCTATGATTCTATACGTCTATAAAACCAGACTTGCACTAGACGAATGGGCAAAGGAGAAGTGGAGAACTTTGTAACTGAAATAAAGTGGCAGGAAAGGCTTTTTTATCATTTTTGTAATTGCCAGCTCCCCAGTTATACTTCTAATGCTTTCACATTTTCTTACTGGGGTACAGACTGAGCACATCAGCCTGCGGGTGATTCAAGTCCTACTTGTTCTGTTCCAGATGGCCTTTCCAGGCAGGAGAGGGGCAGACAGCTTCAGATGTTTCACTGGTAGGAACAGGAAGGGAGCAGATTTTCTCTTTCATGTGCTTTGCTTATATAATTTGTCTTTTCCCCAGAAACAATCCTTGTTACTGCAAGGCCAGTTAGGTGACAGTGAGTGTTCATTTAATGCATTGCCCTTATAATGGACAGACTTTAGGTCTCAGATAATAGTTGGAGTGTCTCCAACAATTGCTGTCTCTCAGAGTAGTGGGGGTTTTTTGGTTTTTGTTTTGTTTTGTTTTGTTTTGTTTTGTTGTTCTCTAGTAAGATTAGATTTAAGATTAGATTCTAGTCATTAAAATGACATGTGAGAGGGGAAGAAACAAAACCATTGATCTCTGATTTTTTTTTTTCTTTCTTTTTAAAAGCTGCTACCTGGTCAACCTGTTCCTGACAGGAATTCAGTCTTACCCATGCAGCAAAATGTTATGAAAATTATTCCAGAATTTGTATTCACTAAAAATAGTGATTTTTTTTTTCCTTTTAATTATTTCACTACCATCCTTTTATTTTATTGCAGTGTTATTTTACTACAATAAATTCCTGCCATAACACAATAGTGCTTTCTTTTTTTTTTTCTGGAAAAGACTGAAGTCTGGATGTATGTTCATCATAAGTGAGATGAAGTGCTCTGAAAGTGGACATCAAATAGTTAGCTTATGGTGTTAGTCAAAGGTTGGACTGGATGATCTTGGAGGTCTCTTCCAATGTGAAGCATTCCATGATTCTGTGATCAAACTGAGTTACAGCTGTCGCATCTTCATAATCCAACAAATGTTTAAATCTGTTCCTCAGACAGTAATTGTAGGGTAATTAGTTAATCCTTGAGCAGGTAGTTCAACCTTCACTGTCTCCTTCTGCTGGCCACTAGCTTCTATCTTGCAAAATTGACATCACGGCACTGCCGTAATGCACGTAGAGAAATTCAGATGGAAGGTCACGGTATCAACTTTATATTTCTAATTTTTTTTTTTTAATGAAACATTTAATATCTGTCATTTCCTCAGTTTTATAGTAAGCGTTAAATTCGTTTCTGCAAATACTGCATTTTGAGACGTTTCCTAGATGTGGCATTAACTTTTCTGACAGGAAACTAGAAATCAGACTCAAGATTTTCTCAGCTGCTGTAACGTGTCACAGTTCCAGCAAGCCAAATATCAATCAGCCTTTTCAGCATAGTATAGAAGATAAAAAGAAATCCACTCTTTTACAAGGGTTATTATTTGCTGTTGTCTCAGTTCATAAAACAATAAAATGTTATAGTGTCTGGATAGAAGGGAATAGCCTTTAAAAGTAAGAAGGAAGGAGTGAAATTGATCATGTTTATTACAGTCTGCTTCCCAGTGAGAAAGAAAAGAAAAAGCTGTGATAGATACAGTACACATATTAGGAAGAAAAAAAGGGGGAAAAAAAAGAGGGGGGAAAGGCAATTGATGGCAGAAGGTTCCTTAAATAGCATAATTGTGCATATACTGCTGTAGTGTCTAGCAGAGATAAACTGAGCATTTTTCTGGAAAACATAGGGATAAATATGATATGCATCTTTCAATCTATGGAAATATATTTGGTTCTTTTATTAAAATAGTTCTTGAATAGTACAGAGCTAGGAAAAAAACAACAACAACAACAAAAACAACAACAAAAAACAAACAACAACAACAACAAAAAAAACCAAAAAACAAACAAAAAAAACCCCAAACCAAAACAAAAAAAAAAAACAAACCTAAAAATACCCAACCAGCTTCAGAGACTGAAGGAGAGAAAAGCACTACATTTCTTCAGGATACAAAAAGCTAGAAATTATTTAGTGGTGAATAATCAATGTGAAATCATCAGTCTGATTCCATTACCTGATGCCATGTAGGTCAAAAGGAAAGAGAGAAACAGAGACAAGTTTTTACACTGAAGTTTTTTTCTCACAGATTGCATAAATGGAAATGGTTATTTGCTTCTTCCATGAACAAGGCTATTAATTTTCACATTTATCACTGTAAAATTGTGAAATAGTTTAAATATCAAACTTAGAATTGTATGAATAGTCTCCAGGAGATACAGGAGATATTTCCCTTTTTTTATTTTTTTTTCTTTCTGTCTTTCTATTCACTGTAAAGCCTAGACAACTTGTTTAAACATTAGCCATTTAATCCCATCATCAGAGCTCAGGATTCTCACATCTGTCATTTTTAGACTTTTCTAGTATGGAGTGGGAATGTCAAACATTTTGGAAAGACTAAGGGAAAGATGAAAGAAAATTAACATCACCCCAAATAAATAGTATGTGTAACAGTTCATAATGTCTATATGTTGACTGGAATTCATCCTAGTGCCAGTCTTATCAACAGCAAGAGGTCTTCCTTTCACAGCATCTTCCTCTGATCCCATCATCTCCATCACTTGTTTTCAGCTGGTCTTTCTCACGTAACATTAGTATCCTGTGGAAACCCTGTTTTATTTGCCACAGATATTTTGTTGCATTTCAATTTTATGTTGCAGAGCTCCTGTGAAAGAACATTGAATTCATGGTCACAGGTCATACTTCATAACCTCAAGAAACACTTTAATAGACTATAAAGTGACTAGAGAATGTAACACTCTAAAAGTACTTTATAGTAGTTATTTGCAGCAAGCACCAGTTGTTAATGACCCAACACAAAATATAATCTAGATTCTACTGACTAATTATATCTTGTAACCTAGGTAACTCATTTTATTTACATTTGCAATAACAGAAATGCTAACTCTTCAAAATGAACCAGAAAAGTGGTGTAATAAGTGAGCCTGAAAATTAGCTGTAAATTCCAGTATCAGATAACTGACCCAAAAATTTGAGGTGTCAACTTTTGTTGTATGTCAAATATCCTTCTATTGCCTGTTCTTATTATACTAATTTCTTCCATGAAAACAAAATTCCCCAAATGAAAATTATTGCCAAATAATGGATACATCATCATTAAAAAATGCAGGGTTAAAAAAATAATAATACTTATGCCTGGTTTAAGATATATGCCTGTTTTTTTTCTTTACAAATCGCAGAAATACATGGTTTGGAAGATGAGAGTCCTTTGAAATATTGTCATATTTTAAGACAAAAGGAGCAGAGGCCATTTGAATTGAATTGCAGAGCAATGCTATGGGTTGCCTTGTAAGCTGACCAGAAAATGATCTCTTATCAACATGTATTAGAATCATGATAGTTATCTTAAGTTCCAGGTAAAGAAACTTTCTGATTTCCTGTATTTTTCTGCATCTTTCTAGGTTTATACAACATATCATCTCAACACTGCTTCAGCAATTAAATCAGCACAGGGCACTTCTTCTAACAGAACCTCTTTCTAGAAAAAGTGGGCTTTTTTTTGGCAAGCACACCTTCTCTCCATTCAGCTCCTTCTCTTGTTCTCATTAGCTTCCTTATTTTCAAGTTTTTATAATTTTTGTTGAGAAGGAAGGATGTGGCCAAGGCTATTTATAGAAACACTGATTCACTGTCTTTTATGCTTCCCTATTCCCATCTGGCTGAGATGAGTACTGGTTATTAGTGGAGAACAGTTCCTGGCATACACCACAACAATACCATTGCAGCATCACCTTTAATTACCCTAGGAATTTTCCACACTTTTATTTAGAATAAATTATTTGTGGTTTCTTTTTAATGAGTTAGATTCCTAATTCAGAATTTATTTTAAATAAGTAGTTAGTACATTTGGTCCTGCCAAGTTTAGGGATATTATAATTCATGTCTGAAGGGGCTCTCTTAATCCCTTGCATGAAGAAAAGGAGCCTATCAGTTAGCTCAGTCAATAATCTCATCTGGTGTGAAACTAGCAGAATAGGAAAGACAGAAAGAGGCACTGAAGCAGAAGTTATTTCTTAGTCTGAAGTATTCATTAATATTTTGATTCATTTTTGTTCTCAGCCAGTCGAGTAGAATACATTTTATTTTTATATAGCCCCTTACTGCACAAATCAGTCTGTCTGAATTTCACTTACACTTAATTTATAACCTCAGGGCCAGGTTCTTCCTACACATCCATCTTGTGCTGGGGTGCTCCATTAATTTCTGTGGAATTACTCCCAATTTCAAATGAAAGAAGAATGCATCTTCCTTTCATTCCCTCTCCATTAGAGCAGAGAGTGAGCAGCAGCTGTGCTCCTGCTTATGCTCTGCAGAAAAACATCTTCTAACTCTGTCTAACACAGCAAGGTAGAAATGAGATACCTGCAATAGTGCTGCCCTGTTTAAGTAGGAATTACAGAAATATTAAAGACAGTGGTGCAAGGTGCTGCTCATTTCCATGCTTGTTCATTCCTCTTTGCCAGGGAAAGCAGGGACATCACGTTCAGAAGAGTTCTTACATTTCCCAAAGCAGAGAGATCTATCTTTGTCTCTGTTACACCTACAGTACACAACAGCATCGATACCTGTCAGCTCAGGTTTTCTCATTTGGCCCCCAGACAAAGGCAGTAAGAGATCTAATTCCATTATCAGATTTAAGGGAAACCCCCAGCTCCTGTGATTGTCTTCAAGTAGCTGGCTCATCAGTTTTGATTACATCTAAATGCTGCAGTCTTGTGCAAGGACTGCTCTTAGTCGTTATATTGCAATAAAACATGTTCATTTCCCTGTCCCTTTCAACCTCACTATTTTTAAATAAAAACAATCTGACGTAATATCAAACATGGAGAAATGAACACTATTCATAGCAAGTGACATGCTCTATATTTCAGTTAAGAAATGCCACAGCACTGGGCAGATTGGCAGAGAAAAAAAGGACAGAAATTAAACTTCCTCTTACACATCTTTTGTGAGCTCAGGTATAAGCACACAGAGAAACCGTGTGTTTCAGTCCTAGAAAACTTGTCCGAAACTGTGCTTGGACATTGCTCAAGAGCTGAAATACAAGGGAAACTCAGGAAGAAACTCAGCGTAGGGTCATTAGAGTATGCCTGTAGTTAATTGACAAATCTGCACTTGCTGGCATATATCTTCATAAAGATAGATGTTTTCTAAGTAGATGCAGTTATGGTATTTTTACTTGACATAGGTACTAGAAAGTCACATACGAAGTGTTTCAAACATTTGAGATGCTGAACATCTGGTACAGCTTAGCAGGTGATGTGTATTAGAGGATCTGTTGTTTCACTTCTGTGAAAGTTTTCAAATGGCTCCCACCTGAGTTAAGAAATTGGAAAGTCATGATTGAAGACAACTGCAGCCAGGCAGCTTGCCTGCTGGTCAAGCAGAATAGCTTTGCAGTACTGCAGTGGTATGGAACTGATTTTGTTCTCCTCCTAAAAAGATGAAAAATATGTGTCTTTAATATATATGATAAGCCCAGGATATTAGCAGCCTTTTAGTTTAGTGTAATGTTCTTGGATTAAGCATTTGCCATGGTCAGTGAGCGAAAGGTTCAGATCATTAATTTCCTTTCAGCTTATTAAAAAAAGCAATCTAGCAATGCAAGATGAAAATGCAAAATAAAACAATGCTTGATCAGAACTACCAGAAAGTTTTCTGGCAAGATATTAGATTTACCCCAGATTCTGGATGAAGGAAATAAACTTACATCATGAACTATCTGGAGGTAACTCAGACAAACACACTTATTTGCATTCTGTGGCAGTCAAAACCCCCTAATTTTAGCTTTATCCACCCACACAAAGCCTAGATGATTTCAGCAGGGCACTGCAGAAAGCAGAGACCCAGCTCAGTATTTACTAATATGAACCTTCTGAATAAATTCTGTTCTCTCCAGATCTCAGTAGCTTAGTGATTTGTGTCTGTCTGAGGAAAACAAACAAAGAAACATAAAAACAAAATAGGTAATTTTAGACTAATTACGGAAAATATCCTGTGAGACTTTCTTCTTATGTATGAATCACATTTCCATGTGTGTCCTGACTATGCAGAATGACTTCTAAATGTGCTTCTTCTCTGAAGCACATTTTGGCTCTCCAGTCTTGCTGTATGTAAGTATATCATGATACTGAATATATTTATCCTTAATATTCCTGCATTTTACTGCTGCCTCTGTCTTGCAAATGGGGATCTGTGGTAAAGAAAGAGTAAGGGTTAGATCCACCAGAAGAAGTTTGTATTAAATTGTTCTATCAGCCTCATCAGGAAGTCAGCCCTCATTTAGAATCTCCACTCATATGTTGCCTAACCCTAGAAACACATAAAGTCTCCAGATAACTAAGTTTGCACCATGAAGGTCACAAGTGAGTTTTCCAGAGGATGGTCCAATTCCTCCAAGCCTTTCCAGTGCCAAATATCCAGGACCTTGAGACAAAAAGGGATTCAGAAAATGAATGCTTCTCCAAGGATTTTGTACAGCTGAATTGCACAAAGTATTCCTAAAGAAATCTAACCACAAAGTGCTGAGCAGACAGGGCAGTGATAGGAGTCTTCATTACGAAGCCAACACCAAGCCATAGAAGCATCAATATTGTTGCCACCGTAGTGACTGATAATATCTCCACATCTTAAAATATGTATATACTTGTTTAACAAATAACAAGTGATTATGGGAGATTTATCACAGGACAAAAGCAATGATGTAGTATCATAAGGCTTTGGAGAGCCAGAATAGGAAACATTTTACCGACTAAGAAAGAGCCCAGGTAAAATCTAGATGCCACATAGTTTCAAGCCAAAGTACTAAACCTAAAACTTTTATAGTGCCATCAAATCACTTACGTTTCAGTCTTAGCTTCGGTGAAATAAACTGGTGTGGCTGTATACCTGAGTGCTTCAAAGTTTGAAGGGTAGTATAACATTGCCTGAAATTGTGAGAACCTCCTTATTTAGGAACACTTGTTTGATGTCTGCTTGGAGGAAGAAACATGACTGGAAAAAATCTTTAATGTGATAAATGCTCTTGCTGTTTTCAGTGAGAGAAGCACAGTGCAATCTTTTTCAGACATATATGAAATTATATACTTAATTAAAATAATCCAAGTCTTCCATAAGATTAAAAATTAGCTTTTTGTCTCTACTTTTAGAGACATAAAGGACTTTTTTATCTCTCTACCATCTCATTTCTCTCCTGAATTTGCATTCTCAAGACCTTGTAGCTCTATCTCCAGTATTGGACATGGAAAAAAAATGTCAGCATCTTGTTTGGATTGACCGAATAGTGACCTTCTCTTGTTAATGTTAAACATGCAGGAGATACTTTAAAAACTTTTTCCCTGTTGCTCCCTACCCTGTGAGTCAGTGAAATTATTATGTTAAATAGAAGAGGACTGCTGATTGTCATTCAAAAGTCCCTCTTTGGAAACTCTGTCAAACTGTGTCTTCACAACATACCTGAACTTCCATTCCTGATCAGGAACCTATTTTAAGAGACTTTTAACAAATTATCCCTGGGTACATTACATACAAAATTTATTAATTTGTGAATAATAAATTCATACTGAAAAGTGGGATACAGTCTTAATTTTGAGCTCCCAGGGTCGCAGCAACATGAAATATTGTTTTTCTCCCCTTACACTGATGCACAGTTTACCTTTAACCACAATTTAACTTGGTTATCTTTCACAATTTTTTTTACTCTGGATATGGTTTGCAGTTCCTTATATTTACGTTTTTCATTAGGGGGCAGCAAAGAAAGAATCAGAAGATTAAAGCAGATTGTTTCTACAGCTCAGCATTAGAACCTGAACTAGTCACTAGATGTCATTCTAACACATCAAATAATTTCTTTGAAATGAGGCATTTTTCTACAATAAGTACTACCTCTCTTTTCTGTTTCTATTTAAAGCTAAGTCCTTACGCTATGGAAATTGCTATTCCTTGCAGAGGCAGCTAATTCAGTGTTCCAATGTTCTGACAACAAAAAAATCTATAAAAATGTTGGAGCTGAGGAATTCATATGGCAATCAACTCAAGCAACTCATGCATTACATTGAGTTGTCCAGTCTCATTAAATAATCAGCCACTGTAAGTTAACAAAATTTCAAAGTTTTCATAAATTCTAGCATATTTGAATATTGTCTGATAATTTGTATTGGAAAAACTATTATTCATTACTATTTTATTATAGGGCATAACAAGAGCAATGTTATGCAACTTCAGTGAACATTGCACTACTTTAGAGAGTAGTGATAGAAAAGAATGCTCTAACAGTTTATTTTATTTAATATTCAGAAAAGATAGTTCAATACCTTTTCAAACTATGACCATCAGAGGAAAAAAGCAACATTATGTGGTGCCATCATTCTGCAGACTGGGGGGCAGGAGTGAGGGGGGGGGGAACTGCCAGGGGACAGATAGCATGGAATTCAGGAGGGTGTCATTTTTTAACTACCTGGAGAAGGATTCTCTTCTTGTTGCCTCCTTTTGCTCTTTGATCCCTAGGATTCTTCCTATGCTTGCTGGTATTTTGCTGTGGGTGTGATGGCCTAAAGCATTACCTAACATCAATAGGTCAGCATCTACTCAAGTTCAAGATCAAAGAGGATGAACACAGGGGCAAGGTCAGCACATTTTCCTGTTTATTTTTTCTGTTTCTTCTTCTCTTTGCTCTTCAATTCTCATTCATTTCTCTTTCAGATCCCCAGGAAAGAAGATGGCTATTTCCCAGTTAGATCTATTCAACATTGCAGTCACTAGTTGCTTCAAATTTTCCTCCTGTTGAAACATTACCTAAAGCTCCTGCATGTTCCTCCATACTGTTTTTAAAGCTCAGTAACAGATACATTTGCTGAAGAAATTCTCTCACTTGTTTGTTCATGGCTCTTTACTGGAAATCACTGCCTGTTCCTCTTTCAGATGAAGAAATTATATAAATCCTCCTCAATCCAGAATGATCAAAATAACTTACTTTAAATCAACCAACCGATGAAAGCAGTCTCAATAAACCTGCCTGGTTTTTATTGAGGTCCATCTGACATGGCTCAAGAAGGAAACAACTGTCCATAGCAAATGACTTTGAGAGAGAATGTAAATGTAGAAAATGTTTATAAAATCCAGTTTCATCTAGAGAAAGCCCACCTTGTTACAGGCACCAAAAGTTAACTGGACTAAGCACAGAGAGAACTTCACACACTGAGAGCTTTCTTCTACATTTTTTTTTTCTTTTCCTTGCCAGTTTTATGACATATTAAATATTTCTTTTTGTAGTCTTTTTGTAGTCTTTTTGTAGACTGCAGACTGTTGTACAAGTGAACATAATTTGTACTGACTGATGACTAAAGCAATTTAAAAGAATTTCCTAATTAAATTAAGGCTAAATTGTTTTATAAGGAATCTCTGAATTTAGGTAATTATAAATATATATACTTAGGTAGTTATAAATATACACACACAAACCCATTTTTATAAAACATTTCAAACTTATAATATGACATCTGATGATTTACTGCTACCTAGAAGGCCCATAAAATTATTCTATGCACAACTACATCTACATTGAAAAGAAATTTTTTTTTTTTTAAATAGAGAACATGACAGCAACTTAGAAGATTTTCATTTCTGTCCAGTTCTTAATTTATGCAGCAACTCCTTTCCCATGAGTATTATATTGTTGGCAGGGATACAGACAATAAAGCAGGGGAAGGGACAAATAGCTTGCAGTATGGGAAGGTAAGCTTCTGGCCTATTCATATATTGTGTAAACTACTTTAATTGTCATTTTTACAATGGAAGTTTTCACAAATTTATTTGTTGATGGTAGCTCATATGGATGGTAGGTTTGTCTAAAGCCAGAGAGGGACAAAGACCTCCTTATTTTTAAGAATTTCTTGTTCCAAATATTGTTAGACACAGTATTTTCCTAGACAGTGTTAGAGGTTGTTAATAGTTACTGGAAATGCAGTATGAGTGCCCCTTTCATCTTCACTTCCATGGATTTCCCCTGGTGCATGTGGGGTAGCTGTTACATTTCCTAAAACAGCACTACAGTAATGTAGGAACCTGATGCACATCTGGAAGGTTTATTCCAAATTTTGCCTTCTTGATATGGGACCCAGCCTTTCTGGAAGGAGGCATCTTCTCTTCATACCAACTGGAAGAGCTCTTTGTGTGGGGTAGGGGGGGCACAGTGAATGAGCTTAAAATTCTCATTATGATTTTCATTGCTTATGCTAGAAAACAGACTGCCCAGGAATAGCCCTTGCCCAGTTGTGTATGAAATCACCTTAATTAAACCACTGAAATATTTCAGATTTGCAGCTGAAAGAGTTACAGAAATGAGGCACAAATACATTTGAACTTTTTTTCTCATGCTGTTTGCAAGGGGGAGAAAGAAACAGAAAGTCAGAATGCAAGTACAAAGAAGAAAAATATGACCTTGAGATACAATGAAATGTTTATGTCTCCCAGCCTTTGAATGAGACAATATAGAGACATAGTTCTAACTTGAATGACTTGCACTAATGCAGTTTGAACCCAGCAAAGTCGACTGTCTTAAATTATTCTTTCAAAGTCAGATCTTCTCTTTGAGGTGACATTCATTACCTTACTGAAAAATCCCTGGGATTAAATTATCTTCCTAGAAGCAGTTACCAGAAGCTAAAGCGATCAAAGAGATTAATTACATAATTTTCCAATGAAAGATACAAGAATTGTTGCATAGTTTCACGTTTTTATTTGTCACCCTTTGTCAACTTAATGTTGGCAGCAAAATAATTATACCCCAGACATTTCAATCTCAGTAATTTATAGAAAGTATCTCAGATATATCACTCACATGCTGAATTTACAAAATCCACCAGCATGGAGCTATTTAAAAGGACAGCCTTATTTTCAAGCAATAGTCATCATATGGGCAACAAAACTTCATTCTTTTGTGCAAGAGAAACTCTGTGTAATTCAGGGCTTTATCTAAAAATTGTAGAAGCCTACAAATTTTTTTTTTCTTTCCACCTACACATAGGTGAAAAAGCTGACTCAGGTCTTAAAATTCTGACATACATGTGAGATTATATGACATGTCAAGATTTCTCTAGTTTGAGCCATTTTTACATCCCTGTTATAGAGATTCTTCTGATATAGCTAAACCAACACAGCTCCATTGGGAAAATGCAATATATGGGGAGAAAAAAAATATTTTGCATGCATTTAGCTCCATTACCTCTCCAAGATCAGCAGCTAAGCCTATCTTTAAACACCAGTGGGCAATGGCAGTATTTTGTTGACCAGCAAGTCTAGGGTTTAGGCCAGCACCACCCTATCTGAATGCTGTAGACAGAAGTGGTATTTCTCTCTACTAGTGGCAGAAGTAGCCATGTCACAAGAATCCTCACAATGAGAACAGAAATTCAGGCCTTTACTGCAGACAAGAATTTCCCATGTTGTCAGTACTAGTCAGATAAAGTGAGGTTTATATGTGCAAAGTGGTTTAAGTGCCAGGGCCCAAGGGAGACTTCAGAGTATAAATCAGTTTTCACTGGTTTGTTTTACATTAAGTATACGTGTGTGCGTGCGTATGAAATCTTTAGGAGTTTTGATCTTCCTCCTGTGCATCTGAGATCCAGTCACTCTCTTGGGCTACATGTGTAATTGCCAAAATTATTGTTACTTGTAATTAATGAGCACATGAAAAGATGTTTGGTTCTAATAACTCACCTCAGAGTCCTCTGTGCTGTTGTTAAATTACCTTGAGCCCTGCTGCCAATGATCATTATACAATTGCTGCAGCCCAAAGGATTGGGCTCACTTGATGATCAGTATTAATTTTGTTGGTTCACAGTTGTAAATGTACCTTGCTGAACATGAGGAGACTGAAAAAAATACCATCTGAGAGGAAAATGCCCCGGTCAGGGAGGAAATCTTGCTCAGCTGTGCACTTCTTGTTGCTTTTAAAAGTAACCAAACACTGCAGCTTATTCCACCCCTTTGCATACTACTGGAAGTATCATATCCCCCCCCTCCCTCTATTCCCCTGTGTCCTCACTCAACTTATTCCACATGCAAGGAACTTTGAGTGTCCCCTGTCTTTCTGTATAGTTATCTTCCACCTCCTCAGCTCCACCGCATGGATATGCCCCTGTACACATACATTAGACAGTCTATATACCCTCTCTCCCATCTTTCTTTCCTGTAAAATTCCATGCTTTATGTAAGCTGGATCTTGAAGGCAACCTAGAAGTTCACCTGCTCACTTCTCAAGTGATTATTTGTAGCAAGGCAGTGAAAGAAGGCACGAAATACCTATGCAATGTCTTCTCTATTGTAAAACAGCAAGGAAAAGCAGTGCAGGTAATTCCTTGTTGTCACAGTTTAACACTGGCCTGGCAATTAAACCAAATGACAGATGCTCTGTACTAATCCCCCTCCCCTCCCTGATAAAGAAAGGAGAGAGAATAAGGGAGAGAGACTTATGGGTTGGAAACTACACTACAGAGCCACTGAAACAGTAGTGATAAAAAGGAAAAATTACTAAATATATACAAATATACAGGAAAATTGATACCACATTCCTCCCTCCTTCCCCCCAATAACTCTCACGTCACCACCGAGCCCTGGGAAAGTCCAGGCTGGACTTCTGGGGTCAGCATCAATCAAGAGCTGGAGGCAGAAACACACAGATTCAGGCTGGCATGGGTCAGGACCACAGGCAGGCAAATGGATGGAATCCTCCCAGGATGCCGAAGTAAAAACCAGGAACAGGCGAAGAAGGGAAGCAGGAAGGTGTTTGACCCTTGTGATCCCTCAAATTTATACTGAGTACCATGTGTATGGGATGGAATACTCTGTTTGGTCAATTTTGGCCACCTATCTTGTCCAGTCCTTCCCAAAGGAGAATTTCAGGTGTGACCTCTTCACTCCTTTTCTCCTTCTAGAGGCCAAAATGTTCCTCAGAGCTGAGCAGTGTCCTTGGCTCTGCACACCAGTCTCTGGCAGTAACTATAAACATTGAGTGTTATCAGTCCTAGAAGCAGACACTGTCTGAGAAACTTGCTGTTAATTTCAGCAAGTGCAACTACTTACAAGAGACTTCGCTGGATACAAAAGTACAAGACAGAAAATCACCTTTATCCTGGCCCAAACTAGGACACTTTTGGAGCTAAGATTACTGTTCAATGTTATGCAGCTATAAAAATTGTCAGGATGAATCAGTTAAAAGAGTGAGCAGCTTTTCCACAAAAAAAGTAACTCTTAGGTACAAGCCAAAGACCCAATGTGCTAGGAAGGGCCTTGCCACACAGGGCAATAGTTAGGTGGTGAGGTTCACACCAGGAGTTTGCTGGTGCAGGGGCCTCTGTCCTAGTATGGGCTATATGAGAAAAGAAGCAAGAATCATATAAAAAAATCTATCACTTGTTAACTGTTACTTGGTAGCTGGGAACTCTAAAATTCATTCATTCACCTTCTGTCCATGTAAAAATAACAGAACTGTAACAAAGAGAAAGAAAGAGCAGCCGCTTTCCTTTGCAAAGCACTTGTCTTCTGTTTACCTAGAAGCTCCTTTAACCATGGGCAGAAGGGAAAGGAAAGAAGCAGTTTACCCCGGGGCAATCTTTAGCCATCCAAAGACTTCAGCTGCTATTACTCAGCACTAAACTGGCTGTGCCACAGTGTCACGGTTTAACACTGGCCCAGCCGAATAACAGATTTAAACTGAATAACAGATTTATATATTAATCTCTCTCTCCTCACTGATAAAGAAAAGAGAGAGAATAAGGAAGAGAGACTTATGGGTTGGAAACTAAGCTACACAACTTTAATGAAACAGTAATGATAAATAGGAAAAATTACTGAATATATACAAATATACAGGAAAATTGATACCCTTTCCCCCAATAACTCTCACGTCACCACCGAGGCTGCAGGGCAGCCCTGGGAAAGTCCAAGCTGGAATCCTGGAATCGGCAGCAGTCAGGAGCTGGGGGCAGGAACACACAGATTCAGGCTGGCACGGATCAGGACCACAGGCAGAGGACTGGATGGAAACCTCTCAGGATGCTGAAGGAAGCAGGGAGGACAGGAAGAAGGGAAGAAGCAAGAAGAAGTGTTTGACCCTTGTGATCCCTCAAATTTATACCGAGTATGACGTGTATGGGATGGAATACTCTCTTTGGTCAATTCTGGCATCTATCTTGTCCAGTCCTCCCCAAAGGAGGGTTTCAGGTGGGACCTCCTTACTCCTTCTGGAAGGTAAAATGTTCCTCAGAGCTGAGCAGTGTCCTTGGTTCTGCATGCCAGTCTCTGGCAGTAACTATAAACATCGAGTGTTATCAGTCCTAGAAGCAGACACTGTCTGAGAAACTTGCTGTTAATTTCAGCAAGTGCAACTATTTACAAGAGACTTAGCTGAAAGCAAAAGTACAAACCAGAAAATCACCTTTATCCTGGCCCAAACCAGGACACACAGTGACAAAAATCCATCCTGTTTCTTTCAGTAAGCCCAGCTCTCCACTGCCTCAGCCGGAGGGCAGCATTTTCTGCCTGTCACCACCCTGTGAGGTGCAGCTGAGCATCCTGATCTCTCCTGGCTGAGGGCCAACAGGCTGACTGGCAGCATCTGCCTCTAGATGCTACAAGGCCATCAACATTGCAGCTACAACACCTTGCTTCAGCCTGGTGGTGTCCACCGAGCACCACGTCGTTCAGATAGGTAATCTGGAAGTGCTTCAACCACTTCTCTTGGATTTTGCACCACATTTGGCTCAGGGTAGTGACAAGGTCAGGTGAGGTTGAGAGGCCCTTCACTGATTTTGGCAGAGAACTGCTCTTCTCCAGCTAAGGGCAATACTCATCAAACCAGGGGCAGGCTCAGCGTTTCCAAAAAGTCATCTCTGATGTGGTAAGAAGTCATCCACAAAGGAAGTCTCAACTATCTCCCCATGTTTTGCAGGGTCTCACTAGAGTCAGGTGGAAAAAGCTGATGAAAGAACCCAGCCTGCAGCACCTGGGTACACACACCCTGCTTTAGGCATTGAGCCATTTGTCTTTTATACAACCATGAGTGGGAGAAGAGGGAAAATATACATTTATTCTGCAAAAACTGATTTAAATTTTTAAAAATCCAGAAAGCTGAAAACCGAAGGCTTTGGTTCATGGGTCTGTGGCTCAAAATTAATTGCTAAAACTGCTACCACAATAAGATCAGTTAATTAGGGCTCTTTGCTTCCTTGAGCACTAGCGGACACGATCATCTCACTTTGCTGTTTGTATACTGCAATGTACTGAAAATACAAAATAAAAGTTACACATGACAAAGTATTGATTAATTGTCTCCAGAAAAACAAAAAGACAAAACAGCATTAACCAATTATACAAATCTTTAAAAGACAAACTCATGGAAACAACATTTCCTTCTGTTGCAATTTTGTTTGGAACAGCAGGCTGTGCTCCTGAATTAATTTTACAGCTGAGACACAGCTCATCCACAAATAAGCCTGTTACAGTTGGTGGGCATAACAAAAGAAATGCTTGCCAATAGGCACACATGACATCTGGAGCTTGAAGACATTTTCATGAGGAAGAATATGTTTGGTAAACTATCAAAACTTTGTGAGTAGGTCTCCACAGAAACATTTATCCACAATAAATCCATACTTGCTACAGACCCCCATGAAAAGCATGTGCTGAGAGTACTTCTGCAAATATGACAAAAGCTTATTTTATGATTCTCACTGATACAATATTGTGTACAAAAAAGTGAAAACTCATGCTTCTCTTATTCTTTAAATTTATTTCTTCTGCAGAAAGAACTAAAATGATAGACAAATTTAATTTTAATGTGCTACTATTAAAATCTATTTCCAATAGACAGAACATTCGAGCATGCAGGTCTTCCAGTTTGAACTGGATTGTGTGTAGTAAAGATGAGATCCTGGCCCTTCAGAAGTCATTGGATTAGCTCCTACTATTTGTAAAAAGACCAGAATGTTAAATGTTATTCTCCATATTCAGGTCTAAGTAAAACCTAAGTGTTGTAGGTGTAAGATGATTTACCTCCAGACCAATTAAAGGTATCTAATTTCCAAGAAATTTGGAAATTTCAAGATTTCCACATCTGAAAAAGGAAAAATAGGCTCATTCACATCCTTTCCTTATCTGACAGACACAATGCAAACTAGGAGAGTAAGCTCACTGCCTGAGGGTTGTTGTGTTATTACATCCAGGCAATATCAGGCATTTTAAACATCCATTGACCAAATCAAAACACTGTTCTTAATGTGGAAAGAAGGAAGAAATGAGGCAGTAGCGGCAAGGAAAACTACATCTGTCACCCAGTTCTTGTATGTACCTCTCTACTAATTAAAATTACATTAAGAAAAACACTTAAGCACATGCTAATTTAGGAAATTACTTTAATAGAATAATTCTCATGCTTAAAGTTAATATGCATAATGAAGAGCTTTGAGAAGACAATCTGTCACTCAAGGAAAGAAGTATGAGGTGATTTTACAAACCCAATGGCTGTAAGTTTCTCAAGCAACAAAGTTTTTTGTGTTGGTCAAACTATACAGAGTTGTATATTGATAGAACAGATTAATTTACATTTATCTATGACTAAATTCATGACGATGGCATTAGCCATTATGGTCCCATTAAAAATGTGTGTTCCATGTCATTTAAGGAAAAATATAAAAGAACACAAGTAACTTGAAATTTAATGACAGAAGGAAATTCCCAGTTTCTGTGGGAATGAATTTCTAGTAAGGACTTTAATATTAATAAATGGATGCTTTAAAGCTAATTGTTTCGTTATAATGTGTACTGTTAAATGCAATAGCCTGAGAGGGAGCAGCTATAACTTTGCCAATTGGTCTGGAAAATGCACTGCATAGCTGAAATCTGAAACCAACTGTTTCAAACATTTTGGTATTTTATCATGGGATTTCTACTAAAATCCATGTAAGTGGCAGGGCTCGGTATCATTTTTGCCTTGCTTTGACAGTGCTAACCATAAGCCCCACAATATTAAAAGTAAACTCAAATTTTAAAAATCCTGTCTGGAGTACTGTCATTTCTACTTACAGAGAAGTTTGCATTAGAGTTGCAGCTCCTTTGCAAATGTAGTTTAATATCACTGTTTAGTGATACTAAAACATTGGACCTGAGCTTAAGACACTGATAAATTCAATTTGATTGCTTGTTGCCTTTACAGATTTCCAATAAAGGTGATCCAACCTTTGTTTTACCTCCTGGAGCTGTGCTAAAGTAATATAACAGGCAGTTGAGTTCCTGACTTCTCCCAGACAAGAGTTTATTCATCAAGAAGATGTTAAAAGAGGAGTTATGAAAAACCATCTGTGCCAGCTCTGGAACTTCATGATGCAAAACTTTCTGTAAGAGGTTTGCAAAAAAAACCTCCTGTATTTTGTTGATTTTGCTTCAGGTTTGGATGGGATGTAGTGTTTTCAGGTGTCAGTAATTTCTCAGGAGAACATTAATTGTTCCCAAGGCTACACTAACTGGTTTGCAATAACAGTGCAGCATAAGGGCGATAATTTGTGACAAACATATGCCAGTGGGACAGCTTCTTTATTTGCCTGAGATTTGCTTTTCCTCAGGCAGGAGTTGTGCACAGCACAAAATCACCCAGATTAGTGCTGGGACTGGAAGCTGGCAGTTGCCTAGGAAGCAGCAATTGCATTTAGCATGGCCAAGCTGAGATGAATCCATGCTGAAATACGGTGTGAAGCAATCATTGGGATGTTTCAGGAGAGTTAATTTCTCAAAGCTATGGAAACTTTTCTTCCACACTTACCATGGTCACTTAGTCAAACCAAAATTTGACTGAATGTGCATTAGTTCAGAAGCTGAGTAGGGCCATACATGGTGTTTAAATCCCAAAGTAAGAGAAGCTTTGCAGCTAAAGAAACACTTTGACCAAGGAAACCCTCTCATCATTTGTATGCAACTCTTCTTTTCATCCTCAAGCAGCTTGTAGTTTTAAATTTTCTCCTCTGCTATGTGATGGAGGAAAAACAAGATGATGATTTCTTTTTGTGAACTCTCTGTGCTATCTCCTCAGCATCAAGATGAAGAGGTCATTACACAAAAGAAGCAGGTCTTTCAACTGGTTGTTAAACAGGACTTCCCAGCATGGCAGCAGCCAAACTCATGCTCTTAGGGAGCTTTTTGAGCTAGTCTTTGTAAGCTGATTCACAGATCCATCCTTCAGCAAGGAGAAAACACAAGGCAGCCCAGAGTAGATCTGCAGGGTCAGGAACTGTAAAGGTACTTTAGTTGTGGTTAGGTCTCCCAGAAATCTCATGACTACTCTGCTTTAGCATGGCCCAGCAGACCATGATACCAGCAAGGATTAATATGGATTCTCCATTTTAAAAGCCAGTATAAAAAAGAATTAAAGTGTTTATAATAAGCCATAAACTGCAGTGAATTAAATCTGTTATAGTAGCAATAGTTCAGTGCAGACAAGCTGGAGAACAGTTTCTAGATCAGTATCTGTAGACTCCCATATTTAATTTAGGGAGCATATTAAGAACATCCCAGATACCTGTTGAATCTAAAGGCCTCTAGCAAAAGCCAGGTAATTCCTAAAGGCCAAATCAAAAAACAAAAATTTAAAAATAGTTAGAACTATGTAACTATTTTTTTTAAAATTTACCATTAGATGTTACCTCCTTTGCATATCACTTTTACTAGCCTTGTAACAAAACGTCTCACACCTGGCTTTCCTGAGCGGAGAACCACAGTGCTGTTAAAAAAATAAGAAAAGGAAAAAAGTTAAATTCTAATAACATCATAGCAGCACTTTGGTTTAAGGTCTGGGGGCTTTTTCTTTTCTGCAGAAAAATAGTTTTTCAATGAGAAGTTGCCAGTGATAAACATTTCACATCTGATTCTCAGATATAGTACAGGCTTATTTAAAAACAAAACAAAACAAAACTACGATGTTGTTTGAAATCTAGTTCAAGATATTTGAAATCCAGGTTTGCATAAAAGTTTATGAAATAGCAGTTTACAAAATCTAGAATTGTATGGATTAATCTAATCAATTGTTTTGGCAGTGGAAAGCCTGGGTCTGAGAAGAAAACCACCTGATCTCTAAAGAATTTGTAGGCAATCCCATGCACTAAGCTAGGACAATATTATCTCCTCACTGCAAGATGAGCTCTATCTTCTAGGTAAATAAAATTCAAATTTCTGGTTAACTTGTTGAAGAATCTTTTAGTGGAAATGTAAAGTTACAAACTTAATATATATATATATGTATTAATAGCCCCTTCTGTGTTCACTGTTTGCAAAGAACAACACTTGTAGAGCACATGTAATACATAAGTGCCTCATCATAAAAATTTGAAAAATAGTCATTCATATTAGTCGGAAGACTTCAATTCTTTCGTCTCTGGTTTGTTTTCTTGCATAAGATAGAAATATTTTGCTATTCTCATTTGTTTATAATCTCTTTTTGAGTGTTCAGGAGTTCTGCCTCTTTGCTATTCCTAGTAGTCTTAAATTTTCATTCTATCAAGGTTATTTCCATTCATTTTTTCAAAGATGAAAAAAAAATATCAATGCCTTCACTATCAGCATCTGTCTAATAAAAAGTCTTGTTGATAGAGCAATAGTCAGTTAACTGTTAGAAAACATTGGTATGAATCCTAAAATATCTTAGCTTGAAATAGCAGATTGAATCTGTCCATAATATTTGCTTTCTGTCACCAAAAGAAGCATTAAAGCTTTCTGCTCATCTGAGGCACATAAGTACAGCAAAAGGCCTCAAATTACCCCTCAGAAAGAATGGTTATGAAAGAAAATGTGAACAATGAGAGTAAAACACTGCACATTTTAATACATGATTAGCTTACTAGACCTTCTGCTGATTATCAGTTAATTCCAAGCCCAGAAGATGTACAATATAAAAAAACACAAATCAAGGTACAATAAGAGTCATAAAATAATAAGTGCATTCTCTTCCTTGTGACTGGCATCTTCTCCAAGCAACTCTGTTTGCTTAAGCACCTTTGGTATCAAGGACATCCAGCTTCTCCTGTTTTACTTTTTAGGGGGTTGTTTGAACCCTTGCTTGTAAAGAGCAGACAATAGTACTACAGGCCTTACAGTTTCTCCCCTAAGAAAGTCAAGTTCTTTTGTTTCTCTTGCATGAGTTTCTCCAAAGAAATACCTTTTATCCCCACAACCTGCTTCTGAGATGTATGAAGTGGTGTTATACACCAGGCTCAAATCCAAAGGGCAGAATCTGAAGAAACTCAGAAGAACTTTCTCATCAGAAGAGAAAGATTTAATACCGAAATACTTCATTACAGGAAAGTTTTTCAGATTTTCAGAGAGAGTAGCAGAAGTGCTTGTCTGCTTGTCCCTATTACAAGTAAAATGCATCACAGCAACCAGAGTCTCTTTTTATAGTCATAAATTTCAATAGTATGCAAAAACTGAGAAAAACAGTATGAAGGTTTTGCTCATCTGTTGCAACAAAAGTGACTTTTTGTGTTTTTCTTTGAAGAAATACAAAAACAAATTTTCAAATTAAGAAGGTAAGTATATAAATTCTGCTTTTCTAAGTCAAAACTAAGTAAGATGTTCTTTCAGTAAAGTAATTTTTAGGATTATGAATGTCTCCAAAACCACAGATTTAAACTCAGCATTCTGTTTGTTATTCATTATGTTAATCTTTCAATTTTCTTTATTTAAGTTCATATTATGAATCTTATTCGTGTACCTACGATTTGGGTGTTCATTGTATAAACAAAAATTCAATCCATTCAAGTCATTTGCATATCAAAATAGTTGACTGAACACAAAACTCAAATACTGAATTTTAATCAAGGGGAACGTAAAGCATGCCAGCATGTGCTGAACTAAATCCACATTTAGCTTTGGCCACCACTGAGAGGTGCTTATAATAAAGAAATGTATGATTATTTGCCTGCAAGAAATTTTACTTCTTACTAGTCAGTGTGGCAAATGTTCTTGAGCAAGAGATTTTATTTTCATTCCAGAGCTTTGCAGTTTTTTTTGTCTAGGATTATTACACAGTTTATTATTTAATTATGTCTTGTCACCTGTTAAAAGCAAACGATGTAATAGTTTCAAGACCCAGTTTTGGGTCATCAGCAGACTTGATGAGAAGATACTCTGTCCTATCATCAAGGTCATTACTAAAGATGTTGAACAGGAATGGATCTCTGGAGCATTCCACTGCCCCAGAGTTACAGGTCTCAGAAGAAGAGGAATAAGTTCAAGCATTGGCTCCGTGTTAGCCAGCAACAAGGTGTCACCATATTTATTCTTGCATCATTAATGTGTTGCAGCCATAGAAGAAGATAAGAACCAAATGAACTAATATTAGTTTAAAAGTACATGTAGAAAGGTTATCTTAAATACTCAAGAATGTGCTGGAGTTTTTGAAGAGTCATGGTTGCCATCTCAATCTGTTAGATCAACCATTCAGCTGCTTAAGGCAACCAGTAAGTGCATGTCTGGGATAAGAATATACCTAGTCATCAACAGGTCTGCTTCTGTTGAAAAAAGACGGGGAAAAAAAAAAGGAAAAAATGGGTGAACAAGAGGAAGCATGGAGGAGCAGAAAAAGACAAGAAACTGAAACAAACTAAATAAACACTTTATTCTATCAGAAGTTAGCCTTATGTTTCACCAGGATTTTATTACCCTCCTGACTCTTCACAAGAATCTTCTCTTCTAAGCACAAACAAGGATCTTTTCCCCATGCAATTTTGTTTCTCACAGTGATATTAAGTCTGAAAAAAATCTGAAATTATTTCTCTGGCATTTCCCCTGGAGAAGGGCCAGGCTTGAGAAGAACAGAAAAAGTCCCCAGTTTGGTGCCTATTTTGATGACAGGGTAGAAAGTGTAAGAATTGAAAAACAATGTAGTCTTTCACAAGAAATGTAAGAAATTGAGTATAGGTCTTTGGTACTTCTCTGGGAATTTCAGCGTACCCTTACAGATTGTGATTCATGGTTTATGGAGGAACAGGAACTCGCAGAGTCACCTATCCAAATTTTATCACCCCTGAGGACTGCTGCTGCCTCTCTTCATTTTCCTTTCCTAACTACTCTGTCTCCACCCTCTCCCTGTGTAAATGAGCAAGGCTTCTTGCCAGACAAGACAGCAGCATTTAATTCAATTTATAAAACGTGTTGTAAATTGCAACCACGTTAAGATGGAAACAATTTATGTGAAAAGATACAGGAAAGAGACACTGCTTAGCTAGAAATCAATGTAGCTGTGCTCCAATTGTCTTTATTGTGGCCAGTGTCTGACATTTTACTGATAATGATCAATTAAATTTGCAGAAAAAAGAAAGATATTTCAGATGAGGAAGGCTCATAAGACTATTAGATAGATGTCTCTTGGCTGCCTTTGTGTATAGTCCACTGAAATCAATGTAAATATTCATATTGACCTTTGGATAGGATCCATTTGGGATCTTAATGATCTAGTTCATCATAATATAACAGAGTTCTGGATAAAAGGCCTCTATATCTTGTTGATAACTAAACAGCAGAATAAAATTAATCCTTGCCTTTGAATGAAGCTGAGAGACATAATGATTTGTTGGTTTGAGACCTACTCTCATAAATTTTGCAACTGACCAAAGACAGTAGTGAAACAATTTTCACTGGTGATCCTTTGGACAAGATGCAGCTTCTTGACAGAGTTTGCTTTCTGTCTGACCTTGTGTGCTGAAAATATGCATAACATAGCATAACTAAACAAGGCAAAGATCCTAGACTAATTCAAGGATTTATCTTCATTACCAGCTAGTGCTCTAATGCTAGAGACAGTACCCAAAGAATTCAGTGAAGGTGTTGAAAACCAAGAATTGTAATGCAGAAATAGACACATGTTCCTGAAGTTGAAAAGGTGGGTGATTCAGACATACTGTATTTAAGATTTTAAGATCAACATTACATTTATAAGCAATTTTGCTGTCATCAGAGCTCTCTAAGAGCAAGCATCAGGTAAGAAGCATATTCTTCACCACTTTTGGGTTGCAGAGACTTTGAGGAATGCAAGTTCTTTATTAGTTCAGTCTGTTAACATGATGAAGATAAGTAACCAGGAAGTGACACATAGAAATAAAAGTACAGTTTTAATGTCTTAGGTGATGTGGAAGTAAAAGTACCAAAACCTGATATACTGAATATGACATGTGAATCACAGGACACATAGGTCTGCATCCACAACCATCTGCAGCCACTTGAAGTCTTGCCATTAATTTCACTTGTTCAAGGTAATAGCAATGCCATCTAACTATGAATTTGGCACGTAAAAACACAACCCACATTATACTTGCTTGTCCTCATTTACAGCTCTTCCATTAGGGATGTGTCTGTACATACATAATTTTACTCCCTTTGTATGTGAATGCACTAGCCAATTTAAGTCAGAACTGCAATATTTTTGATTGATAGATTTCTGTCCTTCATCTCAAAATCATGACAGAATTTTTTCCCTTACGTCTGATTGGAATTTTCCTTGTGCCTTGGTACGATGTGTGCTCATTGCCCCTTGTCCTTTCAACTTTATACTTCCAAGAAGAGTCTGTCTTTCCTAAAACCCCTCCTTACATCACTGAAGACTACACCTAAAACAACCTCTTCTTTTCTCAAGGATGAGCAAACCCACAGTGGTAGTACAGTGCCCAGCTTGCCATATTTCACGGTTTAATACTGGTCAGCAATTAAACAAATGACAGATGCTCTCTGTTAATCCCCCTCCCTTCCCTTATAGGGAAAGGATAGAGAAGAAGGAAGAGACTTACAGCTTGGAAACTAAACTACACAGCTTTAATGAAACAATAGTAATGAAAAGGGAAATAATGAAATATGTACAAATATATGCAAAAGCAGTATCACATTTCATGTCTACCCCGTAATGCTCACGTCAGCAACAAGGCTGCAGAGCAGGACCTGGAAAAGTCCCAGACTGGGCTCTTGGAGTCAGCAGCAGACCCCAGAGCTGAATGCAGGAACACACAGATTCAAAAGGACATGGACCGGGATCAAAGGCAGACAATCGGATGGAGTCCTTGCAGGATGCTGGCCATGGACTTAGAGAGCTTGACCCTTGTGATCTCTCAGATTTATACCAAGTATGACATGTATGGGATGGAATGCTCTGTGTGGTCAATTTTGGACACCTGTCTGGTCCTTTCCTCCCCAAAGGAGTGTCACAGGTGTGACCCTTTTACTCCCTTTTTCTATCCAGAGCATAAGATATTTTTCAGAACCAAGCAGTGGCCTTGGTTGTGCATGCCATTTTCCAGCAGTAGCTGTAAACATAAAGCATTATCAGCCCTAGAAGCAGGAAATGACTGAAAAGCATGCCAGTAATTTCAGCAAGTGCAGCTTCTTGGAAGATATTTAACAAAAAAGTAAAAGCAGTAGGAAGAAAACTGGTTCCCTCCTGCCTCAAACCAGGACACCATTATAAGCTCTGCATTGAGTTGGCAGCCCAGATTTAATACCAGGGTATCACAGGCATTTGCACTAGAGATTAGAGCTGGCTTTGCATCCTTGTGGTACAGCCTGCAGGCAGAGGAGGCTCATACCAATATGCAGTCTCTCAGGCTGGTAAAGCTGTAAGGATACTACTGAGTTTCTAACAAATATTTAATCCGGTGGCACTCACTAGAACAGAGCACAGTATTAACTAGTTTTACCAGCTGAGCAGCATTAGCTGGGAGTTAGAGTCTAAGCTGCTGGAACTGAGCCCAGATACTCAGCTCCTGTAACACTGCTTCAGTTTTAAAGGATCTACCATGAATCTTCATAATACTGGAGAAAATAATTTAAAAAATAATAATCCATTTTAATTATGGATCTGTGTTTCTGCAGCAGCTGGATCCCCACTATTTCAGGTAAAGAACAAACGAGTACAGAAGAAAAGGTTAGTCCCCAAACACCTTGAAAAAAAAAAATATGTATATTATTTCATCTTCCTTGAAAAGAAAGGTCAACACACTATAAACTATTGAAATAGATGTGCCAAGAGTATACTGACAACATTATAGAACAAGTTACTCCTTAGCAAAGAGACTAGTTAGTTTTTGTTGCTGCTGAAGAAAAAGATTATCATTGCTGCAGGACAAAGCAGGTAACATCCTTCCTTACGTTAATTGTTCCTAATACAAGCAACTAAGCAGAGTCTGTAATTCCTCACTTTTCATTCAGTGAAGGGCTAATTCAATTCCATTGAATTTTTAAACTTTTAGCAAGAGAGTGTGTCCTTTGACTGTCCCGTCACCTCTTTAATCATACCACTACTGCAGACTTTTCTTGAGATTGTCAGAAGGTGTTAGGTATCATTCTGACCATATATTTTTTTCAATTTAATTAATTCAGTGAAAATACTTCCCTAATGTGCTCTGACATTCTCAGTAGAGTTTTTGGCACTCTGAGATTTTGTATGTAAAGACTTGCTAGTTTTTTTTAATCTATGTAGTGTTCAAGAGGGAATCTAAACTGAGGAATAGAAAAAGGATGAAGTACCAGACTGTTGGCTTTTTTAGCTGTCATTTTCTGTGAAGATACAGATATGCTCTGGTGTGGAAAAAACCCACTGTTTTTCTGATCTGAATTTCATATAGTGAAGTTAAATGAGGCAGCATCATTTCTACACATGCCCCCCTTTCTGAAGCAGTCACTGTAGCATTTGATGACTGTGCCAGGTAGGTTTGCTACTTAAGATAGCACAGCATCTCCCAGAGAAATATCTCCCGAGATTTTCTGTGGATTTAAGCAGAGGTCACTAGGAGATCTGTGCAATTACAGATGGTGTAAAGTAGCACCATTGGGATATTCTGGCTGGACTAACTTGACTTGCTTCAAGTGTGTTTTTGCACAGACTAACACTTCCAGTTTGCAGCAAAGCATTTCAGAACGTTCTGTCACCTTAACTGAAACTAAGACTGCAGTTGTTTCTCTGTCTGTGAGGATGAAGAGGGTGTCTCAGCCTAACTCCTCTGCCAGCCTCCACCTGACTGTTGGACAGATTCTGTTTCAGGATGACTGACACTGTAGGAAGTAATTACACACATGGGTGCTTGCTCTAGGAGTTTGGTTGAAGTCTTTATCATAGTGTACTGGTGATGCTATCATAAAAATCATAAATCATACACATCCTAAAAATTGGCTTTTTGGTACGAGAGAGTGATGTAATCACACATAGCAGATACAGACATACCTCAAATATGAGAGACATTGGAGCCACTTCATCCACTCCTCAGCTTCAGAACATCAAAGCATCACACAAGAAAGGTGCAGAAAGTAAACAGATGACACAGTCTTCCCATGCATCTTCTCTCCTACATCTCCTACATTGTCCTTCTTCTCCACACTGCTGTTCCAAATCAGGAAATTCATTTAACTTTAAAGATATCATAATTAAAATATCCTGACTTGATATCTCAAATCCAAATGCACAAAGCCAAAAGTGAATACAAGTCCAGCATGGACTTGTCCATGCCCAATGGAAACATTTCCAGCATACTTTCAGGTATCTGAGCATCCATAGGCATCTTCGTTCTCACAGATACATATTTGCTCACATACATAAAAGCTTATGTGTTATTTTTGTATTACTACACTATTGCACCTGTCTGTTAAGGTGAGTTTCCTTCTAAAGAAAGGAAAATGAAGGCTGGTCTCAGGACTTCAGTGTTTAAATTTCTTTGAGAAAATACCCCTTTGTAAAGCTGGCATGCAGATTCCTATCCTCAGCAGACTTGTGCATACATTAGGCATTGCTTACCCCACTCTAAGCTACAGGGCAGCTGAACCAGGTCTGTGGAGATGGCATTTTCTTATGTTCTCTGTCCCAGATTAGCAATCAGAATTGCCATTCTTAAGTGGTATTGTTCCCTTCTGGCCAATGTTATCAACAAAAGTAGCACAGTATGAATGTAAAACTAGAAAGAAATAAACACTTGAGAATTTAATACAGTTACAGTTGTCTAAATATTGCCCAGGCTAAGAAGCCAGACTGGGCCAAGTTGTTAGCCATTACTAAGAGGCACACCTGGGGTTTAATGGGAAAGGATCTTAGGTGTTTCTTCTGCTGAGGCTGAAAGAATACTTACTATAGTCACTGACTTCAGTAGGTTTGTCCAAGACTTCCCACTGGAGCTCATTTCAGTGCCCCTTCCCCACACCTTTTCCAGAAGTTCCCTGTAGTTATGGAGAACATCACCTGAGAGCAGCAGTGAAATCTGACAGTGCTGATGACACCCTTAGCAGCTCCTTAGCAGCCCTTGAGCTGCTGCTCTTGCTGTAAGGAAAAGACCTTATTGCCACACTTCTTTAGATGCTTTAAACATCCAAAAGACTGACTTATATTGGGTTCCTGTTTTGTGAAGGGACACCTCCAGGCTGTCTCAGACACTTAACATCTCACTTGGCTGTGCCAGCAGCCTTTCCTCTCACTGTTTATTTCCCTCAGCTTGGAGAACCCTCCAAGGCCCTAGCAGGGATTGCTATTATGATAGCTGATGTCCCTGCATAGAAAAGCAACTCTCAGAGTTGAATCCGTATGAATTTGACCATCCAAAATGTGTTATTGTCTTTATAGGCTACCCTGGGGAAACTAGTCCTAATTACTCGATTCTGCACATGCAAACATGTTTGGTTGGTTTTTTTTTTAATTTTATTTTGCTATGCAGTCTTATTCCAGAGGCTCTGTGAAGTCTTGAACTTGGTTAGAGATTGGAATGTCCCACGTGACTGCTCAGCAGGCTCTGCCCTACAAACTCTTTTGAACGCTTTTAATTATTTCACGGATTAAAGAGACAAAAAAAGACTTTGTTTGTCTTCAGTGTGAATGGCAGAACACTGACAAGTGGGGAATCGATGGCAGTGGTTTCCTGCAGCTCAGAACTCATTGTCATTCGATATGATACAGAATCACAGAATTATCAGAGCTGACAGGAACCTCTAGAGATAATCTAGTCCAACTAAAGCAGGATCACCTAGAACACATTACACAGGACTGCATCCAGGTGGGGTTTGAATATCTCCAGAGAAGGGGACTCCACAGCCTCCCTGGGCAGCCTGTTCCAGTGCTTTGTCACCCTCAGAGTAAAGCTTTTTCTTGTGTTTATATGGAACTTCCCAAATTCCTCTTGAGAGCTTGAGCTTGTACCTCTCATGATAAATGCAATGACAATAGAATTCACGGAGCCTCTCCTTTCCTCCCAGGCATGTGTATTCCATCACAACACCTGTCTGTGACTGTATAACTTCCTGCAGGTTTGTCCCTGTAGCTAGGCAGATTTTAGGATTATATTCATTAAAATACTAACTTTCAATATATTATCAAGCTTGAGTCCAAATATTATGCTACTGATATCCTCTAAGGAATGTTTAAATGCAAGAAATGGAAGGAATTTTTTGCGACAATATACATGATAAAACACTGAGAAGAGACAGAGCTGTACAAATGCAGCAGTGTTTGGCTCCTGAGGGAAGCCATTTGCTCTGATTGACATACAGCTATAACTTATTGACATTAAGGGAAGGGCCTATTAATTTGAGCCAGGAATATGTTTATTCTGGGGCAAAATTAGCAGCATAGTCATCAAAGAACTATAGCAAAGACAGCCTTGGAAGCTGTTGTGAGATTATGGGGTGACCTTGGTCATAACCACTTTAGTCATATAATGGAATGGTGCCATAGAAAAATGCAAAGGTGAATTGGTTCAAGCTTGGAGAATCCTTTTCATATATTGTAGAGAATTTATTTTAAACCAGAACTAACATACACAATCAGTGATGTGGAATAGTTCTTGGGGGTGGATTGATTTTTATTTTTTTTTTAAATCTCTTAAGAACCAGATGGAAAAAGAGAAACGAGAAAGAAAAAAAAAGATCAAAAAACCACAAAAAACCCAACCAACCATCTAAACCAACTGATAAAAAAAAGGAAGACGAAAATAAGCTTTCCTACAAAATATCACTATCCTTTTTAATCTGCTAGTTAGATCTAAGAAACTGGAGATTGGGGAGGTGTAATGTGCCAAACTGGCCTTGCCCTGACCCCTCAGTCTCAGAAACTGAGGTGAGAGTGAGGGGAAAGAACTGGTTAAACTTTTCTTGTCTGTTTTAGCTTTTCACATTTGAATAAAATCCTGCACAGCCAAGCTTTCCACATGTAATCTTCCAGCTCACTTGCAAGTACCCCAGTTAGCTAGGGAAGACACATACAAAGAACTGCCTGTTTTCCTCAAATTCATTCCTGCTAAGTCACTCATCCTTACTGTTAGGATTGTTTCAGGGTGTCTTAGTAAAACATTTTTTTCACTTAAAATGCACTGCCTTGAATCAACCTGCACAATTCCTTTCCTCTTCACCACCCAGATGTTTTGACTTTGTTAATACATGGACAGTACATATTAAAGTCTGCCTTGCCCCAGAGAATTTGCTCTCTCATATTTCCTTCCACCAGCCACCAGGGTACCATAGTAGATTTTATCTTTCTCAAACTCAAAGTTCTAGTACAGAGGAAAAGCTAGGCAGTACCAAACCACTCATCTTTAATAAATTCTGCAAAAGTAGTTTGGGATGAGGGAAAGAAAAAAGTCTGTGTTAGAAAATACTTTGGGTTTGATTACAGGCAACTAGAAACTGAAAACTCCCAGTTTTCCAGTTTTTTACTTTCTTCTGTCAGTAAAAAGCATGACTGAAGATATTAGTTTTTCAGTATATTGTGTTCAAAAAATGAGGTTATTGCTTTAAACATTGGCCAACTCAAACCCATCTTCAAGTGGCCAGAAGTCCTTCAAGGGGCAGAGCCAGCCAACATAATTCAGAAAAGCTGTCAAGATGCTCCAGGCTTTCTGCAAACTAAGAAGGATCAGCAAAGTCAGAGGGCCAAAAGGGCAGCCCTCCCTCCCCACTCTAAGCAGGTTCTGATGCCCAAGCCTTGCACCATGCAAGGTACTGGATTAAACTCAAGGATTGTGATGGATCAGTGAAAATGCACAACTCTCTTCCATCCCACTGCACTGACAGAGGAATTGCAGTGACCTAAAGCCAGTGCAGCACAATAGAGGAAAAGGTCCCTTCTCTGTCTTCACTTCTAAAACACCAACATATCTCTTGCAGTCTAGTGGAAACATAATTAATATTGCTAATGACTCATAATTTGCCTCTTTGGGTTCCCCGCAGTATAACCCACAATTAAATTTTGTGATAGGCAGAGTGATGTGGAAAATATGGTTCTGCAGAATTCCAAACTCTGTGGGTGATTAAATTTCCAATGGGCCTATGATAACCTCTGAAATCTCCAGAGTAAATTCAGTCACCCCATACCTAACACCTATTCATATACCTAACAAGTGCTCTCTGAATTCCCACACGTTTAATCAAGCAGCCTGAAACAGTCACTCCATGCTGAGTTACCACTCAGAAACACCTATCAGTGGCAGGGTACCTCTACAGGCATCATGATGCAGATAACAATACTTAAGCCCTTGCTTGCACCCTGTGAGACTTGGGAAGAGAATGAGGATACATTTCTCTTCTGTACCACTGAAATTAACTGGACAGGTCTTCTAGTCTTCCCAGAATGCAAGTACTGGGATTTCCTAGGCACATTAAATCCCCAGGCTTTCAGATCAGAAACACGGTGTTCAAGAGTTATCAAACACAAGATCTAAATCAAGCTGTTGTGGCAGATAGCAATGGGATTTTGTCCTCAGCTTCGGCAGAGTCTGCAGTCCTTGCCAAAGCACTATTCCTCCTAGCAGGTCTCACCTATTCCTTCTCCATACATGACAGCCCTCCTAACAGGATGGAAGTTCTAAATCCATGCCAAAGGCAAAGGCATTGTCCTCACTTGTCTAATAAACACTGAATAGTAAGTCATATTTCCAAAGAAATGTCCTGAGGAAAAACATGTCTTTCTACCTTTTGTTTCTAAGACTAGATAAATAGTGAATACATAACTAAAATGGGTTTCTTTTTTTTTCTTTTTTTTTTTCTTTTTTGTCTTGTTGGAGCTTTTATTGGATTACATATATCACTCATCAGCTCTGCATTTTGCTTCACCTTTCTAACAGCTGCCACCACCCCCATGTATTGTAGCCCACACAGCTTTTTAAAATTAGGTGATAATTATGTTCACATTATGTGCACAGTGTCACAACCAAGAGAAATAACAGTTTCATAACAGAAGCCATAATGAGTCTGTCCTGTGTCAGACAGTACAGCCTGTACAGTAACTTTCACTTTATTTTAGTTGTTTTCTTTTTTTAGCTAAATCCATTGAATACTGATACCAGAAAGCTGGCAGCAATGAATGCATTTGGGCCAACAAAGCAATGAAGAGCAAGTCACAGGAGCAAAACCAGAGATGGAAGTGAGGGGTTGATAATCAAAAGAAGCAGAACCAAATCAGCTCCCAGTCACCTGGGCTGGGGAGGGACCAGACTGAAAAGAAAAGGGGACCTAATATTTTACCTTCTGGGAAATCACTCTGCCTTATGGTTTGGTTAACACCTTGGTTCCATTGGCCTGGTCAAACTGGGTTTAGCTGGGAGTGCTTTTTATTTTGATCTGCTGAGCAGGCAGCACTCGGGTGCAGGAACCATGGAAGCATAAAGCTGCTGTGGGATCTTCCCTGCCCTGGAAAGCAGCCAGCTGGCAAAGCAAGAGAAGTTCAATCAAGAAGTTCAAAGCAAGTTCATCTGGAAAATCCACATTCAGAGCGGACCTTGCAATGTCACTGCTTCAAGAAAACTAAAAAAAAAAAAAAAAAAAAACAAAGAAAAAAAACACACAAAAAAACCCACAACAAAACCCCAAAAAAGAAACAAGAAACAAAACCAACCAAACAACAAAACAAAAAAAAACCAACCTGCATGACAAAACCTCATGTAGTTTTGCTACCACAGATATCCTGACTCAGGACTGTGGATTTTGTAGGAAAAGAGAAACTGTGAAAATCTGCTTGCAACTGGGGGTGGACCTTTATCCAGCACAGGTAAAAACTGGAAAGAATGAAGGAGAAATGAGCTGGATATGCTACTTACATCAAGCTGTGCAGAATGCTTCCAGCTACCTTGGGTCTGGACCAAACTTTCCCTGAGAAATATTTAAATAAAAATATTGGTTTTGTCTTCCAGATTTCTGGATCTGCCTTTCTACCAGAGGTGCAGCCAGGGCATATTGAAGGAGCCCTCTCCCCTTAGTAATTAGGCTGTTTGGCTTTGGCTTGACACAAAAAGCTGTTTAAAACCCAGCTGTTGTGAGCTGCAGTGAGGGAATCATGGACTGGACAGTGAATAAAAAGCAAAGCCTTTTTAAGTTGTAGAGTAGGGTAGTATTTTAAAGCAGCATAATTCCTGTTGTACACTTCTGTATATGAGAGACTACACTGACTGCAACTACAGTCCGTGGAGAAGCTGTCTGTGTTCATCCACATAGAACTGGAAAAATTACCTGTATAAAACCACATCATTTTCTGTGAACAGCAGGTAATCACCATTCAGCAACAGCCTTGTCTCGGCATGAAGCCTGCTAGGAAGCAGAGTGTCATAGCAGAGAAATAAGATAATTGAAAAGGAAAATGTTTTAGCACTCAGGATGGCTTCTGCCAGTCTCTCTGAACTAAATCTCAACAACTGGCTGGCAGACAGTGTCTGCCAGTGTCTCTCTGTCAATGGAATAGGTTGGCCCTGACCCTCTTCAGAAAGTGAGACACGTCAAACAAAAGACAACAAGACTCATCCCTATTTCAGCTCACAGCTATTAATTTTATGGTGTGACTCCTTCAAATAACAGATGCGTAGCCAGAGCTGTTCCTGGATTCCGAGTGGCAGCAGACCAATTTCCAGCACCTTGACTCTACTAATTACACTGACAAGTCTCCTGAAATCTCTGCTGTGGTCCTTCATCTGAAACCAAAATGCAGACGATTGTCTATAGAGTTTGTTGAGCTGAGAGGAATGAGAGGATTAATTAGTTGCAGTTCATAAAACAATAAGATTAAAATCCATGAGTAACTGCAAAGTGTAATTGGCAATAATGACGCAATCACCACGGTGCAAGAAGGACAGGATTGGTCTCAGGTATTTTACATCTGGAGCAAAATATATTCAGTACACTAAGCCCATGAACCAGGGAGAAGCCCAGATCAGTGGCTGACTCTTCAGCTCTGCTGGCCTGGGCAGCTGCCTACTTCTCCTTGAAGCTGTTGCTCCAAGAGAGGAGCAGTCCTCCAGCAGAGGAACACCTCTAAATCAAGGATCTAATGGGTTTTGCCCTGCACCAGGGCATCCTTCAGCTTGCTGGGAAAGGGTTGTGACCACTTGTAGTCCCAGTGAAGTGTCCTGCAGAGGAGGAGGCATAGAGCAGATAGTGCAGTTTTACTCTTTCCCCTTTCATCCTGTGCAGGGATGGTGTGGGCTGCAGGCTGCTGAGTGCTAGGGTTGTTGTCAAGCTGCCCCCACTACCTTCCCAGGTTCCCATGGCTGTTGGGTATCACCCAAAGATAAAAGGTTGGTCTAGCTTGACACCTTCTGACATTTATGTTTCCAGACCAAGAAAATCAAAGGTGGGTTTTCCCCACCCATTCAAAATCATTCATTGTCCTCACCTATCTCAAAGTTGCATTTTTCAGTTCACTAAAAAACACATCCCATACATTCTAATCTTTTTTTTTTTTTTTTTTTGAGTAAAGTTCTCTTCTGTCTCACTACTTGCACTGCCAAAGAACACAGAACTAGTCCTAAGTACAGCAGCTGCTTGCTTATATGATTGTATGCAAAGACTCTATTTGTAGTCTTCCTAGGAGTACTAAACTTGTAGCATGCCAACCAGCTTTTCTATCCAAAGAGCAGCTCTGCTTGGCTTTTCATAGAATCACATAATCGTTTTGGTTGGAAAAGACCTTCGAGATCATCAAGTCCAACCATTACCCTAGGACTCCCATGTCCACCACTAAACCATGTAGTTAAGGATCACATTGACATATTTTTTAAATGCCTTCAGGGATGACGACTCTGCTATTTCTCCGGGAAGCCTGTTCAAGTACCTGACAACACTGATGGTGAAGAAACATTCCCTAATACTCAACCTAAACCTCTCCTGGCTTAACTTGAAGCTATTTCCTCTTATCCTATCACTCATTATTTGGGAGAAGAGACTGACCTTCACCTTGCCACAACTTCCTTTCAGGTAGCTGTAGAGAGCAATATACTCTACCTTCTGCCCCTGTTTCTCCACAATGAACAACCCTGATTCCCTCAGCCACTCCTTGTGACACTTGTTCTCCAGACCCTTCACCATCTTGGTTGCCCTTCTCTGAACTCCCTCCAGCACCTCAATGTCTTTCTTGCAGTGAGGGGCCCAGAACTGCACACTGTACTCAAGGTGCAGCCTCACCAGGGCCAAGTACAGAGGGTCACATTATTCCTGTTACAAGCCAGGATGCTCTTAGCCACCTTGGCACACTGCTGGTTCATTTTCAACCAGTTGTCAGTCAGTGGCCCCAGGTCCTTTTCCTCTGGGCAGATTTCCAGACACTCTTCCCCCAGCTCGTAGTGTTTTATGGTTTTTTGTGACCCAAGTGCAGGACCTGACTCTTGGCCTTGTTGAACCTCCTACAAATGGCCTTAGGCCCTTGATTCAGCATGTCCAGGTCCCTCTACAGAGCCTTCCCACCTTCAGGAAGATCAATACTTCCTCCCAACTGAGTGTTATCCTCAGCCTTATTAAGGATGCACTCAGTCCCCCCATCCAGGTTACTGAAGAAGATATTAAACAAAACTGGTCCCAGTCTTGAGCTCCAGGGAACCCTACTAGTGACTATCAGCCAGCAGAAGTAAACTCCATTCATCACAACTCTTAGAGCCTGGCTTTAGAATTTTTTTTCTAGGTGTCCTTTACCCACAATGTGACAGGAAGAACATCACTAAAAGCACTCTAGAGCAAACAAAGTCCCTTAAGAGACACTTTCATAGATTTTAGCTTGGCTTTCCCTTTAGCAGTCAGGTACATTTTCTTTGTGTCACCACAGAAAGAGCAACCAAGTGTGATGCTGCTGAACCATCACTCCCAGTATGTCCTCCTTGCTCTCACAGCAGCAGCAGAGGTTATGGTGGGCTTTTCTGGCAATCCATGAGAGAGCAGCAGCTCAAACAAATCCTCCCTAGGCATTAGAAGCAAACATTTCAAAAGTCATTTCTCCAAAACCCCTTTGCTTTTGCACTTTCAAGCACAGGGAAAATGCTGTTTCACAGAGACTGATGCTGTATTCCAAGAATTTCTACCACTGACTTCATTACATGCAGAATAAGGAGGTTACTGCACTCCAGTTTCTACCAGGAATAAGTCAATTGAAGCCAAAGGTATTTCATGTGAATAAAAAAGATTACACAACTGAGCACATAGCATTCAAATATTTTTTGCTATTTATCAATTGATTTTGCACAGTTTTACCTCTTGGCATGCAATTTGGTGCTCCAGACAGCTAATCTGAATTAGTTACTTAAACAGTAATTTCCTTTAAAGTAAAATATCTAAAGTTAGCCACTGTAAGAACAAGTCTTTTTGCTGTAATGTTGCTATAAGCAAAACCCTGAACTTCTGGTACAGCAATCTAGGGAGAAAGAAGTTAGATACTGTTTTTTAAAGCCTTTTGGGAGATGAAGGAGAGGGTAACTGCTCAGTAAATTTTAACCAGTTAATAAACCATTCAATTCAGATCCCATGCCAGAGTTTTATACATGCACTCAAGCTGACCATTTTCTCTCAGCAGCTCTAGTTCCTCTTTTAAGCAATCAAAACCATCCCTAAATTAACTGTTGAAGTTAAGCTTAAATATAAAAGTTTAGGTTAAGCTCAGTACCTGTGGTCCATGAGCAGCAGTTGGCATGGAGCCCATCCCACTCTGGTGATGTACAAGATGGTGTTAAAACTTCTGGAAGAGCCCTCTGGCACAGACACACAGCCAGGACAGGCTTTAGGAGTTACTGATGCTGCTGCTGATGATGATGATGATGATGGGAGCAGCCAAGGAAATGAGAGCTGGGGGATTTCTGCTCTGCACCTGGCAAGAACTTGGCCCAAAAGGCAGAAGCTACTGTGAGCTTCAGTCAGCCAAGAATGAAGTCTTCTGTTCTGTAGCCCTAGTTGAAGAGGAGTTTACCCCTTTTCTATAAGGAAGTTATTTTTAATCTCAGCCTCCTTTTTGTACATTGACTAAAAATGGTATTGTTAATATTATTTTACCGCTAAAGCTAGGTTTGAAACCATGAAATAAGAATTGTACAAAAAAAAAAAAAAAAGGTAAAGATATTAGGGAAAGATACAGAAAATTGCTGGAGGCAGTAGAATGATAATGTCTGCTGTTTATTACAAAACCTAAAGATGATATTCTGGTTTTATTCAGACAAATCTCCCCTTGACTGTGACAAAATCTGAAGCAAAAATAGCTCAACAATTTTTGTGCTTGCTGCTTAAAGAAATATGGCAAACTTCAATTTAATTCATAGACTCAAGGACTCTTGTAATCAGTGGTATCAAATTTCAAACCATAGCAGTGTGTCAAACAGTTGGCTTTGTGCTCATCATGCATAAAATCAGCCTTTTGAAATAAAGGTATTGGCATTTTTTTCTCTTCATCCAGGAGCCAGTGCCTGCTGTGGGGATGCCAGTGTTGGATTTATTTCTCTTCTCAGTATCTTTGGAAATGCTACCTTGGTCAATGCATCTATCATGTAGGAGTAACATCATACTGAAATTGTATCACCATTCCTAAGTACTTATACTTGACTAAACACCCCTGCTGAGAATAATCACCTGATTAACAAATTTTCCTCTCTCCAACAGTATATAGGATTTTTACCAAGATAGCTAATGCAGGGCATTCGTAATGAGCAGGATCAAATATACTTGGAGAGAACTTTATTTGGTAAAATGCTCTAATTAGGACTATGGAGAGCACATTCCCCTTTTCATTTACTATCACCATACAGCACAGGAACACAGCTGCCTGAGCAAGCAGGGGTTTCTGGACTGACAACCCATCTGCTCCTGAGAATTCTAAAGCTGTCATGTTGGTCCCACAGCTGGCTCTGGAATTATTTCATGTGGTCAAAGAAAGAAAAGCATGTTTGAGCTCTTGTTCCCACATTCTTCTTCAGGAGTTACCAGGTTTCATCCTTTAGGAAAGGATACTGTAAAATCCTAAAGACACCTACCAAGCCTTCAGAAAAATTCAAGCCAGTAGCAAGTTTCATAACATACTGAAGAAAACTTTGCAGTATTATCTTGGACAGAAGAAAACTTTTCTGAGAACTATGTTCAGCAACCACACATGTTCCTTGAACTCTGTCTTGCAGTGAAAAAAATACTTACATGGTAAGAAAAATGTGGTGACAAGAATAAAATAATTCCTGCCTTCTTGTAATATTTTTCAAGTATGTTATTGAGAAGGCCTCTTAAATACTTATATTTCTAAAGGACATTTGAATATGTTAAAGAAATGTTCTGCTCTAATTCATATCTATAAAGTAATAGTGTTTTTAGCATAGCTGAGGATACAATTCATCCAGAATGCCTAGGGCTTGTTTGACCCAGAGATGAAGAGTGTAGATTTGAAAAGCAGTCAGAAACAGATCATGAACCTCTAAGTCATTGACATCTCCCCTGTGTGGTGTGGAGAATAAAAAATATGAGTCTTAAGGACAAATACTAAGATGAAAAATGGTATTCACTGTGGTTCCTGTGCCTCATCCCCTTAACTCCACTGATGTATTTAATCAATTGTGTCACAGGAGGAAAACTTTCTGGGCTTCTCTTCCCTCACAGGCTTCCTACTGCTCCTCCCAAGCACAGCCAGAAATGCCCTGAGCATCCACTGCCCTTCCCTTTCTCCCACAGTGTTGCAGTAGGGAAGGAAATTTTGTGTTTTTTTTAACTTGTCTTATGGCCACAGAGCTTCTGGCACACTCAGATCACATTTCCAAGTGTTCCACTGCCATGGTGAGAGCTAGCAGTGCATACTACAAAAAGCTGAGAGTCTCCAAGTGTTATTTTGGGTCCAAGAGCTCAGGCTTTATCTGCAAACATCGTTCATATCAACCTCAGTATCAGCAGCTACAAGAAGTGGACCCCATGTCCCTACTACATTCTGGCATCTCACTCTGGCATTCCCCTGACAGTGGCATCTGCAAGGAGTTAGGGGAAAACTGGGCTTGTTACCTGATGGATTCTGCACAGAGAAAAGAGGAAAGCAAGCCTTTGCCTGTGAATTTCTTGGTTAGAAGTGGCTGTTCCTCTGGAACTTCAATATAAAGCAATAATTCCTTCATCCTAGGGCTTCAAAATACCTGAGGATCGTGAGGCATTGTATAAATATTATAAATTGTTTCCTTCAGTATGTAAAAACACTACAGTCTTTTTTGAGCAGAATTTTCACTGTCCTGGAGGAAACAGAGTAAAGAACTGCCCCACAATTATCAGAAGGAGAACACCACATCTCTTGTAACTTAAAAAGAGGAAAACCCAAAGGGAGAGCTACTGCAAGCATCAGCTGAATTGATTTATACACTGCTACAATGTATAAACAACATTTTTTAAACCAAATTAATTTTTCATTTTTTCAGCTACCACTAAAGCAATTAGCAAAACTCATTAGTCAAGTGACATTTTAAAAATTAATGATTTAGTTCTGTAAACTAATAGAAATGGATAGTAAATAAATCTTGATTTAAACAGGATCAGGAAATCACTCAGTCCTGGAATACGTTCAACCAGCATGCAAAATTTTAAAAACAGAAACATTGAGAAAATTATTATTTTCTGGTCCAGACTAGTTTTTCCTCTATAAATGTAATTTTGTCCATTAAGTTGTTCAATGGCAATATTGAAAAGACAGCAAACATTAAGATTTCAAGTGACTGAAATAAGGGAAATGTGCATATGAAAGCAGAGATGAATTCCCTCAGTGGATTCCCATTATCGCAAATATCTTTATGTTTTACTATAGTCAGAAATAATGCCTTATGTCACAAGAATAAGAATAGAAAAAATTAAAATCATTCAGGAGTCTCTGCTGTATCCATTGCAATTCAGAGACCTGACTTTTGTTACCTGAGTTAGATGACAGCTGTACAACACCATAGATATTGAATCAGAAGATGAGCTTTAAAATTAGTGAGTACAGGTGGAAGCTGTTTTTTACACTTCATTACTGTCTTTGGGAACAAAGTTGCAGAGAAATTCTGTCTCCATTAATCAGAGCCTGGTCACGATAGAACACATGACCCCACAGTCTCACCTGTAGCAGACTTGGACCTCCTGGCACCTGGGTATCCAGCTCTTAAAAAAAAAAAAAAAAAAAAAAAAAAAAAAAAAGCGATTACTGCTTACTAATGCGACAGAACAGACATTTAGAACTAAAAGCACTAGATGGCAGCAATGCTCAACTTTAATTAGGGTACAAAAGTAGAGCACTGGCCTATACTCAGAAATGTAGTTTCCGTGTCTTTTCCACAGCACCTGAGACAGGAATTCAATACCAAAGACAGCAAAGATAAATCTCACAAAGCTGTTGATTAAATGAATCAGTCTTCCAACTTCCCACTGCCATAAGAGATAAGGAATAGTAATGTGACAGAATCACTAGCTATATTTCTCAGTATCAGATAGAAAAATATTGCATAACTGGAATCCCACTGCCACAGGAGAGTGGGTAGGAAATGCCACCCCTTTCCTCTCTGCTGACAGCAGAACTGCCCTGGTGCTGTGGGAGGGAGGGACCCCCTACCCTGCCAAGGCACATTAGTGCCTTCTATGCAATTAATGGCAATAGGTAATGGTTAGTTCAGACAAGACCTAAGCTTCAGATGGCTGAAGGAAGGCTGGTAACAGGAGACTTGCAGAACAAGATCTACTACATTGACATCCATCTAAGTTTGACTTGGAAGGCCAAACTGTGCCCAAGCCAGGCAAAAGACCTACTCCACTGGTGACAGTGAGCAACCCCCATGTGCTGGCTTTCAGTGCACACGTAATAACAGTGGGATTTACGTGGGATGGAAACACCAAATAACTCTCAGTTTGTTCTGGAGCAGCAATATTTCCCTAAAAATTTGTAGACGCTGGCTTCTGTGATGGCACAGGTGATGGAGAGATGCTTACTGTCTCTGTGGACATTCCTGACAACCCAACCAATTTCATCAGTGTGACTCCCTTGACTGCAGCTGTTGCAGCATCCTATCCATCTACAAATCACACCAGAACTGCAAAAAAAAAAAAAAAGTAACAGCAAGCGAAGCCTCATTGAGGAAGGAGCAGGGAGAAATAATTTCAGTTATACAATCAACCATATTTGATTCCCACTTCCTTGTCACAAGCCATATGCAGCAGGATGATCTACAGATTGATTAAGTGTAACTTTATAGCTCTATGATGTCCTCTTCTGTTATATTATAAAAATCCTTGGGTGCCATCTATAAAGTTATGGGGAAGCAATAGATTTCAGGAGCATTCCCTGCTGAATGTGTTCTGTTTGAGATTAGTGGAATGCATGACTGTGATTATCTTTTGACTGCTCATGATGCCAATTGCATCTCAGCCTCAAAAATGGACTTCTTTGCTAGAGGAACAGTTGTCTCCAGATGCCTACACTGCATGGACTAGAAGAAACTTCATGAGCTGTAAGGATAGGAATGAACCCGAATTGAAGTGGCCCTCAATCAAATATCAGATTCTTCATGGAACAAAAAATATTAATTTCCTCCCCCCCACACCCTGGTCTTGTTATCTTTAAAAGCACTATAGAGGATCCATTTTACAGTTACTGTGATTTATCCATAACTTTTTCAGTGTGTTTATGGTGCTTTTCTCAGGAACTACCTACTTTTTGGGTATCACTGATGGTCTTTGATTTTACATTTGATTTTTACAAGATACTCATTTATTACTCAAAAAAGTGAGATACAAATGTCAGAGAGTGTAATTTTTGAAAGTCTCTGGGAAATCCATAGAAGTAACTTTTTATTTTGGAAGGTTTTGTTTTTATGAAGATGCATTTGAGACACTAGCTCATTATCCTTTTTCCAATTAGAAAGTTAAAGTTGTATTATTTTGAAATTGAAAAGGGAGAGTATTTTCATAATGCTTTAAACTTAATCAGTTTTTCCCCTTTTTTTCCTTATCTTTCACTCTACTTTTTTTCCCTGACCTTATGTGGCTTAGTCTTGTTTCACTGTAGAGATAATGTAAAAGTCCTACCAGCAAAAAGTGCATGATTTCAGACATATGACATCTTTTAAATTTAATTTTAGGAAACAGCTTTTAAATTAAGTGGACTTCAGAGGATTTCTCACTAATTAGTACTAATCCAGGCTGTGTGTCAAAGACCAATTATCTCCAGACTTGAAGCTGCAACCACCTCCTAGAGCAAGCACAGCTTCTCACTCATGTGAATATCAGAAGAATGTGTCTTAATAACCTTATTGTGAAAGCCCAGTATTCTCTGGAATTTCTAATTCCATTGTATGGATAGACTTTTCATGTATTGAAGTAATTTGGTAGACAGTTTTCTGGACAGTAGTAGTCCATTAAAATGATGTTCAAATAGTAAGGAAAGGACCATACTGCATACAAGTTAGACAACAATTAATACTGGTTTTGTGATAAACTATTTCAGAATCCTGAAAATTTGCAACATATATGTATGACATTTAGGATTTTATTGCTGGTTAAGACCTTACTCTATTATACAGCTGTTTAAACAAGATTTAAATAATGTAGTTTAAGAAAGAGACATTGAAGATGAGTTTTGCTATGAGTAATTTAAACTTTAATTTAAAGCTGTTATCCTTCCTGTCAATGCATTGAAGAGTTCTGTTTGAATATTAAGGCAATGAGTTTTGAAAACTTCACAGCTATATCAGCAAAATCAGTCCTTCTAAAGAAGAAAAAAAAAATAATAAAGTACACTATTAAAGGGGAATACTGCATTTAGTATTATTTCTACCGTTTTTGGGGAAGTAGATGGAGCTAAATGCATGAGCACAAGAAGTTGCCATAACAGCACAGTCATGTTCTATAACAGAATGAGGAAGCACAGGAATCTCCCACCAGGTGAATATTATAACTGAAACACAGAACAGACCCTCTTTGAGGAGCTTATATAGGAGATTTTGGGCGTTCTTTCTGCCATACTAGCAGCCAGTCTAATTGCCTAGGAGTCATTAAAAACAGTCTTTGCCCACAGAACAGTGAGAGGTTTTTTCTCTTTTGGTAACCACCAACTATAATTGGTCCAGAATTTGTGACTGAGAGCCTGAACAACAAATTAAATGGAGCTTCAAGATGCATTTAGACTTCTAAACATTTTGTTGCAAACAGGTATTGCTTGTTGTCCCCCTGGGCCTTGCTCTCACACTGCTCTGATGTTTATTTTCATCTGGTTACAAACTGTGAGATCCCATTCCTCTCCTTCCCACAGTTTCTCTAAAGCTGCCCCATCTTTTTCACCCCTTCTCTCAAACTTGCCTGCTTTGACTAGGTTTGCCTGTATGACAGCAATCATGTTTTTAAAAGCCAAATTTTGGTCCTCTTAGTTCAAAAAAGCAGCAATTGAGCTCATTCCCCATGTAATCACTCTGCCTACAGGTACCATCTGGACACCATCCTTATTTTCCATTACAGTGAAGGCCCTCAGCTTGCACTTGGAAAGCTCTGTTCAGCTCTTCTCCTTCTCCACCTCCCAGTGGCTGAGTTTCCTGTTGCTCTTTCGTGCCACATACTCAGCCCATTCCTTCTGGGCACTTTTTGCCTTCCCTCGAACTCTGCCCAGCATCTGGCTTTCTCAGCACCCTTGTCAGACGGTGTCACAGATGACTCCAAAAGCAACTGAGGCTAAATTCATGAGCCCTTCAGGCACCTATTCCCTTCTATTACCTCCAGGTAGCATCCTTATTGGTCTTACAGAACTTTATAAAGAAATACTTCAGAGATGCCACAGTTGGTACAAGCAGAACACCACCAGGCACTGCCTGAAGTCCCACCTGCTGATGAACAGATACAAGAATTTCTTTACAGAGAGAGTGATCAGACATTGGAATGGGCTGCCTGGTGAGGTGGTGGATTCTCCATCCCTGGAGATATTTAAAAAGAGACTGGATGTGGCACTCAGTGCCATAGTCTAGCACCACAGCGATGGGTCAAGGGTTGAACTTGATGATCTGAGGTCCATTCCAACCCAGCCGATTCTATGAAGTTCTGTAAGCAAACGAGAAATATATGGAGTATGAGTTGTCCCATTTCAAATCTTCCCTAAGCCAGGAAGATTATTCCCGTTGCTTTATAGGAGAGTTCAAAACAGAACTGAACTCTGGCTGAATACAGGCTGGCTGAATTGATGAAGTAAAAGTAGCAGGTAAATAGCTTAGGTGCCACACTATAACTCACATTTATTTATTACATCCCATCAACTCATTAGAATTCATTCTCAAGCTGAAGTGATGTAAAATGTAGAAGTCACTCAATGCATGGATTTATGTTGTCTCCAAACTATGCCTTCACAAACTTTGCATGCTTTCTGTATCATGTTCCCAGCCTCCTGAAGACAGTATAAATCCCTATTGCTCCAGATCTCCATTGCACAAAAATCAATGTCAGAGCAGAATTTCACCAGTTTTTGGCAAAGCAGCCCAGAACCACCTGAATTCCCATAGTACAACATGGAGCAATGGATGCCCTGAAGTAGGAAATTGATGGCAGAATTCACTGCATTTCATGATACATGTTGGTGACACAACTTAAACCACAAATAATTCCATACATTGTTTTTGTAACGAAAGACTAAATTATTCCCAAATTTCCTATCAGATCCAGGATGAAACAGTATTTCATGAAAGGCTCCAGTCTGGCAGATCTCATGGGTTTATATTACTGATTTTATGGTACTTTTACTATCAAGGTAATTAATTAATTAATTTTAAAATAAAGTTCAGTAGATTCCTAAAAACAACCAAGATCCCATGGGCCCAGTAAATTCAGATGTTTTTTCCCAGTTACCTCAAAGAGAGATGTGATGTTCTGATCTCCTCTGAGCAGTAACACTGCTGTGGCAGACTCAATAGGCTGCTCTTGCAGCCTACAGGAGGTTCATGGGATTCTTCTGAAGCATTGTGCTCCAAGCTGCAGAATTTCAGCCTTTGCAGAGATGCTTACCTACTCAGTATCAAGGCCAGATTAATTTTAATTTCAATACAACTGCTTTCCATCATCTCTGTGGGTCCACACATGAGCAGTTTTCTGTGATTAAGGAGCCAGGCTTAGCTCTGCCTCCATCCTCATGTCCCCTCCTAAGCAACCACACAGTAAAGTTCTGTTCTCACACACCAATCATTACCTTTCAAACTCTATTTTTATCAGCTCTATACTTTTTACACAGCATAAAGTGCAGAGTCAGCCACACATCAGGAAGGAATCAGTGTCAATTTAGAAATAATGTATATTAATGATTACAAAATAAAATCTTCCTTGGACACAGCATGACAGCAGTCCTCTGTAACAGCATGCTGAGTTTTAGGAGTCAGAATCGTAAATACTACTTTTCAGAAAATGGTCTTAAAACATGACAAAATAAAAATGTCAGTATTTTCAGAAATACCACGTAAGGAAAGAGAACAAAGAGGAAATGTCACATAAGTGAAGAGAAAGCAAGTTTGGTTTGTCTAGGATTTCTTAGCTACATAATACCACGTCTATAGCATAATCAGTCTGGCTTCTTGGTTGGTTTGACAGCCCATAGTGCTGAGCTTTGCAGAACTCCTCAGGAAAACTTAATATACACATAAAATTCACATTGAAATACAGATATAGAAACTGCATGCTAAAGACACTGCTAATTTTACCCATGCTGACTAAAACATTACTCCAACTTCTTCAGCATCCTGCCACATCATTAGCTCGCCATAGTCCTATAAACATCCCCAGAAACAAGAAGTCCATCTAGATGCAGAATTTCCTGCAAGTCAAGCTACAGGATGTGTTAAACAGTTTTTTGATAGAGTAGCACCAATGGACATAGCAAGTAATCGTTTGCTTAACCTAAAAGTCAGGATCACTGAAATGTAAGAGATGAGCCACCAGGTCAGCACAGCCTGGTAGTTGCTATAGTCAGTCAAGTCTGCAGCAAGTGCACTCTTCGGAGCAACACAACTCTGAAATTACAGCAGATATTATTTCTTACCAGTTCCTTGTGACAAGGCTGAAGAGCAGTTAAAATTCTGACGTATCTCACAGAACTCTTATGGAAACATCCTTTATCAGAAAAAAAGTGACCCGTGCCACTTGAGTATTTGAAGTAGTCTTAAAAATACACCAGCCATGACTTAGATTATTGTGGTCTACAGCTGCATGGCTGAATGGCATCAATAATGACTTCGTTCCCTAAGAGTGCCAAGACAGAAAGAGGACTGATGACTTAGCTTAAAGGCTACAATGCCAAGAAACATATAGAAAGATTAGTCTTCCAATCTGCCCATCAGCAGGAAAGAACTCTATGCCTGAAGCAACATATTCATTGTTAGATAATACTCAAAGTGTGCAATCAATTTATCAACATGATCCACAGCCATATCAAGTGCAGCTATTAAAGGTCACATGCTGGGAATGGGTTCTGACACTTCCCAGGAAATTTAAGTCCTGGAGACAATCCACCAGTAGTACTGACTATGAGAAAATTTGAAACCTGACCTCAAAAAAACAAACTAAAACAAAACTAAACTAAACACCCAGAGGGCAATATAATGTTTTATAAGCTACTGCTACTCTATGAAGAAATTTCCTTCAGCCCCCAGACAGAGCAGGTTGTCAAAAGCCTTACATTTCTTTAGATGCTTGATTTTCCTTGTACTCTGCTGAACTAATGCAGCATAAACTGTAACTCCTAACTCTAAACTTCTGGTTTTGCTGCATTTGATTGTTCTACACAGCCTTCACTGTGTTCAGCAGTTAGTATTCCAATCAAAAATCCTCAGCACAAGTAATTGAGCTGAAACCTGCATCATACTTGAGTACACTGGATAAGAACTCAAAAAGTAAATATAGCACCCACTACAAGTTTCAATGTCTGTTTCAAGTCCTGTGACAACAGGACAGGAACTTCACCTGAGCAAAGACACTACACCTTGAAGACACTGCAGAATATATATACAGCTTCAGCACCTGCCAACTGATACAGCTGGAAAGGAAAGAAAAAGCCACAAGTCCATACAGCGAATATGGTGTATGTTTTATTCTATTTACAGTACATTTGTTATAAATATAATACATTTCTTGAAAATCTTGAGTAGATTTTTTTTTAAAACAGATCAATTGTTATAGTTACATAATAAAGGAAGTGACAATTTATATGACAATCTCATGGTTGTGGACATAGTGCATTCTGTGTTGAGATGAATAAGGAAATACTCAAACTGGGTGAAGAAGCTTTTTTTTTTTTTTTTTTAAACACCTTAGGTGGGACTTGTATGTAAACCTTGAAAGGTCAGTTTCCATAAACATGAAAACTCAAAATTTTAAACTAAAGAACTGAGAAACAGAAATGGATTTGAGAGACCTTATTGAATTTCACAGTAACATTGGAATTTATCATGACTAATGGGCTTCAGACAGGAAAAAGCCAAAGAGCATTTCTTCCTGAACCATATCCTAATACAGCCACAAATATTAAACACGCCATGCTGGAAGTTGTAACAGCAGTCAAGCTGCATTTTTGACAGGGCATAGGACATACAAATATGTTCAGATCTGGAGTTAGAGAGTATTTTGTGTTATGAATATCATAATTACCAGAGAAGAAATACATTATAAAAGGATAAACGTAATTTCAGTCCAACGTGCGTTGCATTGAGAAACAAACTGACAAGTTGTCTGAATATTTTGCTATTTTCTTTTCTACACAATCTTTAGTACAAGTTAGATGTCTGAGGTGCTATTTCCAAAAACTGCAGCAAAACGTCAACCAGCAATATAAGAAAAGAATCCCATTTATTTTGTCTTTTAGTGTGATTTTTACTTTTTCCAGGAAGTGGTCAGATATTATTAATAATAATCAGTGCAGGCATGGAGTTCTGCTGGCTCGTTTCAAACAAAGTAACTTGGTCCACTAGCTTGGCAAACACTCTGGGGGTTCCAAGGTTATAGACACCTGTATGAACGAAGCAAGCTTTCAGCTGCAGGCTATAGACCTCCTGGCTTTTAAGTTGAAGCTTGTACTGGGTTTGCCCAAGCCACGTAAAAGATCCATGGATTTCTAGTGCTTCTGGGCTGAAAAAGAAGGGAACAATGTTATTTCTCTGCATTTGAAGCCTATATTACCAGTTCAAATGATTCTCTCCAACCTCAGGTGTGCCCAAGATCTCACAATGTACTCTGTTTCCAGCAACAACCCCTTACAAAGATAACCTTGTTTATGCTTTATGAAAACTTTTGAAAAGATGGTCAGAAGTTGGGAACTTAACCTTACTATTCTGGCAGCCTGTGGATGCAAGAGTGCCCACTGCCACTGGTCTTTGTCTTGGAAGCTGGTGAGTCTTTTTGACTACTTGCCTACAGTAATTTTCCTGAAGTGACTGACTTCCCCACATGCATCTTGCTTCACACACAGACACATCTTCCTTGTTTTTAAGAGATTAAGGATTTTGTAGCAAGACAAAACTAGACTTTGACAGGTAACAGCTGCAGTAATAATGTTACCTACCCTGTGAAAGGGTAACAGCTGCAAGGGCAACAGATTGGCACTTTACATTTTATCGAGATGCTAAATGCTGTTTAAAACAAAAAGTCATCTTCTTTCCTGCTACATCACACACACCTCATCCCCACATACACACTGGAGGCAGATTACCTAAGGTACCCACCATTATGTATCTTTATGGATCTCTATGTCCACCCATCATCTCAATTTAACTCTGTCTCCTTTCTTCTTATCAAATACATTTCAATGTTTTCTGACTCACATTTAATACACTCTTTACAGCAGCTTTCCCCTTGGCTCAGATGAATCAGTACACATATTTAAAGCATTTCTTTGGTTCCCAATACACTGTACACTATATACAGAACATTTATACATATATACAGGGATGAATTCCAGTGTTTTCCCAGCTTTCTACAGAACTGGCATCCAACACTAACAATAGACACGGTAACAAGGTAAAAACAGCTTTAGGAATTCCTATAAAAGGCATTCTTAGGCCTGTCCCTGACCTCAAGTTTAAATAGAGTGGGTATCACACCAATAATTAACATGGATATATACAGCTTTATAGATAGTGTGTTAATAAGGGTAAGGTGAGGTGTGGAGTGTGTCAATGTTTCAGAAGTTTCAAGGTACATGCCCACACTATCTTTCCCAAGACACATCTTATAATGCTGTTACAAAATATGAACATCTTGTGAAAAAACCACCAGATTAGTGAAGAGCTTCCTAATCTCAACTAGCACAACACAGCACAAACTTAAATCTTCTCTATTTCTGAGCCTGTGAATTAGGCCCTGGGCTTTTAATTCTCACCTGCCTGGATGGCAAGATGCCAACATTTTCCCATGACAATCTGACACACATACACCTACCCCAAGAATCCCACAATCTATTTTGTGGTAAGCAGACCAAGTATCATTATGCCTACAGGAGAAAAGGCAGGGGGGTGAGAGGGTGTCACCCAAAGTACACAAGTTAAATCAGCTTGTTTTAACAGAAATGGAAGGATCGGTGGTGTAGCATGGTACTGAATTCTCTCTCCCACAGAAATTCTTAGTCAAACTTTTAGAAACAATTCATGAGAGACTTCCTCAGGACTAATGTTTTCACACATAATACTCCTGACCTAAGCAAAGGGTGTTTCATAAGCTAAGAATCAGGTGACAAACCACAAGGAAGTCTTAAAGACAAGTAAGGTTCTATGACGTTTTATATAAAGTCAAATTGCATGAGGAAGTATTTAAAATTTCAAAATTTTTCTACAAATTACTTAGTATTTTAAAAAACAAAAGTCCAACAACATGTATTTAATAATGGTTGCTGAAGCTCATGTTTCAATAGTTCAAAAGCATTTCCACTTTTCTAAAAAAGAAAAAAATCTGCAGTTTAACTACTCAATAGTCCCAGTTCAAGGTGCTGTTTTAGCAACAGCCAGAAGTAAAATTGAGCACTCAGTGAAGACTCCCATTTGACTATATGACTTTTTATCACCTTCAGTTCTTTCAAGGAACACAGTGTTGAAAAAATCCTAGATATCTAGTACATGAAAAACATTACATTCCCCCAAAACTGGGAAGTATTCTCAGAAAAAAATGGTTTATTAAACATTCACACATTACCTTGTTGTTTTATGCCGCAAATCAATCATCACATCTACAACAGCCTGAGAACAATTGGAAAGTAGAAGAGTGACAGGTACCAGACAGAGGCTGCAAAGAAAAACAGATCCATAGTAAGGAAAAAAGTCTTACTTGGATAGTCTTTCATATCTCTTAAATACTTCAAATAAATTTCAAGTTATATAAAATTAGCATGTAAGTTTTCTGTTATGCAGCAGTCAGACTGTAGGTAGCAATAAAATCACTTACATTGATGAGTTACTTATAATCAAAGCCACTGAGGCAAATGGCAGCTGAGAAAGGCATTATTTATACTTTTGCCAGCTTTATCTTTACAGGATATTTTATGACAATAGACATTTCCAAGTGGGATAATGTGATCCTGTGTCCTACTCTCTGAATAACTGCTCAGCACATTTTATCCAGATACTGCTACTCCACACTGTCTCCTGCAGAGGAGTTGCCAGCATCTGGCTTAAGTTTGAGCCAGAACCATGCCCAGATGGAATAGACAGCACATACATACTAGGTATTGATTTCAGCCTTTACCCTGAATAAAATTAATATAGTGAATTAATATTCTTCTTGTTCACAATTAGTACAATTATTTTTATAAATAATGCTGCAGCAGCAAAGATCAAGATATTCTTAGGCAGATTTACATTTTACTGCAGCTGAAACAGCTCTATCTATGTGGGAAGTGATTTGTGCAACTGGAATTTCTTGCCATTGCTTTAGAGTTTAAATATCCTAAATTTGCAACAATTAGCAAATAAGTTACGAACTTGCAACTGTAGTAAAGCATACTTCATAACTGTCATTAAAATATACTATCTTATAAAGCATTTAAATGTCAGATTTTAGGAAAGAAATCCCTTTCTTTTGGCAACTTATATAAGATGAAACTTTAGGGGAAAAAACATAACAAAATAGACTTTTGAGATAAAACAACTCAAACCTAAATGGGTATATCTCTGTGTTTCAAGTAAATTTAATTTCATGTCTGGATATGAATCCATAGGACTTTATTTCCATTTTCATTTTGAAAGATTCGTGGATTTTACAAGCTCCAACTAATTCACTCCAGGAGTCTCCTTTTTGGCAGAGGTTAATTCTGATATTCTTCCAGGAGACAAGCCCCATTAATCCAAACTGATACCACCTTTCCTTCTGACATCAATCAGAACCTTTGTAGATAATCTTGACAAGTCAGATACTGAAGCCATAACAATTCTTTTGACTATAAAGTAACTCTTACTTTCTGTCTGGATTCTCAAAGTAGTCACACTGTTCACTCTGACACCAAGGCATCATTTTTTCCAGTAAGTTTGGTAATATTACTAGCTAACATTAAAACTGAACTGTGGTATTAAAGCCTATTTCTCTAAATGAAACTTTCATTTTGCTTAAAAAATTCTGAAGCAGTCTGTTCAAGAATTGCACAAGATTTCAACCTTGCATACCCGACACTTATCTTTTGTATCATAAGCCACAGAGCATCTCTCAAAATTCAACAGTAAGTATTACTTACAGTTTCAAGACTTTCTCAAGAAAATGTTGCACTAACCTTTTTTGATGGAAAGAATGATTGAAAGACTCTGGATAACGAAGACTTGTCTTGATAAGATTAGAAAGCTGCTCTGGTGTTGGTCTTGCAGGTGCGGGTGTGCTTTCTGGTCGAAAAAACTTCAAGAGAACCGTTTCTGGTAATTCCTAAAACACAAATTCAGAATGACACATAAGACACTGACATACAGTACTGTGCAACATAACACAAGAAATCTAGTCACAGAAGCTACAACTTCACATTATGAACTACAACTCCAGGGAAACAAATCTACACAACATCATGAAGCTTATCTTTTTTTTTTTTTTTTTCCCCTGATGTGTTTTTATTTAAGCATGCTAGATGAGGAACTGATATGATTTATCTATTACCTTCTCTTGAGACAGACTTCACAGCTGCTTGTGAAAGGACTAGATATGCAAGTTTCACAAAAGCATGCTATTGTTGCAGTAGTTTGTTAATGTTTGGTTTTATTTCCTTTCTAAGAAAAAGGGACTGCATTTACAGTTCGCTATTCAGCAGCTGTACCTAAAAAATAAATAATCCACCACCTGCCCTGGGAAGTTCACAACAGGAAAGCCAGTACCAAGTTTCCCAAATCAGACCCAAAGAAAAGCAAACAGAAGTTTATAGGGAACATGCTAACAATGACAGAAATCTTTAATAACACAGATTATTTTAAAAATTGTATATCAAGCTCTCGCAGGTATGCAAGCCAAGCACTGACACACTACTTGGGATTCTTCCTAACCCTGTGGGAAGAATCAATCTCTGAAGCAGAAGAAATTAGATGATACAGAAAGACACAACACCAAATGAGGCAATCAGGCTGCATTTGGTCCAGCATTACAGCACTACTGTAACTTTATCATCATCTAATCTGTTTTGCAAGCAGGATTTCTTCAGGAAGAGGCTGTCTTTTAGTATACCCTTATGAACCTATTTTGCAAAAAGTCGACCTTTAGAAGAAAAAAGCATTTGTAGCAGTGTCACTGACTACTAAAAGTATCTGCAGATTTTTAAAAGCCACCAATAAGTCAGTACAGTGAAACAAAGTAATACTTGTCATTTAATGATGATGGGACTGCTCTTTGAAAGTTGAAAAAATACTGTAGGCAACACAAACTGACTCAAAATAACAGACACAATGGACAGTATGCAGTATGTATAAATATATCAGCACCTGTGCTGGTAATATCAGAAAGACTTCACATATGTTATCAGGTTTGCAATTCTTTCCTCTCAAAAGAAAGAATAGTTTTCTTAAAAAATAATTTGAGAAGAAAGAAGATATTTCATAGTAATAATGAACTTTATTTTAAGCACTGAATGATTTTGTTATTTTCACCCTGCCCTGTGGATATCTAACTTGATGAAAACTGACAGCATGAAACCCAGAGAAGATTACATGTTTTCATTTAAATTGATCTTTCCCCTCAAATTAGTCCAAATACAGTCCAACCAGTTTTTCAATGCCCTCTTCAAACACATATCAATATCCTACACACTGTAGTTTGCCCTAGAGTCAATTACCTGTTCCAAGTCCTCCCAATCAGAATTCCCGAGTATTTTTTTTAAACCCTACAAAAGACAAATATGAAGGTTTATCTCTAGACAAGAACATCATGAAATGCAGCAGGAACATTTACCAGTGAAAGTGCAGAGATTTCTTAATACTTCAAACCTTCAGTTCTAATATTACACCTCTGCTGAAGGACTGGAAAGCAGCAAGATTAACCATTTACCACCATAATTCCAGCCAGCCTCTGGGCATCAGATTCAGACAAGATGCCTGTGTCTCCAAGTTGAGTTGCTCAAAGTCTAGGGTTTTTTCTAACTGTGTACCTAGGACAAAGGCTGAGACATGACATTTAGTACATGATTCATTTACCTAATAGTTAAGAAGAGAGTTAATGCTAAGTTTAAAGGTGCATTAAACCCCTGCTCTGCTCTAAGAGCTTGGGAAATTGGATCAAGATGCCCACCAAGATGCACAAAAAAGATGCCCATACCTTACCTGTGCATCTATACTCTCCCTTGAAGAATATGCACCAAGCAGTTAAAAGCCTCAAGACTTTTGATTACTCGCACTTAGAAACAATGTAAAACAAAACTGAGAATTTAACAGCTGGAATTTTATTGCTGAACTCCTAGAATACCAGCCCAAATGAAATACTGACTTTTTAATGGCAAAACCAAAAGTTCTGACATCTGGAGTCTGCTTGTTAACCCATCATGGTTCCTTGCAAATCTTTCAAAAGTGCCATGGGCTCCCATAGACAACAAGCACCATGTATTGCACACAAGAAAGCCACTACAATGGTTAAGATATTCCCCTTTAAGAAATGGCTAAGGTGTTATTTGAAGCTCTCATCCATACATACTGATAGAAGTACAGATAAGCTTGACTGGAAAAGCCTTCATTATAAGAGGAGTTTGGAAGAACTGTACTGCAGATGAGGCAGGGAATTCTTTTTGTTACTGTTTTAAATTTTATGGTCTCATGTTTAAGCTTACTGGTTTTTTACTATAAACACACAAGAGGAAGTAACATGAGGAACACACTTACTTTCCAAAAGCTACAATCTGTATAATTGGTGCCAGGGAAGTTGCTTCTTTTTTTGGCTGGCTCTTTGCTGCCCAAAGCCACCCACAAAAGTCAACTTCAAGCAAACTAGACAGTAGCTTACTGTTATAAGTAGAATACTCTCCACATCTTCACCTAATCATTAATTAGGAAAAACCTCGATCTTTAGTCTGACGTTATGCTACTCTGAAACAAAAGTTGTTTATTATCCCTATTCACACTGCTAAAATTGCATATTAGTAATTCACAACCAGTTTTAGCTGTCTCCTGCAACTGTCCTAGGCTAAAAGTTAGACTTTGACTTAAGTCAAAACTTAAACTGGTCAAAGTATCTTTCTGCATTATCTGATAGGTGTAATATGCAAGTCTGACCCCAATACATTCTTTAATCACTTAGAATGCACTTTCAAATTGAAAAGCTCTTTTTACCAGATGGGTGGATGTGATGTTATCTTCACCTGTAATTATTTTAAATTCTTCTTCTATGTAATATTAGACAACTTAAAATGTTCAATTTCAAAACCAATCTTCTCAATGTCTGGGTCAATGTGCTCTCAAACATACCAGAAAAAATTAAATGCCACAATTTGATTTCCAAGTTGTATGAAAATTCAGCACATCTGCCCCATAAATCAAGTTACACAGAGCCAAAAGGATCAACATGCTCAGTCAAGTATGAAGGACCACTAGGCACAGCATAGAATAAAACCTTAACAAGAAACTCTTGAACAAAGCTAAAAGTAAAAGCAGAATATGTGAAAGCAAGAGAATAAAAGCAAGATGAGATACTAAGTGATGCTTCTTTCCCATTTTAAGACATTTTAAGTTTATTCCTTCACTATGCAACTTGGAACTTCTCTACATTCATTCTAGTTCCTAACTGTAGAAGTAACAACTCCAAGCAAAGTACTTCATTAAGACACCAGTAATAATGCACTTGAGAAGACAGATTTTATTATCAGTGTATGTGCAGTCCCTCAATATGTAAAGCAGATACAATTTTTTGGCTATTTAAAATATTCAATCATGACAATGTCCTGATTTGGGCCAGGATAGAATTTTCTGTCTTTTAATTTTGGTTTCAGATAAGTCTCCTCTAAGTAGCTGCACTACTTAACAGCAAGTTTCTCAGTCAGTGTCTGCTTCTAGGACTGATAATGCTTCATGTTTATAGTTTCAGCTGGAGAATGGTCTGCAGAACCAAGGCCACTGCTTGGTTCTGAGGAACATCTTATGCTCCAGAAAGAGAAAGGGAATGAAAGGGTCACACCTGCAACTCTCCTTTAGGGAGGAGCAGACAACACAGGTGACCAAAACTGACCAGAGTATTCCATCCCATATTCATCATACCCTATGAATTTGAGGGATCATGAGGGTCAAATCCCTTCACCCTTTGCCTTTCTCCCTTCCCTGTGGCCCTTCTCTGCTTGTCCCTGTTTACTTCAGCATCCTGGGAAGATTCCATCCTTTTGTCTGCCTATGGTCCCAATCTGTGTCAACCTGAATCCATGTGTTCCTGCCTCCAGATCCTGACTGCTGCTGGACTTTCCCAGGGCTGCCCTGCAGCCTCAGTGGTGACGTGAGAGTTACTGGGGGGAAAGAGGAGAGGAACACGATGTTGTTTCCCTGTGTATTTGTATATATTTATTTTTCCCTTTTTTTATATTACTGTTTCATTAAAGCTGTGTGGTTTAGTTTCCAACCCATAAGACACTCTCCCTTATTCTTTCTCCTTTCTTTATCAGGGAGGGAGATTAATAGAGACAATCTGTCATTCAGTTTGCTGGCCCAGCATTAAATCATGACAGACAACAACATAACCCACTCCTCCCAAATTGGTACACTAACTGGTACATTAACTCATGCAACAGAGTGAAAAATGCACACTTCAGCTTTTGATGTTTACCCTTCAGAATTTTACTTCCCCCACCAAACTGCTGGTTTAAGTCTTAAATCTATTCTGACAATCTGTGCTTGATTCAAGTATCCCTCCCCATGTATTCTGTAAAAAAAAAATTATGAATGACACAAGATAACACTTTAAGTAATTCACTGTTAGGAAAAAAGCTATTTAAAGCCTCTTCTACCTTTCAAAAATTCCTACTTGCAACCAAGCTACTGCTGCCTGACTAAGATGCATCTGCATTAAGAAGTGCTGCCAAAAATCACCATTTCTTAAGTGCAAAACTGTCAAAAAGACTGCATCTATGCTATCTTTATTCATTTTATGAATTTTACTTTACACTAGCACTGACCTAATCCACAGGAATGAATGAGCAGCACAGAAGCACATCATGTGCAGTCCTGGAGCAGGTCTAGATTAATTCTGCCTGGAAGGTATCCACTTTATATACTACAAGACTGCTTGAAAATGAAAATAGAGGGCTGACATGGTGACTATCTTGAGAAGTTACATCATCTATAGAATTTAGTCAAAACTAAGTCTAAAATCTCATGCTTTTGTGTTTCAGAAGTACAGAAGCACTATTTCCAACATGCCAGCAATACTTACAGACACACAGCAACAGAATTAATTACCTTAATTGGAAATGACCATTAGGGTTAGAGTCCAACCATTAACCTAACACTGACAAGAGCTTAATTAAGCCATATCTCTACACAAAAATCTATATGACATACATGCTTCTCACCTTCCATTCACAGCAAAATTTTTGCCAATCAGAAGCATGGCAAGTGCTTCAGCCTCACACTGCTAATCTATTCCCACCATAGTAACACTGTGCTTTTCTTTTGGAGTCTTTTGGTTTGAATTCACCAGATTAGAAAAATGCAGGAAATGGCAATAAGAAATAATATTCAGCAACAGCCCTGACTGTAATTGGATGCTTAAAGCATTCCAAGTTTTTGTGCTTTTACTGTGTTAGGGTACACAGAGAGAGGTCAAGAACAAGCTGTACTTCAGATGCAATCATAAATCTGACCTTCAGTCAAAACAACCTGATTCCTGAAAGCAGGGTTCAGAAGACAAACAGCACCCATAGTGGTATTGCTGTCAAAAAAAAGTAGCAGCCATTAGTGACAAACACCTAGCTAATTTTTATTAGTGAGACTTTTACTATTTGGACTCAAACAGCTATTGCTAACACATCTCTTCAGACCTGTTTACTATTCTAACACTTTATGTGAGTCACGCGTGGTTGTTAGAGACTATAGCATACCACTTTGTGATGTTTTTTGTGTCTCTGATTCAAGGAAATAAACTATTAACAAAAGACCATTTTTTTTCACAAATACAATAAATGACAATTTTTTTCTATACTATTTACAGAGCTTTCTATATGCAACAGAAAGAATATTGGCTCTGGTAAAGCATTAAAGCCTTTTCCTTCTGCATACTATGTGTTAGGATTCTAAACTTCTAGAACATACAGATGTAAGTAGTTCATCACATCACCTCAGAAGTCTATGTCCAGTAACCAATGCTAAAAAGCAGTGCTACCTAGCTAGAGAGGGGAAAAAAAAAACAAACAAAAAACCCCAACAAGAACAAAAATAACAAAAATGAAGAAAAAAACCACAACAAACAAAACCTGCAGTGTAAATGAAACAAAATACCATCCAATGACAGAAAACTAGTAAGCTTCATAGTCATGGTTGTGATTGTCTTACCATGAAAAGAGTTTAGGATTCATAATTCTATTTTGAACAGACTTGAAAAAAAGGAAATGCATGCATTTGAGCATCCAAGTATAATTTGTACAGAATTTCTTATGTGGGTATACACAGAAATGTTAGCCAGATTTTTAGCCTTCTCCTAAAACCTTATCTTGGTTTTATAGAAAACAGAGGTTCTATCTTGATTTTATCATACTATGGCAAACTATGCTACTGTGATAAAGAATTAATTCCACATCCCTATTGCATGCATTGCATGTTGCACAATGAACCATGCAGAAGCACCCATGTGTCCTTGCATCTCTGTCAGCAATCTAACATGTCAGCTCAGGCACATGACAAAGATCATTTTATAGCAGTGCAGCCAAAAACCCATCTACCAGCAACTGCTGGAAGAAGTTGAGAAACAAAACAGTGCCAACAAATACAAACCTACTGTTCTTTTACTATAGTATTTTACTGCAGCTTTGCTTCCCTGAACAGGTCAAGAAGCTTCTATAAATCCAAACTAAATCTTTAAAAGCTAGCAAAGATTTCATCTGAATATACCAACTGACAAAGCAGCATAAGCCAACCAGAACAGAGAATTTAACCAAAAGATAAAGCAGTCAAATAACTGAACAAAGCAAGATAACTTAATTCCATTAAAACTTGAGTTATTTGAGAGTTAAAAAAAAAAAAAAAAGGGGTGGACATATAAATCTTGTTCACGTTTTCTTCATATCTATTTGTGAGACTGTTCTCAGGTGAGGATGGCTCTACTGATACACAGACACAAAAATTCCTTTGCTGGTTCCAGCAGCATGAAACAGAAGAGGTTTCCAAACAAGAAGAAAGTCACTGAAGAAGAACAGGAATATAGCACAGCAAGAAATGCAAGGAGTGGACTATTGCATCCCAGGTGACAATCTGTTCAGGGTGTGCAAATAAATCCCATATCCATTTAAGAACTGGTAACCAACATGCATTGGTAAGAAGCATGCATCTCCATCTCCCTCTGCTGTCTAGACCATAGAAAACAACCAACTTCTATCCTGTCAGCAAAGGATACTCAGGAACGGTCTGGAGTTTCAAGCCCTGTTTATTAATTAAAGAATAAATACAGACTTAGAAGACAACTATTTTAATACTACATTATAACTCTTGAAACTATACACTGAAAGTGTTCAGTTAGTGATATTTATGTTTGGGAGCAAGCCCAAGGTAATTCAATGACAATATGCAATCCTTAATATGTTAAGTGTATTATTTTCTGCCTAGCCTCATTTAGTCCTATTTTGGGGATCCTTTTCACTCTTAAATATGGAGTGAACAAAATCTCAAATCACTCCATTTGTTATACCTCACCTCACCTCTCATTTCGAAGGAGTTTACTTTCCTAACAGTATATATTTCCAATTAAAAAAAAAAAAAAAGAAATAAGCATATGAAGTTTCTTATCCTTAGCATCCCTGAAGTTACATGTTCTTAAAATCCAAGGTAAATCTGGGCTTTGTTTACCATGTGGACACAGAATTTACACATTTCTTAAAAACAACCACCATTACCCTTATACCAAATTTCAACTGCATCACAACAGAGATGCATTTTTGTTTCCAACCAAGGTTCAGAATGCAGTTGTAATAATATCAACTGAGGAGAAATGGATTATAGATACAGAATCCTGATAGGGAAACATGTATTCCTCAAAAAAAATTTCAGCTACATATGGATCCTCTTTATTGCTGGTGGCAGGCTTCATGTCTTTTATGTCTTGAATTTGACGCACACAGCTAGAGCTCCAGACATGTAACTCTAGTTTTCTTACATGTCTATTCACAATATAGGTGCAAAATTCTATCCCTAAAATGTGCAGTTGTTTATTTTAGGATGCAGATGCAATTCATTCTAAGTTTTTCTCTCCCTACCCCTTTGCTAGAACCAGACCTCTGTGAAATCAGAAGTCTACAATGCTTTCTCTCCTAATTTTAGATGTCTACAGTGGCATCTACCATTCTACATACACCTTAAAACAGGAAAGACAGTATTGGCATGGGAAGCTGAGGTGGGAGAATGGTAAGTGAAAAAAAATAGTCTTCAGATATTAGAAATTACATTTTCCTATTTTTCAGTACAAATGAACCCCAGCCAGTTTTGCTCAAACTACATACACTTATCTATTCCCATCTACTTCACAGCAAAAAAAAAATTGTGGAAAAACCATCTTCATGATGTAAAAATACTTAGAGGCTTATGAACCAAAGCCAAGTGCAGAGTAGTTAACTGCTTGCATTATGCCATGTTATGCAGAGAAACATACATTCATCCCACATTGTTTTCCTGGCAAAATTTATGCATAGTGCTATGTATGCACTATGTATGTATGCATGCAACTTTGTATAAGAGCTCACTGAAAGATATATATGATAAGAGCACCAGAGCAAGAACAGCAATGTAGTGCTCAGCAGAAGTCTATACAAGACTTGTTTCTTCTTTACCATTTTGCATATTAGTCTTCACACATGTAAATTGTATCTCATATTGATGTTTTTACAGAACCTTATCTATATCTTCCATAGTTGTTACAGACTTATGTACCAGGGGACACCCACCAGTTTCTTACAGATGCCATCTTCTTTCAACTACCAGACAAGCTATAAAACTTCCAAGTGATGTAATGTGCTATGAACTAATCAATTCCAGAGCTTTCAACATCTTTTTAACTGACCCAGTGATTCTGCTGTTCTAATATTTTACACTAAAGGTCTTCACTTTAAAAGCTGTGCATTGTAACAGAATTAGTAACACTCAAAACCAATTCCACCATTTTACTATTAACTTTGATATGAAATAATCATTCATTTTTATTTAATACCATTAAGCTCCTAGCTCTACCCTGAAATACCACAGAACAGCTTACTCCAAATGCATAGCAGTATATCTACTTGTGTATTGCTTTCCTCAGTTTTCAGCTGAGCCTAGCTATTTCAGTATAGACAAGCAGTAAAAACTGAAGTAATTAATTCTGAATTATTTAGCAATATCTGCTAATTTAACAATACTGGTATCTGATGTAGGTTCTACAAAAGGACCCACAGTGATACCACTTATTTACAAGACAACACATCACGCTTATCTTGGAAAGCAATTATAAAAGAAAAAATTCACACTAGATTACCTGCTTCTGAGGAAATGAAAATGCCTCCTTCCCAACTGTATGAAGAGCAACATGATGCTGGCCCTCCAAAATAAGCTGTTTGTTGTCTTCCACAACATATGCCTACAGAATATAATAAAGGCATTAGCAGACCAGAAACTATCATAAGCTTCATAACACAGAACTACTGACTCGCCCCCTAGTTTATATGGATAATTCTGTACTGTTCAAATCAAATGCTAGTAAAACATTCATTTTATGTGTATGCTTTTAATTTTGTAAGCACAAACAATGGCTGAAATTTAGTTACTGCTTCATATTTGCATTCTGGTAAATAAGACCCACTTCTTCAAACCTACAGTACTATGATAAAAGCAAGCATTACCAAATCTCTTGATAAAAGATTTAAGAATTTTCTGGTTTAAGAGAACTTTTAAGAACTGGATGCATCAAGTCACATAAAACTACTTAAGCACACTTACTACAGTAATGGCTATTAAGACTGCCTTTACTTCTTGACATCACTTCAGTTTCTTTTCTAACAGTGATATTTCATGGCCATATTACCACAAAGGTTCCATACATACCTTCCACAGTACAACAATGTTCAAATCCACTTCACTGCATCTTTGTATCAATCTCACCGTCTCATCAAATGATTGTTTCACAGCCCTTTGAGATGTGTAAGCATGAGACTGCACATGAGTTCTTTTAATTTCAGAGGACAAGCTTTGAAAAAAAAAGTCTGCACAAGGACTGGCTGAACTTATGATCTGCAAGATTAAATAAAATTAAAAGAGTGCTTTCAGAACAGGATGCAAGCTGACACAAGTTACTCTTAAAAGAGCTCATCACGTATTTCGTTTCTGTTACCTTGCTTTGCTTCCCCTTGCAAACCCCAGGATGCCACACATGTTGCTCTACCTACTGAGCTATGGTAACACAGGGAAACAGAGCTATAAATTACTCATACCCACTGAGACAATCTGCTTTTGGAGTAACTGCCTAGAAGGGAGGGCCTCATCCCCTCAATTAGAGAACATTTCCTTACAAGAATGCTGAACTTCATGCAGCTCATCCAACTTTAAAAATGCATCTGCCTGAGATCAGTAGTCTTAAATTTATATGCCTACAAAATGAAATGGCAGCAAGCATGTTTTCTTTGGCTTACAACAGTTGAATGTATATATGGAAAACCTACACACAGCATAAAATAAGCAACCTGACATCCACCTATCTAAACTATGCTAATGCAGATTTCTGATCTGATGCAAGTGGCCTACTTTCCTCAGGCTCTGGCAAAATATTTGCTGTACCAAGATCAATTGCTAAAAGGATTCTTTTTAGGCATACAGGTATTGTCTGAAGAAGATTAAAAGAGCATAGTAGTCTAGAATGTTAAGCTTTTAAGAAAGAAAATAGACTCCTTAAACTGACTGGAGTCTGCATTAGTAGTTTCAAAATTTGGTGTCTACAACCATTTTAAGTTTTCAGACTATTTTGAGAATTAGAAAAACCTGTAATTAGAATTTTTGAACTTTTTGGTAAAAATATAATTTAGAAAAATACAATTGAACAAGAATCTGATATCCACAGATCTCTACTAGAAAAACTAGAGGACTGGGAAATACTCAGCTTTCTGAAGAAATGTAAGAACTGCTCTGAAGAGTTAGAAAGAAAAGGAAAACATTAGCAAAAAAGTTCACATTGCAATGTGCTCCTGAATTATTTCAGAACTTAGAAATCCAGACCATCCACCATCCTATGCTACCTCTCTTTGAAAAACAAAACACCCCACAGGAAAAAAAAAGGGGGGCTAACCTTGAAGACCACCATTTTGGAATTCTCAAGTTTCTGGCAAACTCAGCTTCCTACTTAATAAAAGGCTTTCACTGGGATACTTTCACGTGACAGGGATGACTTGCACAAAGCAAAATCTACAGTTGCACGTGTTCACCTACCTGTTCATTTCCAAAGACAATGTCTGCAAATGTGTAGTTTCCTAAGGGATAAAAAAGGAAGGCATTGTTTCAGCATCATAAGATGACACAACTTCATCACACAGCATCCATGTAGTATTTTCTTTTAAACTTTAGAACAGAACGTACCTTCTGAGTTTTTGCATCTTACTGCTTTAAAGCATAACTTCGCTTTCTCTCTGCTAGCAAGTTTAGTATCTGAAAGAAAAAGGTTGCAAGATTGTTTTCACCTCCATTTCAACATAATCAGAGTCCCATCTCATTGCCCAAAAGTCTTTAAACTTCATAAAGAACACACTGATGCTAATCAAGAAGGATAACTAAATCAAGCAGAGCAACTGTACATGATAGTATAGATAATGAATTTTCTGTGACTGCATGGTAGTAAAGATGATGCATCTTCTCTGGACTCCTTCCATCTCCTTCTCGAATAGGAAGTGAGCCATAACACATAAAGGAAACACATAGAAAGAAATAAAGAACAGAAGACAAGAGATTCAGTTTATGACTGGATCACCCTCAATATTAATACAAGAGGAACACATTTCTAGACAAACTGAATACAATGTCAGCCTACATGTAACAATAACATTTGTTAGATACAAAAACAGCACTTTTTTCATCTGGGGTAGTTTGCAGGATACAGCACTAGCAACACTGGTATATTTCTAATAACTGAATAGAGCCCTTCTCAAATATACTGTTGATTCATTCAATTATTTATATCAGTGTTAAATTTAAAGGAACACACCTCTTGCAAAGTAAATTATCAGCCAACTCAGACATGGATTTCTCTACATCACTGAAATAATTTACCTCTAAGTTAAGCCTGTGCTTCACATTAATGAAGACTGAAAGTTATTTGTCAACATACTTTCCTTGAAACACTAATAAAAGAAAAGCTGCAGTAAGTCTGAAAAGGACAAAACATTTTAAGAAATTACTTATCCTGAAAGCCAAATTCATCTCCTTGTATGATTCTACTAACTACTTTTATCAGGCAGAAGCTGGACTCACCATCCTCTTAGTGATAAAGATACACACCTTTGTCTTCAGAGATGTTAACAGATTTTTGAAGCTTCCAGTGCTCGCTATTACTTGAAACTTGCACAATATGAAATTCTTTAACACCAGTCTCACTCTAAGGAAGAAACAAAAATTATGCCAAATAAGACCAATCACAATTGCAATATTCTACATTCCATAGTGGTCACTGTAAGGTGGCACTGTTAGAATCTTAATTTAATTGATTATTCACACCATCCATAATACAGAACTAAGGAGAGACAGGAAGACAATCAAGACCCACTGTAGTGTAAAAAAGTCCCAGCTCACAGCAGCTTCCAATTCCAGTACACAAAGCCACACAAAGAGGAAAGAAAGATCCCCAGAAAAGTAGCCACATGTTAATATTTTAGCTTAAGATTACTGTAATAAAGCCTACGCTTTTAACTCCAATGCAGAACTCTGTCTGCAAGGCCACTTAGTTTCCAAGATTATTTTAGGAATATTGCTAGGTCATAAACCTCAGGAATTCAATTTTTAATGTATTTCACATACACACACAATAAAAAGTAGCTTTTGGGGTTGGTTTCCTTTCCTAGGAAGAATGAGGTGATAGTGGAAAACTAAGTTTCACACAATGTTATATGTTAACATGTTAAATCCTTCATAAAACATTTTGTCCTGCTCAAAGAAGTGGACAACATTCATTTTAGTAGCTGAAGTGCACACACCTTTAAAACAAATTGACAAATCAGCTCAATGATTCCACTACCAGCTAAGTTTCTAGGAATTCTATAAACATAGCACTCAATTACCTTGCTTTGTCGTTGAAAAAATGGAAGCAGCTTTACCAGAGAAAGGAGTAAATTTAAATTAGAATGGAATGAAGAATTGAAATGTTTTTACCTGCTTTGCTATGTCAGCAGATCACAAAAGATATATCTGTAATTCGCTTGTATTTGCAAAAATACCTTTTAGAGTTTAATAATAAAATGTAAACACTGAAGCTTCCTCCAAGTTAGAGCTTAAACCTTGACTCCAAATCACCATTAAATCTACCAGTGTTTTCAATGAAAAGTTGCAGGGGACACAGGTTGTCTCATTCAGAATGATCCATGAAAAAAACTCATGAATTTGGAATAAAACTTAGTAAAATAAAAAGACTCCAAGCTACAGTACTGGAATTTCTTTAGGACTGAGATAGTTGTAGCAGACTTCTAGAGAGCTGAGATATAACTTCAAAGTTAGTACTCTCTTTCCAGAAGTAATTGGAATGATTAAGTATGCAAGGCATACTTAAGTATTTGCAAAGCTGCTGAAAAAAAAACAAACCACAACCAACAACAACAACTTGTCTTGGCTCTACTGCTGACATATATCTGCTGAGCTATTATTATTATTAGAACTTACAGTATTGATATTTTCTACATCCACAAACACCAACATATTGTCTCCTCTGCCTTCTTCATCTTCAAGTGCATTACTTCTGCAGACAGTAGCTCGAATATGAAGAGATCGACTGGTACAAATAACTGCCGTGTGCCTTAATACTCTATGACTGGAAAGGAAGAAGGAAAAAAATCATTTACTAAAAAGCATTTAGACAGAATACCACTGCATTCAACAAATTCCCCTGAGCTAAGAATCTTGGAAGTTTATTCCTAGAATCATCACTGCTCTACATTTTTCCAGACACATTCAATATCAAGGTCAGCAAGCTCTTTGAAAAAGTTGCTTTTCCTGTTTTATTTATGATGTGTAAATTCACATTCTTGGACACCATCAATACACCCAGGTTTTTCCCACAAGGAAGCTTTCCATTACCATAACTTGCACTTGGAAATGTTAGAGGTATCTAAAAATCTGATTTGCATTACCTACTAAATATGCTGGAAGAAAGGATAATCAGTGGTTTCCTAAACTCTACCTGACATAATGTCACAACCTACAGAATAAGCTTCTCCGTTTTGCAGTGTATCTTCAGACAGATACACAGATGTCTGCATGACACAAATAAAGCCTGTCTTCAGTCCACCACCAAAAAACCAAACAAACAAAAAACAAACAAAAAATATGTCCTAACACCTCATTTTCTTACTATGAACTCATATTGGAAATAATTTCAGTTCTCAAAAAAAGGAAGTAACATTGTAGGGGGAAAATTCCCTATTTCTATAGACTAGTTTAAAGCCAAAGTTAACTTCAGCATTTCAGAAGCTACAGAAAAATCTAAACAAGGGGTGCAGTGGCACAACTTTCAACACAATCAAGAATAACTTGCTGATCAACTCTCTTGACCATGTTTGACTTACTCTGCTTGAGTGTACCATATGAAGCAGCTTCATAGAATATGAACTTTGTTTCTTTCTCAGGGCTACCCTGGGAAAAAAGCTCCAGCCACAAGCAGGAATTCAGTCCATGTGACAAGCTCATCTGACCATCATCCTGAGTGTGTATAGAGACCAGGCGTGCTGGTTTTAGAGTTTATTCGTGCTGGGGCAGAGTTAATTTTCTTCACAGCAGATAGTATGTAGTAGGAGGCCACGTTTTAGATTTGTGCTGGAAAGAGTGTTGATAATCAGGGATGTTTTCCTAACTGCTGAGCAGTGCTTACACAGAGTCAAGGCCTTTTCTGCTTGTCACCTCACCAACAAGCAGCCTAGGAGTGCACAGGAAGTTGGGAAGGGACACTGTTGGGACAGCTGACCCCAGGTGACCAAAGGGATATTCCACACCATAAGACATCATGTTCAGCAATAAAACTAGAGGGAAGAAGGAGGAAGGGATGGCCTTCAGAATGATGGCATCTGTCTTCCCAAGTCACCATGATGCACGATGGAGCCCTGCTTCCCTGGAGATGGATGAGCACCTGCCTGACCATGGGGAGCAGTGAATTAATTTTTGTTTGCTGTGCCTGCATGCACAGTATTGGCTTTATCTATTAAACTGTTCTTAACTCAACCCCCAAATTTTCTCACTTTTACCCTTGCAGTTCTCACCTCCATTCCAGTGGAGGAGAGTGAGTGAGCAGCTAGTGAGGCTTAGATGCTGACAGGGGTTTAAATGGAAATTAGATCATATGGTAGAAAGACTGTTTACAATAGTAGGTAAAAGACCACTTTAACATCATCACATCAACTGAGAGAAATTAGTAAGATTTATATATATGTTTAAAATGTTTATCATGTGTCTAATAAGTATGATAGAAACATATAGCTAAAAACTTACCACATTTTTGAGTGTTTTTTAATACTTTCATAGTAAAACAAAAAGTTAATTTCGTGAACACCTTCTTCATCTGGTCCCCGTAACCACATAGGCAGCTGCACTGAAGCCCCAGGAAGAAGAATAGCATCAGGAAGTGGGACATGTATTACTTCAGGCTGACCTCCTGTGCCAACCCCAAAGTCCAGAGAAGAAGCTGAAGATAACAGTGCTGTACGCACAGAGGTAGGATCTGTCACAACAGTCTTGTAAGCGCTACAGTTTTCAGAAGCTGAAGGACTTAGTGGTGTTAGAACAGCAGTATTTCCACCAAAAGTAAAAAATTCTGGATGCTTGGACACAACCTTCAATGCAGTAAGGGGACACTTGCTTACATTCACAAATTCTACATATGCTTTTCTGATTTCTCCACAGAGAAGCCCCGTAGGAAAATTTATAAAGAACACCTGTATGGAAAAGAACAGGAGAAAAGAAAAATCTGAACACTGAGCCACATTACAAATGCACATGAAAACAACCTGTATTTTTAAACTGTTTTGCTCTCTACAGATTCCTGAGGAAGAAGTGGAGAGAGGTGCTAAACTCTTCTCCCTGGTGCCCAGTGATAGGACACATGGGAAAAGTTAAAAAAGCTGAGTCAGGGGGGTTCAGACTGAACACTAGGAAGCATTTCTATACTGAGAGGGTGATCAAACACTGCAAATGGGTCTCCTAGAAAAGTAGTCAATGCTCCATGCCTGCCATTTGTGAATCCCCTTAATGTGCTCTATCTTTTGATCAGCCCTGAAGTGGTCAGGTAGGTAGACTGGATGATCACTGTAGGCCCCTTCTGGCTGTAATATTCTATTCTATGGAGTCTTGTCATTGACCAGCCAGTCAGGCAATTTTAATGACCATAGTAAGGCAGGTCACTGTGTTTTAATTATCCAACTCAAAGAACTATGCCAGATGAATGGCAAGCAAACATAAAAAGCTTCTTTGCCTGCTCCCTCTCCCTTTGGAACTTGGTTACAAAAGCTATTGCCAACTAAAATTTCAAAGGGAATTTAGCAACTTCAGATGGATATTAATTTCAATACTTCAAGTTTCACTTGAAAAAAACACCCACAAAAATTTGGCACTGACAGAACAGATGTTAACTGGGAAGGTGTAGTCATTAGCAAAGTCTGAGACTTCATTGTTGGAATGTAAACTGCCAACAGAAAGTAGCCACATACCTCCAACAAAGGCATTTCTTCTGTAATAATGGGATCCAGACGTCGGTCAGGTCCATATTTAATTGATGTTTTTTCCTCTTTAGTGTTATTAAGTCGAGGCCCCTGGATTTCTAAATCTTGCCGTCCTCGTACAGATAAACCATTGGAAACAAACTTTCCTAGAACAATTTTTTGAAGTTTATTTTTCTTTTTAAAATAATTCCTTACTTTTTTTCTGTGAAGTGACCTAAAGCTCCCAACCCAATCTCAAAAATAATTTTGATTTTTCTGTTATTTGGCACATGTAGCATTCATCGATCAAGCAGCATGTCTGGCAAAGGACTATTCAAAGCTTACTGTCACACATAATGCATTGCAATTATGAGTTCAGACAGAGCCATGGCTGGGGACTTTCTGTGCCCTTTAATAGTTTGACTACAACTTGGAGGAAGAGGGGGAGGGTGTCCACAGAGCATGAAGGTGGTGTATTTATTCCCTTCTCCAATTTTTTTGCCAAACTGGAAAAGTCATCCCAATTATATCAGCCAAATTTAGATTGGGAATCTACACAAAGAATTTCAGTGAAACATTTAGACAAAAGATGAAACCTAACAAAGGGAAAAGACCCAGAAGAAATACAACCAGAAAAAGAATCAAAGTTGTTATACATACAACATGCATAGACGGAATACCTAAATTTTGATATTTCCTTTGTTTTTTTAATTCTCAGAATTCATCTTTTTTCAAAATTTCCACAGATTTAAAAGGAACAGTAAGTATGAGTTTTGCAGTGGTAACTTCCTTTCCCATGGGATTCCTACAGGTGGCAACTCATTTTTTTTCCTATTCCAGTTGTTTCCACAACCTTAGCTGAAGGAAGTCCTATCACAACAGTCAAACACTAAACACCAAAATTTAGTTCTGCTCTGCAGAAACTATGTCTCCCTCTACCATAGACATACAAGTTAAGGGAATAACACACTCACCTGTCTGTAATCCAATAGAAGGGTCTATCCCATCTAATGTCACAGCACCCTGAACAGTGCCAAGATTATAAACGACTCCCAGAATATGTAGCTCCCCTGTTTGATGGGGAAAGAGCTTTAGTCTTGCCTGTGGAGATACGTTAAATTTTTGTTGTTGTTGCTACTAGAAAAAAAGTATCATTACATTTAAACGTCCAATTGCTAATAACACAGCTACATTTACTTTACAGTGGTGCCAAATGTAACTGCATATAGTAACTACAGGTCATTTACTGGCTTCAAATTTTTCAAACTGAGAGATACTCATTACACTAGGAAAGAATCCTAAAATTTTAACAAAAATTAACTTTAAGAGGGAGAATCACCAAATGGCTGAAGTTGGAAAGGACCTCTGGAAGTCCTCTTGTCAAACTTGCCTGCTGAAGCCACATCCCCTAAAGCCAGCTGCCTAGAACCATGTTCAAATGTTTCTTTTAATTTCTGTAAGGATGAAGACTCTGCAGACTCTTGGACAGCCTGTGCTCAGTCACCATTCCAGTAAAAAACAACAACAAAAAAACCGCCAAGACAAACTAACAACAACAGAAAAACCTACAATAAACAACAACAAAAAACAACAAACCTAACAAAAAAAAAAAAACATATACCATTTCCTGATATTCATAGGGAGCTTCCTGTGTTTCAGTTTGTGCCCACTGTCTCTTTTGCTGTCACATTCTCCCTTCAGATATTTCTACACACTGATGAGATTCAGAAACCCCAGTATTTCATGTATCAGTAATGTCTTCTGTAAGTTAGGCATTCAGTTCAGATCATAACAAGCATGAACTCCATCATCATAAAATACAGTACTTACCACTTTAGTCTCCTCACTATTAATTAAAAATTCAGATATTGCTTCAGTTCCTATCATGTCAGCATCACACGTTCCCTAAAAAGAAGGAACTGCTTTTCAGATACTATGACTGCTAGGTAGAAAAACTGGTATAAATATTGCTTCCCACACCTTTCCTAAAGTTTAAGGGAGAAAAAGCATACAAATTTCAAACCACAGAAACTTAGGACCAGCAGGTCCTATATGCCTCACTTCTCTGGCTGTCTGAATTAAAGCAGCTAAAGAGTTCATTAAGCATTTACTCGAGATATAAGCTTAAAATTTGTTAGTATAAATTGGAACCATTCCAAATCAACTTCACTCATACTCACAGAAGTATTTATCATATCATTAGATTATCAGTTCAGACCAGAACAGAAGGGAAAACATATGGTAATCCTTGAGACTTAATTATATGAAACCATGTTTATATCTCAGGCAAACACTTAAAGCACCTTTAGAGATCACTATATTCCAAATACTATTGGCCAGAAAACCAAATTATTAAAGAATTTGTTGTAATATTCAGTATCAGTATATATTAAAACCTTAAAAATAATACAGTGAGAACAGTCCTTTAGAGGTTTTGGCAGCATTAGTTGAAGTGTTAATTTAAACAGTAGTAAATAGTTATTCTACAGAATTCAAAACATTCATTTTTAATACATTTTCACTTTTCAATTTTTCAGAACACACATTTCACTAAATACAGGACCTCCAGTACTTCAAGTAAGAAAAAGATATATGGCAATATATCTATCAAGACTGCAAGTCATTTCTGCTGACCAACCCTAACTCCATAGTTGTACTACACACACAATGAATTATGCACACACATTGGAATTCTATTGTACTACACACCCACTGGAATTATATTGCTGTGCATTAAAAGCTTTACAAAACTCACTTATAGTACCCTTGTTAAATTGGCTCCTTTGTGCCCTACACATCTAGGAAAATCTAAACAATGCATAAAGAAATTCAGTAGATACTAAAAAGATGAAACTTTCCTTACCAGTTCTTTTGTTTCTCCACCATGCTGTACACTTAAGTCTTTAGTTTGAAACTTCCACAGCAATGAAAGGTCAGTCAAAAGAAGTGGAACTTTCAGAGGGTTTCGGAAGGACACTTCTACAGTTATTGGTTCTATTAAAAAATGCAAGAAAATAATGACAACAGGCCATCCCCAACACAGTCTGAAGGTTCACCTAATTCAGAGTATTCTTGTGAAAACAGCTTGCACAAGAACACTGGTTTAAAATCAGAATAAATTTGTACAGGATTTTCTGTGTTACCTAACTCACTTTATTTTTGAAGTATATAAGTCTTAACCTTACCTTCTATCACAGCAAGTGGAAATTTGGAGTTATCTGAGTAGCGATTTAAGCAGAACTGTGTTGGTTGAAAGTTTGAAGGTATTACTCCTTTATTTATCACAGAAACAACCTGCTCTTCAAGTTCCTTCCACTGTTGAGATGATTCTGAGTCATACTCCTGATCCAAACTTACGTGTGTAGCTGCCTGCTTTTCACCTAGTAAAAATAAGGCAATCTTAGAAGATAGGGAACAGTGGCATGCAACAGTTGCAACAGAGCTGCACTAGCTAAGTGTTGTTAAAATATTTTAAGTTCATGGTCACTGTCAGTTTCATGTTAGAATTGATTAGACAGCAAATTGCAAGACAAGTTTGAAATACACACCTGGAAGACCATACTGGGGATAATTTGAGTATACTTTATCTGCAAAATGACATACTCAGATTAGAGATTATTTTTTACTATGGCAGACTACAGACTGACAGCATAGCCCTGCTTTATGCAAGAATTTCCACTCACCTTACTTTACATTCAGGAATCACAGTGTTTCAAACATTTAATTCAAGAGCAAGTTAACTGTAAAGCTAATTTCTAGCACTGGCACTAATATCTAGCATTTCCTAAAGCATTAATAATCCTTTTCACAAAGTTCATTACAGACTTGCATTGAGGCTTTCCAGCTCTGAAAAATACTGCAAGTCAGCACATCCACACATATGTGGATTTGATATTTACATAGCAAGTCTGAAAACATCTAGTAGATAATAAACTTAAGCTTTTGTTTTGAAATCTTATTTAAGAAGTTACTTTGTCACATTAGCTTTACATAATGAAAGATTTTTTTTTTTTTAATGACACTAATCCTTGCATATATTTTTGTTCCCTACATCAGGGGCCTCAATCGGGTTATGTAAGCTTTCTAACCTTCTGCTGGTCTTCGATCATGCCCAAAGAAAACACGGGTTGCTGAGCTGTTAATATATGGTAAAGGAAGCTGTGGTAAGGGACCATCAGGTGACAGCTGCGTTACATTCTGGAGGAAAACAGAGTCATGTCATTATCCTAATACATGATTCCATGCTGTACATTACTAGGACTGAACAATAAAGAAGCCAAGTTACAAACACTCAGTGCTTGAACAGACAGTGCTTTTAAGATACTTTGATAGCTGCTTCTGCTATATCAAATACTTCGAAGAAGTATTTTTTTTCTTTAAGAGTTTAAAGTTTGTGGAACGATTATGGAAAAAGTCTAATTTTAATCCCGCACTCTCTAATCACTACTATGGCTGCGTGGCCATTACAAGTTTTGAATCAAATAACTTAGAATTTGATAAGCTACCTTCACTACACCACCACCATTACACAAAACTCAACTCATCTCAGCTGTGGACTCAAATGCCAGCCTCAGGTAAGGTCTACCATAACTTAACAAACAGAAATATTGCTTACAAGTTTTAAAAGAGAGTAACTACCTACATGGCTGCAAACTGTATGGGAATATCAGCACTAAACACCCCATAATGTACATGGTGTACTACAATTCAGAACTACTCACAAACTTACAGACAAGTCAATGAGCCACTTCATCTAAAAAAAACCATATTAAGCAATGAAATTTGGTACGACATTAATGCCATGTACTTTATAATACCAGAACAGGTGACAGACCTACCTAGTCTTTATTAATGTTTACTAGCAAAAAGCCTCAACAATCATTCTAAATTGATCAAAACATACCAGATCAGCTTCATTTAAAAGAAATTGAACTATCACAAGTTGCAATTCAGCCATGAGGCTCAAAAGGAAGAGTTCATTTTACTGTAATAAACACACATAACAGAGTCACACTAATATTCATCAGTGGGAGTACACGTAATACACACACAAGATGAAAAGAATATTTGATTCTTTGAAGGCCACAGTAAACCATTAACACACTATCTAGATAAGAAAGCAACCCTGGAACAAAGCAGGTATGGCAGAGAATCATTTAATGACTTAATAGAAAATAACTGGTAATAAAATTACTGATTATTTGAGGAATGAAGATAAGCCATTTACCTTATAAACATAAAGATATTCTCGTAAAAAAGCTCCTTGCTGGGCTGGAGGTTGTTTACTATCATTGATCAAAATATGCCTGAAGGCAGACACTGCATTGTCAAGCTGACGAAGTGTAAAGGACTGGCGACCAATAGTGAAGTTAATGTGGTCTTCTGCAAGGGACCAGCCTTTCCCTTTGTAAACCTGCATGGCTTGACAATAGCAACGTAATGCATGTTTCTTCTGCAAGAAAAAAATATAACAAATAATCCCATTAAACACTCATTCTAAGTGTCATATTAGAAAGATTGAACAGCAAGTCAGAAAAGTTACTCAAGTTTTTACCACCAATCTCACCACGCTAAATATAATATTTGCAGACCTATACCTCATAGCAGCTGGTCAATATTAATCTAAGCAGTGAAGTGTTGGTTCCCACAATACAGAGCTTAGCCTACAAGTTAAGTTCATGTTTTCAAAGGCTAGTGTAAAAGTCAGTAAGTAAAAAAAGCAATTAACAAGAGAAGACTACTTTTGAAATAGTGTTCTGCTCTGTTTTTAGACAGACTGCTGGAGCCTACAGAGCTCTACTGCCAAGCCTCAAAACAGAAGCTAAATTTAAACATTTTTCATTTCACTCCTTTAACTGAATTTTACTCAAATAAAGCCTCAGATTTCACTGTGCATAAAATTGAGACCAAGAAATGAAAATACACGTCACTTAAATTTCAGGTCAGTGATCTTCTGTGTTACTTCAAATACAGAAGTAAAACACTATGCTGATCAATGCAGAAGTCACTTTCAGAAGGTCACAGTGCTGAGTGTTTCCAACTCATACGAAAGCATCATAAGCCAAAAATCTTTTTTCCAGAGTAATGACACATTTAACATGCAGGTATCAAATGCTAGGCATATTTTCCAAGCAGAAAGATAATCCTTACCTGGCCTGCTTTACTAAACCTATGTCCAGCCAATATCATATGAAACGCAAACTTTCTAACCATGGGACTTTTCATGTTTATAAAGCAATGGGCTGCCTGCTCCAACAGAAGCGCGCTGCGAAGATCTGAATCCTATTTAAAAGCAAAAAGGAAAATTAGCCTCAAAGATGAACACAAACAAAAATAACTGTGGCCTTGTTTTAATGCTAACAGGGACAGTAAGGTGTAACAGTGCTGCGAAGCTGAAAATTCTTTTATATACAAACACTTCTGTAAATGGATGCATATAAAAGAAACCAAGACTAAAACTATTTTTCACTTCGTTAGGTATATACGATTCAATACCAAACACTTTGATATATGAAGATCTCCACTGGAAAAAAATACCAGTCTGTTTCAGTATCAGTGACAAAACAAATATTTTCTGCTTTTTTACTTAGGCTATGGCTTCTAACTCTTGTTATCACCTCTGAAATATTCTGCTACCCTTTTCCCTCCCTCCTCTTGCAGATACTAAGGCTAGGAAAGAAAATAAGACCTTTAAGAGTATGAAGGAAACATAGAGGGAGTAATGGAACTCAGTGAATTTTTATTACAAGAAACAGGATGATTTCTTAATAACATACAATTCCTTATTATTACCCTCTTCTCATGTCAAGACACAGCTGTATTAATTTCACCAATAGGAACAGATTCTAACTTGATTTTACCACAACTGAACTCCATGCTATCAGTGATGTTCAAGTATGTGTTTGGACTACAAATATACTGAGACACCTATATCATATCCCGTGAAAATTTTCCTTACAACTGCCAAAAATACAACCAGCACGCTACACATGACAAAGTTAAACAATTTTGAGAAGCCAATTTTATTTAAATTCTTTCCTTAAATTACTTACACTGCTCACATAAATTCTGGTAGCAAGCGTTAGCTGAAAGAGCAAAAATGACGCTACAAAGATACTTGAAACATACAGAAATACACAAATTCTTCCAAGTTTAATTTTTCCTAGGAAAAGTCTCAGAAGCATCACATTCGGTGCAGCAGGCCAGCAACCCAGAACTAACTGCCAGTTAGTCTTTCTTCTCAAGCTACACAGAAGACCCTCTGCTATTACTGGTATTACATTTGTTTCACTCTGTTTCAAGCAAGCCTTTCTGGGCTGTTAGAAGCCAATTCCATACTTAATTTCAACTAATTAGTATTACAAAAGTGTTCAAAATAGCTTTCATTTACACTGCAAAATTCTACTGATTTGTAACAGCTGAGCTACAGTAACACCACAGTTACTTAGACTAGAAAACTTCTGATTATATGTGGGATAGTATCCCCCATTGCAGCTCTGGCAAGCCATGCTAATACTTAACACCCAAGTTCTTAAATTGAAAGTATGCCATAGAAGAGCTAAACAGATGCTAAGAAAATTCATTGTAAAGCCAAAGATAGCAAATGCACATTTAGTTTGTTTAAAGAGGTCAAGACAGTCAGTTGACTAGAAAGAAAGAGTAATCGTACTCATTTCTTCCCTTGCAGTGTAAACGGAGTTTTCCTCACTTCATGCTTTATTACTGTCTCATTTGCTACCTTTGGCTAGAAAATATTACAAGACAAGAGTTAGAATGTAACCTAGAAGTGCTTGGGTAAATAAACAAACAGGGCAAGTATGGAAGGAGCTACAAAGTGTTTACCTCGCTGGTTAAACGAATCAGAAGAGCAGCTGCCTCTGAATATTTGCTTTGACTTTTTAAGATTTCAGCACTAAGTAGCACACAGCGTTCAGCCAGAACCATGTTCCTAAAGCAAAACCAGAAACATTAATAAATATTTATCATATTAAGCCCTGGAAAACCTTTCAGCTCAAATCTGACACACTTTCTCCATATCACAGATGGATGTCCTGTTGTTTATCCTTAAAACGTATGAAAGTTTAGCTCCTGCAAAACAGCCACATAGACTGACACATTAAGTGTATTATCCTACTACAATCAGCTTTTCAAAAGTCAAAGCTGGAAAGCACTTTTGAGGAAACTATTGTATTTATAAATATACCAACTAGAGTAATAACAACTAAATGATCTGATAATCAAATCCAACAGCCAGAAACAACAACAACCGTGTTGACCTTCACAGAATCATAGAATGGTTTAGGTTGGAAGGGACTTTCAAGATCACCTAGTTCCAAACCCCCTATATGGGCAGGGATACCTTTCCCCTAGACCAGGTTACTCAAGGCCCCATACAACCTGGTCTTGAACGCTTCCAGGCAGGGGGCAAACCTTAGTTGGCATCAGATGTTCACTAAGCTGCTCAATAACACCCCCTCCTTAGCAAGACAGGGGAAGAAAACTGTATTTAAAAGCCCATGTGCTGATGCCAAGGACAGGGAGCTCAATCAAGTACTGTCACAGGCAAAACAGACTTGGTTTGGGGAAGATTGACTTAATTTATTGCCAGTTAATAACAGAATAGGGTAGTGATAAATAAAACCAAAACTGTAACACTTTCCCTGAACTCCTTCCTAGGCTCAGTTTTACTCCCAGCTCTTCTACCTTCTCCTTCCAAGTGGGGCAAGGTGACAGATAAAAGTAAAGTCAGTTCATAACATTTCACCCCTGCTGCTCCTTCCTCCTCATGCCCTTCCTCTGCTCCAGTGTGGGATCCCTCCCACAGACACAGTTCTCAAATTGCTCCAGTATGGGTCCTTTCCATGGAGTACAGTCCCTCAGGAACAGATTGTTCCAGCGCAGGTCTGGATCCCAGCTCCTGAGAGAAACCTACTCTGGCATAGGCTTTCCAAAGGCTGCAGCTTCCTTCAAAGCACATTGACCTGGCTTTGACAATGGGCCTTCCATGAGCTGCAGTGCCTGCTCCACTGTGATCCTCCATGGGTTGCAGGGGGACAACCTGTTTCACCACAGTATTCTCCACAGGCTGCAGGGAAGCACCTCCTTCCCCTCCTTCCTCACTGACCTTGGTGTCTGCAGGCTTGTTTCTCTTATTTTCTCACTCCTCTCTCACAGACACTGCACAGCAATTTTGACATTTCTTCAGAATCTTACCATAGAAGCACAACAAGCACTGCCAAAAGGCTCAGTTTTGGGCAGCAGAAGGTTCATTCTGAAGCTGGGTGAAAACTGTCTTTGCCCAATATGGGAGCATCTCCTACTGTCTTTTCACTGATCCCTGCAGTCACCCCACCACCAAAGTCTTACCAGGTAAATCCAGTATGAAAGCGTAGTAAGAATGGTACAGATCCCCTTCCATGTTAGCCTAGATAAACTAACACATCTTATTCTTTAAAAGGTTACTGCTATTTTGTGATCTTTCAGTCATCTGGCTCTATCACTGTGCAGTACAAGAAAGATAAGCCACCAGGTCTTTCATTAATCAGTTTTGAAAGTAAACAACATACTTGCAGATATCTCGATAGGTTTGAATTGCTGTTTCCATATAATGAGCAGGATATGGTCTAGGAGCTCCAGGCTGGAGAAAAGCTGATACTGCTGCCATTTCCTACAACAGAAATTCAGTACTGTTGCTGTAGAGTTTTTTCACAAATTGTAAACCTCAAAATGCTGAGAAACACATTTCAACAGCTACTAGTTTACGATCTTCCTCTTATCAGTTACTGGCACATAGAAGTGCACCAAACACATTAACTGATAAAGGGTTTAATACAATAGCTTACTCATGGCTCTGCTTGTAATTAACCAGCCAGCAGCAAGATGTTGGACACCATGATCTTAAGGTCTTTTCTAACCAGAACAGTTATGTGAAGAAGTACATACACCCACAGACGTGTTTTCAGTTGATAGTACACCCAGCATTAGGCAGAAGTATTGATTCAGTACTTTATGAGTCCAAGAGACAACTTCCTATTGCAGGAACAATCTTTCTGATGAAATAGTTCTACCATCTCTTTTAAGATGAGAACTGTTTTGTGAGTTTTGCTTAAAAGAAGCTACATTCTCAGCTTCAAAAGAAAATGTAGTAAACATGCACTCTGAAATTTTCCTCCTTTCCTTATGAGCTGAAGATAGAATAGCAAAGTTTTTCTGCAGTAAGTAAAGACTAAGATTTGTAGCTTGCAAAGATTCATAATTAAGACCTCTACAAACTGTTTGATAAGAAATTAAGGTAACTTAATTATCCAGATTACCATACATAGAGCAACAGCCTATACCACAAAAATACACACAAAGATTTTTACATCAAATGGAACAGTATACAAGACTGCTTCTGTAGCTCTACAAAGTAAATTTTCAAATTTAATCAGAGTAACCAAACTAAAATCTGCAAAACATAGCTTATTTTTCCCCAGTGTTCCATTTTATCTTAGTCACATAGATCTCACAAGAAATTTTGGAATTAGTATGTTTTTCCAGAAAAGCTCAGCAATGACATACTCAAACTATATCCCCTCAAAAGTCTTAACCAAAATAAATTGTACTATATAGTGATATCATCTTGACTTCCTGGCAAATAAGTATTTTACCAAAGTCTAAAACAGACTGTATAAAATTATTTCACACTTGTTTTTGAGTTATCAGACTACAAGTTTAAAGATCTGTTTTGCTGGAAGTTGCATTCTAGATATTCTCCTTTCCATATTTCACATTTTAAGAATTAACTCTTAAATTTTATTCACACCTTTTTTCCCTTCATAAAGCAGCAGCCAATAGATTTGAGAATACTTCATGATTTGCTAAAGTTATGCAGCAAATTTGGCAAGACTCTTAAAAACTTGTAGGTGGAGAGAAGAGATTGCATTTTGTTACCTTCAGAAAAATATTAGAGATTATTAGGAAAAGTTCACAAGATGTGTATGTTATGTGAAGTACCAACCAGTGCTCCAGCTGCATAAAGCATTGCCTGATCATTTAAGAAGTCTTTCTTTGCTGTATGGTAACAGCTATATGCAAGTTCATAGTGTTGCACCAAAAAGCACAAGTCTGCCATTTTCCGGATTTGAAGCTCTGGTGCTTCTGGTGGATACCTATAAATACAAATATTTAAATTCAAAGTCATAATTTTAATAAATAGAGCAAGACATGCTCTATAAAGTCTTCCCCTCATATCTGAACTTCTATTCACAAATTGTTTCAGCCTTACCAAAAAAAACAGCTAAGAAAACTGAAGCTGCTTCCTCTCTGACACACATAACTTGGTTTCACACCCTACTTTCCTGTTAACAAAATTCACTGTTCCACTAGCATTCAAAGCAGTAATTCCTCTTAGCCAAGAGATAGTGGAAAAAAAGTATGCAGCTATCACCAAAATTGCTCAGTAAGATTAACTGCTAGAGCTACGCAGAGATGCAGAAAAAGGGGGGGAAAAAGTAAGACTTTAACTGTGCACCTAGCTGCAGTTGTGATCTCTCCCCATTTCTCTATAAAAGAACAAACTCACTAGAAAAACTACGTCCTATGCCGAAACACCAGGTAAGCTCCTGTCCTCTGCAAGCATAGATCTACCTTTTGGCTAGTCAAACATATATAAAAACCTTTGGTGATAAGATCAAATACATTGTCAAAGACACCTGTTAGTCCAACTTTGCAGAAAGCAAACCAGGCTAGCAGTTTCAATATAGAAACTTGAAATTACAAATATTTTTATTATGAATCCAAAGACACACAACATAGACATTTAAATCTGCTTGAAAGGGTCAGGGACATTAATCCATGTAGGTAATGTCCAAAACCTATTTAGATTTCTCTGGTTAAGACATACTTGAAAAGTGTGCTTTTCATTATATATCCTCATTCATAGAGGGAAAGAAAAAAAAAAAAAAAAAAAAAAATCACAAAGCATACAGGGTGAATATTCTGGTAAAATTTAAGAACTGGTTTTAGTGTAAAATGCAGGTGCAGAAATTATGAAATTCCCCTTAATTTAGCTCTCAAATGCACTTGCAAAAGCACTATGCTTAACACTGGACTGCAGTAAATTACACAATTACATAAAACACCTATAAACAGTGTTTGGCATATGTAAGAAAAAAACTTGTCCTTACAGGAGACCATAGCTTCTTTTTATTTCTATTACTCTTAAAAATGTACATTCTTTGTAACTTAAAGCTTCACTGTACATGGCAGATGGCTCAGTAAAGTTTCTTTTGCCCCCCTTTTTTTTAATTTCTGCTACTCCTTTACGATTTCTCCAATTCAATTTTTTTAAGATATTGTTGATTTAGTTCACTTCTCAGAACACCATCCAAAAAATACAGGCATTCCCTCCCCAAAAAACAGTACATTTTCTGCTTACATCTAAATGTAAGGACTGAAATTACTTACAGCAAACCAGAAGTATTCTTCAGTTCATTTATACTTTTCTCCGGAACCTTGCTGCCACTAAACCATTTTTTAGTAGCAGAAAACAGTGATCGACTCAAGCCCTTCCTGGATATTAACTGCAAAAAGACACCAGATCAGAGCACTACATTGCAAGAGAGAAACTAAGTTAAACTAATCTAAAAAAGTAAGTTTTATTCAGTCTAAATTCTTTTTTTTCCATAAGCCAATAAAAAAATAATCCAACTTCTTCAGGATTAACTATTAGCAATAAAAAAGAAGTTGTGAGTCATATATTTATTTATTTCAGACAGATGAGTTTCATTATTGCTTTTGTAAACTGCAGATATCTCAATCCTAAAAACTGACACATGATGCATCTGTTGGAAATAACAGAATATCTATCTTCTGGTATATGCCCAACCTAAAATCTAGACTCTAGGCTAAATACACCCTTCAAGAGAAAACACTCTCCCCATCATGACCCACATAAAGCATTATTACATTGCAAACATCAATTTCAAGTGTCAAGGGCAGTAATCATACCTGCAAGGTTACAAAACTTTTATTCTTTTAGAGAGCATTCACTAAAGAGGAAACTTCCAAAGGGAATTATCATTCTTTTTATCTAAGACAAATTGCATCTTTTTTTAAAGATAATTTTAAAAATTGTAACATCATGCTTTTCTTACCATTACTAGGAATGCATTATTATATACCTAAAGTGTGACAGCCTTATTATTAGGAATGTGCTTTTTTTGATTCTTCATAAAGCTTTCCAAGTGTAAGCATGGTCAGCATATATCAACTCCCATGAGTCAATCCAGGGAGAGAGTATTCTTTTCTGTATATAATACTAAGTATCAAAACCCCTCATACTTAAAACTATATGGACAAGTCAAACTTAACACATGCATATTAATTATCACACTTTCAGAAAATCCTAGATTAAAAGAAAAATACTCAGTTGCTAAAAAACACCAAGATCAAACCAGAACTGAATTACTTAGGGTGTCCATGCATTTCTTCCCTCTCTCAGAAAGTAGCAATTAAGTATGCAGCTTATATGCAGACAGCTATTGAAGAAAATACATTTCTCAACTTTAGTTCTGTATCCTAATGTTGAAATAGAAGAAGTACATTTTGTTTCCCATGCCAGAATTGCCCAGAAGCATAGAATAGTAAGATTTTATGAGCAAAGACAGATATCCTTGATAACAGTTCACAGGCTTTCACCAAGAAGCCACGTCACACCTATGCTCTGTTGTTATAAATTGGTTTTTGCTCTGGTTTAGTATTTAACAGACAAATTGAGCAAAAATTGTAATTTCCAGGTATTCTCTTAAATTTATTTACAGTTTTCAATGAGATCATTGAATTATTGGCTGCAGAAGAAACCAGTCATTTCAAAACAGATTTTTGGCTAACTGGATTTACACCCCAATTGTTTTTTCCTATGTCAGAAAGCTAAGAGTAAACTGACCTGATCATTAAGTTGCCGAATTGTCTTCTCTATATGTGGCAAAAGTCCCCTAAACGTGAATTCCTGTATGAACTGTCGAATCCGATCATGATCTGTGAGTGTTAAACAAGCACCATGTGGTGTTCCAGCATTTGATTTCTTTGAGTCTTGCGCTGATGGAGAAGCCTTCATGTAATCAGTTGTATCCAAACTGCTGCTGGGATGATCCAGTTGAAGGGGATGAGTCTTGAAGTTATTTGACAGGCCATCTATTGCAAGACAGAAACAAAAACTCCAGTCAGTAGAAAGTTACTTTAAAATGACATTTTAAATACAAAATGTTTATTAACCTACTTTAAACGCCTCCTTACTCAGAACTCCATTAAACAAAGCTATTTCACCAGTTATTCTGCACTACAAAGCAATGCTGAGCAGGTAGCAGCAGAGTGCTACCCAAACCCCATTGTTCCTGAAATTCTTCAGAAAGCTAAGGGAATCTCAGGAACTACAACATAGCTAATGAAGTAAGTTTTTTGTTCTTAACTACAGTGCAAAGAACCCCCAGGTATCACCAACATTGAAAATATTAAGTCAATATTCATAAGTTTGAAATAAAGCTCCACTGGATCCATTCACTCTCTTCTATTTCTATTTTAAGATCAAAAAAGCAAACTCATTTTCCACACCCTTCTGAGAAATCACATTATACAACAAGTTCCTCCAAAGTCTTAGTCCAGTGAAATCAACTGCTAACAACTATTGCATCTAGCTGTCCAAAATAGACAGACACTGCTTCACTCTAAGATTTAAATAATTCTTTTATTTATTAATTCCTTTCTATACAAGAAAATCAGCATGCTTTATCCGCCGCCAGCTAGTACTGTGCAAAGCTGAGCTGTGAAAGCAAATCCTTTTAAGAAATTTTACCCATGAAATATAAAGCTGAGTATGCAAAGTTCAAACAGCAATTTGCAGGCTACATCTGGGCTGTAAGGCCCTGGAAAACCACTTTTTTAGGCATGTGCAGGCGCCCCACCCTACATATGCTAGGTCTCACCATGCTTTTTGTTATGTCTGAAGGATATCAGCTGAGTCAGGTCAGGCAGCATAAGGTACCTCAACTTCTTCACTATTTGATAAGCTCCTCACCTGAATCCTACACAGCTGCCTTAAAAATATTTTTTTAAAATAAGGCCATGCATTAATTTGCACTCAATTTTATTTAGTGTCCTCTGCTATTCACAATTTCAGTTGCATGGTAAGCTCTTCCAGTCACCTTACTCTGCAAGTTGTTTTTCTGTCATTTTCAGATTTAAAAAAAAAACAAACAAAAAACCACCAAAACACACTTCAGCTTCCAAGCTATATCAGGGCACACTATCAGGAACTTTTCTTAATAATAAAAGTAACCCTTTAATCCTGTTACTTTTTATTAATTGTCAGGGTTTGCAGACTCTGTGCTTCATCTTACAAAAGATAAACCAAATGCACCAACAGCTATCTACCAAATGCCACTAATCCAGTAGATCAGCTCCACAGCATTTTTCTTGTGGACACAAGGTTACATTATGTTGGAGTATTTTAAAAAATTATTACTCTGAACTCCCTAAAAAAAAAAAAAAAAAATCAAACCCAACCAAACACTCAAGACCTTAATGCCCAAGACATGAGACAGCTCTATAAATGTTATCACAACTATGTTTTGATAGGAGTTTTTAAAAATACCTTTAATTTCACTGTCTAGGCCATCAGATATCAAGTGATCAGTATTCTTGTTTGAAATGACATTATAAGAACAATCATCATAGCAATCCTACCAGAAAAAGAAAATAGGGGGGGAAAAAGTCAGAATTACAAGGATACTGAAGCACACACAGAAGTCAATCAACAAAAGCTGTCAAATATAACACCACCTAACTGAATCATTAAGAAACCATGTTTGTTTGTATTTATTCATTTCTTAAGTAGCTTTTGAGTCTTTAAGAACCTGACCTGCTGTAAAGATCAAAGTTGTATTCCCCAACAAATGAAAATTAATAAAAATTAAAGTAGAAAGCTACTATGAACAGGACAGCTCTGAGGCTATTTTTATCAGTGCACAAAGCACAAGTCTATTATTTCAGTGTCTATTTCAGACAGTCTAGGTTTCAGCACTCCTTACTGTCAATTTAGGTAGCCTACAGGACAGTTCTTTGAAAAAGAACTCATTCCCTCAAAAGTTGTAGCTATGTTAGAGGTATCTTGACTTATTAGCCAATTCTGTAGAAACACATACATATGCACCTATAAATAGCTTTTAAATTGCTTTTTACTGTAATACCTGGTTCTGGATATTGTTTTTCTGAAGGTACTGACTCCAAGGATCTGGTATCTGCTCATCTGTTCCTCTATTAGACACCCGAGAATTTATTTTCAGCAAATAGCAGCCCTGAGTTCCATACCTCTGTTTCATTTCTTCATAAATGGAGTCAGCTCTGAAAAAATGAAACAACATTTATCCTGTCTTCATATCAAGTCAATTCTATTTTTAAGTAGTACCACAACAAACTATTTTATAGTATTATCCATAGAGACACTCAGAGGGAAAATTCTCCTATTTTTAAAACTAGTCCTTTATGTAAGAGTAAAAATGAAAATCTTTAATAATTAATTCAGCAAGCTAGAAAAGAAAGCATCTACCTCAAGAATCAAGGACTGATTATTTTCATTCTATTTCATTATGCCTTGGTAATAGTCATTATAGTTGATGGATTCTGTTGTATGTCTAACCTCAAAAGAATTTACAACCACATTTCAGTCAAAGAATTCACCTGAAAGCTCAATGAAGGCAGAATACTTACCTTTGTTCTTCTCCTGAACTTACATCATGGAGTAACACATAGTACTTGAGAGTGTTTGGTATGAACCACTTGGGATACAAGTATTCACTACTGTGCTGAATTCTGTGTTGCTCTTGAGACAACTTCAAAAATTGCTCCACAGGCTCTGGTTCACTAGAAGAAACTACAAGCATACCTAAATTCATGTTAAGGATATTCACCAAAAGAACCCAGGAGCAATTGCTATCCATATAATAAAATAGCAAAGTTTCAGCTTTCAAGGAGAAGTGGGACTATAAGGTATCACCTGAGCAACAGTAAGAGCCAGTATTCATAAACACAGAAACATCTGAACAAAAAGCAGCATTCATGTTTTTACCTCAATGCAACTAAGCAATCATTAATAAGGAACATCCTGCTCTGCTACCTCTATTCACCAAATCAAACAGGATAATTCAGAGAAGCCAGAATGGTGGCTGCACTGTAAATGTTACTAAAATTTAGAAGTCAAAGGCCAGAATCAGTATTTTGCCAATTTAATTATACACAAATGTTTCTCTCAAATGGTTACTAAAATATACCTATTCCACCATACTGAAATTATAACATACAGGAAGGAGCTAGGAACAGAGTAGGTGTTACAAAATCTGCTGCATTATAATTATTATGAAGCTAAACAGCAGCTACAGCACATAACAGTGCAAATTTTTATTTTCCCTGCAGAAAACAAAATCAGGCTTAATTTTTGGTAAAATAAGAAAAACAAACCAAACAAAAAACAAAACAAAAAAAACAAACAAACAAAAAAACACACCACATACACACACACACACACAAAAAAAACCCCACAAAAAACAAAAAAACAAACAAACAAAAAAAACAAAAAAACAAACAAACAAAAAAAACAAAAAAACAAACAAACAAAACAAACAAACAAAACAAACAAACAAAACAAACAAACAAAACAAACAAACAAAACAAACAAACAAAAAAACAAACAAAAAAAACAAACAAAAAAAACAAACAAAAAAAACAAACAAAAAAAACAAACAAAAAAAACAAACAAAAAAAACAAACAAAAAAAACAAACAAAAAAAACAAACAAAAAAACAAACAAAAAAAACAAACAAAACAAACAAACAAAACAAACAAACAAAACAACAAACAAAACAACAAACAAAACAACAAACAAAACAACAAACAAAACAACAAACAAAACAACAAACAAAAAAAAAAACAAACAAAAAAAAAACAAACAAAAAAAAAACAAACAAAAAAAACAAACAAAAAAAAACCACACAACAACCACCCAAACATTTGGGCATCCTTCTTTTTGTCCAAAATAGCTCAAAGTTCACCAGTTTTCCAAAACAACCTCTCCAACCTCCTCCCTCTACCTGCTAGAAGAAGCCATAAAAAGCAGGTGGTGCATCCCAAACACATAAGCCTCTTCTGTACATAAGGAACAGTCAACAGGTACCTAAAAAGCTATAGCAGAAAGTAGCTCAGATAAGGAAGTTCAGTTTACAGGTATTACCTTAGAGTTCAGTTTGACACAAGGTATGGTTTAAAAATATTTAACCACAAAGAAAACCCTAAGTCCCTTAACAAAATAAGCAACACATGTGAGTGCAACACATGTGAGTGCAACACATGTGAGTGCAACACATGTGAGTGCAACACATGTGAGTGCAACACATGTTGAAAAAAGACATATTTCAAATCATAGTGGCAAAAAGAATTATCATAAAATTTCAATATCTCCTGTGTTACACTTCTGCAGCCAGATGTAACAGCCTTCACCAGACAGGTAGCACTCAAAGGATACAAGCAACATAGTGGTTTAAGAATTCATGATCTGATGCAAGCATGGACTGAAGGAAGCACTCTCTGTAAGACTCAAACCAAGGAGTAGTAGCTGAAATATACAATAAAAGAGGACAAGTCAATATTCAGGAAAACTTCAGTTTACTCATTTATGAAAAGGAAATATGAAAGACTACCCCTAAAAGTAAAGCTTGCAAACTCTGACAAGGTTTGCAAGGCAGACCAAAGAAGAGGAGGGAGTGGGGGGAAAGCAGTCAGAGGAGAAAGCATCTAAAATACACAGAAGTGAGAGAAATAGTAATACTTAAACACTGTGAAACTGAATAGTATCTTAAACATCAACCTCCCCACTATTGTAGGCTCATATGTATTAAGTCCTTGTTAAAGTAACTCCTCCACACCATCCCCTTAAATACACTCTTAGGAAAGAAAAAAAAAACTCTATCAGTCACTGAACTTGCTTTGGCTAAGGATGTAAGAATTTCCCAAGAAGTAAAATTAATATCTGAGTAGGCAGAGGAACTAAGGTTTCTCAAAACACTACCTTGACAGTTTGTCTAAAGCTTTTTGAAAGCATTGTGACTTGGCTTGACAGTGGTCCCCTTCCTCTGCCCTGCTAAAATGCACAGGTCAGCTGGCCACGCAGAGATCCAAAAAACTAAAAGCTCAGATCTGAGTTGTACCATTAATGCCTCCCCGTGTTAACCTGCCATGTTCAAATGCCCTTTTACAACAGGGATTTCATTTTATTAAGAGTAACAACTCATGGGAACCAAGGACATCCAGAACACCTAAACAACATGAACTTAATCTTGTCCATTTCTCTCCACTCCAACTACCAGTCTAGCAATGAAGTATTATTTCTATTTTCAAGCCTGTTTCATTTCAGTTCTACAGCTGCTTCCCTTGAGTGGAAAAAAGATCCCAGAGCAAAATCAATCCTCTTCTGATAACCTGATTTCACTCTGAAGTGAGCTGGAATCCATTATAAACTCAACCACAAACTAGAAAACAATAACTAGTACAGAAAATAAAATACATTAATAAGAAATCCTGAAGAAATTTGTTTTCTTTATATGCCCCAAAGAAAGCAATTCCTTGATTTAACTCGCATATTTCTAATGCTTTACAAACTTCCCCAACTCCAAAAAAAAGCATCAACAACTAAAAATATCACCTTGATTTCTCAGCCAACTTTAGGAAATTGTTTCATTTTTATGTTAAGTTACCTCCTAGTCCATTAAGTTAATATAAAATTTTAAAAATGCATCATCAGGCTACCCTACAACTTCACCCACATAGGAGTCTGTTGCAGTCACACTTTGTAATTGAGCAGTCAGTGCAACTCACAGGAAAAGATGAGCAGAAGGCAAACTTCTAGCTTTCAATTATAGCCCTTCTAGCAACTGCTCTCCGGGAGCTCACTTGGGGTATAAAACACTCTTGGCTTTACTAAGTCCTATATGTAAATATGCCAATTATTTAAATCAAGGAAAACAGAGCTTGTTATTGAAAACAAGCCATGAGAAAGTAATTTATATGCATATTTTTCACAGGTATAACAAAGCCTGGTAGTAACTCAGGTTAAAACCAAACTATGTTAAGTTATTTCAGGTAGAAATTTAAACTGCATCTTTGTTTCAAGCACTGTTTTCAGTTTTCCATGATTTACGGATGAAACATAGCAAAAAAAGTTGGTTTTTTTTTTTAATCTGACCCAGCTACAAACAGGAAAGTAATATTTTGGTTTATGTAGTGGGTTGGTGTTTTTTTTCTTTCCCTCTCCCTTTTCAATCAGCCTATTAAGAACTTCAGAAATGGCTACGAAGGCAACCAGATTCCCTCTATAGAACCACAACACACATTAACAGTGTTCACTCAAAAGAATTTACAAGACTGTAATAATTTATAGCAGATATCTAAAATATCAAACACACACTATGTTCAAAACTAAAACAGTATCTGGAAAAAAATTTAGATTTAGCATTTCATGTTATAGTATTACATAGCAACACTGTCATTCAGATACACAAAGAAGCATATCTTGCATTTTTCCAGTAGTATGTTTCTAGTACATTAAACTTTAGGCAAGCTTCTTACTGTGTTCAGAAATTGGCAAGAAAAAAATTTGGTAAGTAATATTTGTACATAACAGCTTAACAATAAGAAGTCTACTTCATGATGTTTTGTAATTTTTAGCTGTGTGGCTAACAAAGATGAACAGACACTCTTGATAAGATAGCTATTACTACCTAAAAGCATAGACTTTGCTAATATCTGAAAACCACGAAAATCTGGCTCTTACAGACCACAACACATAGCATCACTTAAGTTGAGAGGTCAATAACCAATGGGAGCAATAAGTTTTATAAACTAGATGAAAATGTATTAAGGGGTTTGTGGGGTTTTTTGTTGTTGTCTTTTCTAAGAGTCATACTCCAGAAAGAATATCAGTATAGCAGAGACACATGCTCAGCACTTCAGTGGCAATTTGAAAAGCACAATCATCCCCTGAAAAGGAAGTTCTAGGAAGAACATAGCGACAGTTCCATCGAGTCAAACAAGGAAGTGCTTTTACAGCATCAAGTAATTTACCACCACCACTATACACATAGTGACTCTGCAGAAAGACCAAGCAATTTAGATTAAGGGGTAGAAAAGTGACTAAAAGAAAAATTAAACCACCATCACCAACAATTCTTGATTGGGGGGAAAAATGGAGGAACACACATCTACGCCAAGAGAAGTGCTAAACAGTTGTAGCAGATGGCAAGGAAAGGTGGATGGGGCATGTGGAAAAGAAACAAAGGGCAATTTGGCAAATTGGCACCAACCACAAAAAATACCTGAATAAAACGTGGATGTGTTCAGTTCCAGCAGTGTCTCTTTCCAATTATTGTACCAAGGAACACTAGCTTTAACTGAGCGATCTGATAAAAAAACATGATATTATTATACTAAACAGGGTCAGGTGCAAACACGCTATTGGCTTTCATGCTCTGGTAGCATGAAGCAGAAAATCTATACCATGCAGACCCATCAGGGACTGAAAACATTTGAATTCATCTAACTTCTATCATGAACATTTTGGGCTCCTCCACATTTCACAGCATAATACTTCAACAGAATTCAATACTAATTTCTGATTCAACCCAAAATATGGGCTTGAAGAAAAATGGCAACCTATCTAGTACTAAAGAAGAGTTATATTTACATATCATTTCTATATTTCTAGTTGGAAGATACTATAAAATGTAAGATACTATTTTGAGATTTCTCAACCTGTAATACTACAGTTCAAGTAAATATGCTAGCTGCTGAAAATGGTTTACCCAGTGTTCTCCCTTATCTCCCCCTCCATATGCCTGTACTGCTGCATGCCAGCATAAGCATCATGCAGCCATCAACAAACAGAGCTGGGAAAGTGAAAATAAAAAAAACACTAAGTCTTCAGTGGGATCACTTTCTCACTCTCCACGTGCACCAGCACAGAGGAGAAGCAAGCATGGTTGAACATAAGCAGGTCTTCAGCAATCAACCAGGTCTCTCAGTACAAGATTATAGAACTATGAAACTTATCAAACCAAAAGTGTAGTAAAGACAGATTATAATTAAGCCAAGTCACCACAGTCGATACACAACTTTTTTTGAAAAGAGAAGAATCATGACTGCAGTATTGGAAACGCTCGTACGTGAACTTAATATTTATGTCTTCTTTCAAAATACACTGTACCTGATCATCAATAAAGATTAAGGAAATATGTTTTAATATGATTATCCTAGAAAACTAATTTAACATAAGAAAGAGAGCCATTAAATAACATACTAGAGTATTTCAAAATTCTGTGCCAAAAGACTGTCTTATTGCCAGGATGAGTGCTTCCAAGGGTTTTCAATAAAATGCTCTGACAAAGTTGAAAAAAATTGCTTTCTTAGTAAATACTGATTTTTTTTTAACGCAGGAAATAAATTATACTCAACAAGTGTAGTGACTTTCTCACACCCTCCTATAATGTAACGGGATCCAAGTTTCCTTATCAAGAACCCTGTCACTGCTTTGTGTTAAAGCCCGAAAAAGGGGTACCACAAAACTAGATAGTCATTACATGATTCTGTCCTTCAGTACCATCTTAAACAGATTATACGTCTCTTCTCTTAAGTGTACAGTCAGTCTGAATGGAACCAAGAACCTCATTACTAAGAGACTAAAGATAGTCAAGTATGATAATTCATACATCTGAGGTTCCAACAGCAAATAAGGAAAACAAAAGAAGAGTTATTTGCATCTTCATCTCACAGAAATGATACAGTAACTTGATAGTCACCATCTTTTTTTCCTTCTTCTGGTAACTCACTTCTAAACTGAGGTCATTAGAAATGTAACAGAAAAGTTTCTTCACTGCAAACTTTCTGCTTTCTTAGGGTCTTCCAGTCTCTAGAACTGAAACAGACCTCGATTCCAAGAAGGTTTAACGAGATGATAGTAATTCACTCATTTCACAGATAAATGGGGGCAAAGAGACTGAAAAGGGTGTAAGTTTCCAACAACTCTCAAAAATTAGAATTTCCAGGATCAAGTCTTTTTCTGTATTATCAATATTTCACACCAAGTTGAGGACATGGTTTGTAAGTTATGTATCAAAGATGTAGAATTATGCAATTTTAATCACCAACATTTTAGAAAAAAAAAAGTACTATGTCAGCAGTTACTAATCCTCATGATTGTTGGTCCATCTTTTGCTGTAGCAGATCCAAAGTCCTCACTGCATGTTGAACTTTAAGTACAATAAATTACTTATGTTTAAATAGGGCAATGCATACATGCTTTGAATTATGTACTTTGAAGTATGTACTCAAAGGCTTTAATGGATTAGGGTCTTAATTGGAAGGAGTTTAATCTTCTCAGCTCTCAAGATCAGGTCTTATTTAGTATTATTCACAACGCCTTATCCTTAAGAGATCTGGAAGAAAAACATTTTTAGAATGTTCTAGACATTTTGACAGTGAAATATGAAGCACCAAGTTTCAGGGCAGAAATACAAGTCAAAGATTACTCACCTTTCCTCAGAACCTTTAAGGATAAAAAGTTTTAGTACAACTTTATGAACTATATGCATTATGCAGTAAGTAAAAAGAAACAATACCAGGAGGACTAAGTTCAGTGTGAAGCTATATGGTAGTAAAAACACTGAGTTCTACTGTTTGTTCAGCAAAGTGTAACAAATTAGTGTATCAATTTTGTAATAAGAAAACCTCTAATTTGATGAGATATTAACACAACTAAAGCCTATTTTCTACACTAAAATATGATGATTTAACATACATTCAGAAGAATTACATTAGGAAATACAAAACTAGAGAATTAAAAAGTTCAGCCACACTTCTAGCACTGTATAAAAACACAACTATGATGAATCTAAATCAGTAAAAATAATGACTTGAAACAAATCAACTCTCAAAGTAACTTAATATATGCCATGAATTGAAATTAAGGTTAAAATGGAATTTACTATAAGGCTTCTAAGTTACAGAAATACAATTTCATTACATACCACTAATGTTGAGATCATAATCTCCAGCTGTGATCACATTAGCTACTAGTCCTTCAGCAGGCTGACTGACAGACACAACGTCGTTCAAAAGTTTTCGAATGGCACCAGGCTGAGGTGGGTGAGTAATAATGTTGTTGACGGCAATCTTCAAATTTTTAATGATGTGAAGCTGATTATTAGGATCTCTCATGTGAACTAAAAATAAAAGAAAAATAGGTTTTATTGAGGAGTATAGCAGATTACTTCTTTTTTGTTAAAGATTACATTCTTTTCTAAACCTCTCCATCAACAATTTTAGATCACAAATCATAGTACTCAAGTATCAAAAACTGAGGGAGAAGGAAAGAACAAGAAGTTACTTTAACATTAGGCTCATCTAGGCAGATAGATGAAACTCAGTATAGCTTACAAGAACAGAGTAAAAAAAGAACTCAAAAAACATGTCCTATGCTGCTGTACCCCATTCCTTGAGGACTGTACTCAGCTTGCACAGAAAGCCTATAGTAACTAGGTATAGATAACCTCACATAACATCTCATGTTCCAAAGAGTCCCCAGTTCTGAGAAAATCTCAGTACACAGTAAGAGCATTCCAAAAAAATGACAGCAATAGCATAGTATTAGTTTATCCAAAATTAATATATTCTTCCATTTTCAACATTACAGTGTGGTTATCTTAGTCTGGTTTTGTTTTTCAAGAAACACTTCTAGAACTCCCCTTTCCTCCAAAAGGATTTGGTTTTGTTTTATGTTTTGGTTTTTTTTAATATTACTAAAGTTACATTTCTTGAGCGACAAATTTTGGTAAAAAAGTAATCAATTTTAAAAAGGTAACGGTAGTAACATCAGCTTTCCTGATTCACTTTTACATGATCGTTCAAAGTCTTTTGTCAATTAAACATTGATTTCAGAATTATAATCAAATTTTGCCTAACATAGTGGATTATTGTATGAAGCCTCAAAAAAAAAAAAAAAAAAAAAATCCCCACAGTGCAGTTAAAGTGTCCGTGGACCTTGTGTTTGACAGAACTACAAACAGCTGGCATCTAAGTTGTTAGTGGGAAGTGGTTGCTTACTTAGAGAAATACACTGTTGCCAGTGAAATTATCTTACAAAAAAAGAAACATTAAGTGAAGGGGTTGCTACTAGCCTTATGTTACTAACACACAGCCAAAGCTTCCAATACTTTGGCTTTGAGTTGAAAAGATTTTCATTCCATTAAGGCAAACTTGTTTGAGAATGCCATCAGACAGAACACACCACTAAAGCACGAGTCCCAAGACCATGAAAAGGAATCAACACCAAGCCTAAAAGACAAGGCAGCAAAGTCCAGCAAGATTACTTAATGAACAATGGTATTCAGCTGAAAGTTGAAGTTGAAATTCCATGTAACTGTGACAGTTATATGTAGGGTGCCTTTATTTTCTATATGTTAACAACAAAGAATCACAAGAAGATTTCATTTTTTCCTTTAATGACAGATATATGATTGGGCTTATTCCCCAAGTCCCTGTTTTGTTAAAAAAAAAAAAACAACCCACACCTCCAATACAACTTGTCTTCTGAAAAGCAAAACATGTTTAATCACAAAGTTGGATTTTTTAAACTTCCACATATTGGCTCACTTTTGTACTGAAAATATAGCTCTGATCTTTTCATGGGTATTTGATTAGGCAGCCACTACAGACAAGTCTACATTTTACCATCAGCCCCAACTTAAGCTTCACATGACTCAAAACTGCAGAGCTCCCTTTGTAGAATCTTGCTCCCTCAAGCCATTTGTTTAAAAAAAAAAAAAAGACATTTTAAGTAGACATTACACCTCTTTATCTGCTCTGATTTTTCATATAATTTTCCCTATTTCAAACCACAAGTACCAATAAGACAGATAAGTACATGCAAAACACACTGAGTATGCCTACAATACTTATCACTACCACAAGTCCAACAGTACAACATTCAACTACCTAGCAGTTTAGAGAAATGATCCTTCCCAAAATGACCTAAAAATATGTTGTTGGTGGGGGTTTTTTGTTTGCTGCTTTTTTTGTTGTTGTTGTTGGTTGGTTTTGTTGTTGTTTTTTTGTTTTGTTTTGTTTTTCCAGCCATAAATTTCAAATTGAACTGGTTCATCCTAAGGCTGTATTAACACAGAAGATGGCAATTACACTGGCTAGATTTAAGTGATACAGCTTGGCATTTCTACCAGAAAGCTGAGGGAGAGGAATATTCTTTTTTTTCCATCTTATCATTCAAGTAAATTATCAATCCTATTGCCACATGATTACTGAAAAGATCAAATGTAAAGGAAGTGGGAGGAACAACAACTAAGAAACCAGTCTGTCTTTACCAGTGCAGCTATAACACTAAAATTAATCCTTGGTGTCTCTCCTAAAATACAATATCCATAATAGAAAAAGAGCAAACAGATTTCCATGAAGGACACATGGTATTTGGGGCATATGAACAATGGTAAGGACACGCATAAAGGACAAAAATGGAAAAAAACCAAAGCTCTTGTTTTAATGCCTAATAAAAAACTTCTAGGGTTATACACTTCAAGTTTTCATAAGATCATTTCAGAAAGTATTGTTCAAAAAGTTGGAGTAGTAACAACTACTAACCAGTAGAAACAAGATCTTTCTCATTAGGGTTGACTAAGATACTAATGAACAAGGAATTCCAGACAAACTCATGAAGTAACTGTAGTTTTCCCACTATACCTCCTTACTTCCAGTACATATTTAAGGCTTAGGATGAGTTACCTGAAGCTCTTTCTTTTTAAAACATAAAAACACTTTGCTTTAAGAGTAACAAAGGCCATCTTAAAGTGACATTTGATAGTTCATATCAGTTCTCCAAGCAAGACAGTATTTGTTCAGATAGTATTTTTATAGAGTCTTAAAAATTGGATGTTATTTTAAAGAAAACCTACCTACACGATATATACATTTGTTAAATTAGGCATCAGTTGTTACTGACCAACACATTTTAAAAAGACTGTCACTTGAGAATAAATGTGAAAGTATAACATCCACAACATACTTCTGTCTTCCTGTATCAAAGAAAAATGGAGGTTTGGGAAGGGTTTCAATTTTTATTTCCTCTAAGGTAAAGATTTACAGGGACAATGAAGTTGTTCTCTTGCTTTTTTAACCATTCTTTCTTCAGTAACAAAAAGTGACTTACTTATGGAAGAAGCAAAAAAATACACTAATAAGCAATCTGAACCTGTGTTCAGAATTTTCTACCATCACAATTTGATAGGTAGAAGTTATGAGTAGATTAATAGTGATGAGTGCAGAGCACCCGTCCCCATCTACACTATGTATACTTGCAGTACTCTACTTAAAAACAGGTAGAATCTGGTCTCCTTGGACTGGGCAACCACAATAAGTATATGGCTTAACACTGGATGAATAATAAAGCAGTGGTTTGGGCTCCACACCTCTGTTAACCAGGTGATGGACAATTGATACATGTACAGTAGAAAGCCAGGCTTAGTTTCTGTGTATCAAAAACTGTTTTGCATAAATCAGGATGTTCACTTCGTAACAGCACTGCTATAAGAATCCTGATGAACATGCAGCCTTCAGCAGGCTCATAAGCTATGTAAATCCTAAACTTCAGAGAAAAATCTGTAATGTAACAGGATTCTAAAAATGCAGTATCAAAACAGTGACTGAGCACTTCAAACTATAGAAGAGTTCAGGGAATAACTTCACACAAGTAAAAGGGACAATTTATGTTTCCCTGTCATAAGAGCTCTACAAATTCTAGAGTTTAAGAAATTGCTTACTGTTACAAAAACTCATGAGAAATTTTAGTGCACTGAACCACTCTTCTGCCTGAAGAAAAAGCCTAGTACAGCTTTCCCTACCCTCACACACACTGTCTTTCACCACAAGAAGTTACTGAGAGCACTCAGTAATGTTTTTTTCCCATGAAGTTAGAAGAGGAAGTCATTTTTGGAGTGAAGAACTGCAGTCAGGCTTGCAGACTCCTGAATCAGAACACAGAGATAGCAGTGCAGCAACAAAACACACTGTACCAAGCTTCAGCTTCTTGGTTCTCTGACCCTCAGGTCAGGTTGTGAACAGGATGGTGCAGACTGCCAAGAGTTAGGCAGTCTACACAGAACAGCAAGGATGTCCCTCTCTCAGCACAACAACCACAGCTCCACAGGTGCAGAATTAGTGAACTAATACTATATTGTGGGATTTAGATGAAGTTTGAAGGTGTCTATTATTACACAACAGACCTGCAGAAGTCCAATTACAGAAACATCGAAAAGTACTATGAAATTATGAAAATCAAACAGTGGAGCTTTCCTTCACAAGTTTTGACAAGAATGCAGAAATCAAGTCAGTATCAGTCTCTTGAGCTCAGTTTCTTACACTATATCAAAGGAAGGAATCTAATCTTTAACCATAACTGGCTCCTTTATCAAAAGAGGGTGAAGACTGGTTTATAAACATACTACTACTACTCTGCATTTACAAGAACACTGAGGATTATACAAGTTGGCAAGTTGCTTAACTGTTACAACAGTTGAAACAAAGAGTTACAAGAAAGTGACAACAGAATTAAGTATTCTTCAGTGAATGCTTCATTTTGAGCAGTCTACCTGCTTTTGTTTGCTTGATGATTTCAAAGCCTTTCATTTCATCAAAGAACTTAAGTTAATTTCAGAATTGCAAAAATGTGAGCTTCTCCATTTCCTATTTTTATCATCTGCCTTCTCACATAGATCCTGAGTGTTGCAAAACAACGGCAAAAACAAATTTGGTTAGTAAGTTATCAAGACATGCCACAGAACTAAGGCAGATTTGGCACGTACTAGCTTTTAAGTAGGTGCTGAGTTTTTTAAAAAAGCTATGTGAAAAATCTGTCTCAAGTGACAGAACAAGAGTTTCATTTTCTTGCACGTTTTTCTCAACACGTGACATGAAGAGACTGAAGTCTGAGGTGAGTCTGACAGAAACTAAATCTGACAAATGTCAGTGCAATAGTATTCTAATGAGCAGTTCTATTCCAACTGCTGTCCTGCATACTACTCTAATGAGTAGTGACTTGAAGAACATCATTTGGTTACTTTAAATTACTTTCCGGATTATTTTTTTTAAAAGCAATAGTGCAAAAGAACACGATCCTTTCTCTTGAGTGAGAGAAACTCATTTCCCAGTTTTGCTGGTATTTTACATGGCCCTTTCATCTGTGGTGTATAACCAGCTCAAATTCCACATTCTCTTTGCACAGGTGTTATAGGAACATCAGCAAAAGAGTACATACCATAAAGCTACAGGCAAGAGAAAACAAAACAAAAAAGACTTACAGCCGAAGTTAGAATGACTGTTTCTGAAAGGCTGGCCATACTTTCAACTTTGAGCACTTTACTAACACAAGCCTGAAACCCAAGATAATCTACAGCAAGAACCAGGTACAACTATTAGTATAAACTGCAGTAAGGTAAGGGTTGTTTGGGGTTTTTTTCTTAAAAAAAAAAAAAAAAAAAGGAAAAAAATTTTTAAAAAAATCAGGTGGAAGAGCTAGATTTATAGACACCTTTCTGACACCTTTCTCCTCATCCGTGCACTCTATCATATCTGCAGGAGAAGCCTAACTTCCAGTGTTCCAGAGAGAAGGACAGATCGAATAAACAGACTTAGCAGTCACCTGGGACAACCCCGGCAGGCGGGTGCCCCCGCACAGCCTGTCACAGCTCCCGGTAACACCCACCCAGCCGCCGCCGCCACGGCCCGGGAAAGGGTCTCGCCGCCCGGCTCCGTTCGCCTCATCCTCGCCGGCGACAGTCACCCCGGCAAGCGGGGCAAGCGGGACCCTCGCCCCCCAGGCCGTGACGGACGGGCGGGAGCGGCGCCGCCGCCCTCCCCTCCCCGCCCCGTGTAAACAAGCCGCGGGCCCCGCTCCCGGCACCGACCTTCCGAGGTGAGGCGGCAGAAGGGCTTCACCAGCTCGGCAAAACTCAGGTTGTTCTTGCGGGTGAGCCTCTCCGCCTCCTCGCTGCACAGCGCGGCCACCAAGGGCACGAACGAGTCCTGGATGAACTCCTGCACCGACTGCACGCACTGGGCCATCGCCTCCACCTCCGCCCGGGAGCCCGAGCCGGCCCCGCCACTTTCCTCCGCTTTTTACCGCTTGGCTTCGCCGTCCCCTCGCTGCCTCCTTACGGCTTCCGCTCCGGCCGCTTGCCCCGCCGCCACGGACACTCGACCGCTCAGCAACCCTCCAGCGCCGCCATGTTGCGCCTCAACCGAGCCCCTCCGGTAGTGCCCGCTCCCGGCGGGCCCTGCGCTCGCTCATGTGATTGGCAGAAAGGGGCGGGGCGCGAACGGGCGGAAGCGGCAGAGGAGGGGGAAGCAACGGTGGCCGGGCACGGTGATGGCGGCAGCGTTGTCTTGGGGCTTCACCCCGCACACAGCGGCGGCTGTCGGTGCCTTCCGAAGCACTGAGCTAGGGCAGCCGCCGCCAACGGCCGCCAACGGCCGCCAACGGCCGCCAACGGCCGCCAACGGCCGCCAACCGCCGCCAACCGCCGCCAACCGCCGCCAACCGCCGCCGCTGCGCTGAGGCGGCGGACAGCAGCTCCCGGTCCCGGGGGTCTGCCCTGAAGTTTGTCTCCCCCCGTCCTCTCCGGGACCCGGGGTTCCAGGCTCAGCGCCCGGCTCGTCGCTCACTTCACCCCAGGCACCCTCCCCGCCGTGGCTTCTCGTCCGGTGGCCAAGGCACTGCTTGTTAAACGAGGTGCAGAAGGAGGGGGAAGTTGGAGCAGCCAGGGGGTTGCTGAAGTATTAACCCCAATAAAAAGGAGTTCTGGAGGTTTTATTAGAAAGAAAAGGAAGTAAGCTGAATGGTTAAAAAGTAAGGAATTGTCTGGGGATTCTCTAGGAGAGCTGTCATAGCTCAGTTCTAGGCATAAAATTAAAGTAACGCAAAATGGTTTCGGGTTTTTTTGAGATTGATTTATTAACACATGTTTATACCGACCTCTGCTTTTATGGTTGTAACCTGAGTAAGGAAGTGAGATGGAAAGAAGACAGCAATGAGGATCAGTGGCAATTAAGAATGAGTAATTTTTAATATGTTCTTTACAAATACAGAGTGCTGCATTAGGGTTGGGTTTTAATACACTGACCAGGGCAGTCCTTATGACAGGGCTTGCAAACATCACAAAAAAGCACTTCTGGTTTTGGAAATCAGGGCTTAACAAGGCTATAATATAGCATGATTTCAGGTGTAGGGTTGGGAATAATTCACTGGTTTCTGAGTATTTTACAGGCCTGTCAGAGGCAGGAAGTTTTCAAAAATTATTAAAAGGATCCCAGTAAGTACAGGAGAGAAAGCCTATTCTAACACATGAGTTAAGACATAAGATCACTCCTTCCTAAACACAAATGTCAGAGACAGAGATGTTATTCTCTCTTAGTTTCAGTGGGAGGTCACACATTATTTTTCAGATTTACAAAGGCATAAAAAGCCAAGCCTCATTATTTCTCACAATGCTACGCGTACTCTTTTTGTGCAACTCATAGAATCATAGAATCAGCTGGGTTGGAAGGGACCTCAGAGATATCAAGTCCAACCCTTGAACCACTACCGCTGTGGTTACCAGACCATGGCACTGAGTGCCACATCCAGTCTCTTTTTAAATATCTCCAGGGACGGAGAATCCACCACTTCACTGGAAAGTCCATTCCAATGCCTGACCACCCTCTCCGTGAAGAAATTCTTTCTAATATTCAACCTAAACTTCCCCTGGCACAACTTAAAACCATGTCCTCTTGTCTTGTTGAAGGTTGCTTGGGAAAAGAGGCCAACCCCCCCCTGGCTACAACCTCCCTTCAGGTAGTTTCCATTTCCATGGTAAATCCTCATGTGCAACAATTTTTTTAAAAAAAGAAAAGGAAGATTAGGTTATTTTAATAGTTAATGCTACAGAATTAATACATCCTAGTTGAAAATGAAATTAAACTCAGAAGAAGAATGTCTCATCTTCCCTAACACATTCAGCAATTTGGAAATTAGTGTTAACCATTCATCTACATCAATTAAGTCAGCAACTTCCTCTGTGAATGAAAAATTAGTTATTAATTCAATGTAAGCTGTAAAAAAAAAGCTGAGGCCATACAATTCCCTGGTTTTTCAGAACTGAGTCCTGAGAAAGTTACACAAAAGCTACTAAATAATTAAAAAAAAAAAAAAAAAAAAAAAAAAAAAAAATTTTTAGAACAAGTTGAAGGCCAATGTTCTGCAAATATTTATGGTGTATCCACATTATTACATATCCACAAATTACCCAAGGCTATTCCAAAATAATGTTTCCACAGATACTGTAAAGTATGACATCAACTTTGATGCTTTGGAACAACAACAGTGCTTCTCCCTCATTCCTTTTAATCCCTTACTTTAGAATAGTACAGGAATTATATCTGGTAGGTTGAAGTCAATCAGAAAAAGTCCCAATCCTGTTCACACATGACTTCACATTAGAAGTTATTTTAAAATTCTGACCATCACTCTATCTTTCTGGCAGAGATTCAATTTCTGTTTTATTTGTGTGTGTCTATTAAAAACGTTTGGTAGCCATTACAGAATGAGAATTCACTTGGGTTTTACTGCTCACAAAGGGCAAAGTCTAAATGCTTTGAGGTTTTGTTTTTGAGGGTTTTTGTTTGTTTTAAATTGGAGCAACTCTGCATTCTTAATCTATACTTATGTGCTCCAAATTCATTCTCTGTGTATGAAAACACGTTGTACTCATATTCTGTTTACCTCTCACTTAAGAATTTGGTCCTTAGGATTTGTCTCTCTCCTGACATTTCTCTCCCAGGATGAGAGTGTCCCAAGGACTGGTTTGCCACACTGGTTTCACACAGCTCTGCCATCTCCTGGGCTGTGCTGTCACATGCCATGTGAAATGTTTTCCCATGACAGGGAACCTTTGATGCAGCCTCTGACTTGCCTGCTCTGGTAAGGAGGGATAAACAACCCCATCCTCAATGCACGCCGTAGCTCAGTGTTGTATCCCAGTTCTGTTGCTAAAAATAGTGCAGTCAAAGAGGATTCAAATAACATCTTTATTTACAAGGCAGAAGGCGCACATCTGCACAACGTTTTGCTTTCAAAGTCTTACAGTGTACAAATGCATAGGACAGATAATGGACAGGGGTACAAAACAGTAATAAAAAGTAATGAATCCATGCTTTGACCATCTGAATTATTTAATGCTGGTTTTTTTCCAGCGGAAGAGGTGGATCAAAGGAAACAGCAGGTGAACTGAAGTGAGATTGTGTAGTATGGGGTAGGACTGGGGAGGCCTAATCACAGGGAATAGAGAAAGAGAACAAATGGTAAGAAAGAGTCTTTAACAGGCCAGAACAATAACAAAACACCACCAAGACAGAAAAGTACATCCACAGTTTCGATTGTAAAAAAAATCCAGAGTATTATTGTAAAATTTGAACTTGAAAGCACTTAACCTCTGCTGCATTGCTGTCTCCTTGCTGCTGCCTGGCGTGATTTTTCACTCCTTTGGGCTGGAATCTTCCTGAACTTTCAAGTTCTGTGATTCTTTTCTGCAGATCACCAAGCCAGAGAGCAGAAAATTTCTGCAGAACTAAGCTGCTGCTGAGAAAAGTTGTAAGTTTTTTTCCACCCACTAATAAAGTAATATTTGTATTAATTAATAAACAATTAATAAACAATTCTGAAGGAAGATTTTACACAGCACAGTAGTAAGAGCTGTGGCCAGGGCTTCAGTTATGTACCAATATGGCTGAAATGGACGCAGACAATCCCGTGACTCAGACACACTGCCTGAAGCAGAAGGTCAGATCTGAAGGGCAAGAGTTGAAGTGCAACATTTGCCTTGCCATGCCTCAGAGTGGGTCAAACAGAGGAGGAGATGGTATCAGATGGTCAGTCTCCACCTCTTCTGAACCAGTGGGACACTTTGGTGGATCAATGGTCATCTGGTGGATCCCAGTGCCTATGATGTTCACAGCTCCTCCTGTGAACAGCTCCCGGTACCTAAAGAGAGCTAGGGAGAGCTGGTAGCTCTTGATGATTCTGCTGTGGGTGAGATTTCCAAGGTGACAGTACTCTAGAACCTTTCTTTTGTTCCCCATAGAAGGACCCAGGTACCACTTGCCTGACTCAGCCCAGGATGAAAGGAGATCTCTTATTCATTACCTTACTGCCCCAAGGCTTTTAAGTTAAGAGCCTCTTTTTATAGACAGTTGTAAACCTAAAAAGACTCCATAAGAATCGATGTAGGGTTTTCCTAGAAATATGAGGCCTGCATATAACAGAAGAAAAAAGTAGAAGAAAAGTAAGGTAGGAAAGCAAGCAAGTCCAAACTCAGCACTGGGGATCTTGGCTCCACTCACCACAAAACTGAGTGGTAGGTATAATTCTTTTCACTTTCCTTGTAAGAAAAGGTTTCCTTGTAAGAAAAAGAAATGCTTGCACTCTTTCTCTCTCTGTCACACACACACACACACACACACACACACACTGTCTCACATACCTCTTTTCCTTGTGATCTCAGAGAACTGTAACTTCACTTAGTCATCCTTGCTCTAAATTTCTTTAAACTAGGGTTGGATAAACTCCTAGATTCGGGGGGGCCCTTTCTCAGACAAATTCGTGATAAAACCGAATCTCTAAATTAATGAAGGACTCACTAACATATTCTTAATGTGCAGTCAGTATTTGAACTAATTTTCATTTAATTTTTGCACTCCTGAGTGTACCTGTGGTTCCTGGTCACATGCAAAAGCCCTACAAATAACGTGGTCCCTTATCAACATATATACTGGAGTACATGAGTTGGTATATGGGTAGCTGTGAGGTTCCAGTCTGGAATTTTCTTTGCCTCAAAAGACAATTTTAAATGGCACAAAATCGGCTGGAGAGGAGCTAACTAACACCAATAAGGGCCGACACCTCAAAGACAGTGGGGCCGAAACAGTGACTGATAAAGCCGGGTGGGTATCCCCTGGGAAGAGAAATTCCTGGAGCGTAACTCAGTCTCGAAGTCCGGGGGAGGTTCCCCCCAGGTGGGCCGATCTACAATGGCCTTCTCGGTGTGGCAACAGGACCCCCCGGGAGGAGAAATTCCTGGTGCCTGACTTAGCCTCCTCAGCGGTGGGGCACCAACACCCCTCAATCCCCCCCACCTTCCCTCCCAATCCTGGGATTCTCTGAGTCAGCCTGGAAAACAGTGATTAAAAGTGCCAATGAACTCATCGTGGGGATCGTGTACCGACCCACCAACCCGCACCGAACCTCCGACTGCCATCTCTAAGAAGACGGACGGACGCCACTGGATCTGTGGGTGGTGACACCTCTCTCACTCACTCTTTTCCTCTCTCTCCTTCATTCTTTGAACTCTCTCTCTTTTGCTTTGCAATATGTTTTGCCATATCTTCATTGGTTTATGCCACTTGGCCGGTAATTTGTCAAATAAAACTTCATGCTTGCACCCGCCCCCTGGTGGCTGGACTTTATTCTCGTGGATCCAAAAATTACAAATTACTTCGAATTGTACCAGTAGCACACACCTTACATTTGTAGGCAGCAAAATGCAAGTGGGGATGTGCTGTGTGAATGTGAAGCAAGCTGTGGTTATAGCATACATGTGCAGAAGTGTAGACAAATAAGTGAGTGTATGAATTAAAACCAGGTTCATTCCTTAGATTCCACTCTGATTTCTCTGATTTTAGTGTCAGTGATGTGAGATGAGCTAATTTTCTTCAACCACCTAAGAAAAAAATTTAATTGGGACAATAATTGAACTGAACTCTGGAGGCAGCTGGGGATGTGAAAATACTTTGTCAAGCAGATTATGATTTCAGAGCTTCTCATGTAATTATGAATATACTATATCTGCTCATCTGAGGTTAATTTATATGAGAATCCTCAAGGGCACATTGTTGACCTATGGAGAATTTACAGTCCACTAGGACTCCATGGTCTTTTTCCGTGGAGCTGCTTTACAGCAGGATATCTCCTAATCGTACTGGTGGTTGGTGTTTTTCCTACCCAGATGGAGGACTCTACACTTGTCCTTATTGAATTTTATGAGGTTCTATACCATGCTGTATAACAAATGACTAACTAAATTTAACCCAAAACTACCACTATAGTTTACTTTACAAAAAAATTTACAGTAAAATAGACTATACCATGCCAGGTATGAAAACTGACCTTTTTTTAAGGTAGTTTGTGAGGACACTTCCATCACCACCATGACATTGGGGTGGGAGGTGGGGCTCATGACCAGGTGGGCGTGTTGCCCATGAAAACCACAGCATCTCAGTGGACTGATGCATTCACAGGAATGATGCTCCCAGCCATCCTGGAGCACCACAGGCACTGCCAGCAGTGTTGTTGCATCCTGGCATGGAGAGCAGCAGGGTGGGACTGAGAAGCTACCATGTGCTTGGGTTACTTTTAATGTAGTCAGGATCTATTGGGCTTTAAGGCCAGATGCAATATTCCTAGTGTCTGGATTTTTGTTACTCATGCTCACAGAGAAGCTACAAATTTTCACATTGCCTGTGTAAGCTGTGTAGTTAAAAGATCTGATGCACTGAATTTACAAATTTTTGCTATTCAGTAACATTTTGTTATTTTGACTCAAATGGCCATCTCCTTAAGCAAAGGAACTTGCAAATATATCTTCATTACAAATTCTTCTTAAAAGGATCTTTTTTCTCAAAGGGGAATGTTGGCACATGACTGTTGTATTCAGATGGATTTTCTCTTCTGCTTTTCAACATAATAAAGTAATCAATCTTAGAGACAGAAGAAGATGAAAAGGAGCTAAGCTCACTTAGCAATCATTTTTTACCAAGCTCACAAAAAATATTTGCCCCAGCTTTTCACTTAAATAAATTAAGTGATACCTAATGTGAAGACACACGATAATAAAATGCCTTGGGAGGATAACATCAGAGTTTTCAATTGTTTGCCAGGTATTACTACAGGACATAAAATCAATTAGAGATTTCCCGTCTTTCCTATGATTAGAATTGCTTCTCTGTCTTTCCACAAACAGATTTATTTTACCACATTTAAGAAAACAATCTAAACTTTTCCTCAAAATTTTAAGAAATTCAGTCTTGAGTCAACAAGGTAGATTTTCACTGCAAGAGGTATTTCAGTAATAAGTAGCCACAGTTATTATGTATAAGTAGCCATAAGCAACAACTAAGTAGCCACAAGAAGGCAGCCTCAAGCTTGCTGAAATTTAAGTCACAGGAAAGAAGACGCATTTAATTATACCACAGGTTGATTGAAGAGAAAGATATTTCTTAAACTGCCTTTGCTGTATGTAAATATACGAGAAGCAATATTTCTAAACCAACATTTCATTTTTTGAGTTCTAATTAATAGAGTTCACAGTATTCCTATAAAGCACCCTGGTTAAACTGTCTGTAATTGTAAATTATAAAGGAAAAATAAAGTTATTACCAAAAATCTGAAGAGTAGGAGAAAAGCAAAAGAGAAACACTATGAAAGAGACATCTTTTTAATAATGGCACTGTCAAAAATTCTCTTGTAAAAAGTTTCTGTGAGCTAGGCATTCTTTTCATTGTGCATGTCTGGTGTGTTTAAGGAGAGGTGAAACAGTCCAAATTGCATGTAAAACCTGTGTGTTCTACTCGGTTTAATAAATTTTTCAACCTTAGTGCTCACTGAATAAAATCATCAGTAAAAATAACTACTGATGATTTCTATTTCTCTTAGAAGCCATCATGTGGATGTCAAAATTGTAAATGTTGTTCTAGTTTAAGGTGAAAAAAATCCATGAGGTCAGTTCTTGAGGAACAGGAATTACACCCACTTGGCTGAAGCTGCACAAACAGGAGAAAGGGCTGTGGCTCCAGGCTGGATATGGGACAACCCCTTTCAAAGGAAGCCTGGGCTGTGAGTAACCTCAGCTGTCTGCAAAACCACCCTGGAATTGATGAAATGTTCCTTAGACAGCATAAATTGGACCTGCAGATGCAATATCAGGATACATCTTTGGCACTGTTTTGGTTTGGATGAGAAGCATACTTGTCCAATGAACTTCAGTTCATATGAAGGAATGGTTTTAGATGTAACTGAACTAGAAAATGCTTTCCATGGATACAGCTATTACACTCAAATTGTTCACGGGAGCCCAGTCCACCAGCTGAAAAGTGTCAGCTATTTCAGTCTGCAAAATCCACTCTCCTTAAAAAGCACTACTTTCTAATGTAGAAATAACCATGTATTACCTTCTGCCAGCTCCACTTGAGGAGTAACTTCAGTCACCTTCTACTGCTTGCACTGAAAGCATCAGAACTGCTTCCTCAGTAATGGCAAGGCAAAGGGTTGACAACAGGGAAACAAAAAACATGTAATTTGTTTCCTGAGATTTATTATTCTGTTTGAAGTCTTCCTGCTGAATGTAAGAAATGATACTTTTATTCTGAGATATTATTTAGCTTCTCAATTGCTGCATTATCACTTGAAGCATAAAGGTACTAATTTTGATCTGAATTATACCCAGAAGCCACTGAATGTAGTGTGCAAGTAGTGTGCAATTTTATGTCTGAGTACCAAAAGCTGTCTGATGTGCATCAATAAATCCATCTTTCCCCTACTTGAACAGTGGTGTTCCACAGCTATTTCTTTCAAAACTAAGTAAAAGGTGCACAGCATTCAGATAAAAAACTCATCTGAAGGGTTTAATCCTATCTTTTGATTAAGAAAAAAAAATTAGGCAAGTCACACTTAGTGGAGTTTTCTTCATTTGCTCAGCACCTAGAGCTGCAAATCTAAAGCAATAAATATCCCCGTTTTCAACTTTCACTGTCATTATCCCAGTCAGAAGTCATCTGCCTTCGGTGATTGCAGTGCTACCATAGAAGCACACGCTTCTGCACCTTCTGCTATGGTTGTGTTCAGCCACTAATTATTCTTCCAGAAGCAAAATACTCTTTGTTTTTTCTTTTTTTCACCTTAGATATATGGAATTGCACTTGACTTTTTAGGATTCACTTTCTTTGAGTGGGTCCAATTTATACTGGAATCCAGATTGCACCGTGTGATGTCCATTTGCCATCATGATTTATCACTTCATCTGTGCTTTTGGCACCTGCAAATACAGTCACTTGAGAGTTTTGTATTTGTTTCCAGATTATTCATAAAAATATTACATAAGGTCAGGTATGTATGTATTTGATGCTGCTTTGTAAGATACATCATACAGCATTTTTTGTCTTATTATGTATGTTAATTTATTATAGTTTCAAGGCCAGGAAATACTATATTAAATAACCTAAAAAAGTTTACTACATCAATGCAGTTGCAAACCCCAATTATATCTCTAAGCTAATCAGAGTGCCACCTGAGCTCTGTTTGCCAAGCCCTATTTCTAAAACCACGTTAGTGTGCAATAATATACATTCTACTGACTGTACTTTTACATTTTGTAACTGATGAGATGTTGTTTGAGTGCAGAACTGGAGGACTTCCAGTATATGCTCAAAATTACTAACAATAAAAAACAGAAAACTCCTCAGTCAGCTCTTCTGGAACTATTGGGTGAAGGTTTTCTGCATTACTTCTAGAATATTAATTCCTAGTTACTGTTGTTTAATACTTACAATGCCATTATGGGCTGGTGAATTATCCAATAACCTCTTACTATTCATCAGTGTGATAGTATATGAGTAAATAGCAAGCACGGGAAATATTGCTGTCCTGCTGTTGTCATTATATATTTGGCTTGACAAGCTAATAACATGACTGTAGAAGGTATTTACATGAGATAATCGTCACTGCACAGTTTGGTCCCAGAAAATAGTGATGTCTTCCTCCAAGTCCAAATCTGTAATGAAAATTTCCAAGAAAATTACTTTGATGGGAGTTTAATGTTTTACTACAGGCCAGACACAAATTGAAAGACAGAGAACTTGCTAGTGCCTTCATCTTGTAATTGCCAAATCTAGTGCATTTCCCTTTTTATTTCTTATTCCAAAGTGTGTCACATTTAAATTTGCTTCTGTAAAAATATGATGTTACAGAAAATACATTGCATAGTGGAAAATATATGCATATATCAAGACAGGCCCAGATTTTATTTTTCTGATTCTGTATACAAATTTCCTTAAGAGGTTAAGGAGGTTAAAGAGAAATAATCTGTCATAATAACAAATACACTGCCCAAAAGATATTGAAACCTATCCCAACTGTACCTTTTACCACAGATGCAACTTTTAGCCAAATGAGAAAAACTGATACAGATCCCAGTTCACTTACATGCATTACTAAATGTATGGTAAAATTTCCACTACTTGTATAAATAATACTACCTTTGTTCTTTAGCTATTCACATAGTTGGGGAAATCTCTTTTTATTTTTTTCATCTCAGGCAAAAATAACTCAACAGTTGCTTTGGTAAGTTGCTTTGACAGCTGCATTAGGCCCACCGTGTGATGCTTGTACATCTCCTTCCAGGATTCTCCCTTGGCTTTATCAGTCAATTCCACTGTGGGCAGAGAATCTTCATGCACAGGGATGGACGACATGAGACATCAAAAAAATCACAGCTTTTTTTCCACAGTTCAGCAGTGGGCACTTTAATATCCACTAAAATTGACCTACATGTATGTTCATTGCCAGCCCAAGGACATGCCTCATGTCTTACACTGCCGTGTTATTTGCCACAGACATCCCTACCCCTGCTCTCACCAGGGTGAAGTAAGAGGCTGAAAAAAAGGTAAAACAGAGAATCAAGATTCTTGATCACCCTTAGAAATAGAGAGAACAAAAGAAATTTTCCCAAAATATCTGTTGTCATAGTTGATTTTTTTTTTTTTCTGTGATGTCTTTCCTTACAGAATCACAGAATGTCAGGGGTTGGAAGTGACCTCTGAAGATCTTCCAGTCCAACAGCCCTGCCAGAGCAGGACCAAAACTAGGGCAGGTCATTCAGAAATGCACCCAGATGCATTTTTCTTTCCAGATGCATTATTTTCTTTCCTATCCAGATTATTTTCTTTTCATATCCAGGTGCAGTATTTTCTTTCACAGTGGCAGTTGTGCTGGCACAATAAATGTGGGCCATTGCAGTCAGCATTTGAGATAATTCCATCTCTGCTTCTAACGAAAATTTATTTTAAAAAGTAATCATTGACTGAATTATCAGCTTCAAGGTACCAATAGTGGTACCAGTTGTGAAACTGTAGAGCAGCAACACTAAAAAAAACCAACAAAACCCCCGCAAACAACAGCAAAACACACCAATAATTTTTGCTGTGATTGCAGGTTTTGAAATAATGAACTGCCTGAACCAGTGGGCAGATTCCTCACTTCTGCTCTGAGATGAATCCTCACAGTCACCTACATTTCAGTGCTACCAGGAAGCTCAGCTTTTCTGTTTACAGTGCTCCTCTTAATGCAAATAGGGCTGCAAGAACAATATCCACAATATTCTTACCAATATATTGTGAGAAGAATAAATATTCTACAATCTTACACCAGGGATATATTTGTTGCAAAAATGTCATTCTTTTTTTTGATACGCTGCCATATTTGAAGTATATCCGGGGGAGATTTGCTCTCATTTCTTTCTATATGTAGATTCTGTCATTTCTGTATTTCTGCAAGTTGAAAGAACAGTGTATGGACATGCCCCTACTGCCATGCTTACCTTCCTTCTGAAGGAATTCCAGACAATGATATTGCCAAGAGAGCACATACAGAAAGTGCACAGAATGTCAAACACAGGTTTGCAGCCTTGAACACTAACTACTAAATAATTACAGACATGTTTCCAGAGGTGTATCCGTGCATGAGAACTAACACCATTTAGACAAGGTGATGGAGTGCACCCTCAGTAAGTTTGCAGATGATGCCAAGGTGGGCAGGAGTGTTGATTTGTTTGAGGGTAGAAAGGCTCCACTGACAGATCTGGATAGGCTGGATCAATGGGCTGAGGCCAACTCTGTGAGATTCAAAGAGGCCAAGTGTCAGATCACTTGGGTCACAACAATCCCATCGAACACTACAGGCTTGGGGAGGAGTGGCTGGAAAGCTGCCCAGAGGAAAGGGAGAAAAAGAGGCTGAGGGGAAACCTTATCTCTCACTAAAACTACCTGAAAGGGTGCTGTAGCAAGGTGGTTGTTGGTCTCTTCTCCCAAGAAACAATTGAGAAAACAAAGAGTAAAAGGCCTCAAATTGCAGAAAGGAGATTTACATTGGATACTAGAAAATAAAAAAGAACTTCACTGAAAGGGTTATCAAACACTAGAACAGGCTGCCCGGGGGGATGGTTGAGTCACCATACCTGGAGGTAGCTAAAAGACCTGTAGATGTGGTGTTTAGGGAGATAGTTTAGCACCAGACTAGCCAGAATTAAGGTAATTGTTGTATCTTAAGGATCTTTCCCCACCAGAATGATTCAATGATTCTTGTCTCCCTACATTGGTTTTACTGGAAAAAGGACAAATCTTTTTTTTTTTTTTTTTTTTTTTTAATATATACTAAAACTGCCTAATTGTAAAAATACTGTTCACAATTGGTTCTAAACTGAGCCTTCTTCCTTTAATTTAAATCAATCCTTTGAAGTATCACTTACTTACATGCAAACAAAGTTTAAATGCTGATGTTTGAACAGGAAAAAGGTTAAATTTGTTTCATTAAAAAGGTGCAGAGCAAAAGTTTAACAGGACTTTGTAGTGGAGGACAGGGCATATACACAGATAAAAGTTAACCAATATTGAATTAATATATGTTAACTTCAAAATTCAAATAAACCCAAGTATCTCCTTCTATGTTTGTGAATATTTAAATATTTACTCTGTACCTCTTTCAATCTAATGAGCACTCTTCAGTCTTGTTCTCCCCCCATATTTTTGTATTTGTGTTGCTTTGTGGAAGGAGATTGTACGGCTTAAATGTGACTCCCCTTTTCTTTTTTTTTTCCTTGAATTTTCCTGATTCCCATCCAGCTTTTATAACTTCTCTATTTACTACATGCAAAAAACCTCCCTTAAATATTTATTGTCTGGCCATAGTAGTATGAAATATCATAAAATGTAAACCAGCAAGTAAATGTGTGAACTTTCAAAAGGCTGCTATTTGCAGGGTTGTGAGGAATTCCAGGCAACAGAAGAAAAGCAGCAAAACTGTTTACTTATTGTTAACACTACTGGTTCTTTTTTTTTTTTTCTCATGGATTTTCTATCTGGGAAAGATGTGCTTAAAGCCAGCAATGAGGTACATGAACTGCAACACCTTGTTACTACAAGTAGCAAAATAATTATTTCATTATTTTTAAAAATGGGGCTTTGCAAAAGAAACGTGATTGTAACAGAGCTGGGCTTCTCAGTACTTGGTAAAGGTTAAGCACAGCCTTTTGCTTTTCAGTGGCAGAGCACAAGAAGTGACCTGGATATGGGTGTCTGCAGGGGTTTATGATCTTTCTTACAGTTGCAGAAAGGATTTGCTGTATTTCTTACACAAAGCCACCAATGAGTCCACTAAGGGATGCTGGAAAGGAGAGTGCATTTAGTGCATGACACTTTAAGTCAAGACACCTTTGTATATTTTTTCTGCTATTTGGCAGACTACCCTTGGCAAATTCTCTTGTAGTGTCTCAGTCACACCAGTGCATGGATTGCTGTGTTAGTATAAACCCAATTTCATTTGCAGTTATGGCTCGGGGAGTGGAAGTCACTGTTAAGTGGCTGAGGGATGGGCACATTTCATTTTGCTGCATCTGCAGTCAGGATGATCATTTGTAGTGCAGCCATGGCACTAATATCTGGGACAGGGTTGTTTTAAATTTCTTTACCAAGGCTCATTGAAACTGGTTATCAATGTTTAAAGGTTAAGCATATGGAATAACCTATAAGAAACATTGTCTCTGCACTGTTTCTGTGCAAATATTTTAATATCTTAGCATGGTGGCTGCTTATCATTTCATATCATTTCTCATCCTAGAACGTACATCAGGAAAATACATCTGCTTCACCAGTTTTGTTATTTAGAGGTTTTGAGCTAAAGGAAATAGCCATTAGCAGCAGCAATATAAAACTGAAATATTTTCCTTAATGAATCTGTAAAATGTTTTGCTGATGACTTCAGTGTGGTCAGAATCCAGCCCTCGAGCTGTAAATTATTTTTAACAGAGTTGGTCTAGATTTTCGCCATTAGAAACAGAGCAAGAAGTAAACTGGGGGAGGGTCCTCCTTCTCAGGCTAGAAATTTTTCCCTATTGCCACTAGAATTTCATTCCAAATTATTAAGGGCCAATGCAAGCAACAAATAAAATTACAAAAAAAGTAATAGTTTTTTTACTCTAATTGACTTTACTTTCATGATTTTTATTATTACAAAATGTATTAGAGACATACTGAACCAGTAACAGTATTTGAGAAAATGAGCCAGTAGTAGTAGGAGATGTGTATTCTTCCCAAGGTGTAGTCACAGTGTTGTAATAAGGTTTGAACTAGAAAATACTCAGAATGATGTATTAGCATGAATGTGTCATGCTTTAAAACATAGCAAGATGCTTCTTCTCATTACTTAGGTTTGTCTGGGTGAAATGAGAGCTCATTTAAGAACTTGTGAAAAATATGTAGAAAAATATGGACATTTACAGGTGCTGGGTGATGAAGTAAAATGGTAGACCTTAGTGATGATGACATGGCAAAACTACTTTTGAACTTGTTATCCCAACATAGTAAAGTCTAACTAGTAGAAGGATTGTCAGATTTTGGGTTTTTTAATTGGAACTTGTTTCTGTTTTACAGAGTTAATCATGAACCCTTTACTAGTATTTTTAAAACATGATACTCAAATAGTACTTAGAATTGATGCCTTTTTTTGGTGTATCACTACAAAATAGCACATTTTACTTGCAATTAGTTTGATTTTGATAGAATTTAGTGCCATGTTTTGTAGCAACAACAGTATTTTGCTAATTCAGCAGGTTTTTTATCTTTTTCTTGCAGAATAATTATGTTTTCTTTCAAATAAAACTCCTTGAAAATGCTGGTTATTTCCAGAATGAATAAGACTAATTACAATCTACATTTAATTGGCTGTCATTTATGTCCATAAGTAGGACATAATGCTTCTTGAGTGTGTCCAGAGTAGAACCACAAAAACTATGAGAGGGCTGGAGCCCTCATGAAGACAGGATGAGGAAGTTGGACATATTCAGCCTGGAGAAGAGGAGGGCCTGAGGTGTCCTTATAGAGGCATTCCAATATCTGAAGAGGGACTTCAAGAAATCTAGGGTAGGACTTTTTGCATGGTTGTGGAGCAAGAGGATAAGGAGCAATGGTTTCAAACTTGAAGATGGGAGATTTAGGGTAGATATTATGAAAAAAAATATTTCCTGTGAGGGTGGTGAGATGCTGGAACAGGTTGCCCAGGAAGCTGTGGATGCCTCCTCTCTGGACATGTTCATGGCCAGGTTGGATGGGGCTTTGAGCAACCTGAAGTGGTGAACCTTCTAGTGGGAGGTGTCCCTGCCCATGCAGGGGGGTTGGAACCAGATAATCTTTAAGGTTCCTTCCAATCCAAACCATTCTGTGATTCTATGATTTAATACTTCGTTTTTCAGAGGTAGATTTGAATTAAGAAGACTAACAGCCTTTCTTATTTATATAATTATAGTGTATATACAGAATACATATTTTTATACATTGTATGTGTATCATATGTGAAAAGTTCACATTCTTTGTCCTTTTCATTCTCTTTCATGTCAGGACCTGTTAGAGCAATCACTTGGGTGTGTAGCAGTTCTAGAATAACTGAGGTCTTAAAATTCAGTGGCCTTTAGTTTTGTCTATTAATGAATAGGAACAGTTTTCTTACCATTATTAGAGTGATTTTTTGGTATATGTAGTTTGAAGTCCCTATCTGCTTCTTGAATTCTTAAATGACATTATTCAGGTTGCTTGCTCAGAAGACCTGTCTCCTTCTCAGTTAGTGTTCTTTTGATGCTCAAAAAACTCAAACATTAATCCACAGATATTTGAAAACAGAAATAACCTGAAAATAGCATTTCCACTGTGCAAAAAGACAATACTCTGTACTGAAAACTAAGTAGTAATACTCTCTGAGAAAGTGTCAGTAGTAAATGATGGCTCCTGAGAATTGGTAGTTTGGTCACACATGCTCCAAGTGTATCACAGCAATTAAATGATGCTTTTATCAAGTATCTGTAGTTGTAGCATTCAGTATTTTCATCCATTCATCTCTAAGGTCACAGTTATCATAGAGAGTGCTTCTCTGGATCAATAACCTGAAATTTTGGCACAGTTCCGTGCAGTGTTTGCAGTGTCCATTAGCAAGGTTGACCTTTTGCCTGAACACATACATCACACTCAGGTACATGTCATATGCCCGTGCTGTGTTATAACTATGGCAAAATAGGCTTCTAACAATAAATATTACTTTTAGTGCTTGTAACACTAAGAAAATATCAGTTCTATCTGCAGCCACTAACAATATACTACCTCTTATCCTCGGATATTCCTGTCCTTTTTGCTTTGTTTGAAGTAAATGTGGATGAGCTAATGGACCATTGTCTCACTTACCATAGATCAGAAATGAGAGCAGTGGTAATGTGCATTAGTATATATTTTACTGAATACACATTAAACTGATTAATTCTAGCAAGCATTACTCATACCAGAAAATCAATAAAGATAAATTATTTTAATTGTTTAATGGGTTTTGACAGTGGAGGAAAAACTTAGCTACAGTCATTCCTTTTTCCCCTCTCTCACAAACAAGTGTGCACAAATGTAATATTTGAAATGTCGTCACTACTATCATTGTGAGTGCTGGTAGGAGCACTGGCAATGGTGTAGGAAGTCTTACAACTGATACAGCATGCAGTTATTTATAGCCAGGAGAATGAGCATAGTTAGGTTCAGTGACTTTTCTGCTTTTAAACTCTGTGCGTGCTATTCCTACTGCCCTGACTCAGATGCATGTACAACATTTGCTGTGTAATCCAGTCTGGGGATTTGGGTTATAATTTTAGACCTGCTTATGGGGTCTCACATAGGACAGTGGGGCTTTATTATTTTTTTTCAAGTTATCTTCACATTACTGACTTAATTCTGAAGGTCCATAGAGGATGCAAGTCCTTCTGTGACCCTGCTTGTAGGACTGAGGTCCATAGGCTGTAGACTCAGATCTTGATGAGTGTATTTACTTCCCTGACCATTATTTGCCAAGGCACTTTGGACTCCAGTTCTCATATCTCACAGAGGTGTTTTTGAGGGGTTTACAGACTGAAGGAGCTGTAGGCAAATCAAGCAACATTCCCATTTCTGCAGTGGGTGAGATGGGGAAAACCCACTCCAGGCCCTTCTGTTTTGCAGGTCAGTTTTCACCACTTTAGCCACAATCATTTCATTAAGTTATCCTGGACCCAGAGCTCTTGAGTACATTAAAGGAAGCATTAACTCATGAGTGTATATTGAATCCACCTTTGAGCTAATGCTTTAGCGTGTAAGATTTTGCCAGATTTTGTGGGTTTAGGATTAGACTCTGTTTACTTTGGTCAGCTGAAATAATTGTCAGTAATTTTTATCGCACTTGTCAGTCTATAAGCTTTAATTTTTTCACTTAGTGCAAATTCATACATAGTTGTATTGTGTAGGGGAGAATTAAGCCTTAAAACTTAGAAAATTATTAAATCCTTTTCTCAATTCAGATTTGCATATAAAATCTTAGCCTGAAAGACTCATGAGTAATATGGATTATACTGCCTCTGTTGCATGCTTCTTTGAAAATTAATGTAAAAAAACATTATTCAGAACTATTCTTGCCTACAAATAATGTAAAAATTGTAAGCAAGAAAACGAAAACAAGATCTCTTAAATCATACTGGTTTAATAAACTGCTTTTACTCGGTGTATAAACTGTAGACACCATATCATTAAGAGAAAGCAAGAGAGGGAACATGCTGAGCAATCCACTTTGTTGTTTGCTACTGACACTCTGACTCTTCCCTTTAATTCTGAAATACCTTTGGAGTAACTGTTTCAGGATTTCAGTGAAAAAGCCAGCACAATTTAGTATAGCTATTTCAACCTTTTTATTTCAAACTTAGAATAAACACATGAGACTTAGACTTCTAGTTTAAAAAAGGCAACTTAAAAACATTTCTGTGTGTTGTAGCATGATGTTCATAACCACAACATGTCATAAAGCTCTTTTGACTATACAAATTATATATTCAGGATTATATAACAGGATATTTCCACATGGTGTATTTCAAGGTAATCATTGTTTTAGCACATGCAGTGTTCTTATGATACTGCTTGAAGAAATACAAGTTGCAACAACTGCAACTTTTGTATTGCCGAGAACCCAGAGGAAGAAGTTCAGCTTATCTTTTGATGAAGTGTCTCAGGCACTTCTGTTTTAAGCACACAGATGAATTGTTATTACCAGAGACATCCTGTATGTTTCTTCCTACTTTATGATCCAAACAGTGGCTATGGATGATAAACAAATGGATTAATTTTTATTAGTTTATTTGAATGCTAAACAAATGGATACATAGATTGTTTGAAAGATAAGCAAATTTTGTTTTGGATAAAACAAAATGCTTTTACATAACTGTTCCCTTGTAGCAGGAGGCAATGTATTAACCACTAGATCTATATTGGTTGGCAGTCCTTGGGATGTCTGCAGGCAGAAAATACACAGAAGGGATTAGCATAATTGACAGCTGATCTGGAAGTGCCCCATGCCGAGCAGTATTTGTCTTGCTCAGAAAATGCTTATTGGCCATTACACATCCACTTATTTCACATTTCTGTTTTAAAACACTGATAATATTTCTTCTGTAAGACCTGCAAGATGAAAATTGAGTGTTTCCTTCCATTTATTTATAGTATCGTCCAATTTGTTGTTTAACCTCTGGGAGAAAAGCGAGCTGTATCAGCAGAAATTTTTAAGGCATCTTCAACTCAGCCAGCCACTCCATTATGAAGACCACACAGTGAGTATTTGCAAACTACTGGACTTGATTTCTTTGTGTGTCTTCTTCCATGTCTTTTATAATATAGAGGTCATGAAAAGAACTGAGCATGTAACTGCACCACAGAGTCACAAAGCACAGCAGATGTGTACAGAGCCAGCATAGTCTGATACTCAGAGGTCCAAGCCTATGGATTCTCTCCTCAGTTCTGTTGCTGTTTAATGGTATTACACATCTGAGTTATGTTCGTAAATGATTTGGAGATCCTCACATGAAAACCTATGCACTTGAAATGAAAGTTGTTTAGGGTAGATTTAGGCTAGACATTTAGGAAGAAATTCTTCAGTGGGAGGGTAGTGAGACACTGGCACAGGTTGCCCAGATAAATTGTGGCTGCTCCCACCCTATAAGTGTTCAAGCCCAGGCTGGATGGGGCTTTGAGCAATCTGGTCTAGTAGGAGATGTCTCTGCCCATGGCAGGGTTTTGGAACTAGATGATCTCTAAGGTTCTTTCAACTCAAAACATTCCATGATTTAATAACCCATTCTGTAAGGACTTAAGAAGTTTCACTTCTGCAAGGTCCTGCACCTATTTGCTGTCTGAGCTGTGAAATAGAAAATGAAACATAAGCATTAGCATGCTATTAGAATTTCTCAAGAATATCAGTTAGTGCGTTCCTATATATATGTTTGATATTCATCCAGACAAAATCACAAAGAAAGATATAAAACATTTTTTAATGGGGCAAAAGCATTAAGGAAAATGTGCAAATGGAGGGTGGGGGCCAAAAAAGCAATCTTAATAATTTTTACCTATAGTTCATGTACATGTTGGGAACAGGCGTATGTATGATAGCATTTTAATGATAGCTCACACATAAATAGCTTCATAAAGTATATGTAAAACTTGAGTATTTATTTCTATACACACTAATATGCATAACCAAATTGTACTCTTTAACAAATAGCATTAGCATTGTTAGATTTTGCTTAATCACTGAATTTGTCTGTTTCTGCATTTGACATTCTCATCTATTTCAAGTTTCAAGTTTGATAATGACTTCTCTTGCTTTATGTTACAGTGTTTACCACTGAGGAGTAGAAAGTTAGGTAGTAAACTTTATACATGGATGATAACCCACTGAAAACAGTATTTTGTTAGCTGGTAACCCAAGCAGTCAAATTTAAATCAAGTAATACATTAATTACTATCTAGATAGTCAATAACTTTTTTTTTTTTTTTTCTTCAGGACATAAACACTGTTGGAGAAGTTCTTGTTGAAAGAGTTCTGGATGGGTCATTCTTAGCAAACATGCATATGAGTCATCCGAAGAGTGCATAAAAACTCCTGGAACAGAGTGGAAAAATGTGTTCTGTCATGATTAAAATTTATCCTTCTGCAATTAATGGAGTGTTAGAAACTTGTGTGGACCTGAAAATGTTGTGGGTTGTTTGTTTTTTTTTTTCTTAAGAATTGTTTCATTTTAAAGTTTTAATTAATTTTTTTAAAATTAATTTTGCTTCATAAAAATGCCTTTTTTTTTTTTTTTTAATGGATAAAATAAAATACTGACAGTTTCTCTTTCTAAAACACAACAGTCCTTAACTCACTGCTAATCCAGTATACAGAAACACTGGCTTTGACAACAGCCCTTCCTGGTTTTTTACAGCTCTGTTCCAGGAGCAGGCCAGTCTTTTATACATTGATGATGACAACACAGTGCTGGATGTAGATTACAACAGCTTTTTAGATGCTACAGGACCAAACAAATTGGAACAAACTCCACCTTGAAACAGTATCAGGCACACTACCTACTGTCAAGGACAGTATTACCTGACCCCATAAGACTGCACATAAATTTCCATTTACAGCGCAAGATGAGACTCAGAATTGGCAAAGTGAGTAAGTGAAAGACATCTTGAAAGGTCTACAAAAAGCAAATATTATGTTTATAATAAAAAAATAGAAACCTGTTCAAGAGAGTGACAGCATTGTTTAACTAACCCTTATTCTCACTATGTAAGTTTTAAAAAGCACATAGGCTTTTACAAATGCAGTATAATACGGTAACTTTCAAAGATTCAGATGTTCTATATGAAATTAAAATTCATGTTCATGCATAAAAGGATGTACAGTGATCAAAGTAGCTTTAGTCACATGGTAACATGTTAACAAGGAAACTCACAATAGACTTTTGGTCTTGACTATTTTTTCTTGGAATCTGCAAGAGGCTCCTTTTTGGGAGGAGGAAAATACAGTGTTTCATGTGCCTGGGAAAGCTTCATTCCTTTCCTGAACTGTCCTTCAGAATGAAAACTCCTCAGTCAGATAGACAGACTCCGAAGGCTAGAAATCGTGAAAATATTGGAGGCACTGGAAAAAAAAAAAAAATCTGATCTGCTAGAGCAAAGTAGCCGAAACTGTAGGGAAATTAAGGCTTCCTGCACATCTAAAAATATGTAGACAACTTTTTATTTGTATGAAATAGGCTGCTGCTGTAGGAGTGTTGTCCTTACCTTTGTCTATGACTGCAAGTGCTCTTTGTCAGTAGTGATACAGATGCACCTGGCAAGAGTGAAAGATGTCCTCCCCCTTTCTCATGGCATCTTCTGATCCCCCAGCAGTTACACAGCTCTCTCTTTTCCCCATTTCTCTTTTCCTGTCTGCTCAGTGTCCATCTCTGACCACTCCCACTGAACAAATCACTGTTCTGTTTTCATATTGGCAAGGATATGTACTGTTCTTGCAGCCACGTTGTCAAAAAAAGCAACCAATATAGTAGTTGTTCAAAAAGCAGTTGTACAGAGCTGTACAATAGCTGTGCAAAGACAATATAAAATGTACCTCTTCACTGGCAGTTGCCCCCTGCAAACCTCAAAATTTTATGAGCAGTTCCACATGTTTTCACCACTGAGGTTTCATTTCACAAACACATTTTATCATGAGGAATAAAAAGTTGGCAGGACCATTGGTTTCATTTCATCTAAAAAAATCTGATTTAGAATGCTTTCTGTCATATAAATGTGTTTCATAAACTTCAGCTGCCTGATTTCTCTTTACATGTTCTCTGCGTCAATGGCAAAAAATATCCAAGATTTACAAAGCTAGTGCCATGCTATATATTGCTCTGTGGTGTACTGGTTGTCATCTCCAAGGTCACAGCTTTATTAAAGGCTCAAGATTTACAATAACGGTACCAAAAGCATGAATGCCTTCACACACACCTTCCTGTAGTTTACTTTCCTCAGGTCATCTGAGCAATTTCTCCCCCTGCCAAAAGCCACTAATCAATAAATATTGCCCAACAAAGTTCAAACGGACTTATCATGTTCCTTTAGTAATAAATCTTTGCTTTTGTTTAACACCTGCCTTCAAAAGGACATAACCCCCTACTTGCAGTAATCAACTTCTCAGAAGCCTTATTTGGTGATTAAAAACTGCTCCCCTTTTACAGACTGAGAAAGCCAGGGATAAGGACATACTTTGTGGAAGGCATACAGGAAGACTGAAAAGTCTTGAAAGCCCACGTCTGCCAGCTTCTTGCATGCTGAGGCTGAAGGCCACCCTGCCTCTTTGCCAATGAGTAATGGAAGGTGCTCGTGTAGCATCTGAACTGAGGTTTCTGTAATTCTTCCTTTTAACGTACTGTCATGGCATGGATAGGGAATGCCTGAAGCTGGCTAGACAGATGTGGAAAAGTCCTAAGTGACACAAAAATCCACAAGAAGTGTTCTGCAGGGTATTTACCACTTCAGGTGTAGCTCTGTTTCTTCTTCTGGCTGTATTTACATGGTTAATGAAGTTACTGGCACCAACAGCTGCCACTGTGCTAACTGTGATCTACTGGTCTGGTTTCCTTCTTAATTTCAGTAAAGAAAATAATCTGTTAATCACTTTCAGTAGTAGGGGGGTTTCTGCTGATGAACAGCTCAGCTAACCCCTATGCAGCCTCTAAGAGCAGAGATGAGCACAGGGGAGCAGCAACCTCCTGAGCTAGCACAGCCACAGTTACAAGAGGCTATCTTGCCACTGCTCCTCAAATCCCAGGCCTATCCTCTCCTGGGAGATGTCTGTCCAGGAAGCTCTCCCTTTTCCAGCAGATTTTGTCCTGACCCAAAGTCTGGGCAGTAAATATCCCAGTCCAGGCAACTTAACTCTCACACTGGACCAACCCATCAGTTCAGATCTGCTTCCATTCAGCGTTTCAGGTTCTGCTGGGACAGAGATAACTTTCTTTACCCCTGTATAGGGCACTGGTGAGGCCACACCATGAGTACTGTGTTCAGTTCTGTGCTCCTCACTACAGAAAGGACATTTTAGTAAGCTACTTAGTACAATGTGTCCAAAGAGGAGCAACAAAGCTGATGAAAGGCTTGGAGCACAAGTCTTATGAGGAGCAGCTGAGGCAGCTGGAGTTGTTTAGCCTGGAGGAGGCTGAGGGAAGACCTTAATATTCTCTCCAAGTAGAGGTTTTAATGAGGTGAGGATTGGTCTGTTCAGTGAAGTTACAGGTGATAGGAGAAGAGGTAATGTCCTCAAGTTGTGCCAGGGGAGGGTTAGATTGGATGTTAGAATTTATTCACTGAAAGGGTTATTGGAACAGTCTGCCCAGGGCAGTCACCATCCCTGGAGGTATTTTAGAGTTGTATATGCATAGTACCTAGGGATATGGCTTAGTTAAGATCTTGTCAGTGTAAGGTTAATGGTTGGACTCAATGATCTTGAAGGTTTCATATATCATATGATTCTGTGATTTTTCATAATATGTAGTATAGGGCTGTATTTTGAATTTGTGCTGGAAACAGTGTTGATAACTCAGGGAAGTTTTTGTTACTGTTGAGCAGTATTTGTATGAAGTGTTCTTGTCCAACCCCACCAGTAGCAGACTGGGAATGCTCAAGAGGTTGGGAGTAGACACAGCTGGGACAGCTGACCCTAGTGAACAGAGGGATTTTCCATACCATGGAATATGATGATGAACCATGCAACATCATGTTCAGCAATAAGAACTGGGAGAAGGAAGAAGGGATGGATGTTCAGAATGATGGTGCTTGACTGGTGCTTGACCTTCCAAGTCACCATTACACGTGATGGAGCTCTGCTCTCCTGGAGATGGCCTGGCAATGGGAAGCAGTGAATTAACTCCTTGTTTTGCTTTGCTTGCGTGGCTTTTGCTTTATTTATCAAACTGTCTTTATCTCAACTCACGAGTTTCCTCACTTTTACTCTTCCTCTTGACACCCCAGTCCCACCAGGGAGAAGCAAGAATGCAGCTGTGTGGGGCTGGGGTTAAACCACAACACAAATCCCCTGGTATTCAAATTTTGGAGCATTTAGTAAAGTATTTAGAAGGTATTTCGGCGGTGACTGGAATTTGCTCTGCTGTCCACACTTTTGTTTAGGAAGGCAGTACCATTTCCAGCTAACAGTAATTGTGATAGATCCTGAAAAGGAAAACAAAACCGGTATCCTTCACAGAATCTCAGCCTGGTTCACCACTTACCCTCACCTGGAGAGAGGCCTGAGCTTCAGTTTCGTTCCCAACCATGAGCCCAGGTGGTGGCGTGGCCATTGCCTCTTGCTGCCGATCACGGGCAGACACAAAAGAATCTCCTCAGCCTGGGCCGCGGAACGGCGCCGGGGGTGTTCCCCATCCCGAGAGGGGACACACGGAGGGGTGGGCCCGTTTCCCGACACAGAGGTTCGGCGCCAGGAAGAACCTCAGCCCTGCCCGGCGGCGCCGCTGCCCCCAGGCACCAGCGGAAGGGGAGGTTCGCGGCGACAATCCCCAGGAAGGCAGCGGGGCCGGCAAAGAGGGGTAGGCGGAGCGGGGAAGCCTCCGGGGCAGGGCGGAGCGGAAGGAGGCGGCAGCCCCGCCAGGCCTGGAGACGATCGCCATGGAAACCCAGGCCCCGGTCCCGCCCCTGCCGTCCCCCCCACTCCCGCCCCTCTCTCCCCCGGGAGAGCGGCGGTGGGAAGTGGGTGCACGCTGGGAGTACCGCCGGAACTGCGGCCGGGCCGGCGGAAGGGGGAGAGCCCCGCCAGCGGTTCCTACGCGGGGTACCGGCAGGTAGAGAGCGGGGCGGGGGTGCTTCCCGGGCCGGAGAGGGAGGAGAGACAGGCGGGGCGTGCGGCGCGCAGGCCGAGCCCCCTCCTCCACCCGCCTACGCCGCAGCTTGGCCTCGCACCTACTGCCAGGTGCCCACCCGCCATTTTCTGCCGGCCACCCTCTCCCCCTTCCCCCCCCCCCCCAAGCCCCTCTTACACTCTCCGCTCCTCACTCAGGTCCCGCGGCTGCCCGGCGCTGCCCTTGCGGGAGCGGAGCTCAGCTCAGCTCACTAGGGCGGGCCTTCTTTCTTTTCCTGACGGCCGAGGCCCTGACGTGTTGCCATGGCCGAGGGAGCCACGGCGGCGGCGGCGGCGGCGGCGTGCTTCAGCGAGGATGATTTTTACTGTCCCGTCTGCCAGGAGGTGTTCAAAACGCCCGTGAGGACCGCGAACTGCCAGCATGTGTGGGTATTACCCCTCACCCCCGCCGCCCACCTCCCACCCCCCTCCCCCGCTCCCCCCACAAGCCTTTACCTCGCCTCCTCCTCCGTTCTCCGCCTCTTCCTCATCCCCCACGCCGCAGCACACAGACCCATCCTCGGCCTGGAGCTGCGCCGGGGGACGGGACGGGGATCCCCGAAGCTTCCTTCCCGGGGACGGACACTTGGCCTCCGGGAGCTGGCTGCAAGGCTTGCATGCCAAGGGCTGCCCCAGCCTTCCCTCGCCTCTTTCTTTTGTAGCTGTCTGCTAGGAAAGCAAGCCGCCTCCTGAAGCGAGTCCCCGGTTGCCTGAGCGGTGGTGGCCGAGTTTCACAGCTGATGAAAAACCTCCTACGTATCTCACCTAACTCACCTTTTTTTAAACTTCGTGGTTTCCTGTTCGTTTGCTCAAAACGAGGACTGTAGCTCGGTTGTGCTCTGGTTTCACTTCGTCCACTCTGTATTTTGCAGAGGAGCGTTTAATTACAAAGGGCTACTTTGTAGAAAAGCAAAACAGCTTTGGGCAGTTGGTACAAGAGGAGAACCACAAAAGCTGGTGAACTAAGACCTTTGGAAATGCATGCTAAATGAAGCTTTGCAGTACTTTTCTCTCTGCTTAGGACAATAAATCACGATTGCTGCACCATTTAGTATCTCCTTAATGAGCAATGGGGTGCACACCTCAGGACCTCTTGGCAGTAAATAGTAAGATCTTTGCCTCAAGTGCTACCAGGTTCTCCTAATTTCTGTATACTTAGTAGGTTCTGTTATTTAATTTTGCTTATTGTTATTTCATAAAGATTTTTATTCAGTAGGACTGTTACTCTGGTATGCATCTTCTCTTCCTAATTGCCCAGCTCTCTTCAAGGACCAAGTCTCTTAACTTTTTTGACTTTGCTAACCTGTGTTTGTGGTTAACTTTTTAATTTAGGTTTTGCAGGAAGTGCTTCTTGACAGCTATCAGAGAAAGTGGAACACATTGTCCTCTCTGCCGTGGAAGCGTGACTAAAAAAGAAAGAACATATCCCAAAAGGGCTCTAGATGTTGAAAACAGTATGAAGAAAGCTTCTGGGGGCTGTAGATGCTGTGAGAAGCAGGTAGAGTAAAGCTTTACAAAAAGTTGGATAATTTTTTCTTCTTTTTGACCAGACACATTTTTACTGTGTGTCTTTCATGTCTTGGAGTTTAAGAGCCTATAGCAGGTTAAATTTGGCTTTTTATGGCTTGTGAATATACTAGGCATGCAGTGCCTGATAGATATGCCCAACAGACAGAAACTGAAAGAGGATCTTGTACTGTCTATGAGGACTTTTTAAGTGTAGTGCCAGTTTTGCCCCCCAAAAATGCCAAAACTCTGAATATAGCTATAGAACAGGCACAAGAAAAGCTGGACTGGAAGTTGCAGATCTGTGGAAAACCTCAGAAACTTTCACTATGGAAATGAAGATGCTTAGGTGCTACTGTTAAATTTAATTTAAAACAAAAAAATGTAGGCTGATTACTCTCGGTGTAAGTACAATCATCTGTAATTTCCACCTGCCCCATCAGACAGTTTACATTGCCTTCATCCCCTTCATAAAAGGGGGCATTATTTTCAGAACTCTGAGTGAAATGTTGACCCCAACTGAAATCAAGAGTAATCTCTTTGAATGTGAATGGATGCAGTATTTTAGCCACACACATTTTGTTTATTTCAAATTGCATCAAATCCAGGCAGTTGTCTTGATGTTTATGTTTCATTTGGGACTTAGTTCTGCCAAGGTGAAGATCAGCACTAGTGGAAGCTGAGCTTCTTGCTCATATGATTCACAAGGGTGAAAATCTAGGAGAAAGAAGCAAATTTGTAAACTGGAAGAAAGAACCAAACAGAACCCCAGAACAATTTAAATTGCACGTGAGATGTCATCCTGTTCATCCTTTAAACCTGTAGGAGCTTTCTGACAGTGCTGTTGGACCTGAAATTCTGATTCAGGGCATGTCCAGCACAGCTGCTTCTGACAAATCTAAGCAACTCATTGTCTTACCTTGCATCCTTGCATTTAAGCTGGATAGACAGCCTTAAATTGGTGGTTTTTTTTTTTCTTTCTCAAAGAGAAAGGTTAAGGTAGTCTCAGAACACACCTATTGCAAATAGGTTTTGCTCTGAACAAGGTGACAGGCCAGAGAAGACTGAAGGAGTGGTGTTGTTTATCCCATACTTGTGTACCCTCTCTGTTGTAGCTCATCAGTCATTGATCTTGGATCTGGGAGGTGTAGTTCCTGTGACTTTGTTTCAGTTAAATGGAGTTTATACTCGAATATTTCACTCCTGAGGGAGCTCTCTGAGTTGCCTGGCTCTTGGAGGGGAGGGAGGTTAAAGCATGGGAATATTCTCCAGTCTCACAGAGTGATGGAGACTCTATGGAAAAAGGTGTTGAAGATCTCCTGTTGGGGAAGAAAATGTTCATGCTGAGATGGGAGACAAAAGTTCTGGTTTCTGCTGCATAAAATGTAGAAGTAATTCCTGCATGCATTGTTTTCTGTTGGCAGAATTAGCTTTTCCTTCTATCCCTAGATTATTTAGTGCAATTTCAATAATTTGACATTTCATTTACAGGTTAGATTTTCGTGGATGAGACAGCATTATAAAACGTGTAAGAAGTATCAGGATGAATATGGTGTTTCTTCTGTTATTCCAAAGTTACAGATTTCCCAAGATTCAACAGGGAACAGGTAATCAGGGTGTCTTCTTCCTTCCCCCCTGCCCTCAGGGAAAGTATTTTTTTTTCCAGGGCAGGCCTTCTTTTTGCAATAATCATTGTCCATGTTTTTCTGCTTTAAAAAACATCAGTTTTTGCAGGTCTTTTTTTCTTTTAGCAGATGGAAGAAGCCCTTTCTACATGATGGTTTTGAATGTCTTCTAGGGACTCTTCTAAAAAGCTTATAGTATTTTTTAAATTGCTTTCCTTTGCATTGACAGTGGCTGAGCAGCTTACCTTGTAAAAGATTTCATAAACATTTAGCCCCAGGGAAGTTTGCTTCTCTTGTTATTCCCCGCCCCCACTTTTCTCAAGTCTGTTTTAATGAATATCCTGTTTCAAAACATTACTGTGCAAACTTTTGCTTTCTGCTTGAATTTATTTTGAACTGATATCTTATGAAACATATAAGGAACTCTAGTATGTTACATACCATAAAATACAAGTGCCACTTACCATTTTTCTTCAAGCAGTAAAGCTGAAGAATTTTCTTTTCCATACCTTCTCACTGATGTATTAGGTTTGGGTGAATATTTTTGCTTATTTTTGAAGACCTTTTACATACTGGTTTCATAGGGCTGTATTTACTATTATTTTACATATATTTTTCTACTTCTAGCAGTCTGAACATCTCTGTATTTGGTTTTCAACCCATCAGTATATTGAACACAGAAGCTACAGCTATTACCAGAACTACTTGCAGCAATGTTTCTGTGAAGGGTCTGGATACTGTTATATCAATAGTTAGTGACTGTCACAGTTGAACACTCATGCTTATAATACTACAGAAGTATAAAAATGTATTGTGACCAGATTTGTGACTGTAAATATCTGTTTTTAGGATAAGAATGTCTGAGCAGCTTCTTTTGGTTTAGCTAGAGGTGCATATATGGTAAAATTTACTTCCTAAAGTGCTCCTATCTCTCACTCTTACTTTAGGAAGTAGCTTATTTTGTGCACCAGTGTAAGAGAATTTATCTTGCTGTAACTGAAAGCTGTAAATCAATTGTGTTAACACAGGGCAGTTAAATGCCTATTAACATAATCTTAAGTAAAAAAAAAACAACATAGAAAGTGCTATCTGTTTTACATTCACATAGTTTATAGCCTTTAGAGCTACTTGGCTGTAATCTCCAAATCTCCAATACCAGTCCTGTTGACTAAATGTCAGCTGCCTTATACACCTCTTTTCATCAAAATTGCGTAGTATTCCACCAAAGGGTCACCATGGTAACTAAGTATTGAGACATCCATTGATTCAAAGGAAAAGTTTTGAACCTACGATCCATTATATGTTTTGCCTTGAAATTCATAGGACTTTCATATATACCTGTTACTGTTAAATTTCAAAATATGTTGACTGAAGTAAAATAATCTCAATTTTAATTTATTTTCTCTTAATTTAAAGCAGCAGTAGTGACACAATATCTGATAATGGCGAGATGGCTAATAATCAAATACTTCAAGGAGAAACAAGGTAGGCTGCTTTTTTTTCTGTAGTTTCTATTATAATACATCCAACTAATCATGCTTTTACTAGCTTAGAAAAAAACCCACAAACACCTCCAACAAATTGTATTTAAAAACCTGTAATTTCTTCTACCTTTGCATCTAGACATTAGAATTTGTGGGGTTTTTTCAGTACTTTCCTGAAGGATTTGAGCTAGAAGCTGTTACCAGCAAGTAAGAGGGTGCAGTTGGAACAAAAGAATTTTCTGAAGTCTCAAAATAATTCTTCTAGTTGTACAAATAATAAACATATTTTAAAATGGCAATTTAGAAGTAGCAGGTGGAACTCCATTAAATCCACTATTATGTCAGTGAGGGTGGGAGTTTTGCTGTTAGCAAAATAATGGAAAATAGCGACAAAATAATATTGATTAAGCTTTCTGTAACACTGCTTCTGAAACATCTTTGTTTAATACTCTCTCTTTACAGTGGACATCCAACCTTCAAATGCCCCCTGTGTCAGGAAGCCAATTTTACCAGACAGCGTTTGCTGGATCACTGTAACAATAGACATCTTTATCAGATAGTTCCTGTAGTAAGTAGAATTGTTTATGTACATTTCTCAAGCTTGTTTCATTATAATTATGTGAACAATATCAAATATGTGGTACTTAGTCTATGTCTGAAAAAATCACTTGTCTGAGAAAGATATACTTAATGCAGTGCCTTTAGCTTGAGGAGTAAGCTTAATTTGAAAATGTTCCTTGTCCAACTTTTTGTCAGTTCTAAGGCATTTCCAACTTAGCTGTTTCATTTATCTTAAAGTGAAACAAATTCAGGTTTTGCGCCTGACATTTACTCTTCTTCATTTAGTAAATCAAAATAGTCTAGAGAGTCCCATTTGCAATGTAACTATTGTTTCATGTGAAACCTACAGTTACTTGAAAAGCTCTCTGAGGTAATCAAAAGGAGTGAAGGAGGAAAATATGTTTGGTATTTTATTATTTTCACCTATATAGTGTGTGTGTTATTATTTTTTTTTCTTTTGGCTTACTCTGTCTTCTTAATTGTATGAAAATTAGAGCTACAAAGATGGTTAGGGGGCTGGAGCATTGCTCTTATGGAGCAAGGCTGAGGAACCTGGATCTGTTTAGCCTGGAAAAGACTGAGAGGGGATCTTGTAAGTATCTAAAGTGCAGGTGTCAGGTGGATGGGTCAGACTCATTTCAATGGGACCCAGTGACAGGACAAGGGGCAGAAGGCATGAACTGGAACACACGAAGTTCCATCTGAATGTGAGGATGACAGAGCAGTGGAACAGACTGCCCAGAGATGTGAAGTCTCCTCTAGAGATATTCAAAACCCACCAGGTCATGATCCTGTACTGTAGGGCAAACTGCTTTAGCAGGAAGTTTGAACTTTATGATCTCCTGTGGTCCCTTCACTACTATTCTGTGACTGTGGCTCCATGAAAATCTTCCCAAATAGTAAGTAGGATGGAGTTATCACTTTCTTTTCTAAATTTAAAATAATTGAAATTTACAAGAGGAGTGCCACACAGAAACACTTACCCTCTGTTCTTAAGAGAAACACTTAAGAAGTTTGGCAAGTTGAAATGTAATTTTTTAATGTTACACAATTGAGGAAAAGAACGCTTAGAACTATGACTTTATGCAAACATCTCTGATGTATTTGGTAGAGGATGAGTAATAGACTAGTTATTCCTGTAGAACATGTCTTCAATGCATTCTGTATTGCCAATAACTTTTAAAAAATTTTCTCTCTCTCCCTTTCCCCTCCAAAATCAGATCTGTCCTATTTGTGTATCTCTTCCTTGGGCAGATACTAACCAGGTTACTAGGAATCTTGTTAATCATCTAAATCTAAGACACCGGTTTGACTATGGAGAATTTGTGGTAAGTTTTTTCTTCTTTGATGTGTAGGGGAATAAATGGTAACTTTTTTTCTCTAAACAAAAATGTGAAATAAAAAATCTCTGCCAAACCTGTGCTTTGGACACACTATGTTCTTGTTCTATACAGAACTCAAAAGTAGGCCTGCTTGTTATAACTTGATAGAGCTTTCTGTTATCAAGGTCTACTGAGAATAGATGCTGTCAGCAGTTAAGCTCCACTCCAAACTGATTACTTAAGTCTATCTTAGTGTTCTCAAATGGAACTATTAGTTCCTTCAGAATAGTTTACTACTGTTTTTTATTACTGCTGCTTCTGGAGAAAATAAAATAGATGCTACTCTATTTTATTGACATTTTTGACCTTTTGAGACAGATATGGCTAAATAAGAATTCTCAGGACTCAAAGTGCACCATGACTTGCTGGCATTGCTGCTATGACCTCTGTTCCAGTATGCTGGGAGAGAGGCTGCAATGTGAAAAAAGAGATGTCATTAATGGTTCAGGTTGCCTTCTTTCAGGCTCAGTTTGAGTAAATGGCCTTGGAGTACTTGCTACACACACAGGTGTAGATGGTGTGTGGATTGTGAGTCCAGCCAAGCAGCTGAGTTCTGCATGTGGAATCAGATCTGGGGAGCTGGTGTTGTAGATTCTGTGGAGTTTGACAGGCTTTGGGGTACACTGCTTGAACATTGTGCAGAACTAGCATAGTGTTAGAGGCATAGGCAACCTTAGTGGTTAAAGACAGCAAAAAGGATGCATGTTTTTTGTGTCAAATGATGTGTGGCAAAGGCATAAAAAGCTAGGAGATTAAAAGAAGGGATTACACTCTTCAACACGAGTGCATCTTCCATGTTTGAGGATGTAAAATTGGTGATTGGAATTCTGATTTGGGGAAGTTGCCAGAATTGCACTTAAAGGATGTATTACTGTGGCATATTAGCAATTGGAAGGCATCTCTTCAAAAGTAGCAGAGTTAACCACTTCTCTTTTGTGATATGTGTTTGCTTTTTCATTTTAAGCAGTATATTTTTAACAATCTATGATTCCTGTTGTCTGGGGATCCCATTTTGTTTTTATTAATGGAGGATGTTATGGCTGATTGGAAGCCTTGCTGTAAGAATTACATGATATAGTCAGCTTTCCTGAACTGGCTATTTGATAATGGAATGGAGCCAGGGAGAAAAGATGGACCCTTTTGCTTAATGAGCCTTTTCTCAGTCATCTGATTCATCTCCTATCTCATGTGTCTCTTAGTTAAATGAAAGATACTGTGCCACACAAACAATCATATAGTACACATAAAGATCTGGGTGGCAATTCCAATGTAAAAATGTGGAAAATGAATGATTAAACTAAGGACCATGGTACATGTTGAGTATTTGTCCATTTTGATGATGTTTTCGTTTTGTTTAGAATCTTCAGCTCGATGAAGAAGCCCAATATCAAAATGCAGTTCAAGAATCCTGTCATGTGAACTTTTAAAGTATATCCCCTCCTTCATGTTACTGATTGTCTGAGAGAAAAATTACATTCTATCTGTTGGTGATGGGAAGTCTGTAACAATAAAAGTGGTGTGCTGTAACCACTTTTTAGGCTTAATTTTTTTCCATGCTCGTAAGGACTTTTCATTAATTATTTTGCTGAAATTCAAAGTAGACATCTTTACTGAGATGTGTCCCTGTGGAGCTAGGGACCTTCTTGAAACTTGTCACTGTTGTTTTGATTTTCTCTGACTAGTACTACTTTATTAATTACATGGTCTCTTTTATTAATATCAGATATTTTAATTCACCAAAACCAACTTTGAAAGTATCTTTAGAAGACATGCAAAAATGCTCTGTTGCACTGTTGAGTTTCTTTAAGTTCAGCTGTCATCTGCTAAGTTATCTATGAGATGAGATAATAATGTTTTTTTCCTTCTCCTGCCCAAGGACAAAGTTTTGTTTGATGTTGTGATTTGTTTTTTACCTTTACTATGTTAACGAAAATAATAACTGAAGAAATAAAAATATTTGTGTTGTGTACATCAACTACGCAGAGCAGGTTGGGTTTTTTTACCTTTCATTGAGAAAGAATGGTGACATTGCCGAGGAATAATTACATCTACTTTTTCCCCTTTTGGAGAATAACTGAAATGGGACACTTGCTTGCTAAGGTGCTGGATGAGGAGTTTTCCCTTTACTCCCAACTGCTAAGGAAGATGACATACTTTCTGAACTATTCAAGATGACATGCAAAAGGTGCACTTTTTCAGTATATGACTGTGACCAGCTTGTTTTTCATTTTATTGGAGCTTTTTAAGAACATCTGTTGCATTTGGAATTCAAGTTTTGGTCTGTCTTATCTTTCATGGAAGGCTGGGTACCTAGAGGACTAACTGGCTTCAGACCTACCAACTTGTTTATTTTGGTAAAACTGTCTAAAACTTTGACATCTACATCCAAAGTCAAAAAACAGTTGAAGAAAAACCTGCACTAAAATAGTTACCAATATATTTTAAGAGTTTGTGTTTTAGATTACCGTATTCCCAGCAGGACCATCATTAAAATCAGAGGAAACAGCAATAATACAATTTTGAATTTAAATGGAAATTTTAAATGGAAAATCCATTTGTAAAAGAACTTTAATTTATTGACTTATTTAATACTAATGTGGAGAAGCAAAAAGAAAGCTGCACAGTTTACATTTTGGAGGTTTAAATACAGACTGTTCTGAATTTGTACCTTTTAGGACTGACTCTTATCCTGTGTTACCATCACCCAGGTTCTTAATGGGGACTGTATACAAGGTAGAAAACATCCCCAGTGATTTTCTTACTCTAGTTGGCAATTTCTGTGTAATGTCAGTTGTGCAGCCAAAGTACAGTCTACTTGTGCCCTGGCTCCCATATGCTCCCCAAATAAAGGTTTTGATGGTTCTTTAAATGCTGGGATATTTCATATGCCAAGGCTGAAATGCCTCATTCTGCAATGTAATGGGTTTCAGAACTGAATCTTAGTTTGAATATCTTGAGTGTTAGAACTAAAAAACAATACCCTCTAAGTTGACATTTCTGTCTGGTTTTGAAGAGCAAAACATCTCTAAAGGCATAGCTGGCTAAAACACAGAGAAAGCTGGCTATTTCAGAAATGTCTGAAGGTTATGTCCTTCTTACAACTACACATTTCATTTTGTTACTGTCTTAATACCATATTTTGGCAGCAGGCCACGCTTTGATCTTGTACTCAAACTTCCCCATTTCCCTCCCATACTCTTGTCTGTATATTCTCACTTGTCTGTCAGCTCTAGTGCTTGTATGACTGCTTTTACTGATTTGGAGTGGGTCATTGATCCAGCTGGAAAGGTTGTTTGGATTTTTCACTTTTTCTAAAAAGCCAACAATGAAATAGTGCCCTTAGGAAGGAATTTCAAGGTAGCCTGATGCTAAAGATTTTGGGTTTTTTTCTCTTTTTTTTCTTCTAAAGTAAAAATGCATACTGTGGGGATCTTATTAGCGCATACATTTCCTATTGAATGTGATAAGTACATGTAAGTTTAGTTAACTTTTTTAGATTCGATAAAATATTTATATGATGTGGCAATAAATGCCTACAGCCAATACAGATTCAGAATGCCTCATGGACACTGGAACTAATAATTTCTATTACTTGAACATATCTTGAGAATTGCAAATGAAATTACTTCTATTTTAAAACTCTGGGAAACAAGTTTTTCTACAGCAATAACTAGTTGTCACTTAATGTGTAGTTGCTGAGCATTTTAGTCATATTTAAATGCTGAAAGACTTGAATGCACATTTTAAAGCAACAAATGTGTATAAATGCAATATAAAAACCCTTTCAAAGTGTTTAGCCTCTATTTGCATATGTTAAAATCTGTATTGGCAAGAGCTGCCTTGGTTAAGATTTTATACTTTTAATATGAAGATTGCATTCGATACATTCACTAGGTAAGCTTTTAATGAAAATGAAAATGTAACAGTATTTAAATCTGCTGCTGCTGGTCATGATCTTTCTCACTGAAACTCAGATATACACAAAAAGCTGTGTATTTGTGATGGGTGATGCTTGTACTCGAAACATGCAATCTTTACTAGAAGACTGCTGTTTAACAATGTTTTCATGTTTGCGTTGCATATGGTTTCAGAAGGGTATGTTATGTTTGAATTGTACCTTCTATTTTTTCTTCTATTAAAGTATTTTATTTTATGTTTGTCTCTTTGGTGCATAATAAAGATGATCAGTCCCCTTGCTGCTACTACTTCTTTTCCAGATGCTTTCTCAACTTAAATACATGGTCAGTTGCATGCCTTCACACTTTGCATGATTGGAATGGTGTGTATGCTGCTGAAACTGCTGACTTTTGTCTCATGATCCATTCATCAGCTCACAAGTTACCTTGTACCACTTACGAAGATCTTTCCCCCAGCAGAAAAGATGATAGGTTGGACAAAACTTGTTCGTGCTTCTGTTCTGCCTCCCATGTTCCTACATTGCTGCCACATGCTATGTTAATAGAGAAATAACCTCCTAAAAGGAGAGTGAAAGCAGCATGTTACAGTTAGGGCCAATAGCAAAACTTTGTTACCTAGGGATAGATTAACTAAGAAGAGTTAAAGTTTTTCTGAGGAAAGAGTTGTCATTAAGTTTGGGCTGGCTGCTTTATTGGACCAGCAAGGTGGCGTCTAGGTGATTTATCTTTCTGTCCTGTATATCTGAGCTGAAAATCCCTTTGGTTATTTTTGTGCTTTTATATTCTAAGGACAGGAAGTTGATAATACATTTATGAAATTGAGCTTATGTCTTATTTTGAATGGGGGAAATACAGTAAAAATATGTCAGTTTAGCTTTTATTACTTTTCTTTCCCCTTAGAATGTAGTTTTCTGAGCTCTAAATGGATTATTGTATCTCCTAAATCTGATTATAAACCCTTTGTTAGAGATTCCATTTAATTTTCTTTCACTTTGTCAATACATATTTCATTATTTAGAGGGAATACACTTAATGTGTTTAATTCTTATGGGCAGTATGCTGGTTACAGGATAAGTAACCTCTGCAGAACTCTTTGTTCTGCTCCAGTCCTAAGCCAGGAGGGCTTCATTCCCAGGGAGGGAGTGGGACTTGAGTGCACGCAGGTCATCTTCTGACAGGCAGTGGAGGGTAAAAGGTTTTCTCTATTTGGGAAACATTCCTGGGTTCCTCCTCTTACATTTTTTTAGCTCAATGAGATTTGGACAAGAGTCTCTGTGAGGACTCCACTATAAAAGATTATTACAGATAGTGTATTATTTTATATCTTTTATGCTGAAACAGCCACACTAATTCACAGATGCTCTTAAGAGACGTGTGCTTTGTTACATCTTGTAAACATTGTGCTGTTTGTGAAATGACTGCAGAACCTGGCAGCCAAGGTTGTTTTATTGTAGGCAAGCAGAGCTACAAGAATATCTGACAAAAGCATTTTTGGGGTGCTATTAGAACTGGAGAAACTAGCAAGGGAAGAGCACAAACATTACAAAGTCTGTTCTCAGAACAGCGTGCAAAGTTCAGGGCCTCTACTATAAGGCTTTTCAATAATGTTAAAATTGCCACTTACCAGTGAGTTAACACACCCAGGGTCAAAGAGCTTTTTTCTTTTGCTTGTTTTTTTTTGTTTGTTTTGTTTTTTTGGTTTTGTTTGGGTTTTTTTGGTTGTGTTTGTGTGTGTGTGTTTTGGGTTTTTTTTGTTTGATTGTTTCTTTCTGCATGAGTGAAGTAGGTCAGTACTGGTTTTTACTGTCAAACCATAAGTCTGCTTTGAGAAGAAGCAGTTTCCACCACTTTATTTTCCAACCGTAACCAGCCTTATTCTATCTGTTGTACTTTCTTTTAATGTTTTTCTTTCATTTTTCACCTTTGTTTTTTTTTTGCTCTACTATCATTTATCTGTTTTTGTGGACAAGATGCTAGGTATAAACTTTATATTTATTGCCCAACACCTCCAAGCTATTAGGAAATCTGGGGGTGGAGGGAAACCCATGACTGACAAATACATTCTGTGGAAAGCATCTAATTCAGTTTTAAATCTTTGCCTTAAATTTGCTGCGTGCATTTAGGATGCATTCCTAAGATGAATGAAGTTGTGGGTCATTTTCCAGGGCTTAGTGAGGAAATACTGTTTTTATGAATTTCCTTAAGCTTATGAGGACACTTAGTCACTGAGAAAAGTGATCCTCACTATAGCTTTCTAGTCTTTCTCTTCTGTTTCTCTCTTTTCTTCTCTCTGTAGGTATTTCCTTACAGCAATTCTCATAACTTTACCCTGTTTCCCTCTCACTTGACCTGTGTTTTAAAGTAATCAGCAATTAAACAGGTAAGATTATTTTACTTAGCTGCTACATTTTGTCTCTTAATCTGTATGTTTTGTAAGCTTCTCTGGCTGTGCCCTCAGTATCGTGGGGCTGATGTGGGCCCCAGAGCAGAGTAATTAAGAAACTTGGTATCAGTAACTTCCAGAGTTTGCCTGCCATGTTTACAGCTATAGCTGAAGAAGTTTGTATTTCTCAGAATGTGCTTGAAGTTTGAAAGAATCTTAAAGTTTTACCAGTTAGATTTTTTAAAATTGGTTTGGGGTCTTTAAAAGTTGTTTATTTATTTATTTATTTTATGCTCAAAGCATTTATTTTGTTGGTTTCTTTGAGCAGAGGGTTTTATGTTTTTTGGTGTTTTGTGGGGTTTTTTTGGTGGTTTTTTGGTTTGTTTTTTGTTTTTTTTTTTTTTTTTCTTGAAGAGACTAGGATGATGTTTAAAATCAAACACATCTCATGCAGACCTGCTCTTTAACAGTAGTTGGCATTTTTTTTTTAAGAAAACCTTGCTTTAGGTTCTCTGGTTTTTGCAGCTACGAACAGAAGGAAGTAGGAAGATGGTGGCTTTTTTCTCCAGGCTAATGTTTGTAGCACTGGTGTAAGAGAAGGTGGGAGTTATGTGCCACCTCAGCTGTAAGACAACTTAGTAGCTTCTCTTACAAATTTTCTTCTTTCATAATTCAAACCACAAGAGGGCACTGGATATTTCTGAGTTTTCTCTATGTAAATACAGCATTTAAGGATGTTAATACAATAAGTAGTTGTACTCTGAGACAGTTTTAGTTATGGGATTTCCATCCAGATGTTTCATGAAATGACAAATTATATATTTTTGGGGTTGAGAGAGTGACTGGAGTCATTCCAATCTATAGAAAGAATATTTCTAACCCTACTTTAACCTCTCAAATTCAGAGATTTACTTGTGTGCTTTCTATTCTGTGGCAACCAAAGCTGTGTTCCCCCAGGATTCCGCTCTGGGAAGAGCTGAGTGCTTCCCAGATTAATGAGTGAACAAAGCTGTAGCATATTTCTGCAATTCCAGGTACTTGCGAGTCCCTTCCCCAAAACCACGTTCTTTCCTTGGTCGTCTTTACTACTAAAAACTTGTAGTGCGCTTAAGGATCACACGGGGGCATCTGAGGACTGCTGCATTCTGTGACACCGAGCCATGGGGCCGTGTCTCATTTTTGGGTTCATAGAATCATAGAATCATAGAATCGGCTGGGTTGGAAGGGACCTCAGAGATCATCAAGTCCAACCCTTGACCCATCGCTGTGGTGCTAGACTATGGCACTGAGTGCCACATCCAGTCTCTTTTTAAATATCTCCAGGGATGGAGAATCCACCACCTCACCGGGCAGCCCATTCCAATGCCTGATCACTTTCTCTGTAAAGAAATTCTTTCTAATATCTAACCTAAAAACCTAACTTTCTAATATCTAACCTTGCTTTCTGAAACTGCACACGTTGTCAGTGACCTCGCCGATGACATTTCCCACCTGCTGAGGTGAGGCCTGCCTGCTGTCAAGTACAGGTATGCTTCCATATCTCTTCCTACTGCTTAGGTCTCTTAAATTGTTCTCTGGTTGCACATGCAATAGTTTGGGGCTGCTATGGGTGTCAGAAATTTGCCCAGATCAGGCTCATGCTCCATCATCTGAGAGAAAACTAGGTATCCCTAGAGTATGCTTCTGTAGTGGCCTGATGCATCGTGGCCAGCTACAACCTCATATAAGTATTTAATTGGTGAAAGATAAGTATTTAAGCACTGAAAGATTTCTCACACAAAAGAAAGTGGTTAAAGTACGTGTCTGAAATGGTAGTGGGCAGTAAGGGGCGTGCTGTTATAAAACACAAGCTCCTGCTGTTTGCTTTTAAACCTTTCTTTTTAATTTACCTGTAGCTAGCAAATTGGAGGAAAAGAAATTGGAGAAATTGGCCTTTTTTAATTTTCTTGATAGTTCTTAATCAAAGCAAACATCTTTTTTTGCTCCTCTGCAGGTAGAACATTTTTATTTGATAACTGTTGTAATTTTCATTTCCTTCCATGTTTCATATGACATCCGCTATGTTTGTAAACACTGGAGTTTTCCATCTTGAAACATTTAGGTGTTGAACTCAAAACATTTTGTATTTGACTGAATCTCTTACCTTGTGTGTTTATGTGACAGCCCTTATCTTCATTGGTGCTTTTGCCTCATCAGCCAAAGAGGTAGTATTGAGTCATTTTCCCCATTTGGGAGGTTAACTGAAAAAGCGAAATTTATTTGTGGAAGATAATTCAGGAATTTGAGACAGGGCAAGGAACAATCCACTGAGAATAGTACACCATCTGAATATTCTCCTGCTCCTTAACATTTAGTATATAAGCACTGCTAAGTGAGCTAGATAATGCTCTACCTGCCAGCACTTTCTAAGATGATTTAATGAATTCATATCACTTGCAGTTGACATTGAAACTCATGATTAGTCAGGTTCCACCTAAATATCAACAGACAACTGAATCACAGTTGTTCACTGAGTAGTATACTGATCACAACATTAACAAATCATCTGTGCTGGAATATAGAAGATCAACAGAACTATTTAAGCAGCTCACTACCTACCAAAAGAGCTAAAAAATGTCTGTATATAGGGAGCTATTTTTAATTTGGTTTATGGTTCTCTGTAGTTAGCCAACATTGTGTTTCGAAATTAAGTTCCTTCAACTTTTAAAAAGATCATTCTTACTCTCCTGCAGTTTGCTCATTTTTTCCAATCTCTCTGCCTACATTTACTGTCTCTTCAGAGATTATTATCTGCAGACACAGCTTTACTAAGCAGGCTACAGCAGGTGTTGCTTTCCATCTGCATTGGATAATGCCTGATGAATGTTTCCTCTTCTAGAGCAAGGCAGTGGGATAAGTACTGTGGTGTTACTATTACCTGTGCTGCAGTAATGCCCACTGGGAGCAGTGCTGCTGGACAGACACAGAGACAGTGACTGTCCAAGGGAGTGCACTGTATCCTCTGTGGTGCTCCCCATCTGTCTGATGCTAGTGAACTTAACTTAGCAGGAGATCTAAGCAGTCATTGAAAAATATCTGCAGCAAGATCCACATCAAGTTCTGATGTTTTTCCTCCTTGTTGCTTCTACCAGAAGTATGGAAACATGTGGGTCCATGGGGAAAGAAATGCAATTGACTGGCAAAAGCTCAGATTTTGCAAGTGTCTCTTATAGTTACTCAGGGCTCATTAGATAGCTTAGCACCCATAAAAGTTGTGAAACATGTTCAAGGCAAAGAATTGCAAGAAAGGAAAAAGCAGCCAACCAACTAAAGACCTGCTTCTCTGCTTTGTGTTTAATGTTTTTACTTTTCCTCAAATGAGGAACTTGTAGTAAGAACACTGATAGACTTCACCTTAACCAAAATGGTAAAGGAAACGGCATCCTTGCGTTCCACAAAAAAACCCCCACAAATATGCATTACCTTTGTTGGTTATATGCCTTGGTAACTGAAGACGAAAGAAATAATCTATGACTTCAATTTTTGTACATCTGAAAATCACATAATAGTGTGTTGGCAGGGAGCTCAAGCATCACCTTGTCTAGCCTTTCTTGGTTAAAGCACATTCTACACAAGATGGCCCAGCACCTTGTCTAGCTGAATCTCAAAATTGTCCAATGTTGGGGAGCCCACCACTTCCCTGGGTAGATTATTCCAATGGCTGATTCTTGTGAAAAATTTTTCTCCTGGGTCCAACAAGAATCTCCCCAGGAATAACTTATATCCATTACCCCTAGTCTTTTCCATGTGACTTCCTGTAAAAAGGGAGTCACCATCTCCTTGGTAGCTACCTTTTAACTACTGGAACATAGTGATAAGGTCTTCCCTCAGCCTTCTTTTCTCCAGCTTGAATAAATCCAGTTCTTTTAGCCTTTCCTCATCCAGCATGTTTTCCTGTCCCTTTATCAGCTTTGTGTCCCTTCTATGGACCCTCTCCAGCCTGCCCACAAATGTTTAATTTTCTGTTACATCTTGCTTTATTACACCAGATGACTGGTTGAGGTATCAAAACTCTTGAGTCTAATAAAAAGCAGTGTGAATTGGAGGAAAAATGTGAATAAGGACTGTATTTTACAATGCGTGGTTAGCATATATCTTTGATGCCTTCTTTGTTTTGTGTCACAATTCTAACACCTTCTAGTGTTTTCTTTCACTTCTGAGTCCTGAGAGCAGTGATGGTCATGATGCAGATGTTCATAGTGCCATTCTTTGTGACAGTAAAGTCATTTTCCCATTTCCTGTTGTAAATAGGCTGATGTGAGGTCTCCATGCTGGCTGATGCATCTTAGAAGGGGAGATGTGAGAACAAATTGTCTTGATTATTTGCATGTAAAAGGGACCAAAGAAGTAGAAAAACAGATTTCAAGGTTTTCTTCCAACACCAAGTAGTAAGACCAAAAAAGGTACTATTTCTTTCAAGTTCATTATATTCCACCATTTCAAGAAGACTCTTATAAGGTACTGTAATCAAAGAGTAATGGGTGCAGATAAACTAGTCTTAGTTTTGATCAGGGCTGTATGTTTTAAGTAAGTATCATCATCATTCCTACTTGCCAAGCTTTAGTTCACGTCACAGAGCAGTCTTGAGATGTTCAAATTAAAACTCATTTGGTTTGAAATGAAAACAAGAATATGTTCTTCAGATCCGCATGTAACACAGTCCAGTTGCCACCACGGATGTCCAGTGAGATCAAACCAGAGCCAGTCTGAGGTAAACCCCTTTGAGACATGTACATCAGAGGTGCCAGGTTCTTAGCACCACGTGTTTCAGTGTACCAGTCCATTCGAGTTGGACTGGAAGGACCCATTGCTGCAGACAAAACCAATCTAGAGAGACTCCAAAAGGAGACCTAGCATCATCTCCCAGCAGCTGAAGATGACAGCATGAGGAATTCAAGGATGGCTGAACTTGACGAAGAAATCTTAACAGAAGAGCCTTTCAACCTTCCAGATATCACTAATGTGAGAACAGTTGACACCACCACTACTGGTGGGTTGAGGATTACAATAGTTACTGTTACTCGTGTTGAAAAACCTAATATTATAAGAACAGCAGTATCTACAACTGCTACTTCTTAATAGATCATCAATGAAACAAGCATGGATCTCAGTGGCTAGAAATTTTTCTGGTGTCCTCATTACTTAGGGTCAACCCATTCTTTCTTGTAAGATCTGATAGCTAAAGTAATATAAGAAATGTTACTTTAATACAATAGTTTGGGACTATATATCTACAATACAAAATCTAAATTCCATTTTTAGTTTTTATGTTATTCTGTCCAAATAATTGGTCTAGGAAAGTGAAATGTTTGCGAAATCTTATCATACACCTCCCCTACAAAGCATATATATCTTATCATAGCATCTCCCCTATGAAGACAGGCTGAGTAAGTTGGGGTTGTGCATCCTGGAGAAAAGGTGACCCTGAGGTGACCTTATAGCAGCTTTCCAATACCTGAAGGGGGTCCACAGGAATGCTGGAGTAGGGATTTTTGCATGGGCATGTATCAAGAGGACAAGGGGCAATGGTTTCAAACTTGAAGCGGGAAGATTAGGATTAGGTATTAGGAGAAAATTCTTTACTATGAGGGTGGTGAGACCCTGAAACAGGTTGCCCAGGGAAGTTGTGGATGTCCTCTCCCTGGAAGTGTTCAAGTCCAGGTTGGATGGGGCCTTGAGTCACCTGATGTAGTGATAGGTGTCCCTGCCCATGGCAGAAGGGTTGGATCTAGATAATCTTTAAGGTCCCTTCCAACCCTACCTATTCTATGATTCTGTGCAATTACTACAGGTACCTTCAGTTTAAGTGTAATAAGAAACTGGCAATTTCAACACTCTCCTGCAGCTAGTAAGAGGAAGAAATAACTCGTTGGCATACACTAAAGTGCCAAGGAATAAAAGCCAGTGGTGATAGTACAATGGTATTTACATTTAAATTTTTATTTTGTATGGAATTTTTAAACAGCCCAGAAGAATACCATTATATGATTTACTGAAAAACACAGTGTTTCACATATATCAGCAACAGAAATGGCATTGTCTTTTCTAAAAGCAAAGTACTGAATTTATGTTGCTGACAGGCATTTTTAGGTGCACACATTTCCCACTTTCACTTTCTGTCAAAAATACATATTTATTAATTTATTAATGTCTTACCTGTTAAGAGTCTTACTAGCTTTAGTTGTTCAAAATGTTTTAGTGCCACCTTTACTCACCAAATCACAGGATGGTTGAGGTGGGAAGGCACTTCTGGAGCCCCCCTAGTCCGGTCCCCCTTGTTGTGACATGGACATCTGCAGCAGGTTGCTCAGGGCCATGGGTTGGGTTTTGACTGTCTCCCAGGATAGAGGCTCCAGAGCTTCTCTGGGCAACCTGTTCCACTGATTAGTAACACTTAGAATTTTTTTCCTCATGTTTAAATGGAATGTCTTGTAGCTCCTCTAGTTCCATTTTCTTGTGTCCATTTCATCCTGAATGTTAATTTGTTTCCAATCATTTTTTCACAGCTATGCTTAAAAATAGTTAAGGTATATGTTAGTAACTGCAATATAGCAATGATGAACTTCACTTGCGGGGAAAGAACAAGGTAGGTAAGTTAATCGTTCATAAAAGGACAAAGGTTTGACTTTATGATATTTACTGTCTTCAATACCAAGTTGGTCAGAAATTCTGTCCATGAAACTGCTGACTGGGTAACAATATGGTCTGGTTTTCTGTGCCTGTGCTCTTAATTTGGCTTCTTCTTCAGGTGGTCTGGAGTCAGGTAAGAAAACAAAGAATAATTTGTTCTTTATATGATTGTGTAAGCAATACATCTTAATATGAGTTTGAGAGGGAAAGATTAAGTATGTTTCTTCTTGCAAAATAAGGATTCTTATGTCAGCTACATGGAAGAGAACGATTTATGTTTCCTCAGGGTCTGAATGCTGCTATTTTTAATAGACCTGGCTATACATGGGAAGAGCTTATCTTGCATTCCCCATCTAAGCAAAATGTCCACTAATATTCAAAGTATTGTTACCAGATTAGCAAGTCTGGGGTTAGAACCAAGATAAGTGTTAATGTTTATTTTGCTACTCCATATCTGAATGGAATTTTTTTACTTTTATTTTTTATTTTTTACTGTAACACTATATATTTGATGTTGAAATTTATGCCTTTTTAGCCACTGGATATACTTGTAAATTACTGCTCTCTGTTCCTCTAATCCAGCAGAACTATTTAATGCCAAAAAAAGTCACAGTTGAGATTTTATATTTCCTGTCTTTTTTGGTGAAATGTAACATTTTGTTCATCTTGTGATAATGTTTTGTAGAGGTCAGGAATTTTGGTGATACACAACATGATTAGTTTGGAGAATAAAAACAAATAGGTTGTTGAAAGTTCATTTCAGCTGTTTATAGCTTCAGGGTAAGCTCCAGAGTAAAGTATTACCTGCTGTGGCATTACTTAAGTGGAATTACATTATCTATTCTATGTTATACAACTTGTGCAACTGAGTATTTTGCTGTTGAGATTCACAGGATTAGTTTTGTTGAGAAGGAAGTAGAAAGGAGCAATGAAAGGGATTCCTTCAACATAAAACATTCAGCAACTGTTTTCAGATACTGAGGACCAGCCCAAATTTCAGCCAACTTCTGATGTTGACATTCTTCAGCCACTCACATTTTGATTTATGCAGCAAAAGTACTATTGGACTTGGCTACATTGATATCACTTTATGAGCTTTTGCTACTGATAAAGGAGCTTTTCCATGAGCTGGCCAGTTTTTACCTTTATTACAGTTACACTTTCTGATTAGTTGATTTGGGTATATTGTAGTTCATAACTATTGAAACTGTAGAAACATTTTTTTCTCTCCCTTAATGGTTAGAAGAGGATTCAACATAAATAACAACCTTCTCATCCATCAACAATCTTTAACAGAAAATACAGAAACGTGATGTTAGTTTCTGAATATTGTGAGATTTGGTTGTAATTGTTTTCCCCCCCACATTAGCTGGGAAATCTTTGTGAGACATTAAAAGCAAATGAAGTCTTCAGCATGTGACACGCTTTGTCCATGTACTTTCAGCTTGTTTTACAAGCTATACTTTAATTTAAAAACTTGAAGACATGGACTGGATACCATCTTACGTATATCCAGCAGAAGGAGCTGATTAAACACTTCACCTGTTTATATAACATTTAGATATTAAGCATTTGATTATGCTATCTCATGCCAATTAGGCATTATCTCTCTTAAAACTACAGCCTATTATAGCCTCTATTTCTTTAGGCAAAAAATGGTTTCCCCTCTTAGGCAATCAGAACATATTATTAAAACCTGACAAAACCTGTAAAGAAACAGTTTGAATTAATTTTCACTCGGGTAAAACAAAATGATAAAATGAGCTTTCAGGCTTTTGTATTTACAGTAATTTCTTATTGACATTTGCTGGCTTTCACAAGATGGTCATTTCAGATTGAAAATTAATTTTTTGTTAAAAAGCTAAACCAGGACATTCTGACAATTTCAAAGCTTTCATTCTGAACCTTTCCAAGTGATACTTGTGGGTTTTTTCTGCACTTGTTCAAAGTTTTTATATGAACCCCATTAGTTTTAGTCCACAGTTATGTTTGTCCTCAAAAATTGTTCTTATCTTTATGTGCTAAAATTCAGGTCTAAAAGAAACAAGCTGAAAGGTCTGGAGAACAAGCCCTGTGAGGAGAAGCAGGGGGAATTGGGAATATTTAGTTTGGAGAAGAGGAGGCTGAGAGGTTTAGACTACACATAAGGAAGAATTTCTTTACTGAGAGAGTAGTTAGATGTTGGAATGGGCTGACAAGGGAGGTAGTGGAGTCACCATCCGTGGATGTATGTGTCTACACGGTATTTAAAAAACCATGCAGATGGGGCGCTTAAGGACATGTTATAGTGTGCAGGGTGATACAGACAGTGATACATATTTTTTACTGAATTTACTACGAGCGGGATGTTGATGGTTGAACGCTGCGATTCTGTCAAGTACATGTGCATTTGAATCTGTCTTGAATATTCTGGCCATACTATGTTCTTAACCATCATACGGATGGTAAAGATTACCAAAACTAATACTCTTGTGGACTGCGTGGACTTGATTTTTTATATTATTCAACATTCTGATCTTGTAATCTTAATTGCTCTTGATGACATTTGCAAATGCTTTTCACCCTGACAAAGTCCTATGTGCAAAACTGCATGTATGAAAGATAACAATTTATTTCTATCAAGCAAAACTGTTGGTGGTGGGGGGAGAAGGAAGGGAAGGAACTATAGTAAAAAGCAAAGTAAAAATCTCACCCTGCTTTGCAGAACTGGTGCTACATCTTGCCATTTGCTATATTTGTAACGTGTATTGTCAGAGCTTAGAATTTAAGGCTGTTTTTTACCTTCAGTTTGTGAACTCCTTTTCAAACACATGAACACAAGACTTCTGGTGAGAAACAAGAAAACCCACCCAGCAACAATAGCTCAGAAAAGCTGTTCTTTATTTTATTCACTGTGTGAGAAATAGCTGCATAGTATTATGCCATGTATGTCCAAACCAGTCCAAAATGAAGCATCTAGTCCAATAAAAAGGTATAGATTATATTCTGTGGGAATGTTATGGCAAGGTAAAGTGTGCTCTGTGTATCATTCTATGGTCTTGCTCCATTGTGGAACCTGAATTTTGTGAATTGCAGAAATCACCTTTGAGTTGGTGTTGCTGAGGTAAATGGAGTCCACCCATGCCACTGAAGGGGAATGAAGTGACCTGGACTCTGTACCCAGCCCTTGCTATGTGCCTGACTAAGTAGAAATACTTGATTTAATAGAAATCACAGGTTTTTTTCCCTATTTGTGAAAGATTGTTAGGCACTGCCCGAAACTGAGACAGAAGCAGTTGTGAAAACTTCCCAGAGGCAGCACTGGGTGACTTACTTGTTGGGCATCCTGGACGGGGGAGGATACAAAGCCAGCCTATAAACATTGCCAGTCAAATGAGAAGGCATTGGGTCAAGTCAGTCTGATACAAAGCCATGCTCTAAGTGCTATCAGTTGAGCTTAAATTGCATCCCTAATACTGTTGAGAGAGTAACGCGAGCTGCATTTCATTATGTGCCTTTCTAATAATATCTTTTTTTTCTTTCCCCTCCCCAGCCTGCTCCAGAGACAACTGGTGAGTTCTGTTTAGAAATCTATTTGTATGCATGGGAGGCAGTCAACAAAAACAGCTGCTCATAAACATTGCGAGGACAGACACAGACTTATAATTGCTGTTATTGTTATTGCATTAATTTTCACACTTCATAAAGATAACAGCAAGAGCTAATGTCCTGCCTAACTTGTCTTTTTATTTTTCAGGAATAGATGTGGATGGAGGAATTGATCAAGATATCTTTGACATCAATGAAGGTTTTTAAAAATTCAGTTTATCTTTTAATTTTTCTGGTTGTTTTTGTTACGGTAGCCACAGATCAATACAATAACTGAATGCTAATCTCTTCTCTTCTTTAGCTTTAGGACTAGACCTTTTTGAGGGAGACATCAAACTTGATAGGGTGAGTTCAAATATAAAACATGAAACCAGAAATGTGTAATTGTCTTATGCAATTTAAATTACCACCAGCACGAAAATAAAAGATTGATGCATCCTGCTCTTACTAACAATGAAGGCTGTTTATGTAACAATAAACTGAAAATGTTTAGGGATAGATTCCTACCAAATATCACAGAAAATTAAAGTGTGGGGTGCATTTGCAGAAACAGTATCCCAAATAAGATTGGTTTAGCCATCAGATCAATAGAATTAGTTTCTTGTTTCCTCTACTGTGGTTTTTATATTTGGACTTTTAAGGGATTCAGCAGAACTGATCCTATCCAGACAAGTTTATATAAAGATTCTTAATTTATCAGCATAACATTTATTATGAACCAATTGAATTTACAGACCAATGCTGCAAAATCTTTATCATGTAAGTAGATTCACTAAAATCAGTGGGTAAATTTGATCTGTAATACCACAGAAAGAACAAACAAAACAAAACAAACACAAACAAACAAAAAACCCCTCAAAACACAGCAAGTTACATCTCTCAGTAGAACCCACAGATGTGTCTTATGCCCCTGAAAGTCAGTGGTATTTTACTCTCCTTTTTGGTGAACTTCTTTGGCTTGGGCATATTGGTGAAAGCAAGGAAAGCATTTGCCAAGGGCATAGGAACACACTCTTACATCATGAAAAATTACTGAATTATTAATCTCTGTGCAGTTTTCAGGACTTTAGATCTTAATGCTTCCCACAGGAGCTGAAGATCTTCTCACGTGTGCATCAAAATCTCAAGTAATTTTTATGGAGAAAATGCTGCAGAAACTGGAGACACTGGTAGAAGAGAATGAAGGGATCTCAAACCCAGTTCTTAGGTCTCTGGCTGGTCTGCCAAAATATTTAGTTCTTTGATTTTGTATATTTCTTACATGAACTCGTAGGAGACATGCTTTGCATGCTTTAGCACTATTGTAGACCCTGGTCCTAAATAATTTTTTACTGAGGACCGCATACTTTTTTTTTTTTCCTCAGGACCGAAACTCCATCGTTGGTGACAACTATCGGTGGCCACATGTTATCCCCTATGTCCTTGATGATAGCTTGGGTACAGTATTTGCTGTTGCTGTACATCTGTCTGTGTGTTGTGTCAATTGAAGTAAAGATGCTGTGGTATCCTTTTCTCTTATAAGTCTAGAGCAGACTGTTTCCCACAGCAGAGCTGGACCTGGATATGCACAGGTGGGATACATCATCTTGGTGTTGATGCTGGCTCCCACCTCCTTTCTTGGGTGTTTCTTATCCCTCCATTGCTATGGCTGAGCAGATTGATGTGATTTTTAAAGCACATGATGTGAAGCAGTATTAAGCAGGAGGAAAAGCAGGGCAATGAAGATCTTTTTAAAGGAAGCAAGTATACCTGGCCATTTACATCATCTGCAGCACCAATGGTGAGCAGTTTGGGATGACATATTGTTGTCTTCCCTGTTATGGGGCCAGGGACAGATCCTAGCTTGTCTCTCTCCCTTTGAATTCACCTGGCTGTGGCTCTCCATAGCAGAGGCAAGTGATAAGACAGGGAGTTGCAACCACATGCCACATGGGGAGATTGTGCCCTTACCACACAATGTGAGGGGAAAAAATATCACCCACCCTCAGCTGAGGTTCATATCTAAACCTCTGAAGGGACAGAAATGATGGAAGTTGCTTAGAGAAGACAACCCATATATAATGTTAGCAATTGAAATCCTGTGGAAGCTCTGTGAGGTATCTGTAGCCTACAGTTTGCATGAGGTGAAATCTGATGTCTTCATTCCCTGTTTATTTACAAGTTGTTCACATACATCTCAGCAAAGTAAATTAAAGGTTTTGCAAAAGTAGGAACCATGCACTATCATGTATTATATAGTCATCATGCCCTATTTTATATAAGTATCAAAGAAAAATTGCCTGGAAACAAAACGAGAGGAAGATGTAATGTCACAATAATCAAAACTATGGGGCTTAGTTCCCTACCCAGCTCTTAATTCAGCAAAAAGCCTATTTATTTTAATCAAATATTGCTGGAACAGTACTTAGGACTTGCTGTTGGCTCAGCATTGACAAGAACACTGTTTGCTTTGCAGAAATGAATGCTAAGGGGGTCATCCTCAAGGCATTTGAACAGTATCGGCTGAAAACCTGTATTGACTTCAAACCTTGGGAAGGAGAGAAGAATTACATATCTGTGTTCAAAGGAAGTGGGTAAGAGGAGTAATATAAAAAAAACTTTCATCCTGTTTGGCTACAGGTTATTTTCATGGCCAGTATTCACTCTAAAACTGATATATTTGACTATAATTTTTTTTTTGTTGTTGTGTCTTTCTCCAGTCTTTTTTAAATTGGAAATTTTATTAGTTTCCAAAACAGGTATTAATCAATTATTTCCTGCTAATACTTATTTTTAAATATAAGAGGTGATCAAGTCCTATAAGAGGTGATCAAGTCCTATAAGAGGTAATTTTCTGGGCACGGTAAAATATAACAGAAACAAGCCGATTTTTTTTCTAGACTGGTTATTGGATATATAGAGTGTCACTTTCAAATGGTCATTCTTATTAAACACTAGTTTTTAGGAAAAAAAATGCAGTAGAAATATGGTAGTTCTAACTGTGGGGCAGCAGTTTGGCCATAACAAATGGAATTGCATTTGAATGATGTCACATCAGCTTTTGGCTATAACAGTGATATTTTTAAATGCTGTACAGCACTGAGATATTTTACAGAGGTTTCTCTTTATTTACTTTTTTTGATTAAATTATGCTATTCTGCTATATATGTTGCAAAATAAGACTCCAGTAAAGAAGTCAAAATTGCCCCAGCTGCTTCCCTTTCTAAGAGTCTCTGTCAAAAAAATGCAACAAGAACAAATATATTCTGCACTCCGTACACAACCATTTCTCTGTTAGAAAAAATCAGGGAAAGCTTAATAGCCTTGTGAGGAAATTTACTTTCAGAAAATAATTTCCTGGTATGAGAATGCATTCATAAATGGTAAAGGATTTTCTGATAATAGAAAAGTCCCCCTTTCCCTTTGGCTTGTTCTGAGATATTTGTAGCAGATAATTGTTTCAGATTTTCTTCAGTCTCTGGCTCTTTATTTTTTCTGCTCTTCATGCTGTGCACATGACATTGAAACTCAACCCTAAAAGATATAAAAGTGGAGACTTAGGGAGCAATGCATTTCCCTGTGGTAACGACTCATCAGTTTTTTGAGCCAAACGGAAAATTCATGTAGCTAAATCTTTTAGTCCTTCAGCACATAAAGTAGACATTGAATCTGCTAATAATACCTGAAAATGAACCACCATGTTTAGCCTATGACAAGTAAAAGGCCTCTGCACAACTTTTCATTTCTGTGTCTATTAAAGACAGATGAGTCACGGTGATAAAGAAAACAAGTCACTCAACTGGGACAGCATGTCTTGCCTTCACTGCCTGGTGTCTTGCTTGCCCTGAAATGTTTCTATTACCTCAGCAGACATATTCATAAAGAAATTAATGTTCAGTAGCACTTTTGAAAAGATTGAAGCTAAATAGTGCAGTGTCCTGAAACTGGCTGTCCAGTTTCAGTGAACTAGCTTGGGGGCTGTACAAAGAAATTACCAGGACTGACCTTGCATTAGCTGCCTTTTCTTTCATTCCATCCCTCTCTTCTGAAATAATGGGACAAGGTGAAAGGTGGAAAACCCAACCAATTTCCACTTTACCGTTCCTGACTGTTTTTTTAAAAATCAAGTAGGACTCTTCTCACTGCAGACTAGAGACCTCAGTCCAGAGGGTGCAGGGCACACAGGAGCACAAAGTCCTTGGCAACACCAGCCAGATTCATGAAGTTTTATCACACCAAGGAAAAGCTGATAAATCATCCTTGCCTTTCTGATCTTGGCTTGCATCTATAAAACAGCCAGAAGAAAGTGGGGTAACTTTGTGTCAAAAGGATTTGTAGCAGGCCATAAAGTTCCCATATGGATCCTTCTGAATTTAAATTAAGTCAACCACAACAGAAGCCTGCTGCTATTTTGTTGTGTGGACTGCCCTGTGTAAAAATATATTTATAGTCTCTGATATACATGCACAGTGTTCATCAACCCCCATGCAAAGAGCCCTCTCCATGTCCACATTCCTTATCTACTATCTGCCAAGCCTTGGCTGCTGCTTGTATTAGGTTTATATATACATACATACATATATATTTATAATGCTAAGTGAGTAGAGATATGTGTAAGGTTTTCTAGAACACAGACCTCATCCTCTATTCAGTCCTATGCATCTGCAGCAGTGGTTAAGCTGGTTAAGTGGTTAAGATTTTTTTCTTGACTCCAGCCTCTGTGCTAAGCAAAATACATGAGGGATGCTTGTGAACTATGGAAATACAGGAACATCAGATGTGGCTGGTGTCTGTAGAGCTCACAGAACAGTCTGGGGTGTCTTCCTGCAATGTATTTCTTGATACTCTTTTCATGAAGAGTAGAACTCATTCAGCAGGAAAACTTGCACAGTGTCATAGAGTCAGATAGTTAGCAGACCAGGGAGCATCAACCACGTTTCTAGTATTTCCACATGGGACATCAGATTTTCATGGATATCTCCTGGGAGTTCACCCCAACTCTTTGCCACTCTGGCACATGGCAAAGGGAACCTGTGCAAAAGGGAACCGATACAGATCCTTGGCTAACCAGCCTGGTGCTGGTAAATTGAAGTGTCTGTGTGTTCATACTAGTCTGGTGATCTGGGATGAGAGAAGCTGCGGCTGTCCCCTCCGGGAAGTGTTCAAGGCCAGGTTGGATGAGGCTTTGGTCAGCCTGGTTGAGTGGGAGGTGTCCCTGCCCATCATAAGGGAGTTGGAACTAGGTGATCTTTACAGTCCCTTCCAACCCAAACCATTCTATGATTCTATGATTCTGTACTATGGGAAGTTATTTACTAGCAGGACATTAGTAAAAAAAAAATGGACCTGAAGTGTTAGCTCTTAGAGAACAGGACTTCAAGTGGCCTCATTGCTGCTGATGGCACGTATGAAATTACAGCCCACCTTACAAAAAACAGGCTGGTGGAGTTACTCAGAGCAGGTGCTTCTCTTTTTCTAGCCTCTGATAGAGCACCTAGCAATGCAGAAAGCATTGAATCAGGGGACATACGGCTCTCACACACTTCTGGAAGCTGGGACATTCCTCCCATTTTTTTCTCCACCCTTAAGACTTTGCTGACTCCAGATACACGTTGGTTTAGAGTGTCCTGTTCTACCCTCTTTTATTCTCGGTGCTGGATGACACAGGCCTTGTATTTATTTTCTTTTTGTCTCCTGGATGATGGTGTTGTATACATTTGGCAGAGTGAAGGCAAGGGGAAGGTGCATGCCCTGGTTTATGGGGTGCTGGTTTTGCCAACTGTCCTGGATGTGCTTTTAGTGAAGCCAGAGGCAGCTGCTTTGGTATGAGGTGGGCACAGAACTATGATGGACTTCTTAAGCTTCTGCAGTACCAGAAAAATCTTCATAGTCACTGTGAGGCCTTGTTCAGGGGAAGCCTGTGAAATCATGGATACCACATGTGCTCCTGCCCAGGTCTCATGCTGTGGTATTAATGAGTAATCAATAGTCAAGGCCTGTACTACTTCATGGAAAGAGAAATACTGGGGAATTTTTTTCACTAATAAGTTACAGAGTTTGAAAGCACATGGTGTGCTTGTGGTTTTAAATTTCTGGGGTGATAGGACTGCAAATCCTATGGCATATTTTGTGCCTGATTAATTTTATGGACTTCATTGGAAAAGTGTTGATTTATTTGCTGCATAAAATACCAATTTAAATGTAACTCTCAGTGCTTACTAGTTTGTGGATATGGGGTGCCATTTTATTGGCTTATGCAGAGAGCTCACTGAATTTTTAAATTCTTTACTAAAAACTCCAAGAACAGCTGTAGTTTTGCTCCTTCTCATGAGTGTGTGTCAGCAGCAAATGATCTGGTGCAGCAGCTCACAAATAACTAGAAAGAAAAGAGTTTGTTACAGGCACTGTCAAATCCACCAACCCTTCAGAATGTAAACCTGGTTTACGTTACAGTAGGGACAGGCTCAAAGTGCAGTCATGGTCACATACTGTGTTCCAGCTAAGAATTGTTAATTCATAGTATCTTCATTGCTCTAAGTCTTGTGACCACAGTCTTTGATGTTTACCAGTGTACCAACGAAATCCTCATCAGTTTTCTTCTGTCACAAATAACTCAACATTTTTCTGCTAAAGAAAACCCATTTAAAAAAAGAAAAATAGAGCCAGGGTGGGGGAATTGCTTGTTCATCAAAACAGAGATAAATATGAGAAGAAAGGATCTGGCAAGGAAAAGGTCAATGAAAAGGTGCTCTCTGTAGCAAAATGTAGCTTCAAGACTCAATTTGAAAACTCAAGTTGAAAATACACCTATTGAACAGACTGATGGTGGATTTCCCATGGTATGACGATGGTATATGTCTCACAGAGCCCCCTCTCATTTTATTTCAATATAAGCTGCTGGTCCTCAGTTGGAAACCTTCAGCAGGGGTTGCAGGAGCTCTCCATTGGAGCCAACTGTGACAAGATTGGGACGATCCAGCATGAGTTCCTGCATGCCCTGGGATTCTGGCATGAGCAGTCACGGTCTGACCGGGATGACTATGTGTCCATCATCTGGGACAGGATTCAGTCTGGTCAGTCACTCCCCATTTTTCCTTTCAGGCTCTGATGTTAGGGGGCTTAGCTGTGGGACATCCTTTCTTTCACAGATGTCTTTCAGTGGTTGCACTATTCATGTGCCAGGACCTAGTTTTCAAAGCCAGTGTATCAACGAATTAAATATCAAGTGACACCTATTTGGCTTAGAAAGCCTCATTTGTTGTTGCTGTGGTTATTCCTTTTGGGACAGCAGTTTCTAGAGACCTCACAAGAGATCTGAATCCTGTCATGCTACATGTTGTGCAGCAGAGCAACAGAAGAGAGTAATTTATTTCACTTAAATGAATACTCTAAAAGCACTGTTACTCTGTGAGCCTTTAACAAAAGAAAAGCAATTGGAAGAAAAAAAAAAATCCCACTCTGAAAAGGCCAGTGTGGTCAAAGCCAATAGAAAATCTTCAGTGAAAATATTAGTTGTACTCTTTCTCCCTGCCCACTACAGCCAGCGTGGGCAGCAGAGTGCAGTAAGGGGGTGCAGATGAGGGAGACCCCATCCAGAGTCTGCATCACATGAGTGGTTGCTTTGGTGATGCAGCTCATGAATTTAAGTGTTGTCATATTTGGCAAAAGCCCGAGGGCTGGCATGGGATTCCTTGGGTCTCTGCTTGGCCTCTGCCTCTTCAGCTTTCCATAGTCTTCTGTGGCTTCAGGAAGCTAAGAAACAGTTATATACACAGGCTTGGTGCTTCCCTTACACAGGTACACACAGAAGACTAAAAAAAAACCAGATAGTGATTAAATGTAATGCATTCTTAGTTGTGATCAATCATCAGGTGCATATGCAAGTATATATTACAGAAAATGACTTAGACTTTGTTATATGATTTCCATTATGGTTTGCTGACTCTTCAATGACAAATTACACTACTGCTAGCAATTTAAAACTGCTGCAGACTTTTTACATTGACCATAATATAGTTACTGCATTTTGAGTAACTTAAAACATTTAAAACTCTACATTCCATTGGGTAGTTAGTAATGTTTCTTTGCTCATACTCCAGAAAATATATATATATAGTTAAATTCCGGAAGATTATCTAATGACAACTCTAACTCATTTATTGCAAGCTAATATGACCAGTGAGTAAACTTAACACAATACAGATGAGAAACAGGAGGCATTACAGTTTTCAATTGCATTAATTTGAGTACTGAAACAGTATCACCACTTTTGAGTATCACAAATCCATCAAAGTTGACAGGCTTCCCAGGAAAAATATTTCTGGTAGCAAAAACCTTTCCTTCATCCAGGACAAAGCATCATGTTATGTTCCAGTGTCTGAAAGAGGAAAGTAAATAAGCCTAGACTAGAAATAAAATAGTTTTACAGAGTAAATACAAGTAAGGAACTACAAAAAAGTACTTGGGAAGCTGATAAATTTTGCTGTCACATTAAGTCTGTATATCAAAACTTGGTACTCCTGGCTTTCCTTTTTTTCCCCACAGGTAAAGAACATAATTTCAACAAATATGATGATAGAATATCAGACTTCTTGAATGTTCCCTATGACTATACTTCTGTGATGCACTACAGCAAAACTGCGTTCAAGAACGGAACTGAACCCACCATTGTCACTAACATTCCAGACTTCATGGATGTAATAGGACAGCGAATGGATTTCAGTGATTATGATCTGCAGAAACTAAACCAGCTGTACAATTGCTGTAGGTTTCTCCATTTCTTTTATTTTTTTTTGCTTCTGGCATATGAAAGAAATGAGAGTGATACATACATGCTGAACTTATCCAGGCACAAGTGAAAGAGATGCTAACATATTTGGAGAAGTCAGTTATGCTAAAAACACCAGAAATAATGGTATAGCTAGAAATAACATAGCCCTTCTGCAGAAACACTGCTGTATAGCAGAATTTTCCATGCAATTTTATCTGACCTTTACTTAAAAAACAGCTTCACTCAGCAACTGATTTTTGTTTATCCCTTGGGTGTCTCTTTAAAATGCGTGCTCTGGTGAAAGTGTTTTTTGTTTGCTTGTTTTTGCTTTTTTTCCCTTTACTCTGCAGCTGTTGCTCAGAAATAAGTATCTTTGCTGTGGCTGTCATACCTACTCTGCTCTCGTGCAATCAGTGTGACAGTATGTGTTCACACAAATAGGGTGCACATGCTGTTATAAGGAAAATCCGAGCTTTTAAAATTTCATCCTCATTTTAAAACACAGTCTCTTTCAGAAGTGGTCAAAAATTATTTTGCTCGCATTGGATTTATTTGAAAAGTTGAGTGAAAATGAAAGACAGAGAAATATAGAGTGCTCTATGGCCAAGCTGGAATATAATTCCGTAATTGTGACTGCAACAAATGTGTCCCAGCACTCAGATGAAAACTTGTACTTTGTTGCCTCATTATACCGAGTACTGGTTTACTATTATGTTTTAAGATAATCCTTATTGATACTTTACTGCTGTTCTGATCTCTTCTTTAGGACTGTCTTTCAGGCCATATAGTAACACTAGATTTTAGTCTGCTTTCCCCCTCTAGCATATCCCTTAATAGAACAGACCATGAAGTTTTCCTCGACTACTAGAAGTTCCCTCAAAACTCAGCCCCCACGTGTTTTCTTCCAAGTCCAGCATTTCAGCACATATCAAGGAAATTTCTGGCTTTTGGTGAAGATGGAATTCAAAACCTGGCTCAAGCAGTGTTCCCTTCCTTTGTTTCATTCGTTAATCTAAAAAAAAATACATTGCAAGCAAATGGGTCTTGCTTTTTTCCTGTTGCTCAGCAGGCATGTTCTAATTCTAATAGATAGGCTACTACTTTCCTGTGTGGGGAAATTGATTTCATATTTTTTTTGTATTTTGCTTTCAAAGAGTTATCTCATCTAATAGTTCTCCATTTTTGCTTACCTTCTTCCTGCCATTTGAGATCTTGCTGCTTTTTTTTTTTCTTTTTTTTTTTTTTTTTCCCCCTTTCTTCAGCCATCAATGTAAGAGTTATTGTGAAAATATTTTCTTGGCTTTTGCAGCATCATATCAATACTGTATCTTAAAAGGTACTGGTCCTACCACACTTCTGGTAGCCTTGCAACCTCCAGAGGACTGTTAAACGTTCTCCGAGGAGAGTAGAAAACATCTCATCACTAGAGCTGATTTGGCAGCAGTTCATACTTAAGTGCTTCCTCAAGCTACAACCTAAATGAAGCATTTGGCATACCAGTGAGGTTGATTTTTCTGCTACTCAAGGTCCTTTTTGTGGTGCACTGAAACCCTTAAACCTGACAAAATATTTTATACATAGTTTGAAAAGAAATAATAATGAAGCATTTTATTAACTCAGTTGTTTTCAAATCACAGCTGGGATTACACAGAGCTCAGACAATATGAAACAACCCTAGGAATGGGGATAAACCTGGACTCTGCCCTCCTTCACCCATCCAGTGTTTGCTTCAGGCAGAGAAAATATTTCATGCAGTGTTTTCGCTTTTCTATTTAACTTCACAGTTTTCCTCCACTTAATTTTTCACTGGTTATATGCAAGACCTTGCAAATATGTATGAGATGAGAGATCCACTGGTCCCAAGTATATCTTTGCCAAATATTTTTTTTCAATGCAGCATTTTGAAAATCAAGGTTTTCCTGTTGCAGTGAAATAACTTCTGCTTTGCTATATTTCACTATAATGAACACTCCAGTTTATGAAATAATGAACTTTTGCAAAAATCTCTGCCTGTCTGTAGAATACTGAAAGAAAGAAGAGGAATGAATGGGAAGTCTCAGATTTTTGGCTGTGTGAAAGTTGGTGGTTTGGTGTTAATATTAGTGTTCCTTTTACCAATAAAAAATGTGATATGTTACTGTGATATGATAATTAGCTGCACTCTTTGGTGACTGTTGTCATCCTGATGACATCTTCTTAATGTCAGCATTAGTCACCAAGTGTTTTGTGTTCCTAAACTCTGAACAAACTGAATATTGATATTGATCCCAAACACTGAATATTGATAGTATTTGAAGCCACAGATTATTTTGTGCTTACATTTCTTAGTCTTTCTCTGCTCTTGGCTTTGAGCATTAAGAATTAGAAGGTATGTTGTATAACAGAGATGCACAACTTTTGTTTTGTTTTGTTTTGATTTTATAGCCTCTTCCTTAACTTTCATGGACACATGCAGTTTTGAACTTGAAAGCATATGTGGCATGATTCAAAGTTCAGATGATAACACTGATTGGCAGCGTTTGTCTCAAGTTCCTGCTGGGCCAAACACTGATCACACTAATATGGGAGAATGTGAAGGTATGAGAAAAGACTGTTCTTATCTCTCTGGAAAGTGTTTTCTGAAGAGGCGTGGGAGTTGACTTTGATCTCGGCCTTGCTCTCCGTTTATTTGTTGACAAATTGCAGTTTATTTTTTAACTAAGTAACATAAATCTACATACCTGAGAATATCAAGTGATAAGTTCAATTTTCTGCTTATTTGAGATGATTGAATGTCCTCAACACTTCTGAGCTGTTTTCTAGTCTTAGTGTCACATCCTACCATGAGAGCTACATAAAATATTTGAACCTATAGCACAGGCACACCAGAAAGGCTGCTGCTTTTCTGAATAATTGCTCAGTAAGTCTTTGAAAATTTAGAAATCATATATACTATCAGGGTTCAGGTGAGCAACTCTATAAGAATAAAGCCAGTTGTCTCTGAACCTGCCAAAGAAAACTTCATGAGTTCAGGAACTTAAACCAGTCCTCTGTGTCATCTGTGAATTACTGGCACTGGCTAAAAAGAAAAGCCCACATTTCTGAGAACAAATTGCTAGAGACAGCAAAACAAGGAAAAAAGTTGCAAGGAGAACAGTTCTCCCTCTGAAGAATGTGAACAGGTAACTATCCTCAGGCTGAATATTTCTACAGTATCTGCCTTACCCTGACCTGAGCATGTCTTCTAATTATTACAGTACACTGTTAAGAATACCAGTAAACCATTAATTTTTTTTTCTCTCCCCTCTACTGTTCATTTCTCATTGACTTTTGATAGATTCTGGCTACTTCATGCATTTCAGCACCAGTGCTGGAACAGAAGGAAGCACAGCCATCCTGGAGAGTCGAATTCTGTATCCCAAAAGGAATTTCCAGTGTTTACAGTTCTATTTTTATAACAGCGGTCATGAAAGCGACCGGCTGTATGTCTGGGTCAGGGAGTATACTGCAGCCCATCCAAATGGTACTTTGAGATTCATTGAAGAGCTTAAAGGTATGGAATAAAATCACATTTTCTGTTAATCCATATCCAATGTCCTTTTCAAAGTACTGGGGGGAAATACTGTAGCAAAGTGACTCATCTCCTAGCATTATTCTTTGGCTTCTTCTCTAGCAATGTAATCGATTCTCTGCTGGTGAAATTATACTTGATGGATCCTCTGTCAGCCATTTTCCTATAATACAGTCAATTACCACAATTACAAGCCCTTGCATTACCAAGATAGTTTTATCACCAAAATAGCTAAAATTTAATGAGCAGTCATTTTAACTTTTCTAGAATTGCTGGTATCAATAACAACAGATAAACTTGGTCACTAGAATAAATTACAATGAATAAGAAAGTAATAAGGAAAGGGGAAGTAAAGTGCCCTGGAATAGCTAACTTACCAGTACAGAAAAAAAACCCAAACCAAAACAAAAAAAAAAAAACAACAAAAAACCCCCTTACTTTTGAAACAAGGTTTGAAATTACTTTATTGAAATATATGGGCAGCATATTTGAATTGTAGTTTGAAGATAATTAAGTTCTTGTGGTTTTAGGAGCCTATGGCCTTCAGAATGAGCAACTGAGGTCAGTTAATGGACAAGAGCTCTTTAAGCTAGAATTGCCAAGGTCACTTTATGATTAAATTACTTTCTTAAATATTTAACTATTACTTGGTCTCCATTATGGCTACAACTGGTTCAATTAGCTGGTTAAATAAGGGTCTGAGCATGCTCTTTTACTAAATAGGTGTCAAGTCCACTCTTCTGCCTCTTTTTGTCCCTTTTGGGCTCTGCTGCTGCTGGTGCCTGTTTTTATTTTCTTTTTTTCCTACTCTTTTCTTCACTTGTTGCTTCCATCATCCCTGTGTGGCACCAGGAATTCTTAACATAAGTGTCAGGGCTGCTGAGGCAGATGTAGATCTTGGATCAGTCTGAGTCTTCCAAACTTTTGAACCCTACTTTGAAGCCAAGTTTAATTTCTCCACACTTCAGTCTTCCCAAACACTCTTTCATATATATGAGGTCCCATCCCCAATGCCTGCTGTCTCAGGTTCATAATCTCCTTTTAAGTCTCTGATCTCATATGGGTGTCCCTACTTCGGCAATCTCTGGTGGAACTTTCAGGAGTGGTTTAAGATGATTTTTCTCCCAAACTGTTTCACTTCTCTCAGGTGAGAAATTATCCTCACCAATGCAGTCAACAGCCTGGAAGAAGTAGAGGTCCTACATCCCTTTCCAGCCATGATCTGACATCCTGGCTGAGCTGATTAATGGGTTTGTACGGAACCACTGGGCTCGAGAGGCTGAAGGACAAACCCTGAACCCTTTCTGCTGGACTGTGGCAGCTGTGGCTGCTTTTGGTCAGGAGCAGAAGAGGTTGTGGGGATGGGACATTTTATAGCACAGTAGCTGATCTGCCCATTGAGTCAGAAACCCCAGTCTTGCATATAATCTGTGCAGTGCAAAAAACTTCCAATTTATGCAGAAGGCAATTTAACGGAAAATAGTGAGTTGATTTTGTTTGGTTGGTTGGTTGGTTTGGTTTTGTTTTGTTTTGATTTGTCTTTCTTTTATTCATAATGGTAATGAGAAATGGTGAGAAATTAATACTCATTTCTGAGATCCATTGTGTCGTGTTTAGAATTGTTAAGAAAGTGAAGTATAGTTTATCTACCTGAAAGTCACAATGCTTATTCCATAAATGCAGATGAAATCCTGGTCTTCTGTGCAGGTGAAGATAAACCAGACAGCAAAAGAAACTCCTGCTGTATGTGCTGTTAACAAAGGATGTCCCATCTGCACTTGCCTTACAAGGCCCCTGTGCAGAGGTCTTTGCTTTGGCACACACTGCTCTTGCAGTCAAGTGGAATTTGCTACTGCAGGCACTTTTGGACACAGCATCAGACTCACAGTGAAATTTTACCACATAAAATAGGTTTTGCAAATGGCTGGCTTTAATTTGAACTTAGTGCTATTAATCATGTGATGGGTGAATAGTGCTTCTGCACAGGCAGACTTCTGACAAGTCACTTAAATACGCAAAAACAATTGCGTGAATAAATCTTGTAGTTCTAGGCTCCCAGAATTCTCTGTAGCATTTTTTTGTTGTTGTTGTTGAGACCTGTTATTCAGTTATTTGAATAAACTTTGCTCTATTTTTAATTTCTTTTAAATAATACAGGTAGCAGCCATCTTTGTACATATAATTTAATCACAGTATTTATCTTAATTTAATACAATTTTCTTTAAAAATATAAGAGAAAAAGCAGTCTTAAAACACATTGACACTGTTTTCACTCAAAGAACTGCTGTGCATATTAAACCTGTTGAAAAAACAAGATTAAGAATGTATGACATTGCACTGGAACTGAGAAATGCTTACATATCATCAGTACAGGGTCTGTAGACCTGTGTAGTGTTTGTCTGCAATGCTTACTCAGAAATCCCTACCCTTGTTTTGCAGGTTCACCTGTGACCTACTGGCAGCTCCATCATGTTTCTTTGAATGCCACAGGCAAATTCCGAGTTGTGTTTCAGGGTGTGAGAGGAAGTGGCTTATCAAAAGGGGGCCTCTCTATTGATGACATCAATTTGTCAGAAACTCAGTGTCCCCACCATGTCTGGGATATCAGAAATTTCACCCATCTCCTCAACACAAGTCCAGCAGGGTCAGCAGGAAGAATATACAGTCCCCCTTTTTACTCTAGTGAAGGATACGCTTTTCAGGTTGGCTTGGATGTAAATGGTACTGCTGATAACCCATTTAATTTAGCAATATACTTGCACTTGATTTCTGGAGCAAATGATAACCAATTGCAATGGCCCTGTGCATGGCAACAAGTTACCATGATTCTGCTTGACCAGCATCCTGATATTCGTCGACGGATGTCAAACCAAAGAAGTATAACAACTGACCCCTTGGAATTATCAGGTTCGTTAAAATCAGACGTACTATCCAATATATTTAAAAGGCAGCCTAAAGATAAGGAGTAAAACTTTTTCCTTCTGTAAATTAATGCAGTTTCTTCAGCTTCTGGAATGCTTCACTTGCTCACAGCAACAATATAATTGATGCACCGATAAGAGAAAAATGAACATACAAGTAGGTTAAGCTGGGACCCTGGATTTCAAAGTTGGTTTGCATAAGAAACAGGTGGACTAAATGCTTCACATGCTCTGTGAAGATACACTTCTATCTGCTTTAATGAGAATGGAAGTTTTCTGGAGGATTGAAAAGAAAAACACTGAATTAACAATACGCACAGATCATATCAGATAGAGCAGTTATTGAACACAACCCCACCTCCAAAAGGTGGACATCTAGAGTAAAAGGTACAGTGGTGTCAGTGTAAATCTCCAGATGGACAATGTACTGATTCATGTTACATAACCTGCTTATTCAAGGTGTGAGAAAATAAGGAGCAATTGTCGACAATAACTTGGAAGGGAGGCAGTTGAGGTAAAAATGTAAATCTGAGAAGTGTAAGGAACTTCTGTAAGGGGAGATCTGAAAGAAAACACACATATTCACCACTGGATAAAGACTGGGTTCAAGCCAAAATTACTTTCTGCTCTATAGAAGAGTTTTGCTAGAAGAAACCACTTCCCCTGTTGAATTGGTTTCCTGGGCTTTCAGACTATAACATTACTGAGGGGAGAAGGCACTAAAATATGTAATTCACATTATTATTATAAACATTAGTTTTATGATTTACATTCATTTTTCCATTACTATATGTGAAAACAAAGTGGGTAATCTAGAAAGACTAAAAGCCTTCCCTGTAAATGGCAGATGTGCCACACTGGGCCCTCACAGATGGTTGACATTTTGGCTGTGGTCTCTGCTGTTATGGCCACAGTGCTCAACCCTTTTCTGTCCATGGAGGAATAATAGCCCCACATTCCAAGGAGCAGCCTTATATCTTCTACCCTTTCTCTAACCAACACGGGTGTTTCTTCTCCTTCTGTCAGGTACTTTCACAGACAATAAGGCTCAGCTTTGGGACTTAAAACAGGGTTTGATAGAGGGGATGTAAGTGGCTTGTGGCTTCAGGATGTTCAAGTACCCTTTGCCCTACATCCACATCAAGAGATGCTATATTTGGGAAACACTAAGTTAGTTCATTTTACAGATGGTTCATGTGCTACTCATCTTCCCAACCACTACACTTTAAAGGAACTAAAATGAAAATACAACAGGTTTTCAACTAGCTCTCCAGTTACCCCACTTCTGTCAGGTTCTTTTCTCGATACCTCAGGCTAAATGAAATGATTGAAGGTGATTGTTGTCTTGTACGTCTCATCAGTGTGGAATCTCAGGCAAAAAAATTGCCAATGTTGTAGGCAGGTTCAGCATTGTTCCTACTCCTTGAATATCAAGTAATTTATTGTCTTCACTGTATTCAGGATATCCATGAGTAGTTAAGCAGAAGCGGGCAAAGTAGGATGTACTCTGTCTTAGTTTCCTGAGAAAAAGATACAGAATAGTCCCATACTCACAGTCAGTTTTTTGTTTGGGTTTTGTTTTCCAGATTCTTCCTCAACTTATTTTTGGGATAGGCCAGATAAAGTGGGATCTCCAGCATCTTTTCCCAATGGAACTACGTTCATGAGAGGTCCAGGAAGTAGAATAAGTGCATTTTTAACTCATGAAAGACTTAGAAGCCGCAAGTTTATTAAAGACGACAGTGTTTATGTTCTTTTAACAATGGAAGGTATGTAAACATAGCTGATGCTCTTTATGGTATAGTAAACATGCAGTGTCATATACTAAGTGCTGTGAATAGATAGAATACTTTGAATAAAATTGTCAGTTTCTGAAAAAATCTAGAGGATGTTTCCAAGAAATACTATGCTTCTGAAAGGTAAAAAAGACTAATTATCCATTATATGTGTTGACAGGTTCTTTCTCTTGGCTATTAGAATTTAATCGTTAGAACAAGAGGCAAAATAATATGAAGACTTATTTCTTATGTTTTTATCATGCAGATATATCACATCTACTATTGACTCAGCCAAGTACTTCACCTACAACTGCTGGCAACACCATCACACCTACCTCACATGTCACTACCACCACAAAGCCAGCCACCACCAAACCTACCACCACAAAGCCTGCCATCACCAGACCAACCACAACAAAGCCTGCCACCACCAAACGTACCACCACAAAGCCTGCCATCACCAGACCTACCACCACCAAACCTACCACAAAGCCTTCCACCACCAAACCCACCACCAAACCTACCATGTCTACCACCACAACACCCTCTGTCACCCTGACTGAAAAGCCAGAGGTTCCAGATTCCTGCCCAGACAACCCTTGTGAAAATGATGGTGTCTGTGTTATTGTAGATAGAACACCAGTTTGCAGGTAACTGCCTTTAATCATTCCCAAATGCAATTTTAGGATCAGTAATAAAACTTTCTAGTAGAATAATCTGTGTTCCTAATGAAAGGAAAGACAGGATATAGCTGATTAAGGCAAATATTTCCAACTTCTACTGCAAGATTAACCTTATGACCAGTTTGGGCAACAAAGCTCCTAACCTCAGCATTGGACCATTTTGAAGTATTCTGCTTGACTTCCTTGTAAATTACGTTTTAAACATGTTTATTGTTTTTCAGGAATGTATTAGTCCAATGTTATAAAAAGGACTGTGCATCTCTGTAGAATTCCCTATAGCAAAATTTAGAAGAGTTAAATATAAATGTATTTGAAACAAAAGAGCATTTGTATCAGTAGAAAAGATGCATAATACTTCTGAGGCAGGAAGCTGCATAGACATTATTTTAGATTTTGATTCAGAAATATCATGTAGAGCAAGTTATGACCATGAATTGCCAAAGCATAGCTGCTTGCTTGTGAAACCAGAGATGAAAGCTGAGGACTAAAAAGATTGCTTTCTTTGCAATAAAAATGCGTATCAACTTTTATTTAATTCTCTCTGGATACACTTATGTATCCACCTGGCTGGTTAGTACTGTTCCAGCTCTCAAGCAAGCCCTAAGGCTGAAGATAGCAACCTTATGTGATACTGTGCCAGGGCAGGTAGTCCAGGAGAGTGCTGAGAGGCAAACATCTAAAGGCCAAGAGCAACAAGAGTCAGAATGACTCATTAAATACTGGAAACCTTTTGAAAATCAGTTCTTGTGCAACACAACACAAGCAGGTCACAAATATCAGTAAGCGTCAAAAAGCTGTTTCAGGATGACAAAAAAACCAAACAAAAAACAAAACCAAAAACCAGAACATTACTACTGATTTAAAAATTATGGGAAGAGAACATTTATTTTCTGACATCTGTGGACTGTTTGAAGTTCCAGTGCTTATGCGACCTATTTTCTCTCCTGGAGAAGTGTGTGACCAGCAGTCAGTTTCTGCTCTGATTTTTTATTGGGAAACAAGGGGGAATGTGATACAGATGATGATAGCATGTTTGTTCTTTTATTTTCTAGATGTCCAGCAGGTGCTGACTGGTGGTACATGGGAGAAAAATGTGAAAGGAAAGGCTCAACTCAAGAAAATACTATAATAGCTGTTTCTTCAACCATAAGTGTATTTGTTGTAATGCTTATTGTCACTATCACCACCTCAGTGTGCCTTAAAAAGAAATACAGCCATGGAAATGAACATGGGGAGAGACTGTCTCTAGAAGAAGTAAGTATTTCACCTCTTCCAACAAATACATATAGATATTTCTACCCACATGCACACACATATATACACCTATATTTACTAAAATTAAGCAATCAAATTCAGTAGGAAGTAAAATAGAAGATGTCATATTTTTGAAGTCTGAAGACTCTGGCTTAGGAATTTAGCAGCTCCATTAAGTGCTACTAATTTAACAAATAACAAATGAAGAAACCACTTAATTCAAAACCTGTTTTCCTCCACCACCCTGACCACTCTTATTGCCCCAATGGCAGCCTACATTGAGTTGGAGAGTGTGAACTAAGGGGCACATTTTTAATTTGTAACTAAACTGTATTTTCCACTTACTGGACTTGTATTTCATCTCTTACTGCATTTTCTACCAAAGATCTCCCCTTAAAACAACTCGATCTGATGCTAAAAATGCCCAGACTAAAATGTCAAAAGAAAAAGAAAATCTAAAAATCACTTTCCCGTGTCAAGCGCAACTTTTTTATTCAAGGAACAAAGTAGCTATGGAAATTACAACTAAGGAGAACCAGAAGAAGACAACAGATTAAAATTGTTTGAATGACTGCCTTAGAAAGGCCATGTAGAGAAGAACAGAGAGATTTGGTTTTGACATAGAATTTCTTAAAGTCCCAGGCATCCAAATGCTTAAACAGAAATTTAGACTTGGAAATGATGAGAATGATATTGTCTAGGGGGACTTGTAAGGCACAGGAGAAATTTTGCAAGCAAACTGAAGAGCAATAGCCTTCCAGAGAGCAGACTTCCATTTTTAATTCTGTCCTAACATTCTTCATGAAATATAATGTTGAGGTGTAATAGCTCTGTGCAATGCCAGATATTTCACACTGCTACTTTATGACCTCCCAGTAAATTATTTTGGTTTCTTTGTAAGTAATGCTCTTACATTACACATACTTCCCCACCCTACACACTTCTGAGTTGTGGAGGTTTTTTGTATTTTGTTGCTTTTAATTTTTTTTTTTCCCATTTAGTATAAAACAGCACTCTGAAGATAATGCAAACAAGCATCAAAGAATCAAAGACACAAGATGAACATCAATGGAAAACCACAACTACATCATCTTTTTTTTTCTGTTACTTTTATCTCAGCCATCATGATAAAGATTTGTAAAGTCTGGAAAATAATTCGTCATCTGGATAAAATACTGTGCTAAAGTTAGTAAAGTGTCTGACAGTGTTGTGTATCACCACAGAATAGTGAAAATCAGAATTAAGTTGTGTAAACATGCTTGTCCTGTCCTTAAATCTACCTGAACATAAGGAAAACATGTAAAACTGCATCCCAGCTTTTCATTAATACAGTGGAGTCTAAGTTTGCTGTCTTATCATGATAGGGGTGACCATAATAAAATGGAACTAAGACCCTGTAATCACAGATTTTTCAGTGCTTTCAGATCCTATAATAGCTGTCAATCAGTGTAGTGAGGGTATGTGGGGTGTGGGAATGTCTGATTCATTGAGTTATTTGGTTGTGATCTTGTAACTATTAAAGAAATAAGAAGTAATGAAGAAAGGGATAAGCTAACCACACAGACATACAAACCTTAATGAGAAAGTCACAACAGAGAAAATAATGAGGACCCAGAATGCTTCAGTCACTGCTTGATGGACTATTAAAGGAACTGCTCAGGCAGAGCTTTCAAGGAATGTCAACCCAAACAACAATTTTTAACTAATAGGAAGAGAGAAACATGATTAACATGAATATTATGGGATACTTGAGGCTGCTTGGGATATAGGCTATCAGAAGAGGCTTGTGGACTTATGTAAAAATTATTATGAGATGTTTAGGGGAAGGGCCAAAGGATCCAAAGAAATGAGGAAGGATCACAGTGGATCAAAGAGGATCTAATGTAGGAAAATGGTTCCAGAAGTGTGAGGGACCTTGCAAAAAAGATCTGTGTGCTCATGACCAGAGGAGACCACAGGTATTAGGGTTTGTTGGTCTAGGTACTAGCATGTGGAGGGACTGGCATGCAAGAGACTGTGTCAGTAACTGGAGGGACTGTAGGCAGCAGGAGTTGGGCAGTAGGGCTTCTAGGTCTAAACAGCAGTGACTGGAAAGACTGGTGTCTGTGTTATATGTGTGTTGAAAAGTCCTAGTGCCAGCAAATGGAGAAGAGCCTATAGGCACCAGGGCTGTAGGTCTGAGTGGCAGAAACTGGAGGGACTGGGTTGTATGTGGGTTTGTAAGAGGCCTAAGCGTGGGCAACTAGAGAGACCTGGGTCTGTCTATATTTCTTCAGTGAGTTTAATCCTCTGTGTATGTATAAGTTACCAGCAAACTTCAAGCTGAACTACTTAGATGAATTAGATGAAATATTTCCACATCTGGAGAACTTGCTCTGAGCCAGTGGTTGGGGAGTTCAGGGTCCAGGCATGGATATTGAGCAGACTGAGGGCCTGTGATATTATTCAAGGGATCAGTGGCTGTGGGAGTGCTTAAGTGATGACTGTGTGAGTGTATGCATCCATTCGACTAGCAAGCATCACGCTGCTCTATCTGGCAAGTAGGAGGTGACCTGCATACCAGTTAAGGGACCCCAAGCCCAGGCATGGCTATTAAACAGGCTTAGAGGCTGTGCTGACATTCAAGGAGGCTGTGAGTGGGGAAGTGCTTATGGATGTGGAGAATCCATTTCCACCAGAGAACTTCCATTCTGATCGTCTGGAGGGGAGAAAGAAGACAGAGCTGTCTGCACCTGTGTGGGTTTGGATGGCATTATAGGAGGGCTGGTGCTACCTGTGCTGCTCTGTGTGTGTGAGACCAGCTGTGCAGACAGCCACACTAGGGATCTGTGTGTGTGTGTGTGTTTGTGTGTCTTTGCTTACACGTTCAACTGTGCTACAGGCCAGACCTGCACGCACTAACATCTCTGACACTGGGATGGAGAGATCACCCAGGACTGCTCCTAGCTGGGCACTTTGGCTGGGGTGGAGGGTTCCATGTCTACTGGAGCTGGTGTCTCCTTTATCACCCTTGATAAGGAGGACTACAGTTCATTGAGATTTGGACAACAGAATAGGCATGGGAATAGGAGAAAGGACAGAGGATGCTAAGTTTACTTCCCTGAGGACACTTTGCAGGGGAAGATGACAGTCACCATGGGCACTGATCATCACATTTGCAGTGGTTTGGAGGGGTTTGTGCAAGATGCAGGAATGCCAGTAGAAATGTCAGGTCACACCAGATGGTTGGTAGACTGGTATGTGAATATGTTCACATTTAAAGGTCAGCAGCTACTTTGATTCCCTGGAATGGATGTTGATGTTCATAACATTTGTTGTGCAATTTACTCTTAACTCTAGGCAAGAGCAGTTCAAATGTATGGAAATTTGATGAGGGAACAAGTCTTCCTCTGAATGACACTGCAAGGAACAAAGCAACAAATGTGTACACTTCCATGCTGACATTATATATGTAATCCTCTTCTCATTAATATTCTCTGAAATGTAGTTATATTTAAAGCATTCATAGCTGGGTTTACAAGCTTTTGTTGGAACCCAAAGATTCATAAAAACAGCCAGACAAAATTAACAAAGATTTGTCAGAGCTAACAAACACCCTGGATACAAGATACTCTACTATAGTTGTCTTAAAATAACTTTCCTATTTTGACATGTCTTCATCAGCAGTTTTCATGCAAATAATCATCCAAATGTGCTTTTAATTAAGATATGCACATAGATTTACATGGAGTTAAGAAGACACAAATGAGACTTCATAAATTCAACCCTGGCTGAAATACTTAACATTATAAACTGCAAGTATTTCATAATTTCAAATGTGAACTACCAGATTTGTGACTGCAGAGATCATTTATATTTTTTCGAATCCAGATTAACTTGAAATGGAATAAATACTTACCTGTGTTTTCATCAGAAGAGAGATAAATACACAGAGAAATAAATTACAATAGATTGCAGGAGATTCAAATTCCATAACATATATCCTGAAACAGTAAGCTACCATGGGAAAAAAACCCTTAAGCTTCTGCATATTCATTTCAAATGGCAATTAGTCCAGAGCACATCTTAAAACTGAATTTCCCAGTCAGTAAGTATGATCAACTCACTTTTCACTGGTGGATAGATTCCACCAGAGCCAAAAGAGGCAGAGGTTTGATTAATGGATTAATGTCATTAACTGACCTAAAAATACTTAGGACATTTAGGACATTTTTTTTTCCTTTCTTTCTTCAGTTTTCAATGGGAAAAAAAAAAAAAAAGACTCAGGAAGCCCAGCACCAGATTCAAAATTGTGCTTTGTTGTCTATCAAAAAAACTGTAATACTAACTCATGTTCCTGAACAAAAACATTTTTCTTAAAAAAACCTGTAGCACAGCTGAGTAACACTGCTGGTCTTTTTCTGAGAAGAAAGGAGGTAAGAGATTAAAAGTACATTATGTGCGGTTTTCTTTATGAGTAGATGCTCTGCGTGGATTTGCAACTTAACTGGTTACAATTGCAATCCTTCAATAGTGGTCACCTCTTATGAAAAGAGAAACAAAGATTTGCCCGGCCAGGTCCCACAGATTTTCTCTGGAGTTGGCTTCCCTGCTTTACAAAGACCTTTCCTACATGGTTGCTAGGACTACATCTGTTCTGTTTAATGAAACATCTTAATTTTGGAGACGTACATTTGACATATTTACAAATAATATGGATATTCATCACAGATCAGGTACTGTGTTGGTCAGTCAGAGAGACATTCAAGGAGTTGCAGCCTGGGTGTTTACTTTCCTGATTCAAAGAAATTAATTTCTAATTCAAAGAAAGTTTTACTAAAAATCTATAATGTAAACTTCTATATGTGAGATCACTGAGAGAGTAACATGATAGTAAAACCCACCAGCCTTAAATCTGCACCATGTTCCACTGCTCTTTGCTGTCCTCATACTGGTGACTCAGGTTAAAATGTGCCACATGGATTTGCTCTGCCTCCATCCCTCTCTGGCACATTCCACTCTCTACAAATCAGGCCAAGCATCCAGAACCTAATTCTGGGTTCCCACATTGTGCAGAATGAAGCTTTGGACTCTGGACACTGAGTCCTTGGGTCGGCTGCCCTGCTCCTCTGCCTCATCCAAGTGTGGTCTCTGCTGGTACCTGGAGGCTGCTCCCCTAGCAAAAACCCAGGCTTTAGTGAATGTTGTCTTCTCTGCTCCTCCTTTTCTGGGCTCTGGACTAGCTGTACAGCTGGACCCAGCAGAGTATGTGCACATTGTGTTTAGAGCTGTGTGCATGACTCATTCCCCACTGCTGAGTCTATCAGGAGTCACAGCGTGGGCTTAAAAATAAACTAAACTAAAATAACCACAATATTCAAGACAAGTGGCTCAGGTTTGGAATAAAAAAAAAAGTAGGCTGATGTTCTAGCTACTTAGCGGTCTGTCTTCAAGAATCTCAACATTGCAGAAAATCTTTTAGGCATGCCACCTAATATCTATGCTAAACAGTATACACAGCCTCATATTCCTGATACAGGCAAAGTAGACCAATTTCATTGCTATTTGCATCACACGGATCAGCTCGCTCAGTCTAGCTTTTGCCCAAGTAGCAGATAACTGAATCATAATGTCTAATAGTCTGGCTGGCACCACATTGTCTAAATGCAAAAAAAGGGACTGATCCTAGACACTAGCACACTTACTTCAGCTACCTACACCAGGCAGAAACACTTCCAGGGTACTGGGCAGGAGTTGTGAGCTGTCATTTTTTTTAAGTGCAGATCATGACAAAGAAGTAGTACTCTTTATTTTTTTTTTTTAATTTATTTCCCCCCCCCAACTCTCCTTTTCCACTGTTATTAGAGCTCAGGACTTTTGCTGAGAGACGATGCCACCTGTCAGTTAAACTACCTTTCATATTTGTAAATAGGATGTTAATTCTCCTCTCTGCTTGAACGGCATTTTCAAGCTATCTTCGATTCTGCTGGTACAGATAATAATGTCTCAAAAGGAGAAGATAACCACAAAATAAGCTGCCTTTTCTGAACAGTCGACTGCTGTTTCTAAAATCCAGAGTTGCTGCTTGGAGACTTTTGTAGTATCTGTAGCAGTAATGGCAAAGTATCTGTATTTTTGCTCAGATTGTGCTATGAAATAGTGAAGGAATTAAATATATGGTGTTCTCATTTTCCCACTTCTTTCATATATTCCAGTTTATCACAAAACACTTCTCTAAAGTCAAGTTTTAATAATTTATTTTGTGCAATATGATGAATTTTTTGCAGCAGACAGATTCTGTGTGGCTGCTCTCCTTGTCCTCTCCCCTAGCTGAACATTAACAGAACGAACTGGGGTAAAAAAAATAGGCCACAGCAATTCAGACTGATCACCCCTCCTACTCCCAATTAATAATTTTCTGGAGTGCATGTAGATCAGTCTCCTTTGTACTGAACTTCTTCAAAACCACTACTATTGCCACCTTTTCCTATTTTTTTAATGGAATGCTTTTTCATTTCCCCTCCCCAGTCAAAGTTCATTACTTACAACATGTACACTGTAAATGGTATCATAAAGCTTGCAGACAGGTTTCCATTCCAGTTTTCATCTTCATTTGTTCACAAATTTGTTCACTTCTTCCACTTGAGGTGAAATGATTTGTGCCTTTGACTTCACCTACAGTGAAAATAACATCAAAGAAGTTTGACTTGAGTTTCTAGAACTTAAAAGGACAAAATAAAACTTCATTTTTTCCCAAGGTCATAATGATTAATCATGCAATAACTAAACATGATTGCTCTTCCAGTGCAGTACTCACCGGAAAAAAAGGATGGTGTGCTCTTTATCAGATTGAGTCTTATCTCTAAACAAATTGGTGGAATGTTTTGATTAGCTTGTTAATGAGAGCATTTCTGCTTAGCAGCTACTAATATATAACTAGAACCAGCCATCTTGTTCTGCTAGAGCTCTGTGTATGAGCATTTGCCCTTGATTTTTTTCTTTTTTTTTTTTTAACACCATATGGATCCATGCAGTCTGTGTTACAAAAAGCCAGATCAGATCTTGTCAGTAGCATGTCTCCCACTTCATCTGTCATTGATTTTTTTTTTTTCTCATACTTTGTGTTGTGAAAACTTTTGTTTGGAGACAACGCTAGCTCATATAAATGACGTTTGCTGGTTCAGAACAAAGCATTATGAATTACATATAATAACACTGCAACTTCCGCTTAGTTTTTTAAGTATGCAATTAGTTTATTAAATCTGGTAGTTATTAAGTCATTTAATAAAATTTGTTTATTAACTGTGGTAGGAGCCTATGTTGCTCCTTAGAAGTGTCAGGTTTTATTCTGGCTGCTATTGTCATGCCTTTGTCACCAGGAAAGATTTCTCAGGGAAAGCTGAAGGTAAGGAGAGGAATAGAATATGAAATTATCTATCACCTCAGTTGGTTAATGAGCAACCTTTGCAGATAGCGAGGACATCAGCAGGTTTTCCTTGGCCAAAAAAACCAGAGAAAAGAAAATGAAATTGACATAGCAAATATTATGGGCAGTGGCAGTATGGGCTACTGTTTGATAGTCTACAGGCCAAATCTCCCAAGCAGATAAATGCTTCTTTGCAATATGAATCCTGAACAATTCCTGTTCCTTAGCAGCCCACCCATTTGCTCTGTTTTTCATAGGTTTCCAACTGATAGCAATATCAATTGCTACTACTTGTGTGCTTTTAAACCTATTTCCATTATAGGCACATGTCTCTCACACTAAGACCTGCTGCAGTCACAGTGCTGCAGAGCTGCTTTGGGCAACTCTCTGTGTTGGGAGGGTCTGGGGAATTGGCAGCCAGGATGATACAGAGGCTGCACTGGCACAAGCATCACACAAAGCATATTTTGTCACTGGAAGCTGAAGGACCAAAGAGAAACTTGGAAGCGTAACCTCTGCCATGGACAAAGCCAGTGGTGGGGTGCAGTGGTGCTGGCTCTGCTGTCCCCATGGAAAGCTTGTCCCTGCACAAGCTGCTATCAAGGACAATAAATGAGTGGTTTGAGGGCAATAAATGAGTGCCTTGGAGGATTTGTTAGACAAAGTGGTGGAGAGCAACACTGAGTTTTACAAAGCCACTGAAGACCATATATAAATCTTTGCTCTTCTCCCTTGGGATTCAAGTCCTCATCTTGCACCCAATCCCCCTTGTCCAGAAAAGCCAGTGCTGCCCAGTTTCAGTGCTCTGCCCCACCCTGGTTCTCCTGGCTGTGTCCCTGTGCAGTCACACAGTGGGACTGACTGCACAGCCATTTGGGTTGACATCAGATCTCCCTGCTGGCTAATCACCTGTCCATGAAAGACCTACAGAGAACTGTCTGGCAACCACCTTATCCCTAAAAATGAATCTTGAGCTTTGAAACAAATTTGAATTTCTGAGAAATACAGATAGCCACAGACCCATCCATTTTGAATGCAGTCCCAGCAGCCTCAAAGGTATTTTTGAAAAGAAACATGGGGAAAGGAGGAATAGAGATTTATTTACCCCTTTTTCCCCTGGGGTCAAATGAGTAAGCCACTCTGCCCTTTGTTCTAGCAAAGTCAGAAATGTTTTCTTTTACACCATAATCTTGCTGAGTGCTTAGATTAGGTGGTACTGTTTGCTTTGCTACGAGCAAGTCACCTTGGCTTCCACCTGCCTCGACTTACACCCATATTGCACAAACCACTACACAGGCATGGCAGATCACTCTCAGATTGTGGTTGGGCTTCCTTGCGTATTTGTTTCCTTGTTTCCCACAGCATCTCAATGATCTGCTGGACTGGGAGGGCTAAAAATGATTAACTGAATATTTTTTTTTCCATTTCATAAATATTCTTCAGCTACAAAACAGCACTTTCCCACTTTCTCTAAGGTGGCATCAAGACCATTTCAAGACTTTGTTACCAAAGAAACCCCAGAGGCTGGAGTAGAGGAACTCAGGCACATGGGTTCTTGCTCATGCACACACAGGCACGTAGCCTGCAGCCAGGCACACAGAGCCCCTTGCACACCAGGAGGGTTTTAGAGCTCAAAAGACAGAAAGTTTGATAGCTTTGGAAATGCACGGCTGAGCATCATTCTCTTAATCAGCAGCTACAGCTGCTGTCAACTGCCTTCCTGGCAACCCCCTGCTGATGGTGGAAGCCTTTAAGGAATATTTTGCAGTAGGAAGATCACCTCTTAAAGGGGAAAGCAGAGCACTGTGCCACCTTTCAGTTGTAGGGCCAAAGCATTTTGCACTCTGGGTTTAGAGCACTAGAAAAAAATTACATAGCCTAATAAGAAGCAGAGAAATCCTGACCTTTCTTTACTCCTGTTGTTTTCAGCACATATGTGAATTATTGATTTGTGATTAACAACTCGTACGGTATCTGTGAGTGTGTGCCTTCCTGTAGCTTATTAAACAGGAGTGGAGCAAACAGCCTCTCCTTCCCCACCACTTTTGCATTTTGTCACTAGGGGTGCTGAAAATATTTGAAATCTTGGTAACTGCTGGTGGTCAGAATATTTTTTACACATCCCTCCCAAAAGTTACTGTGGCCACGCACACCTGGATCACCTCAGATGGAGCCACTGCCAGGATAACTCTTGACAATGGTCCTTTTCCCAGCTGCAGCAGGGCTTATTTGTCACTAAATCTCAAACTTCAGTTGTGTTTAACAATACAGCAACCTCATGCAAATACATGAGTATGCAGTACAAAACTTTCATGTAAGGGGAAATGTTGTAGGTCCCAGCAGCCAGAGCTCCAACTCCTCTCCATGGATATGCAAAATAAATGAGGGCAGGAGGAGCATCATGGTCACCTCTTTCAGATGCAGGGACTCCGGGCTCAGACCTCTGAGCTGGGCATTAGGGATAAGTACTAAGTATTTGCTGATGATGTCAGGGGCTAATTGCACCCATAAACTTAAATCTTGGTACTTTCAAGTTCTGGTAGAAGTGAACTTGAAGGAGATAAATGTTCTTGAACTTGCCAAGTACTTTTACAATTAATTGCCTAAATACTCCTGAGAAACAGGAAATCAGTTTCCTGAATTTATTGGAAAGACACTTAAATCAGATTATTAGGAGGCTTAAGTAGGAGTGCAGAGTAAATTGCTGTCAAATCAGATTGAGGAAAGGCAACCCCCCCAGTACCTGTTTGCATTTCTGATGGTTTGCTGTCCCAGTGGTGCCGTTCCAGTCCAGTCCAGTCCAGTGGTAACAAGCAGGGACAGGGTACTCTGTGGCAGCAAACCCAGGACCTCTGGCAGTGCTGCTCCACTGTCGACCAGTGGTCAGAATCCTCACTGATTCTTCTTTCCTCTTGGCCCCCCAAACCCAGGAACAATCAGTTCTGTTCCTGTTGGCAGACAGACCTCTGTTGCTGGATGAAGGTGTTGGAAGCAGGAGAGCCAGGAGTCCCTGCTGAGAGGTCAGGGGATGTTGACACTGATATTAGTCACTCCAGGGGAGCCTAGGGCTGTGGCCTCAAAAAAGACAGCTTGCAAGGCAGCTGAAGGGTGGGTACAGCCAGCTTTTATAAGCTTCCACTTGACCTCCATAATAAGTATTTTTTATTCATTGTTTCTAAGCTCTTTCCCTGTAAAAGGAGGAAGATGTCTCTGACAGAGTTGCATGTTGTAGGTTGACGTGGATATTGAGAAGTGGCAAAAGTTTTCCTCTTTTCAAGTGACAAAGAACAAAACCTCCAAAGTTTAAAACATTCACTTAAATCTCATAAGTACTTTGAAGCATCAACATTTTTTTTTCCTAAGCTTTCATCTTTCTATTTTATATGCTATCCCAAAATACAGATTCTGTATAAATTTCACAAGATACAGTGTTCAACTTCTGTTTGACAGGAGAAATTGTGAGCAAATCAAACCAACACCTTTCATTATTCCAGCTGCAGGAACTTGTCATTCTTCACCAGCATCTCCAGAAGCACAGGTTCAGGCAATTGAAAGAAGATAAAGCATTATAGAGTCATGGTTGTGAGCCTTCAAGTTCCCAAAGTTGAAGGACTCTGATAAGAAACCCTCCATGCTTTAGAATATCAGTTGTTGGTTTGTTATTTTCCCCCCAGCATTTCCCCTCCAGAATGCTACTGAGTCTTAGCAAACTTGGAATTCTTGCAGCACTGATGATATTCTAAGTTGCTTTTTATAGCTGTAAGATTAAACTAAAGTACTGGTGCATATGAAGAATTGCAGCCTCGATCTGAAAAGAAAAGGGGAGTTGCCATTTCAAAGGTAAGGAGTGTAAATTTTTATAACAATAAATTTGTATTTATATATATAAATATACATAAAAAGACCACATATCTTACACCCCTCCAGACATTACTGCAACATAGGTAGGTAGTAAAAATAATATAAATGCTCAAACTATACTTTCCTTATCAGACTTCTTGCTTCAGAAACCTCCCAGATATTTTTGTTATTATTTTTTTTATTTAAGATCTCATTCCAAATTTTTAGGAAGTATGCCTATCAACAACCTAGCTTTGCATTTTATTAAGGGATCAGCTTTTGGCTTTAATAAAGTTTGAATAGACAGTCCTTTGGATAGTGAAGCCCAGCAGATCCATCAGCATGTTATTGATAGACATTATACCACTGTTTTCCATTTTCGTGGCTGCACATGCTATATTTGGGTACAAAGCAAGGTCATTCAGGTGGCTGTGCAAGCACTTTTGACCAAGGTTTGTTGGATAAGAATCCCATCTTTAAATCCCATTTTACTGACATGGTTATAATCTGTAGTACTGCGGTGTGGATGAAATATTGCTTCAGTACTGCCAGTAAGTCAGTGCATAGGTTGCCCTCCTAATGAGAGGAGGGTGTATTCAGAAAGATCTGAAAAGGATTATTGTTTTAGGCTGATGTATTTTTAAAGCAAGTTATCAAATATTAGATTGAAGCTCTGCAGAGAAATAAAGAGCTTGATTTATGCAAGGAATTTGACACCTCTGCCAGGTGTTGTTATGAAGCAGGTGAGTGTTGTCAGGTTAATGTGACTTAATTACAGGTACTGAAAACAAAGCATTTAGAAATGAAGTCAGAACTGAACAGCCACCGTGCCTACAAGTGACAGAAGTAGAATAGTTCCATCAATGTGAGCAATAAAGTGAAGCCCATTCGTGAAATCAGTGGGTGTCTCGCCTGAACGAGCAGTGCAGGATTAGACTCGATTGTGCATCATGCTGGCACGAGTCAGAAACATAGAACAGATGTCAAGTAAATAGGGAAGTGTGGGACAAAACAGAAATAATTGTAAAAATGTGCCCAAGGATAAAATAAATTGATCCTAAGACACTAACAAACACTCTTGTATAAGATGAAATGAGCCTTTGTACTGGGTTGGCTTTTATTTTCTTGCTAATATTCTATAACAGAACTACACTAGCATGATAGGAGGGGGGGATAATAAAATAACTTATCAATGCACTATTAACTCTACATGCTCTTACCTAATAATAAGATATTGATGTCTCCTTTAATGTGTGTCCCATTGTTGAGAACTTTCTCATTACTCTGCAGTAGCATACACAAAATGACTTTTTTAATATACTCACGGCCATGAACGTTTGGTGCTAAAGACTTGCTTAAATGGTCAAAGATATCCTATTTAAGAAACAGCAAACACTTACATTGCACATTACCAACATTAGCATGGAATCTCATTACCCATTAGCCAGTATTAATGCAATTTATAACTTACTTTAGGTTGAGCTTTGCAGAATTTCTTGATCTTTGTCACATCATCAGCTGAGATTGTGAGTACTATTTCTTTGCTCATCACTTTGATATTATTAGCCAGTGTTATTGTCCTGGGTCTTTTCCTCAAGATGCAGAGAAATGTCATGAGATTAACTATTAAATAGATGAACTATTAAATACATACTGGACCATTGTTTTCATGACATGAAAAGCTGCTTAGGAACGAGAAAGTGCAAGTGGAATAAAATTCAAAGAAATTATTAGTTTTATCCTTTTTATTATGATTTAGTGAGTGAAATCCACACTGAAAGAGGATTTAATGAAATTCCAACATAAGAATTCAAAAGAACTTGAACTGCATTGTACAGTTTTATAGCACTGAGGGTCTCATTTCTTCCTTACCTGGCAACATGAGTGAGTGGGATATCTATATAGTGTGAAGCAGAGGAGATCTTATCAAAGAAGGTACTCTGGCATTAGGGCTACCTTTGAAGGAAAAAGACAGGACAACTCAGTTTTTGCTTTGCTTTCAAAGGGCTTGTTAGACACTTGACCTTCTTCTAAACACTGATCAGCCAAGATTTGCAAACACCAGAGGGCGAGAAAAAGCATCATCTCAAAAAGCTGTATTTTAAAGTAGAAAGTGAGGAGACACCACCTTAACTGCTACTTTCTGAACCTGTCAGTCTTTTCTAAGCTAGGGGGCTTTGTAGGGAAGTGTTGGTGAGACAGCTGATGCTTCAGAAGAGCCATGAGAAAAGCAATTGGGAAGGGAGACTGCAACTCATACATCTGCAGCAACTAGAGGGTAAAAAAAAAATAAATGGAAGCAGCACAAGATCCATGTGTGAGCAACAGGAGCCACCCCAGGGCATGACTGTGTCTCCCAGGTAAGAGGACTTGAATGCAAACTAAACCAAAAACTAATCCAGCTCCAGCCTGGACTGCCTTTGGAGGCTCCTAACAAGCCCCTGTATCTGCTGGGCCTGTCTCAGCTGTCATGGTCAGAGTTTTCCTGGGTGCCTGGTTTGTCCCTGCCAGGGTGAGGATGGAGTTGTGGATCCACCAGAGCCAGCCACTCCAAGGGCTCATGGAGGAGCAGGGAGACAGCTCCAGGGTGTTCAGCTGTCACTGGGGATGGCTTGGGGACAGGCAACATGAGAAAATCTGGCAAAGAAGAGCAGGAGATAGGTGGAAATGGCTGTTCTCAGTTCCAAAATCAAGCACGGCAGATGTCTCCACCAGGCACAGGGAGCAGCAGACCACAGACACCAAAGGTAAACCCTATTTCTGGCTTCAAAAAGTCAGAATCTTTCTGAGTGGATTCCTGAGCTTTCCTCAGGGGAAAACTTCTGAGACTTGGTTTGACTTTTTTTTTCTTTTTTTTTTTTTGGTAGTTTTTTTTTTTTTCTATTTTTCTTTTTTTGTTGTTGTTTCTTTTTGGTTTGGTGGGTTTTTTTGTTTGTTGGTTTTTTGGGGGTTTTTTTTGTGTGTGTATAATTGTACAGAGGAAAATGATGGGAAATTAGGAGAAAAACAGGTTTTTTTTAAACAGTTCAGTAAAGAAACAAATCCTCTCCCTTGATACCAAGTTCCCTTCATGCCAGCTGTGCTGGTTGTGCCAGTCAGCCTCCTCCACTGCCATGCAAGGCCAGCTGGCACTGACTTGGGGAGGTGCTGTCACCTCAAAGGTGTAAGAATATCCTTGACAGTCACTGATTACTCCTGCTCTACAGTCAGGCAATGGCGTGGTGAGGAAGGGAGGACGTGATGACACCCTAAGTTTCCTGTTCCAGTCCCTGTTACCCTGAGCTGCAGGTAACCCCTTGAGGTAAATAAGGACAGTGGGATCTGTGGAGCCATCCTCCTGGAGATGCCAGCTCTGCACCAAGGGGTGCCACCTCCCCAGGACCAGCACAGGCACCCAGCCAGACCAGTGCCACCAGCAGAGCAAGTGGAAAATACCATGTTAATACTTGCCATTAATACTTAACTGATTAAGAAAACCCAACAACCAGTGCATATTGCCTTGTATACAGGCGAGAGACAAAACACAGACCGAGTTACAACAAAGATTAAATCCAAAATAATTACATTTTGTCACAATTCCTTCCACACAGCCCAAGCTACCAAGGAAGCCAGCAGCCAGCACCCGAGGAGATACATGATTTGCTCCACAGCTCCCTTCAATCCCAGTGAGAAAATTTCCAAATGCTTGAAACAGGGAGCAACTAAATCTTTTAATGCTCTCTGAAAAGCAATCAGCTCACCGAACGCATCATTCAGCAGCCTCCAATATAAAATAATTAAACCATGAAGAGCTGCTGCAGTAATCTTACTTTAAAATCCTAAATTCCTTTACATTTTGAGGATCTGATGTCATTGACTCCAGTCAGACACACACAGGGCAGAGACCACAGGAGCTCCTTACAGCTCAGCTGAACACACCTCTTCTGCTCCTTGCACAGGGGCAGCTTAATTTTATGAAGATTTGTTGTTGCAGCAAAACTATCCAGGAGGTACAGCTAAATCCAAATCCATTTAATTTCCAGACAAATTATATTTTGATGCAGGTCACTAGGAGCTAATCTTTCATCTCTGTTTTTCATATGTGAAAATGAAAAAAAAAAAAAAAATTCAGTTTAAGCAGCATTTATCATACTAAACAGAATTAAATCAGATGGAAAATTGCATAAAGAAACTCAGTTAAAACAATCAAATTAAAAACTCCTTTACCTGTGTGAATGTAATCTTTAATTTTCTCAGAAAAGGAGAAAACCTTATTATTAAGCAAACTTAAAAGGGAACCTGGATTAACCTCTTCCCATTTCCCTGCACTTAAATTGTCAGTCTGTCTTCATGAACAGATTTTGCTTCCTGTCTGCCAGGCAAGTTCACTTGCTTGTTCTCACATGCTAGGAAAACTTGCAGAAGCACTTAAGATGTATGGTAAGCATCAGGCAAGTAGCAGATTATTTATTTTATTTTTTTTTTTTAGCTACATGCATCTATACACAGACATAGAGGTACATACATACACCTGCATTTGGTAACATGACAGATTCAGCAAAAAAAATAGCTAGCAAGAGGCTACCCCACTTTTAACAACCTTACTATAATTGAATTATAATCCTTTTTCCCCCCTCCAAAAATACCATGTCTCAGTTTATGGCAAAATGCAGAGTAATAAGCAGTGTCTGTGATGGAGAAGGGCTCCCTGGAAAGAATTTTTCTGACATATAACACAGGAGTAAGAGGCTCAGTAATGCCTTGGGTCAAATATTGCTCATAAACATTATCTAAGTTTCTTGGCTAGAATCGCCCCTGGCTTCTAAAAATCTTACTTTATTTCAGAGTTAATTTTGTCTGAGAAATCGCATAGAAACACAAGCAATAAGGTTGGATTCATATGGAACCGAAGAAATGCTGAGGTTTGGAGGTCAAAGACAATATTTATTTTGTTCCTTGGCATTCTGGGTCCACACTTACTTTAGATCACTATGAATGAGTTGGGTGCAAATTGCATCCCTTGAGAACTGTGAGCTTTGGTTTTTTTCCCACCCAGTCAAAACCAAGTAACACCTAATTCAAGGTGCTCTGTTATAAAAATGACCAGTGACCGAGACCCAATATTCTCTTTAGTAGCTCAATTTAATTAATAAATTGCAGTAAGCAAAGCAGCGCTGGGTGCAGGGGACAGAATTTTTATCCCTCAAGCACACCGGGCAAAGCTCTGGCATTACCTTATATTGAGTACAAATCTATACATATTCATTTCATTATAATAATCATAGTCTGGGCGGAATCTAGGTGGAGTCTTCTTTTTGGGGAGATGTATTGGGGTCTTCAGGGGGTCTTTGGAGGAAGTCAGAAGTCTTCATCAGGCTTGAACTTCTACCCTTTCTTGGTTCTGCTGACTCCTCTGCTGACTCCATTGTGTTGTTGTAAGGCGACATCAGACTTTAACCATCACCACCCTCTCTTATCTGTTTGTAATATCTTTGTGGGTTTTCTTTTGTGTAGTTGTTTGCATTCCCCCTGGTGTCTAGTTAGCCCTTAGCCAACAGGAATCAGTAACATTAGGGGTTTGCTCTATTTCATTACAAAAGTTTTACTTTATGCTACCTTTAATTTAATTCTTTTCATGAAATTTACTTGGTTAGAAATACAAATTCATCAATATACATTACAATTGCATCCCTTGAGAACTGTGAGTTTTGGTTTTTTTCCCACCCAGTCAAAACCAAGTAACACCTAATTCAAGGTGCTCCATGGGTTGTTGCCTTAACCTCAAGATCTGTGAGTATCAACAGAAAGTCATAGCACCTCAGAAAAGCAGGGAAGAACAGATATACCAGAGGCAGTCATGTATATTTTATAAACACCACATGCTGATACTGCTTCTGTGGTGGCACTGGGGTCTTTAAATTCATCAGTTCCAAAGTACTGATTTTGGCTTAGTGGTTCTTAATAAAATCCAATCTAAGCTGCAGGTGAAAACCTGCAATTTAGCATGAAACTTCAAAACTCATTAGTGAAGACGGTGACTTTTAAATACAAAGTACTACATCTGCCTCTTGAAAGGCCATGAGATTTACATCTCACTGGAGACAGGCAAATGACTCCCAAGAAATATCCCGGTGCATCCTGTTCCCATTCCTTTGCCATGATCTTCACTCCAGGCTGGGAGGGAGGCAATTCCAGGCTGCAAGCTCAGGCTGAGCTGCTGTAGCTCAGTTTATGCTCTTTTTCTCTCTGTTGGTCCTTTGTATTTGGAGATGAAAGGCGCAGTGCGACAGAGGCTTCTCCTCTCTCCTTTAGAAGCTGCTTTCTCATCTCTGGTTTTCCACAGTTCAAATGTAAAATTTTTAAAAAGATTTCAAAGCTGCATCTTGTATATGGAAATTCATGGCTCCAGGCAGGCTCATGATCAGCCCTGAGATTTCAAGTTTAAGAACCTACAGCCTAAATATAAGTCTATTTACTTGTACTGTGCTCTGTTTTTGCTGTTTAGAGCCATCAATAGGAATAAGCTGATAACAATTTTCATGGATCAGCTATATATTTTTACTTTAGGTAGATACTTTAGTTTTCTTGTAAAAACACGGGGTTAAGGAAATACAAACACAAGCCATTTGGATAAGCTACAAAAATAAAAATCCATTTGCTATCCAGCAAACGTTAATGACATCATACATGTTTAGGAAACTGAACAGGGCACAACTAGAGGGTAGCTGAAGGTGCCTCTATAATTCCTAGATTGGGGAAAGAACCAAACCACTTTCAGGGCAGCAGGAGCAGAAATATGCCATATATTGAGCTTGGGGATGTTTTTCTTTTAGATGTGAAGAAGCAGGGAAGCAGAATGAAAGTAACTTCATCCACCTGAAAGCTTTGTGGTCCTCAAAACAGTTCTCACTGCTCAACAGCAGCTGGGTACTTCATAATTATTAGCTACCTAGTATCATAGGGGGATATCACCCTGTCTGATTCCTTCAAGGTTTGCGGGTGTGGTGGAAGCCAAACCCAGGTTTATCTGCAATGTAAGCTCAGAGGTTAAAGCTTTTGAAGCAAAAGGGGTGCAAACAGCAGGAGCAGGACAGGCTGTTTTCCCTGGATATAGCTGTAGGGCTCTGTGGGGGACCCCAAAGGCAGTCACCCCTGCAACTGCTCTGTCACCCAGTCGGTCTCCAGAGGCCACAGGGTAGCAGAAAGGGGTGACAAAAGGAAAGGATATGCTGAGATGGGTTTGCAGGTCAAGCTAGGAAATGTGGATTTGCACCTTTGGTTGCTTTGTTGATTAGTGGATGTCTTATCCTTGGCCTGCTGCATTCCCACTGGAGGCTCAGTAGCCAAGTTCTAGTTTTTAGCATTGCACAAGAATCTCAAATTGAATTCTGTAAAGCAAAAAATAAATACTGAAGACTCTGTGAATTGTCTGTTTTTTGTTTTTTTTTTTTTTTTTTTTTGTTTTTTTTTTTTTTTTTTTTTTTCTTTTTTTTTTTTTTTTTTTTTTAGCACACCACCAGCAGCAGAGAAGAATCAAAAGAAGCAGCAATATCTGACCATATTTTTGGTTTTAAAATCAGGAAGAGTTATAGAGAAGCTTTCTAGGTGGGTAAATTATTTAATTGTTTTTGACTTTCATTACAGGAAGCAGAAGACAAAAATGTTTGAGAAATTAATAGTAAAGCAAAATTAACCACAGACCTGTGTGGGACAGTTGCAGAGAAAGATATATGCTTATGTCTACTGCAGTTTCACTTATTTGTTAGTAAACAAAGACATTTCAGGGCCATGAAAATGGCCAGAGGTTTAGACCACCTCTCCTGTGAAGAAAAGCCAAGAGGCTTGGGATTTTTTAGCCTGGAGAAAGGAGACCTTCTTGTAGCCTTTCAATATATAAAAGGGGCTTATAAGAAAGTTGGAGACAGGCTTTTTACCAAGGTCTGTAGTGAAAGGACAATGGACAATCATTTTAAACTGAAAGAGGTTACTTTTAGACTGATACAAGGAAGACTTTTTTTTACAGTGACGGTAGTGGGACACTGGCACAGGTTGCCTGGGGACGTTGTGGATGCGTTGTCACTGCAAGTGTTCAAGGCTTGGTTGAATGGGGCTTTCACCAAGCTGTTTTAATGAAAAAATCCTTGTTTATGGCAGGGAATTGGAATTAGCTGATCTTGAAAGGTCTCTTCTAACTCAAACCATTCTATAATTCCATGAAATACTAATCCAGACCAGTGATTTTCCAGTATTCTTGAAGGATAAAAATACCCATTGTTTTCAGGAGGAAACTGGAAGACTGGTTACCAGGCTGGTCTGTGCTTTGTTCATCAGGACCAGAGGCTAACCAGGACTAGTATTTAAGATTTCTAGCTGTCATATGTTTCTCTCACTTGCAGTGCTGCAGCTAAGTAAGATGAGACAAAATCCGTGCAGTTCTTAAGGGCTCTGCCAGACCCTCTGCCGGGTCTTACAGTCTTGACCCATTAGTTTCCTCCTTCTTTCTGTTTGCACTTACCTGCTGAAAACCCAGCCTTGGAGACCTGCCTCCCTGACCTTCACATTTTTTAAGATTAATTGCTGATACTGCATAATGGAGTAACAGCAGTGCAATTAAAACAGTTCCTTCTCGTGGCGGAGGTTTTAATAGGATTGGCAGAGGTCCTAATGAGATCCCTCAGCCCCTCTATCACCCTGGGCAGCCCCTACCCTTGGTTTCATCCTTCAGTGGCTGTGTACCAGCCTGACACTGTGTGGCAGGCACAAATACCACAGCAGCCACTGCCACACAAAGCAGGAGGACACAGTCTCTCCACTTCATTGCCAGCTCCTTAGACTTGGCACCTTGAGTATGTTTTCTCCTCTATTTTCTGTGTTTTTATTCTTCCTCCTATCCCAGACTCCCTGCAACAAATGGTTTTCATTTCATACGAGCATGTTTGTCACCAGATTCCTTTTGTCCCACCCAGGAGTCAAGGGCATTTTGAGGTCTTGTTGAGCAATAAAGATAGATTTGGGTGATATTTTATGCTCACACTGTGGTGACCTCGTTTCCCATCTAGAGCTTTCCACATTTGGAATTTGATGGCAAGAACAGGAAGCAGACACCCCCTTCTCAAAGCAGCTCTTCACGTCACTCTTCATTGTACTGAGTGATAGTGAACAGCAATGCTTTACCCTGGGAAAGGAGAAACACTGGATCCAGGCAACTGAATAAAACTATAAATACTGCCAACTTTCAACAGCAGTTAATCTTCACTGAGCATGACAACCATGGGCAAGAGAAGAAAAAAAAAATAATCTGTATACAGAATACAATTAATCTTGAGCTTTTGCACAACCACCAGAGCTGCCATTCCAACAGGTGCCTGTGGGGGCAGAGGCAGTGGTTGGCAAGTGGTGCCAAGCCAGCTCCCAAAAAACATGCTGCCATAGAAGAAAGGCTGGTAGGGAGGTGGCCCAGCAGCACCCAGGGCCTGGGCAAAAGCACCAAGGAGAACTGCCCAGGCAGCCCAGATATTTTTGCTCATTCTGCAGACTGGCAAATCCCAACATCTGCTCGAAACGTTCCATGGCATGGAACAAGAGCAGAAGAGGACATCTTTGCCCAGGTTTGCAGCTTTTGGTCACCACAGGAGAATGCAGTTGCCTATGAGGTGTACATCTGCTGACATGAAGCATGTTTATACCTGAGCAACAGAGCGTGGTGCAGACTGCCCCAAGCTAGCACTGACCTGAGCAGCAGAGCCTGCTGCCAGCAAGGACTTCAGTGATTAGTCACCAGTGTAATGAGCCAGGACATCAGGCTCCTTCAATATATAGCAACTCAAGGACAGGAGCTCCAGTGAAAGTGTGAACAGGGTACATAGCCACCTATGAGATCCAGGGGAGGTCCAATTAGTGAATGTGTCACACCCAGAAGAGCAGCACATCTGCAAGTGATAAGTTTGCACTTCCCAAAAGAGAGAGGGATACTTTGTCAGGTCCCTCTCCTGTGCTGTATGACTTATTTGTACTTACAGGTAGCCACAGTGACTAGTCAGGCAGATTTATGTCAGGCTTGATGGCTACTCTAATGCACATAACCAACCAGAAAAAAGCCTGCCTTAGAACTGCACTTTCCTTATATGTAGGTGGCCACATTTTGACTTGGGCTGTAGCCCTTCTCTTCTCCATCATGCACCAAATATTTTCCTGCAGACCTTTTTACTCAGTCTGAAGCCAAATGACTGGAGCATTCAAAATTTTAAATATTTTCCTTTCCTTTGGAAAGCAGAGCAGGGATGTGCTTCAGATAGCCCTGCTCATGGTGAATGAGCTTTTTCTTAACTTGTGAAAGCAGTTCTGCTCCTGTTTCCTGACCTCCCCACCCAATGCACACTCTTCCCCTTTCTCCCGGATGTAAGGGTTGGAGGCAAGTAAGCCCCATCTGTGTCAAATCCAGTGTCGACCACTGTGACTTATTGTGCCCTGCTTTATTTGTCATAAACATATATTAATGAATCCCTCCATAAAACCCTCCCCACAACTACTGTTGTGCTGGAGAAAACTCTCTTTTGGCCTAGTATCAGTGAATGAAGACTCAGCCCAAGGGGAATTTGGCACAACAGCAACTTACCTGCATGACATATGGATGGTTGCAGAGCTGATGTATCAGAAGAAATGTGAACAGGCAACCTAGAGCACAGCATCACAGAATTCTCATGGTCTGAAAAGACCTCTAAGATCAACGCATCCAACTGCCAGCACCCCCTCCCAGCAAAACAATTAAATATATTTATCTATATTATCATGCCCACTAAAGCATGTCCTGAAGCATCCCCTCTATGCAATTTTTAAATACTTCCAGGGATGGTGACTTCACCACCTCCCTGGGCAGCCCATTCCAATGCCTGACTACTCCCTCATTAAGGAAATTCTTCCTCACATCTAGCCTAAACCTCCCCTGGTGCAACTGCAGCCCATTTCCTCTAGTCTTATCATTATTCACTTGAGAGAAGACGATTCCCAATTCCCTCAGCCTCCCCTCACAGGGCTTGTTCTCCAGACTCTTCACCAGGGACATAATCACTTCCTTTCTCCTGCTGGCCACATTATTCATGATACAAGCCAGGATGCTGTTGGCCTTCTTAGCCACCTGGGCACACTGCATAATTTCATCTCTAATATTCTTCCTACCCAGTAAATGCTTCAGAGACTTTTTGCAAAGGAGAAATACTTGCATGTGGTCTTGCACTTAAAAGCATATCCAAATGATAATTGAACACATTTCTCTAAAGTAAAGATAATAGGCAGAGGGCTCAAGAAATAATTTCTTAGGTGAGTATCTGCAGGAGACAGGAAAGCTGTCTGGCAACAAATTCTCTAGGGAACACACAGCTCAGTACTCTTGCCAAAGGGCATCAAGTGAAATTACAAGATGGAGAAAAGTGATGTGTATTGGGAGGTTAAATGCAGAAGCCTGATTTCTTCTCTTGGTTATCCCAGTCTCACCTTGTGAATTCACTGTTTAAGAAGCGCTTGTTTCTGAATTATACTGAGATGAGAAGGAGGGTAAATCAGTGAAATTACTAAATGGAAGCCAACCATCTTATAGAATACATGCAAATCCAACAGATTTAGTACAACAAATTCTGTACACATTTGAAATATCATGAAAATAGTGTCTTTAATATACAGTTTATATACTTACAATACACGGTTTAAATTTGTTCATATACATTACAGGGATATTTATTTGCACCTGGTTTAAATAATAATCTGCCTTCACCCTTTTACACAAAAGCCCAAAACAGCACAGAATTCCACAAAAACCATGCTTTGTTTTATAACGGAAATGTACTAAGCCGAAGTTTTGGGGCTTTCCCTTTTTTTTCCCAAGTGTTACTTTTTTGACCTACTCAAAGTGAATCTAAAGAGCTAAGAACTAACAGATATTTTTAGTATAATTCAGCAGACTGTCCGAGTCAAGAGAATCACTCTGCAGATTTTCACGCTGAAAATTTGGTTATTGAGCACAGAAATGGTACAATCTGAGCAACTCCTAGACTATAAGGAGTTTAAGACAGAACAAATGAAGAGTCACTTATTGCTATGTCTCAACAAGGGGCCTGTGTTTTCCCAGTACCATCCTGTCCCTAACACAGCAAGGAAAAAAGGATGATCCCTAACTTCCATTAAGATTTCATTTGTACCTTCCAGCTCCTATGTGTAAATGCTGCAATTTCAAAACATCAAAAAGAGGAGCCAGGAGAGCTGGGCTAAGCCCTGGTCCTTCTCCATATGGCTGGTGTTCAGCTTTTAGGTAGCATGGCATGTGGGATACCCCCTGCCTGGACTGCAGGGAGGAACATCCCCTGCCCTGGGCAGCAACCAAGGAGCTGGTGTCAGCACACTTGATTTAGCATGGAGAATACCAAGGAGTTGATTGAAGAAGAAATCATAGGAGAAAACACTGCAAGTATTTGTAGAGAGGTTTAAAACAAGGTGGGTTTTGAGATAGCATCACTGTTTCTCTTGAAGCTGTTGTTGTGGAAAAAAGTCAACTAAAGTGGCAAGTGAAACTGCTGTATTGGAAAAAAACTGTAATGAACAGTTACTTCAAACCCTTGCTTCTAGATGCAACGAACACTTCAAAATACATTTTCTTCTTCATGCTGGATAGACCAAATGTTTCTTGCCTCTAAGCTTCCAGCTGTAGGAAATTTTTGCAATATGGCAAGAACATAAATACACACTTTGGGTTGATTTCAATACAGCTTTGGTTAGCCAGCCAGGCAGCAAGACAAAAGATCTTAATCCTAGGCACAATGATTGTTTAAAGGAAACCAGTATTTTCCCTCAAATTCCATTCCCACCCCTCCCCTGTCCAATTGTGTGTCCACCTCCAGAAAAGACCCCATGCCAGAATCCAGCTTTTGTCACTGAAGACAGCATCAGTCCTTGTGCTGCCATGTGACTGTTGCATAGAACGGATGTGTTTCCTGCTGGAGGACAGAGAGACAGCTCCATATAGAATGACATGTCAGATTTTTTTGCTATCAAAACCCCCAAACAAAATCCCCGAGGAAAACATGCAGTTTCAGACATCTACAACTAAATAAGCACCAGAGGCCTTACATATATTTAATCAGAGCAAAGAAGTCCCAGGAATAGGCTATTTTAGTAGACTGCCTCCAAATGTAAGAGATTTTAGGCCCACTCTGGCACAAGTTGTGTTGTCTGAACTCAATGTCTACCACTCTTTCAGTTTACAAAGTTGGCCCCAAGAACAGCCAGCACAGCTCACATCAACACAGCTGAACACTGTTATTCTCCAAAACCAGGCTGCACTGTGAACCTCTGGGCTGTGCTTGGGAGCTGCCAGGATCACTCACTGAATAGGTTGGTTGGGCTGCACCAAACCAGGCAAGAGCCTACATCAACACTTCTGCAGCATGGGACCCCCACGAGAGGATGCCCGTGTCCTGGCTCTGCTCAGTCTGCAAGTCCTCTCCAAGGCTGAGAGCTTCCTCCTCCTATTCACACCAGGCGGTAAAAGTTCATATCTCACCAATATTCCCCAGAGCTTTCAGACACCTCCTCATCACAGTGGGAACACTGATGTAATCGCCCGCCTCAAAGCACCATAAGCAGCACAGCATTTTGTAGCTTTTTACGGATTTTAGCCTCCAGGTTTTACACCCCATCCTTTATAGGATACTGTGTGGTTCTCTGCTAAGCCCTGAAGGACTCCTCTGCTCCTGCCTCATTTCAAAGGTGCCACCTTCCCTTTATAGCCAGGGACTTCCTGAGATACTGACGTGTTCACATCAGTCTGCCCTGTTCAGAGGGCCTTCTACCATGCCAAGGAAAGTCCTGATCCCCTAACACAACATCAGCAAAGCTCAAGAGGAAAGCAAAAAAATTAGATCCCCACAGGCATCAGCACTGCTATAGCCTGGCTACCTACACAGCAGTGGAGAAGCCAAACCACCACACTCCCAGCTGCCTGGTTTGCTCATCATTCTTCTGATTTCACCAGAGCAGATGCTTCAGTTCAGCTTGGGTATCACAGCAGGTACCTCAATGCCAAAGCCATAGAATCCACGCAACACAAAGCTTAGGAACACCTAAATTGCTAAAAAAGGCTTGGAGAAAAAATGATGATGAGCTGCTGAGGGCAAAATAAAAGGTTAAATGCTACTATATTATGCTTAAAATAAGCAAGAAGTGCCCAGCCAGGCCAAGACAACTGGAAGGACAATAGCAAGTCTGCAGTTAAGAGGTTTTTGCACACAGGATCTGCCTCCAAAATCATTGCACACTTCTGGGCCTTTCAACAGGCCAGCCAAATTCTGGTCTATTCATATATGATGCCAATGCAACACACTTGTGAAGTGAAAATTCCACCAGGCTACTTCCAAGAAAAAGTGTTCCACACAGGTGAGGAGAGGTAACAGCACAGGTGCCCATCCACAGTCAAAGAACACTGTTTTCTCAGGGTTATTAATATCCTGGAGGTATTAAAAATATTTAATGTTAATATTACAAAGACTAACTCTTGGGGTTTTTTTTGTTTGTTTGGGTTCTTTTTGGTTTTTTTGTTTTTTTTTTAATTGAGAGGAAGTGAGAAATATTTTAGATATTTTACTTCTTTTACCTGGAATTAACAAGCCAAGCAAAACAAAGACATGTACCCAACATTTAAATGACCTTCTTAAATTTGAAATCTATTTGACATACTGGGGGTTAAAATGCAATTGACTTGCAACTGCACATGCCTACCAACAAGCATACACATCTAACAGTACTTGAATTTGATTTAGTCTTACTTGCATTTAAAATATTTTAGGATACTAATTAAAAAGCATCCAGAGAAAGCTATTGATCTATTGCTAAAAGTCAATACATTAAGAAAAAAAGTAGGATTATGAACTTTTGGGGGTTTTCTAATAGGACCTTTTTTGCTCACTGCTTTCTAGTACCCACATCAGTTGGGCTTTGCTTTCTGGTTGGGAACTGGTGGTTTGCATTATTGAAGGACAAATGATGCATCTCAGTTGACCATGGAGACATGACAAAATTTGCACAGGCAACAGAAAACTCCTTTTGCAAACAAATTATTTTTGATGAGTCAATATGGTTAGGAAAACAGGCAAAATCAGCCTCTCATTTTTGTCCTTGCTCTGTATGTTCTTTTGATGCTCCCACTGCATGCCCTACAATGGAGGGAGAGAGATATTTTGCAATTTAAAAAGGTAAAAAAGGCAGGTGATGGTGTCACCCTGGCCAGGGCTCTGCTCAGCAGTGGGTGAAGGTGAAGCTGGTCCAGCATGCCTGTCTCTGACCACCTGAGGATGTTGGGTACACACACTTGCTGGGGATGGACACCATAGACTGTTTTATGAGGAACCTCCCGAAATCCTTGCATTCAGTTCTACAAACACAGGGGAATCTGGGGCTATTTAGACATATTTTAGCGAGCTCTACCAACTACAAAAATTCAACAACTGACTATCAAAAGTTAATCCTATTCCTAAGCTTCTGACCAGTGGAATTTGAAAGGTCTCTGCAGGGCAGCTTAATGCTCCCTTCTGATCTCTGTGCTCCATTTTGACTGCTACTTTTGTGTGTCATTTATGAGTTTTTCCAGGTGGGCAACTGAATTAGCACATCTTGGGATGCCACAGTCCCTCCCACTTTGACACCCACTACTGCAAACCAGACAGGTGAACTTACACATTACAAGCATTTCCCAAACCCTCACTTGGCCCCTTCCTACCAGCATGCCATGTGCTGTTTCTGTTCCCACCTCTCTAATGCTTTATTTCAAAGGCATCCTACAGGAGTACTATCACCTTCCCACACAGATCCGATCGCAGGAATAGGATAGCACATCGAGTGCATTTCCAGCTGATCATAACAGCAGCAGAGGAAATGTAAAATAAGGGGTTGCCTTGTGCCAGAGCAAGGCTATTGCAAGGTCTATGCTAGCAGGCTACTGTGGCAGGCAGGGTCTGCTGAGAGAAAAGTCTGTGCACTGAGCTGCCTTTCCCATGAGAAAGCTGCATGACCAGAAGTTGTGCTACTTACACTCCAGACATCTGACTACAAAAGCAACTTTTGAAATCTACAGGTCATAAACTTTTAATTGGCCAGGGCAGAGTGGCTCAGTAGGAAAATCCCCCTTCTCCCTCCCCTCTGGGCAATGAGCTGAGCAAGGCTCTTTTTTAAAAAACATTTAACTCTTTTTTCTCATAGTAACATGGAAAATGTATCCACATTACAGGTAGTCAGGAAGATACCATAAATAAAAATGTGCTGCAAGAATAGTGTATTAGTGGCACTTCACAGCAATTCTCAACGTTTTCAGATGTAGTGTCAAAATGATATTTTTGAATATCTGAACATGCTTTTGGTTAACAGAAACAGAAGAAAATCACAGCATGTTGCCCAATATTATTTGAACAGTAATAATCTCAGAAGAAATACCTTTTTTTGCAGTTAACACAAAACTGTAAACTGGATTGGTGTGTGTCTTTCAGCATTAAATTGTTCAGTAATAAATACGACTAAGTCTTAGCAGACTATGGAGTTAAGGTTCCCTTAGTGTCCAGTTTTTAGCAGCTGTTGAACTTTCAGGGATGCACAAGGCACACCTCTGTCGATTCTTTATCTTTATTATTAACATAAAAAAAAAACCCAAATCCATTCACCACTCAAAAATGTTTATCTGCATAGTAAGAATTTTTCTACTACTATTTACAGGAAGGGCTTTTAGTGCAAAAAACAGGAAGTGATGTATTAGCTGAAGTGCATGAAGCACATCTTGTACAGTTTCAATAACAACTAGTCAGCATCACATCTTGGGCCGCCAGCCATTAATAAACTGTAGTATTTTCTTAACCTGCAATTTGCTTAGCTTAAAGTCTTCTGATAGGATTTCTTCCGTAAGCTGAACCAGTAAATTGCCATCAATCTTCTCTGTAACAAAAAATGATATGACATCTTCTGAAAGACCAATAAACCTCAGAGATTTAGACACTTCTTCTATTGAGAGTCCAGAAAGGTCGGTGGGTGGCTGCCAGGGAGATCCATCCCCACAAGACCTTGGTGCTAACTGGACATGAAGGGGAGACGAGAAGGGATAAGACACAGAGAAGGTATCCTGCATGCCCTTTTTAACGAGATACTGATCTTCCAAGAGGTCTGGAGAACCAGTTTTCAACTCCTCCTCGGCACCATCTATTTTCAGCGGCAAGGGACACATGTCTGTAACTGTTTTCTCTTCATTTGACTTCGGTGCCCGAGGAGGTAAGGCAGGACACGAATGGCTCTGCTTTGTATTGCTGTCTCCCAGAGCCTTCTCATCAGTGCAGTCTAGAGAGTAACTTGCTGACTTTGGACAGCTAGAAATGGTGTTTGAGAACTCTGCTGGGGTCAGCAGGGAGCACCCTGTCGGGAGCTCACACCCATCGAAGTCAAAAGTCAAAGGTGCAGGACAGTTTCTCTTTGGCGTACCTGGAGTCTTCTGTCTGGGGTAACTGTAGCTCCTGCTAGGATCAAGCAGGAAATCACTCTTATTCTTGCCTTCAGCAGTTCCTGAAAAATGGTTTGGCCAAGATAACCTCGAAGGCAGAGCTTCAGCTGGGGGGCTTCCCAAAGGCATCGTGCTCTCAGGCTCTTTGGATTCGGTTTTCGCCATGTTACAAGGGTAGCAGGAAGCAGGTGTGCTCTCAGCTGGGTTGGTGTTATCACTTTCTGTGATGTTGCTTAAGGAGCAAAGCAGAAAGAATGTCATTAGTATGAAAAGATGTGGCACTGGATTAAACTCATAAATCATCTGACAGAGGGTGGTTGTCACAAGGAAAGAATTTTCTTTCCTCTGGCAGAACTTTTCAGATTTGAACAACATGTTTGAATAATACATAGACAGTTCTTTTACTCCTTATACAAGCCTGACAAGATGCTGATAAATCTAAAAGCCTCATGCCCTGGTTTTTCAAGCTCATTAAAAAAGTAGGTATTTCAATTCAGTTCTGTGTCATCTCCCCAATACGTAGTTTTTCCACTGCTGAATTCCGGAGGGACACAACCATGGAAAAGAAACCACCTCACATATACTTGAAGATGTGCTAATCCCGCATTTGGTATTTACATCCCACAGGATGTGTCATGGTATGCAAAAGCTTGTAACAGGGGCAGGTCACCATTGCACTAGATCCAAGGCTGACTGACATAAGAGATGACCAAAAGCCCTTTTGAAGCCAAGATTTTTTTTTTCTTATGGTACAGGGCACAGGATCCTTCCCCATAGTGTGAAAACAGCCCCAGTGCACAGTACAGGAACACAGAATAAGCAAATCCTTACTGCCAATGGAAGAGTTTTACCTGGAAGGGTAAGCAGATGTAGCTGTATGTGTGAAAGTATCAGCGTTTAAAGCTTACCTCACAGTAACTTGTTTGTGTGTCCACAACTTTAAAAAGCTATGATGAGAGACACTTTTCAAAGGCATCTAAAGTTACATTGACCTACTTTCTGATGGTAAACTAAGCTCAGCCTGCCTGAGGGAACTGATACCCAGGTGTTCCTGAGAGACACAGATTACCAACAAAAGCATGCAACCTGTTATCAAAAGTAAATGTTTGCTGCTTTTATGCCAGTTGCTTTTAGAAAGTCTGAAGGATTTGAGATGATATCTGGAATTCTGGCCACCTAAGCCAGGACACTAGAAAAACAATTAAAATGGTTTTAACTACTCACCTCTCACTTCTGGAAACTAACTACTGGGACAGTTCAGTGAAAACTGCTTGAGGAAGGGAGCAGCTTTCCAGATACTGATCCAGCATGGTTTTAAATGGATTGAGATAAAAAATGTTCCCTGTGTGCTTACAGTGAGTCAGAGAAGAAGCCAACCTGGACTGGCCCAGCTCAAACACAAAGTGCAGATGAACAAAAGCAGCTCTAAACTATAATCCTAGAAAATAGTTATGAAACTCAACCCCAAGAGATGCCGTTTCCCTCTCTCTCTAACCCTGCCTTGGTCTTTACTCCATGCCCTCCAAACTTTACTTTCTTCTTGTTTATGTCATTAATACAAGTCTGCAAGCTAAAGCAGCTGGATCTTTACAGTAAAAGATTTTTTTTCCTCCTCTAAAAGGATACACTGTCAGCTGGTCATTTCTGGCTGTTTAGAGGCCAACTGCTGTGCAGTACAAAGTGCAAAGAATTTTTCACAAATCTACCCATCAGGCTGTTTAATTCAGAGAAGACAGTCACTGAGATGTAATAAATAACTGTACAGAGGAATTTAACTGATTGATCCTCTGTCCTCTAACTCAGTATTAGAAATGGTAGCATTTAATGATTTAAAAGGTTGATGGAATTACTGAAAACTGATAAAGAAACATTTTCAAACTGCTTCCTAATTCATCCTTCACCAAAACTAACTCACTGGGACTCGGTGCCAAAAGATGCAAGAGAAGCCTCAGCTGAAATCAGCCATTCTTATAGGCAGATAAAGACAAATAATATTGGTTTTATTTGTGATTAAAATATTGGCTGCAACACTTCATAATCCAGAAAATAAAACCATCGATAAAAATAGCAAGACTTGAAAAGCAACTTCAGCAGCAATCTGATTATACCACACATTGCCAATTTTCTAGGAGCTTCCTCTGCAGCACTAGGTCAATTCTACCAAGACAGAGATATCTAGTCTGGACCCAGTCTGGAGATTAATTTCATGCAAATATTGTGAAATTTGAAGCAAATAATACCACCTGCATTCCTGAGAAACTTTACTGTTTTCCTCATTTCTTGGGAGGCAGACGTATTCTTAGCTACAAAGAGAGAAAGCAGCATTTGAAGGGCCTCAAATGCTGGGAGGTCTTGTGCCTCCTGTGGAGTAGAACTTGACAGAACTACCCAACAGGCTTTCATAAAAAACAAATGAGCAGCCTTGATCTAGAGTGATCATTGCCAGATACACAAGACTGAGCTGCAAATGTGCAGTTTGGCTTGTAAGGCTTAAAAAGGCAATTCAAGCATAAGTTATTATACCAATTGCATCTAGGCTGGAATGACTTCAGTGGTGTTTCAGATCAGTTTGTAAGATCCAAACAAGTACTATCTTGTCATTGAAGAGATACCAAAAATAAAGACAACAAGATATCCAAGTTAAAAAGGAGGTGAGACTTCAAAAGGTGTATATACTTTCCAAAGCCAAAAGAAGAACACTGCATTGCGAGGAAAATGTATGCAGCTACATAATTCAAAATCTACTGTCAACTTGCCACTAGCCTGAGTGGAATTTCCAGTTTGTGAGCTAGATTTGTGCTGATGTGGGTTTGATCTGGAAGCTGTCTGGCCACCTTCTGCTACACCTCACTTTGCACTCAGTGGTGTCTGCTGGCCTCTCCGTTCTCCATCACACCCACCCTGTGTGTTCCCATAGAGCTGGCACAACATGCTTTTGGATTAGCACACCCCTTTTGTTCCCCCACTTATCAGAGCTGGAGGCACTGCATACATGTAGCACTGACAACCCACACAAAAACTAGCTTTGAGATGTTCTGGTTTGAATATCCAAGCCTTTCAAGAATTATACCAAACTGTAAAGGATTTTCCATTTAGCCAGCCCATGCCACTTTACAGTGAGATTATCTACAGATATATGTGCATATGTTTAATATAAATTGCTATGTCAGGATCTTTGCTAGTTTCTCCTGCAGCTTTGCTTGTCTCAAATCTATCAAACCTGACAGGTTAGCCCATTTCACAAAAAGTCTGCAATGCCAACCCAGAACCACACCTTGAACAACAAGTATCATCAAAAAGAATACTGAAAAATTCAAGAAAATTTAAGTTCCTCCAAAAATGCTAGCAGTGGGCTCTCACATCTCCAACACATACATGTTGTGCAGTCCTGAAGAGTAGTATGACAGAGTAGGGCTAGGAGATCGGGTCTGCTGCCGGGCAGGTTTGACTGTGCGAGGAGGGATGGAAGGACTGGTGGAGGAGGGCTTTGAACTCCGTGGTGGGACAGGGGGAGCATTCAGGAGCCTGCATTCCTCTTTTACCTGTATAAGAGAAGGACATGTAAGTAAGCAGCAAAAAAATCTGGGCAGCAGCACTCTCAACCAGATGAAACACATCTGGTTCTGCCTTATTCTGTGAAAGAAAATAATTAAAAAGGGAGGAGAAGAAAAAAAATTATGCTGAGCATATATATTTGCAAGAGTAGGTGGCTCTCATAAAGAAGTCCAGAAGAATGCCTTGCTACCAGTATACTAGTAGTGATCACTTTTAGGGTGCTTTTTTCCAGTAGTTTGACATCCACTTCTTTAAAAAGTAGTAGCAAGAGAACAATGTAAAAGAACCTTCCCGTAACATACAACATGAGACAGATTCTTCCAGATATTTTACATTTTGTAAGGAATAATTAATTAGGCTTAAACTTCATCAGTGTTGTTTATTTAGATGTAATAAACCAAGCTTACGTAATGAAAAGATCCCAACAGACTTTGATGTTTCCTACTTACTTCACCAGTGATGCTAAGCCATCCAGCTCCAGGATAATTCCCAGCCTTCCTCCCACAGGAATAATACATTTATCTTGTATTTGCCAGACGCTGGGATTCATACCTGGAGCTTTAGCCCTTCTGTAGCAGCCAAAGCAGTCCAGGGTAAGGTTAACTACCAAATATACAAGTTGAAATGTGCAGGCAGTAGTAGAACCTCCTCAAATACCACACAGCCAACAGGTCTACTGTTCACAGCCTTCCAACTTTGCATTTTAGAACACATGACTGTAGCACTAGTTATCTGAAACTTAGTCTGGTGTGCCTAGGTAGAGGAAAAATATCAGGATACATCCCCTTAGAAAAAATGATGGAGTTAAGACCTTAATCTCACCCACATATATCTGGGAGAGCAACAATATTTAGTAGGGCTAGAGATGAACAAGGCTACCAAGAATTAGGCTACCAGGCAGGATTTTTAAGGACTCACCACCTCCCCATAGGCCAAAGACCTCATGTTCTCCTTGTCTGAAACAGTCTAAGATGCATCAGAAAAGGGAAATTCTCCTTGTGTTTGAAAATTACAGTTTAATTTTAAATTTAACATTACTGAACTAAAAGTTATCTTAGCAGTTCTGCATGACATAATTGGCCATTAAAGTGATTTAATTTATTTAAAAACAAAACAAATGTAGAACCTTTGCTTCAAACTTCAGTGCTTTCAAAATGCAACAACCCATTTAATACTTTTGTGATTTGGAAAACTGGGGACGAAGACATTGTAATACATTTTTTCCCTAATTCAAAACAAGTCAAAATTACAGGAAATGCCCAGCAGCATAAAACACTGAAATAAATCTTGCTCTATGGGTTCTTATTTGCTATTTCAAGAAAAAAAAAAAAAAAAAAAGGAAGATAGAATCAATTTTATTCATGTTTGTTATTGAGTTCAGGCATAAAACTCTTCAACCATTTTAGTGCTGTGCCCCAAGGATGCCTAAGGACCATTATTTTTTTTCTTCAAGTCAGACTAGACAAAGTTAATGCTGCATGCTACAGAATATAAACCCATGGGGTTAGAGAGAGCACCCAGGAGAATTCCTGGAGCATGGCAGGCAATTAAGGGGTTAAAGGGATTCTTCCCTGGGAATAATACTGCAGGCATTCAGAGGTGCTGGCATAACAAACTATGCCAAGCTCCCTTGTTGACCTAGATTGCAGATCAGAACGAGGACATAAATAATACTGGTTTGCAGTCCCAGTTGGTCCCTGTCACAAGACCATGATTACAGCTGCCAGATGCAGCCCCCAGGAAACCCAGCAGAGAATTAAAAGGGAGAGATTCTGCAGATCAAACTGACAAGGGGAAGCTTCAGAGGAGAGCTACCTATACTAGGGCCAAGAGAACAGCAGCTAAATACGTGCAGGAGAGGAGGAGAACAGCTGTGGTGTGACACTACAACTCTGATGGCAGCTCTCTTACAAGGAAATACTCTTTTGCCCAGAAGCACTAGATGCCATGTGGCTGCCAGATACAGATAAAGTGCATTTGCACTGAATGCCTGAGCTCTCCCATGCTCCAGCACTCCTTCCCATGACCCAGGGGTGGTGACCCCTTTCCAATGGCATGAGGTGGATTTTAAAACCTCTCCTCCTTTTCCTTGGTGCCAGCCCAAGCCCTGGCAGCGGCCCCTGGACGCTGGGGTGTCACTCCTGAATTTGGGCATCACAGGTGCCCATCACAGTAACAGCTTCTGAGGCCACCTGAATAAAACCCACCCTGTCACCAGCAGGACCACAAGTGTAATGCAAAGGAGTTCAACACTCCTTGATGACGGGAACCTGAACTTCTGGCACAATCCATCAGGGACAGACTTTAAATCAATCAGGAAATCAACCTCTGATTTTTATGCAAATTAGCATTTGGGGACTGAAGCAATTTATAATTTACAGGCCTTAATTCATAGATCATTTCTCCTCCCTCCTTTTCTGCCCCCAGGCTACTTTAATTTTCTGAAAAGTATTTAGAAAATCAGCATTGTATACCAGAATGTTTCATCCTGATGGTGAGAAGAAACCCAGAATAGCTTCTTGAAACACACAAATGTCCTTTTCTCTGCTACAAACAGTTCCTGTGCACACATTTTAAATTTAGCCCATGCAAAAATACAATTGCCAGCCAGCCTTTACACAGAATTGTTATGGAATATCATTCTAGAGGGAGTGATGACTAAACCACATGTTCATCAGCAGCTCCTGAGATCTACTTATTCTATAAATACCCTACATGGAAACCATGCAAACATCTACTTGGCCCCAGCCCACTGATGAATTTGGTAGATCACTGATACTCATTCTGAAGCTGCTCCAGGAAGCCACAAAATCGAGCCTAAATTATCATCATCTATAGAGATGCAGTCTTTTTTAGTTATTTTTTTACAGAGTTACACTCCCTGCCCACCTCTAAATGCACGCTAATACCTTTACCAGAAACTGGGTCTCCTGCACAGCTAGAGAGCAATACAGAAACTGCTGACAGCACTCACACATTACCTCAGTAATGTAAGGCACACATGACAAAATCACACACTCTTTTCAAAATGTCTTTAAAAGGCAAGACATACCTACCCCAAAAACCACCCTGCTGCCCCCAGAAGGGATGTGCTAAGCCAGGGAGTTTCCCCAAGTGTAAAGGTCCACACTGATGCTCTCTGCAGGTGTTCCACAGCTCTCCCAGCTCTCCCAGCACCCCACCACCCACCCCTCAGGAATGACCCATGGACAGGAGGGCCACCTTCACCCCGCTGTGGGTGCAGCCTTCCTCCCCCACCACCTCCTCCCCCTCCTCCCCTTTCCCTGGTGCTGGCTCCAGATCTCTTTTGACCCCGTGATGAAGCAGTTCAGCTCACAGAAATCAGCAGGAAACTAATCATTTTCCAGATCCAGACCTGGCTGCCTGCCCAGGCACAGGAGTGCCAGAGCCAGCACAAAAGAGGAGCCAGGACCATGTGGCTGGGAACGGAGAAGGAGGAGGAGGGTGAGAGCAGCCCCACATTGGTTTACATCAGCGTGGGCTGCCAAGGAACCTCATCCTGGTGTGATGCTGCTGCTGGGCACTTGTCCAAGAGAGTCTGGTGGACAAAGTGTCAGTGTGTACCTGACCTCGGAGGCAAGGAAGTTCTCTTGGGTTCCTGCACTTAAGACATGACGTGCAAACACTCTGTGGTGCATTTCGTGGTGTTCTCCTCCCCAAACCGCCCCAGCAGCTGCACAGCTTGGCCAGGGGCAACCCCACAGCCACCCACAGCAGACTAAACTAGCACAAAAAAATACAACTTAGATTTCACCTAAACTGGAGCCTGGCTCCACCTGAAGAAGAGAAGGCTCCAGGGAGACCTTCTGTACCTGAAGGGAGCTACAGGAAAGCTGGGGAGGGACTTTTCCCAAGGGCAAAGGGTTATGGTTTTAAACTGGAAGAAGGTAGATTTAAATTAGACATCAGGAATAAAGTCTTTAGCGTGAGGGTGGTGAGACACTGGCACAGGTTGCCCAGGGAAGCTGTGGCTACCCCCTCCCTGGAAATGTTCCAGGCTGGGTTGGATGGGGCTTTGAGCAACCTGGCTTGGTGTGAGGTGCCCCTGATTACTGAAAGGGGGTAGGAACCACATGATGTTTAAGGTCTCTTACAAGTCAAACCATTCTATGATTCATGATAGAAAAGCTACAGTCAACACTACTGAACTGTGAGATGGGAATAACAAAGGGACAGGATCACCATGAACTGCTGCTGGTCTTAGATTAGTCTCACTTTACTATTCAATTTACTATACTCTTGGAATTATGACTGGACTTGCAAATGGAACGATATTTTCTTTATTTAAATTCCCTCAAAATGCCTGCAAAACTAATTGGTAAAATTATAATATCTGCCATGATTAATGTGACTAAGTATGTATCACTTCAAGTTACTAAAGATTCCTAAACACTGTTTCCTGGGGGAAGTTTTCTTTTTTCATTTTTGTTTTTTAAAAAATTATGTTTAGAACTACATCAAGAGACCATGTAATGGCTGCATTTTCCAGCCAGTCCACATAAAGTCCTGTTGATAATCTGTATAATTTTTTCTCCAGTCTCCATGACATTCCAGGCTAGGTGAAATTATTTCTTCTTGGCCTGAGTTCTCATTAGGAAACCCTAGGAAACATGGTGCATTTAAAACTGAGACTTCTAGAAGGCTCATTTATCAACTTTTCAGAGTCTCTGTTTGAATATGTTATCTTTCAGTAAGTTGAAAGTCTAGTTTGATAAAGTCAATGACACTTAATGTTCTTCAAGATCTGCCACAGACTTGTAACAGGGAAGATGATCTCTTGTTAACAAACACTTGGAATCCATAAAAATTCCAGCTGTTCTCATTATCGGGGACTGTTAACTGGACACACACACTAAGGATATCTGAGGCAGTTCCAAGTGGGGTCATGCCCCCCACACTTCAGCCACAGAAAATATGAGAAAACATGGAAGCCACATGAGAGGTGGAGTGGAAAGCAAGGGAAAGAAGTGACCTAGAACTTCTTGTTTGCATGAGCGAACCCCCTCTGATAAATATCACCTGAAAGTATCAAGACTAAGGTACTAGACCAGTTATATTAACTAGAGTTTAGTGTTTTTAGGGCATAAGTTATACTTGGTAGGAAACTAGGTGAAGCTGTAAATCTCAAAGTCTTGCCGTTTCCTTGCTTTTAATATGCGCCCCACCCCAAAGTATTCCCTCAAAAAATCCACAAGCAAACTCTTCATCAGCTGCAAAAGAACAAATAAAACAACATTAATAACTCCGACTTACTGCTTCTGATTTGGGAGGCACTGGAGGTGGAGGTAGGGAAATATCTGAAGACTTCGTGGTTGCTCCAGCAGTTGCAGGCACGGGAAGAGACGCGTTACCACACTTTGATCGGAAAGACCCTCTGTAGTGGTCACATTTGTTCTTCTCACTTAGCGAGCGAGTGAGAGGCTGGTCACCAGCCTTTCCAGACCCTTGGTCCAACCACAGCTCTTCGTAAGGAAGCTCTGGTTTTGTAGGCAGAAACATGGATTCTTCGCTAACTTCAGGAAAAAGGTAATCGCTGCTACTGTCACCAGACTCCTGGTACTGAAGAGCATCGTGAGAGAACAGGGCCCACTCGTTACACAAGTCTCTGCAGCCATGGAGGTTCACTTCACTATTCCCATGCAAGTTGTTTCCATAGACACACACCGAAAGGCGGTGGAAGGACTGGGTGAGCTCGTCCCGCGCGTAGCTGAGGGAGTTTGGCACGTGGCTGTGCCCCGTGCATCGGCTCTTCTTTGGGCTCTTGCAGTCTTCGTTCCAGTCAGTTTTCACATCTCGCACGGCCCGGGAATACTCATCTATGTCAAACTGTTCCTGGCATATATTAAACCAGTGCTGGATGAGGGATTCGTGCCACAGCTCCCCCTTCACCAGACTGTCAGGTAGAGTAAATTTTGGAAGTGCCAAGTGCAAGGGAAAATGCATGGGGATAATTTTGTTGCCACGAAGCACGCAACAAACCACCACAGTCTTGGTTTGAATGTTGACAAACTTGTACCTATGCCCTTCACGGATAAAATGCAGGTCGTAGGGGTTTCTAGGTGTAGGGCTTGGCACGGTGACATTCACAGGCAGCCTGGTTTTTTCTACTATATTGCGAATTGTGTGCTCACCTTCTTGCATCTGCACCTCCAGCGGGCTGCGGGTGCTAAACTTCCCTTTACATTGGAAGGGGAGACTGATGCTTTCGTTGGTCCTGTGGTTCATGCAGATGAGGCAGGGCATCTTGCCTCTGCCTAGCTTACTAATCGAATTCAGTTTCCCGATTTTTTTGAAGATGGTGTTCAGTCGTGACTTCTCCTTAGAAGATTTTGCATAAAGGATTTCTGCCTGCCCCATTAAAGTGAGCTCATCCCCAGTACTAAGGGTAATGTTGTAAACCTCAGTATCTTCATTGCATTCACCTGATGCCACCTGCAAAATAAAAACAATAAAAAAAATCTGTTTTTTCCCCCACTGAAGAGAATACTTCATATCATATAAAATCTGTTAAGACTGGACTTACTAGACTACATATTTGGAGAAACTAAACTAACTTCATTTGAACAGCTGAGTAGTCAAGTCCAAGGTGTTTAACCTGACATTTACTCAAGTAACCTTTTTTTCCTGTTGTTCTGCACATTCCTGCATTTTACTTGAGGGGAAAAAGCCACCCAAAACTGCCAAAGAAGGTGTGAGAGCAAACAAAACCATTTTTAAAAGGACAAATCTACATGTCCCAGGCCATTCAAATAGCCACTTGTGTCATGCTTCTATGGCAGAGCATGTCTGTATTCCCTTGGTTTTTTTCCACCCCCTTGGTTTTGCTCTTTGCCAGAACTTATTGCCAGGCTCTTGAAGGAAACAAACCTTCTTCCATCATCTTCAGCTCCCTGAGGAGCAGAAAAGGTGATGTCATTGTTATGGATGAAGCATATCCCTTTGATATAATCTCTTCCAGGCTAAGGTGAATTATGGATGACATCCATTCCCTGAAGGAAAAGTCAAGAATATCAGTCTATCCCACATCCCTCTTAGCCTTGCTCTCCTGGTCATAGACTAGATCATAATTTTTTACCATAATTGCAATTTAAGAGATTAAACAACATATGTAAAGCCATGTGTGTGTTTTTCTACTATGGAAATTGTAGTGGAAAGGGAAAAAATAAAGCAAAACAGTTGCCCAAGGTTCATTTGTTCCCAAAGTTATTTCCTTAAGACTAGACTGACTCTTTGTAGACGAGTTTGCTGTGGTTTGTATTTGAGTGATTTTATGTGAAAAGCCCTTTTGAGGGACCTAACAGAACTCACCCAGCTCTTACTCAGCACCTGATATCTATTCATAAAGGAAAGCGCACCAGATAAACCACTGGCCTGTTATAGACCATTTTATTTGGAAATACAAAGCATGCTAAAAATACTACAAATTAAAACACATCAAAAACTAGTATAGCCCTTTGTCACCTCCACAACCCCTAAAAACTTTATGGAGCTGAGTGAAGTTCAAATTCCAAGCTTCAAATTTGGGTATCATCACATGAATAGCCATTGCATGAAATCAAGGCTGTAATTCCAACCAGCTAATAACTGAGAAGCAGTGTGAATAAAGCTTCCTCTTTTAAGAAGTGATCTGCAATTCACCTGTGTTTGTGAAATTGTTGTGATCATCTTCTGCAAGCCTTTCAGAGCCAAGGCACAGGCAGCTCAGCTGAGGTGTGCTGCCTCAGCACTTCAGTCCTGGGGCTTCCGGAGAGGAAGTCATTCGAGCTCTGAATTATCTAAACAAAGACTAATTGGGTGTAATCCAGGAAACTACTAGGATTTTATGGTACCTAATACTCATTCACAGTTCACACCACTGGTTGGACAGTATTTTGAAATACCACGACATAAAAGAAAAGCACTTTGTATTTTTGCTGGTTTCTCCTCAAAACCACCAGAGAGCATTGCTTTTGAGCTGTGCCATGCAAGTCTGCTTTTGGTGGAGCAGGTTAGGGCTGAGGACACAGAGGGTTCTGTGCATGTACTGTTCAATCACCCCCTTCTCTTTCTGAGAAGACACGTTCTGTAAGAGCATCAGTTTCTAGCACTGAAAAGTCCCCACAAATGGCTTCTTTGGAGAATGTTGTCAGAAATTTTATCTTCAGGCTGTATGGTTACATCAGTCATGCTTCCTGCATGTCCCTGCAGGACACCAGCAAGGAGGTGTCACAACCTGTGGTTGAGAGAGTTGTTGCTTGGCCAACTCAGAGATCCCTGGAGATTCACAAACAAGCAAGCCAGTGTAGAAGGAAATGGTGGGTCAGATGTGAAACTGGTTTAACTGGCCGAGCTTCCCATGGAAGGTCTCGTGAACCAGCTGCTTAGTAATGGCATCCATTTCCACCAGCCAAATAGCAAACTGATTTTTAGATTAGACGGGCATGTTTAAAGACAAAAATTTGGAAAATATTATTTCATTTTTTAAAAAAATATAGTCACAGTGAAAAAAGGCTGAATTTTACTATGTTGGAACAAAAGAAAAATCAAGACACTCTCCAGTTTGGCATTCTGAGAAAAATACTGTTCTGTACTCTTCCTTCTGAACAAAAATATAAGGTATCAGCTGCTGCTCAAAGCTGTAATAAAAAAAAATATATCAAAAAGTGAAATTGAAAGTCTAAGACTGCGTAACTTTATCTCCATCCATGACACTCTATCATGGTCAAGTTAAGGCTGCTGGTACACCTCAGCAGGTTAAGTGTATTTTAAAATTTAAATTTTGAAAGTCAAGCAAGGTAAGTCCTCTCTTCTTGTGTTAGTTGAATTTATTCATTACCACGTAGTAGTAAACATCTACAAAACATACATTGTAAGTAAATGTGTTCCAGGACATGAGCAACAAATAAATCTCATTTATACCTGAGGTGGCAATCATTCTAACATAATCCAGAAACTTGTGCACAGATATCTCTAAGTTTTTGTTTCTCAGATTACATAGTTAAATGATCTCTACTTTGCCCTTCTATCAATGCGTAAGAGAATCAAGCGTGTCTTGTTTACTCAAACTTTTATCAATAGTCACAAATCTCAAAACATTGACCAATAGGGCCAGGACTTCAGGGGAAACCTCCAGGTTGAGCAGAACCCTCAGGGTAGAGTCCAACCTGCTCCACAAAGCAGGTGTAGTTAGTGCAGACTTTTCAGGGTCATGTCCAGTTGAATTTTTCGTTTCTTCAAAGATAAAGTATCTACATTTTCTCTGGGCAACCTCTTCCTGCCCTCCAGTCAAAAGGCAGAGGTGGGAACCAAAGAGACGGGGGTGAATGAACACAAGTCCCTCCTTGGGCTAGCAGGTGAATCACTTCCTGGCCTCCCCCACCATTCCAGGTGTCCCTGCATAATAGATATGGGGCATTGGAACTGGAGGACCTGCCTGATGAGGATGTTGATAGAAGCCCATCCAGGGAGTTGACAAGGCAAACAGACTCATGCATTAGGATAGCTCTTTTAAAAAATAAAGGGAGGGTAATTGTCATAGGGGATTCCCTTCTGAGGGGACCGTGCTGCCACATGTCAATGTCTTCCTTGTATTACTGTACTATTAGAAAAGAGTTGTTTCAAAACCTGGAAGTAATACTTCAGCTGCAGCATCACAAGCATCAAATGGTGGGGAACAATCAGCAACACCTCAACTACCTAGGTACACCAAGACTTGTGCTTGCCTCTAGTGAGCTTCACAGGGCTGCCATGAGCCATCAGTCAAGCACAGCAGCTCCCTGAAACAGATTATTAGATTCATGCAAAATAATAGGAAAAAAAATTGTGTATCATAAAATGCTCTTAAAATGCAAAAAGGGTAACGCCACACCAGACTTGACTCCCTCCACCCTGTAAGCTTCCAGCACTGACCCACCTTTGAGCACCCTTTTTGCTCCTTCACACCTCTGCTGAGAGCATGCCCTGTGTACCCCCGGCTTTCTGCTACAAAATCCCTGTTGGGGTGCAGCAGGGCCCTACACTGTTCCAGACACTTGGACTGGTACATCCCAGCCCATGCATGTGATTCTGCATGTCATTGCTGTATGATGGGGAGAAGACAGCAGCTCTCTGTCTCAGAGTGCCAGAGTTAAGGTACTCCAGAACACAGACTGAAATTATATTTCTAGGAGAATCTCCTCATAATCCTGGGAAGCACCTGAGGAGCCTTCATTCAGCTCCATAATACAGCTGGGTGGGCAGACTCTGATCCCAGTGCATCTCTACAGTGGGACTGTGCCCTGATGTTTTAATTTCTTGTGCGTGCCCACTCCTCACATCTGTTTAAAGCAAAAATTCTTTGCGGGACATTTCCAGTGCAACAACATGCACCGATAACTACCACACTTCCAGCTCTTGTCATTACCTTAAAACACAAAGTCTCTTCCACTTACTGGACTACCAGCTTTGGGAGCATTCTGAAATAACTTCTTCCCCAAACACATTTATCTTCATAGCTGCTCTCTGTTTTACGTGTCATAGCAAAAACGCTCCATGCTTCATAACAACGACTACTGCAGTTCTACTTCCCTCTTCCCTCTTTTTCCCTTCTCAGCAAATCTGGACTTTCTGTTAATAGGTGAGAATCAGCTCTCCCAGCTCTGAGGAAGAGGCAGTACTTGTTACACTGTACTCCAAAGCCATCCACAAATCACTGGCAGATGCTCAAATTGAACAACTCCTACTGCAGAGGGCACACAAAACCAGAACTTATTCCATGCTATACTTACCCCTCATCTCTTCACTGCCAGATCTTGATCCATACTAACTGTTCACTATTCATGCCAGGATGCTGACCAGAATGGTTACAGACATCTTATTAAACACACTACTAACCAGCAGAGGGTTAAGTCACTTAAGTCACTGTTTCCAGTTTTAAGACTTCCACAATCCAGCAGCCAATTACACCTACTGCAAAGGACAGGCACCAGAGAAGTGATTAATGATTATTTAGGAAACCTCTTCTTGTGAGAAAGCTCAAGTATATTGTTTCTTTTGCTTAAGGAATGGTTACCTCAGAAGAATAGATTTTGACAACACCTGAGTCAATAATCCTGTCTTGGACTCCAACTGTTCTGATTTGTTTGCAGTATTTAATCAGTTGGGCACATATGAACTCCTTACAGAAATGATTTGTGGCTTCATATTGCTTGTTATACCTGCTAGATCTTATTAGACTAATGCAAGCATTGCATTCACAGTAAAAATTCAGTTAGGATGTCTTTTGGTACAGCTCTTTTAACCATGAGGTGTCTGACTCATAGTTACTGCATGTAGTTTTTACTATTAAAGCCAAGGGACCAATCAGAACAACTGATTTTTTCTTTAAAAAATTTATTTTTACAGGTTCCCCCAAATGAATAAAGACTTTTTAATATTAAAAAACCACCCCAGGCACTGCCACTAGCAGAAAAAAAAAACCCAATAACTTTTTCAGAGAAGTTTACTAAATTCAGTGAGACAGCTTTCTATTTTTATTTTACAAACCTCTGTCTCTAAAGCATGAGAATCAGAAAATACAACATTAATGTTGGTATATGCACATTACCCTCTCAAGTAAGAGGGACTTTGCCCTCATTACATTAAAAGCTGGCTCCTGTGTTGCTTAAGAATGCCTTAAATAAATCAAAGTGTTCAAAGAACGACCCCAGATAAGACAGGTAACCCCAGAGAGGTATAACATGAAGTGTCTCTTTGCATGGGATGTCAGATAGACTGGCACAGGAAGCTGCTGTGAGGGAATGGTGCTCACTCATATGGCTGGCATCAAGCCACAAGGTGATGAGGGGACTAAAGCACTAATTCTCAAGGTGAAATACCATGGGTTGCCTGCAAATTTGAAGCTAAAACCTGTACAGAGACTGACTGCAAAGAAAGTCATTATTGCAGCATCTAAAAATGTCATAGGGTATAGTATTATAAATATGTGTTCTTGGAAAGTCGGGACAAGCTTATCAGAGCCAACACAACCAAATTAGATCAACTTTGCTGAAGTAACATTCATCAAAAAGGAAAAAAATAAAATAAAAAGCACGGTATTGGTATATGTTTATTTCTGAAAAAATACACACTGTATGGGCCAACACCATTAAACCACTGTGAAAGGAGGATTAGATTAAAAAGAAAGCCAAATCGCGTATCAGAAGTTCACATCAGCCAAACAATGTCTTTGATAATGAAAGAAAAGAATTATTACAGGTCTGTTACCTAAGTTATCTCTCCATCATGCAAAGGCTCTGCAAACCACCCCACAGCCTCTCCTGGGAGATGAAGTGGTATCATCAGGACAAAAATTATATCCTGGAAGATCTGAAGGGTCCTACAGCACTAACTGGGATATTTTCTGGAGTACAGAAGTTCGTGGTTTGTCCTATGTACAACCTATCAGACGATATTTTTGCTTTTAAGAGAACTGTTTGTGACTTGCCCTTGCTATGATGTGGGGGTTTGGTTTCTAATTTTGTTTTTAAGTCTTAATTCAAATAGCTTCCTGGGTATTTGTACAGATTATCATCGGTATGGCACCAGAGCATCTGACTACAGAAACCTGCTGCTGTTGGTTCAGCAAAAGTTAGGGCCTTGGGGTAGCTCAACTGTCTTAATATTTTTCTTCTTGACATAGAGAATAAAAAAAAATCCTCATCTTTGTAGTGTAATGCTGTTACCATAAAAAAATTCCCTGCATTTTTTCTCCGAATAATTTTAATACAAAAAGGTTATCCACCTACCCGGTCGGTGAAGAAAAAACAGAATGCCTCTAATTTCAAATTAGGAACAGATTAAATACCTATTGACTGCGTGAAATTTGCTTTTCTCCAGAAGACTCTAAATTGCTGTGCCTGTAGATACTGCTGGCCACTGGGTACCCGTGGCAACAAACTGAGTCTACAAACACAGTACTGATATATATGTACATCCAGAAAAATCACCTGTAGTTTTGGCCATTCCAGAGGTTTGGTTTCATCTAAAATTTTTGTTTGCTCTTCTGTGAAAAGTGACTCCAACTTCCACTACATGTGTGGCTTGATTGCATGTGCTGCCCTCCTACACATACCCAGCCAGTCCTAGCCCCCTGCCTGGCTGCAAACCTCTGGGGAAGAAAGGAAGGGAGACCCATCTCCCCTGCCTCTTCCAGGATGAGGTGGCTTATTTTTCCTTTTAACAACTAATATAAGAAGTAAAAATAAAGTAACTCCCTTGGAGAAGACCCCGTGGGCTGTCATTGTGAGAAGGCAGTTCTCTGAATAGCAGCACTAGCTGGAAAGTCCTCCCAGAGCAGCAAAGGATTTACACAGAGGAGTACAGTGAGGACCAAGCTGAACCATAACTTGTGGCATCACTGGCACATGCAGGCAGACCTCAAAAAGCACAGTCAAGTGACTGTGTGTCAAGTCACATGCAAGTGACTGTGTGGCTGCTCCCTGTAACTCTATGGGCTCTTTCTTAAAATATTATCCATGGAAGACTTGAGTGTTTGGAACAAGAAAGAATTCCCAGACTTCAGAGGTCCTCTCCATCTTAAATGCTTCACCAAATCTTTTAGGCATTATTTATTTATTTAACACTGGATGAGCTACCTTCTGAATTTAAACAAGCACACTGCATTGGACAGAAATCAACCATACTTAGTATTTCTCCCTTTGCTCTAATTGGTTTGACAAGATCTCCTCTATATTAAAATTTTAGCACACACAATCCTCTTGCATGTAAAGGGTTATTAAGTTCTTTAATAAATCCTGTTAAGATCATTTGTTTTTTTGGAAGATGATAATCATGGAATAATCTTCAATGAAAAATTGCCAAGAGAAATACTGGCAAGATAACTAGGTTAAACCAGGTTTATTATCACTGTTATTTACATTAAGCAGTATCACTATAATGTCTTTAAAAAAACTGATTTGGTATGTAACAGTAAGCTATGCTTAATTCCCAGTTTGCTAAATACAACGAAGAGCTTTAAGAACACTCAGATTAAACTCAAGAGACAACATTTTACATTTAAATGGGCCTGCAAATACTTTTCTTCCTATAAAATCAAAGCTGCACATTTTACTCTGCCACTCTCATTGATCAACTGAGAAATAATGGGACAGCACTGAGAAACATTGGCACAGCACTGAATAAGGCTATCAGTTGCAAGAAAAGACTGATCCTTCCTGGGCAGAAATTAAATTTTCTCGTTGCTTTGATTTGCTCAACTACATCCAGAACATACAAAAGTGTTTCAGCTTTCTCATGTGGCCTTCATTCATGAAAGCCTCCTTCTTTAAGGGTTCAGGCTAATGGAGAGCAGAAATGCAAACAACCTACTGTCCTGAAAGGCATGAGCCTGTGTCCCTAAATGAAATAATCGATGAGCTCTTGCACTTACAGCAGTCTTCAGCAATCTTGTTTGACACCTACAAAAATTGTGGACCACTCAGTGTCTCCCAGCTCTAGCAGTGAACGAAAGATAAAAAGCCATTAAAAGGTTGTTATAAAACCCTCACACTGCTTCATACAGGAAAATTCAGTACTGGCTTTGTCCCAGCAGTCTCAACCAGTTTCCACTGTAGGGCATACAATGTGGATATGCACCATTGTACCCCAGGGCTAGGATGCTCTTCAGCCAGTCTTAGGTGGTTCTATCAACTGAAGCAAACCAGAAGAGCCTGAAGACCACCCAGCTCTGTTAGCAGAGCTGAGCTAACCATGTGTAGTGTCACACGTAGGAGAAAGAGAAACAAGTTCTGTCCTTATTGTGTCACGCCACTGCACTGCAGCACGGTTGGTGACAGCAAGTCCTTCTACACTCATGAGACTGCTGACCCTTTGATGAGCCCAAGAGGTGTGCATGTGCAAACACACAAAGACAGAGAAAAAACATGTCTTTGGGCTTTGTTTTGTTTTATTCACAATGCTATTTAGCTGCAGTAATTTTGAGACCAGCAACCCCAACATTTCATCTTGCGTGCTCTCTGAGAATAAGGCTTTCTGTACAGGGATTCAAGCAGCTGCTGCTTAACAGAGAATAAAACTCAGACTGCTGGAGGGGGAGAGGAATGGGGGCAACAAAAAACATTTGTTTAAAATCTGGCAGGAGCATCCTAATGAGATGATTATTGGATGGATCATCTGGACTGCTCCCCAAAGTGCCATAGGACAGGAGAGCCCTTAGAAGACATGTTGATTTAAGACTACAAAAATGATCCCAAAGAGCACCATCACCGAATGCAGAACACTAAAGGCTCATTTGTCTCAAAAAATTACACTTCCCACACAGCATCTTTGCTCACTTGCCATGTGTATAAAGGTTGTAACAGTTAATAATTTAGACAGGAATAAATATTTATTCAGGGACTACCTTAACGTTGAATGTTATTTCCTCCATGACGTAAACTCGTTCAGGAAATGCTTTAGCCACCTCCTCCACACTGTTAAAATACTGCACTGGCTCCTTAATATCTCGGTCTTGTTCCAGCAGCTTAAACTGCCCTGAAAACAGATGATAAACAGAAGAGTTGTAAGATATTTATATTGGACAACTGTCACTGTGGCAACTGCTGGCTCAACTTCTTCACCATTTTGCTCTGTAAATTTTTCCTGTTATTAAGTGCCCAAAGAAGACAGAAGGTTGCAGAGAGTCTCCTGAACCTGCTGTGAAAGACACCTAGTTTCACCAGGTTGGAACAAAAAGAATGTGTAGGAGCTGAAGTTAAATGAAAAAAGACCCTTTTATCACATGCTCTCTAGAAATAGTAAATAACTATGGAAGCATGTGTGTTTGTGTACTTAATTTGGTGTAACAGTATCTGTACAGATAGCATTTTTCAGCCCTTAATATTAAAAAGCTTCATAGAAAGAAAACACACCCATTACTATAAAGCCCCAAAACAATAAACATAGGGAGGCTGGGTTTCTTTTTTGCATCATCAAACAGCTATTAAAAATGCTACACTAAAACCCTTTTCCCCCTAGGCTTCCCTTAGAGTAGAATAGCATCTAACTTCCCTTAATCATAAACTTTAACTAACATAAGAAATTAAACCATACACATTTTAAAACCTTTTGAAGGTGGCCACCATCAGAAAAGCATCAGAAAGAAGTCTTTCTTGCTGACTTCACTTCCCCCCAGCATGAAAACCTTGGCTATTTTCTCAATCTTGTAATAGGCAAGAACTAACAGGGAGGCAGCCACCTGGGGCAGATCTGCCAGGGACAGCCAGGCACATCAATCAGCTCTGTTCACTACAAACACAAAGTTTAAAAGCTTTCTTAAAAAAAACAAACAGTGATAACTAAAGCTTAGACGGACACATTTGTTTCCTGTATGACTTGAAATCAGCATAGTAATCTTCCCAAATTTAGGAACATGAACTACTACTAAATTAGAGGCTGAGCTCAGCAAGAGCACAGCAAGACTTGATGTAAGAAATAACTTCAGAAAGCAAGTAAAAGGTTGAGAAAAGTCAGTGTTTAGTGCATCTCCTGTGAATAACGTTTTTAAATGAGCAATGTACTGGATTGTTGTTCCCAAACAGTGCTCAACTTCATTAAAATACATCAGGATGTCAGCCACCCTCAGAAATATTTTCTCACTCCTTCAGCATTTTTGTGCACAACACCCTGCTGCACCTACACACCCCATCAGACTTGAGACTTTTGTGGCACGTTCAGAGAATTCACCCACACTAAACAATTCCAGGCCACTTATTGGCAGAGGAGGAAACAAATGCGAGCTCAGCAAATCCTGTTCCCCCATGGGAAAGATCCATCCCCACCACCCTGCCAAATGTATAGAAACACACGCACACCAAAAGGGGTGCAAGACCACGAAGCTCAGCTTCCCCACCCAATCCCAGCACCCTGCTGACAGAGGCACACTCTTTTAATCAGTATGCTTGACTGGCGTGGTTATGAGCCTAAATACCAACTTACAAGACAGAAAACTTCCCTTTTATTGCCTTCCATACGTTTTGTCTTTCTAAAGTGGCCACAGCCACTTTGAAGTATTACCAGCAGGGTAACTAAAGATGCTGGTGCTTCCCACCATGAGAATGTATTTTGCAACTGTTTCATAAACTTCACCACTCTTCAAAAATCAAGCTGCCTTGGAGTTTTCCTAACTCTGTCTCTGCTTCAGGATGTGCTATTATTTGAAGTTCAGCCAAAACACTTCACGTGCTTTAAAGCCCAACACTGGGGTAGGAGCAGCAGGACCTTTGGTCTGATCCGCTGAAGTCATTCCTGTAGTATATTCCAGCAATGTAATTGACTACAGGAAAGGCTTCTTCAGGTCAGACCAAAAATTGACCTCATGCAGGATTCTGCCTGAGACATAAGTCAACAACAGCTGTGTAGGGAGGACTTTAAGCAGAATTAGCAATACCCCTCAGAGTCTCCACACCTCTAGGAGGAACTCATGGCTCAAGGATGCCCAGAAAAGGGAAGAGGTATCCCTGGGCTTAGTAGCTAAAGAGGTTTTCTTTACTGGAAATTTGTTTAATTGCTTATGAAGATACTTAAGAAGTTTTATTGTAGACACACACTCTATCTTTAAAAATTCTGACAACCTCTTCTTCCACAGGCTCTGTATACAGTGACTCCAGAATTAAAAGCTGAAATTTTAAGAGTGACCAAACCGCATCTGGCAGACACTATGGAAAACCATGGGAAAACCTGAGAGCGGACAAGCATTTGGAAAAACACTTCAAGCCCTCAACAGAGATATGGCAGTGTCCTGAAGCTGAGTTCCTCAGCCTGCAAGGAAGATGCTCAAGTCGCTGAAGCTGGAGAGCATTTTGTAGCTGAAGGCTGTGGCTCAGACAGGGAGAGATGAAGAGAGGAGAATGGTAATTTTTAATCCCCAGTCTGTCATACATTTAAATTCCAGTTTCAGGACTGGCCCATCAGCCATGTCCTAACCAAGAAGATGGACTCACCAGCTCCACAGTTCCTTCCCTGCTGCAGGCACCCAACTTTCCTACAAAGTGTTTGTGGGAACTGAATGAAGTCAGAGCTCCTCCTACATAGATCAGGATGTGCCAGAACATCGTGAAGCAGCAGGGACTATGAGTTGAACCAGGAAAACTACTACTCTAGAGCACAGAGCCAATGACCATATTTCACAGTTATTCACTAAGAGCAAGATGTTCTTAAATATTACAGAAGTAATCACACAGCATTCATTCTCCATGGGCTGACCTGAGGTTGTTGTTCTCTCCTGCTTACTTCTGAATTGCTCCTCAGGGAGCACTACTGTCCTCTTCAACCACTGACACAGCCACCTGGCTGCAACCCTAACTGATTACCCAATTTGAGATCCAGGGGTCTATTTTGCAGGATCCCAGCTGTGGTTCCTCCTCCAGGCAAGCTGTGATTACAATTTATAATGGCATTTCATACTTTAAATTCCCTGAAGAAAAAAAAACTCACATCAAGTTTGAGTCACCTCAGACAGAACTAAATCCAGTGGGGCTAATTCTTATTTAACACTCCCCCCTTATGTAAAGAACAGAATTGAATATGATACTGAATGGAAGCTACATAGTTTTTTTAAATTTTGAAATGTTGTGATAAAATTTGCTAGTTCGGAAAGAAATTGAGAAGACACTGTTCAAAGCGAGAATCTAGTTGAGCACAATAACAAGTCATGAATTCACATGAACACTGAAGGAAAACAGCATATTGAATAATAATATGTTATATGAGCAATACTCATCCAGCACATTCAATGAGACAGTGGTCTTTAATTCTAGGTTCTCTAGTTATCCTGTTTGGAAGCTTAATATTACCAGTTTACTATGACTGTTATGTATTTAAAACCAGGTAGTCTGGTGGCAAGAAAACGTCAGCTACCCATTCAATCCAAACTTCTACAAAAAAGTCCCAAATTCCTCGGCACAAAACAAATGCTTCAGGCTGCCTGCAAGTGGGGAGCAGGCTCTGCTCTCCATTGCAGAGCAACATATGCTCTTATAAAAAAAAAAAAAAAAAAAAAAAGAGTAAATAATAAATAAATAAAATCAGCTGGAGCTTTGTTTCGGTACAAAGGGATGCTCAGAACCGCCTGTGTCTCTATCTGTGCCATCCTCCCCTTCCTTCAGCTGAACTGTAGGAACACAAAGCTGTCTGTGCCTTCCCTGCTAATAAGCAGCAGTTCATGAAGAGGTTGACTACAGAGAAGTACAGACAGATCCCAAAGCATATAATAGAAGGGCAGCATTAATCTCCTCCTGTTGCGAAATCAAGAAGTATGCTGTGCACAGAAGCTGTCAGGGCTAGACGTTAAAATGCCTCTCCTTTGGAAAAGATGGTTTGCATCTCGAGGTTTCCTATAGGCAAGTTTTTTAAAGTTAATTTCCTGATTGAAAAAGGGAGGCTTTTTTATTGGAAGGAGAGAAGGAAGGGCTGAAGAGGGGCCTGCAATACACATTTGAACCAGATGTCAAGTAACTAACAGGGAGGAAGGAGAAAATGTCTTATTTTGTTTCTCCCTGGTCTCTATTCAAGCTGCCATAAAAAAAGCAGCGTGGCTGAAATATAAGTTAAATGGATGTAAGGCTGGCTTGACTGCAAGTTAAACTGGAATATTACTACACTTTGCAAGAGGCAAAATTTCATTGAGAGACTTTACAAAACTGATAAAGCGTAAACAAATCACAGGCAATTTCACTGTGCATTAACTGGAAATTTATAAATAAGTAAAAAATAGAAGACATTTAAATAATAATAAAGAATGAAAAATAAAGACATTTAAAGCTAAAATTATACTGTTATAGAATTTCACCCCTCTTTCTCTTACTAGCACAAAAAGAATAATGAGTTGCTTCTCCAATAAATCAGTGCAGGTTCAGAAAGATCAAAGATTTGTAATACCTACATGGTTCACTGAGCAGGTGTGGTTAACTCCTTTGCAGCCTCCGGGCTTTATATATCTTTATCTTTCAGCCTGGCTTCTGGCAGATACAGTATTGGAACAGTTTCCTTCTAGTATGTATTATCTCTGCAGATTATGAATTCTTATTTCCCTGTGAAGGTATTTACAGTAAAGACAGTAAATCCTCTACTGCTGGTAATGAGTCTGGAAAGATGAAAAGGCAGGGAAAGACCTTAACCAGGGCTTATCCTCCAGTTTATGGATGCATTTATCAAAACCCAGTAGAAGCAGGAATAATGGTCTATCATCCTTCTTGCCAGAAGTTGGCCCTGAAACATCTGCATTAAACAGCTCATTCTGACCCAGCCCTCAGGCTGCTTCTGCTGCTTCCACCACAAAGGTTCTTGCAAGTTTACATATGCTCACAACCCTAACTCACTTTACACAGATTATTTCTTTAATGCAAGATCCCCTGGGTTTTGCAGTGACTTACCCCTTTCCACCAAATAGAACAGCCATTTCCAACAGTCCAGAATGTTTCTAAGACAGCAACATAAATTTTGTACTGTCTGCAAGGTGCCTAGATGGATGGAGTCCTTATCTACAGGAAGGGTTCACACACAGTAAACAAAGTCAAATTTTCATCGCTATAGAAAGACGGGAGCATTTATGTGCTCATATACGAAAAGAAAATCTGAAAAAAAGAGATTATGTAAAAAGAAAGAAAAAAAAGAAAAAAGAAAAGTAGCTGCATGTCATCAGTAGGAAACATGGAAGGTCACTGAAACATCTGCTCAGTTGCGTTAGCTGTTAAATGTTTCTCCAAGGAGGCAGGAGTTGTATTGTCTTTCAGCAGCTTTGATTATTTAGTAAGCCTCAAATCTCCCTATGTGAGACTGTATGAAAAGCCCAGGGCTGCTCAAGAATGTGCAGACGGCACAGCAGGGTCAAAAAAAAGTACTGCAGAGGTTTATGTTTCATATTATTTGTTGACTGCTGATGGCATTTCAGTATTTCAAAGAACAGCAGAGCTGACTCAAAAAGAAAAGGCTTTCTACCTGCCAGAATAACAGTATTTTGGAAATACACAGTTCTTGTCTACATTTTTCAGCATTCCTCTGCATCAAGCTGAGAGGGAGTGACTTTCTGTTCCTCCCTAAAAAGATGATCCTTAATATAACTGGGCAGAGTTGAAGAGCATAAGCCTAAAGCATAAATAAGCCATAATAATGAAGGGAGGCTTGCTAGATATCAGGGAGAATACGGCTGCACAAATTGGAAAGTACACTTCAGCACGCCCAGTTCCTAGATGGATCTGTATAGTCTCCAGCTGACAGCGTACACAACTTCCCTCAATACAGGAATAAATTTGTCTCAGTGGGGGATGATAGAAGGGAATCTCAGTTCACTTGTCACCCTATCGACTAGATCAAACGGTAGAGTTATTTCATCCCTATTTAATCCTGACACAAAGCAGCCAGTTAAGAGCGAGCATGGCAAACCAGACTACAAAATAACAGATTAAGGCATAACCCTACTATTGCTCCAGCCTACATGTTATTTAAAAAAAAAATACCTTTTGTATTTAAATTGATGTTTGCCAATATGTCTTTGCATAGAACCTACATGTGTCATTTTGTTGTTCCAAGAAGTGTTGTCAAGGCAGTGTCTTGTAGCTGTCTATGTCTAAAAAAAAAAAAAAAAAAAAAAGAACAAAAACCATCACAGCTTGAATGCCACTATTATGTGACTAACTGGAATGAAGGTGTAAAGTTAATATTGCAGCTCTTTAGGGACATATCACTAAGTAAACATGGAAAGGTTTGGCAGACATGCTGAAGTAATGACAACTGGGAAATAAATTCCTTTCTCCACTTTGTCCTTTTCCAGGTTGTTGAAACTTAGCATTTGTTCACAGCTCTTCAGTGAAGAGAAAGAAGAGTGCCAGCATCCTCAGGTCCTCTGGAGCAGCAGAGCTGCCAGGTACCAACCTGAGTTTCAGTCAGCAGCTCCTTCAAAGGGGAACCCAGAGGGGATGGAGCAGGTGATTCCCTTTGCTGTCCTCTCTGTGGGCCATGGGACTGTGAGCCTGGCTGCCCTAGCTCACCTGAGAACTGCTCCTGTCTGCTTCTGCTCTTGAAAACAGCCTTCTGTAATTCCATTTATACTTGCAGTTTATCTCTGTGATGAGTCTTTGCTCCCTGTACCATCCCCTCTGGGTTCCCCTTTGAAGGAGCTGCTGACTGAAACTCAGGTTGGTACCTGGCAGCAAAAGTAATATGGATGAAATGCTATAGTAAGGTCATCCCCTCAGTCAAAGAAAGAGCAAGATGACCCAACAGAACGGTTCACCTTATCGGCCACACTGAGAGCTTCTGAGAGATATGAAGAAAAATGTTTGGGGAGCAAAGAGGGAAGTTTTCCTAAGTTATTAATAAGAATTTTTGTGTTTATTTTCAAATTTTAGCCTGCCGAAGCGTATGGAAAACCACGAAAGGGAAGAGAATAAAGCAGTCTTAGGCAGACGGCTTTCAAGGGATAACAAACTAGAAAAGCTAAGACTGATTCTTGTATTCTAATCTCCATTAAAAAGCTATTAAACAGACTTTGAAACACTGCTGTGTTTTAAGAGCTGTCTGTCAGTCTTTTTCTTGAGGAAAGGAAGAGGGGTGAAGAAGAGGACCTCCTGTGTCCCCAGTTGTACCCAATCTACTGGAAATTTTGGGAATGTATTAAACAAAACAACAGATGAAACATGAACTAGAGACATATCTAAGTAAACACAATACAAGTAGAATTCATCAAGTGTACTGGAGCTAAACTTATGGCAGTGCAAAGCAGAGGGCAAGGCACAAAGGCACATTCAGTCAGCGAAGATTGTGCAACATTTCATGGGGAAGGAGCCCTTCAGAATGAATAGTCTTACTTCTCAGAAGTATTATGAAGATTTTGAAGCCTTAAACGCCTTTATTCTTCTCTGTTATGTCTGCGGTACAAATACCCATTCAACCAAGAGAGGATGAGTCAGGCATCACAACTTGGTGGGACATGTTGAAGCAGAGCATCCCCACACTGACACATCACCTGTGCGTTTGCATAGACACCATTCGAGAGATCAAGGACGGGAATCCAACCAAGTTTCTCACACAGCAATGCCATGCTTGCTAATCAAAACCTCTAATCCTGTGCTGGCAAAGCAAAGGGGATGGTACAGTGTTCTCTTTTCTCTTATCTTACTTTTATGACTCCTAAATAGCATAACAAAAAAAGTAAAATTATTCTGCTGGCAGCATAACAAAGAAAAAAGTAGTTCAAATGGTGACTGATGATAGCTCCAAGCAGATTTAACTCACAGATATTCCCCCTGAGAGGGAATTTTAGGCTACATATGATGTAAAAAGACAGACAGGGAAAACAAGCCTAACCTCTAACCTTTGTTTCATAAGTTATTATCATCACAAATACAAGACTACCACAATGAATGTTTCATTTTAGAGGGTCACATGTTTGAGTGTCTGTACTGTAAGTTAACTAGATTTGACTTATTCACTGGGTTATCATTGATCTAACTTGTAATTAATATAATTCCACTCCTCTACCATGTGCTGCCAAGAGATACCAAAACTATTTTACCAGCAAAGTGTTAGCTCACACACTAAAGAGATCATGCAGAGGATTCGGATGACTATTGCACCATCTGACTTGTAACTGTTATTAACAAAAGCTGTTGCTAGTTTCCTGTTGAATAGCAAGAGGATAAAGATATGCACATGAAGATGGCATGCTCTCCTGGTGAATATCTGGGCTTATGGAGGACACAGCACAAAAAGGCAGCATCAAGAGAGAGAAAGAAAGAAAAGTTATAGAAAGGCCAATGAAACCAACTCAGAGCTTGCATGGAACAGTGCTAAGATGACTGCATTTAACAGCAGCTGCCTGATGACAAAAGCTTTTCTTATGTGACTACTAGAACCCTTGGTATCAGAGTGGACACACTCTTAGACCTCAGTTATGAAAATGGTAAGGGTCACTGCAAGCTTACAGCTACAACATACTACAGCAGCATCCAGAATTCAGATGAAACCATCTGCTGGAACTGACTGCCACTAAAGGGGAAGATTAGTCTTAAGGACTAGAAACTCACCTTACGTATGCCAGTGCAAAGTGTACATCCACCTTGCACTAGACAGAAGAAAGTCCCTTAACAGCATCTTACGTTGTTCTGTCCAAGAAGATTTTCCTGCTTTAATGAAAGACATAAAAATCTTTCAAAATTAGGAAGCAGCACAGACTTTATCTACCTCTGGATCTATTCTTAACTAGGTGATCTCCCAAATTATCAGTATATGTTCATCCCAAGACATACATACATTAAAGGAACATGGTTGTCTACAACAGATTAACGTTTAATTAAAGCACAGAAAACAGTTGAGATGAGAGTAACAGAATAAATTCCTGGTTAACATTTGAAATTAATATTAGTAGTTTCAAGCAGGCTCAAACAGACTATATTGGAATACCTGGTAAGGGCTAGCTAAGCATGCGAGGATTTTATATCACAGCTGTATCAGAAAATTCTGCCTCTCCACCATGATTCCCTCGCCTCATCAAACTGATTTCAGTAGAAATTATGATTGTATAGGATTTTCTCTTTAATGCAGAAAGAGCAAAAATCCATTTTTTAAATCAAAACAAAATGAATGATCTATAGTTTGAAAAAAACACAGTAGCACAAATTTAAACTATTTGGGCTGATGCCTCCATCAGCAATGGTAGAGTTGTAATCCACATGACTCCAAGAACTGAATGAGTGCAGAAACCCAATTCCATCCTCCCCCTGCCTCAGCAGATGCCTCCTCATGGGGAAATCCACACAGGAAGAAACCTTTCTTCCCCTTCTTTCTCCCTGTTTTTGTTGCTAAATGGAGAACTTCAGTTTCTTGTGCAACTGAAGTGTCATTGAAAGAAACTGGAGTACTTTCTAAGGGCAGCAGCATTTCAGCACCTGAGTTCAGTGGAGCTCTAGCTGAATAGTTACTTCCAATCCCAGTGTCCAAATTTGTTCAAAAAGTTGAGGAGGATTTTTGCACTGGTAAAAAGTGTTTTAAACATAGACTGTACTTACAGAGAGTAGTTCAGTCTATCTTCTCACTACCTGTGGATGCAAGTAAGTGATGGTATTTATTTGAGGTTAAGATGAAAGACAGACAGTATTCAAAAAAGAAATCCTGTCCACCAGTGGCAACAGAGAACTCTTACATTAACAGATGAAAGAGGTGTCATTCTTAGAGGCCTGAAGAAGAGAAGACTCTGGGAGGATGTTACAGCTGCCTTCTAATACCTGAAGGGAACCGACAGGAATGTTGGAGAGAGACTTTTCCTAAGAATGGCTTAGAATTCCTAAGAAATGGCTTTAAACTGAGGGAGAATAGGTTTAGACTAGGTCTTAGGAAGAAGTTCTTCAGTACGAGGGTGGTGAAACTCTGGAATTGACTGCCCTGAGAAGTTGTGGATGCCCCCTCCCTGGGGGTGCTCAAGGCCAGGTTGGATGAGGCTTTGAACAACTTGGTCTAGTTGAGAGGTGTGCCTGCCCATGGCAGGGAGGTTGGAGTAGATATCCCTTAGGACCCTGCCATTCTATGTATCTATGAATAGCTGAGATTGGAAATTGGGCTGATAATTTTAGAGGACCAAAATTTGATTGCATCAAAGAAAGCAAACTTTTACAATTTAAGAATAACCAGTTTCCAATATCTGTGTCAGGCCTGCTCCACATGGTTGATCAAAAAACTGGAAGATCTGCAATTATGGGAAGGGTTAAGATACACAAAAGCATATTTTAGGTCATAAAATGGACTGCAGAGATTCTAACCATGAGTGACTTATGGATAGACACAACATTTTGGATTTGGTAGCCATCTCTTAAAAAATAAATTTGACAGAATGAAAGGGGCTTTTCCTAACAATTTCATTCACATTCTTCTATTTCTTGGCAAATCAAAGCTTTTACAAAAATAACTGCAGCAACTGCTGAGTTTGATCATTAATTTTGCCTTACTGAGAAACAGCTTTTATTTATTTTGCAAAAAAGCTTCAAAGTTACACTCACCAAAACTCAAGCTCTTAGTGTTGCTGCCACAGTGCAAAGACGCTTTCTTCAATTGTAAACCCACCACCCTTTATGCTTTCAGCTCTTTTGCTGACAGATCCTTTTCCTCCTGCTACTCCCACATGTGCAGCCCCATTTCTATGACCTGACTTTAGTGCCTTTCATGGTTTTCTTGCTCGCTGAGCAGCCTTTTGTGCCTTTCAGGTTTTGACCCTGTTCCATGCTCAGTGGCACAAGTGTAGGATGGTGTGTAGTGAAATATTCCACCCGAGGAGGACCGTCATGTCAACAGTACTGCCTCTGGCAGGCACTTGTGCTGCAATAAACTAAGCTGAAGAAAAACTGCATTCATGGAGTAGAAATCTTGAAAATGTACATAGATCAATTCCATATAAAAAGTGCTTTTGTTTCCTGATCAGGAACAGGTTTTTTAATTAACTGAATGAGAGAAGTTGTAAAAACCAGGAACAATGACGGAGTCAGCAGCTCAGTCAGTCCTTAGTAGCTTACAGGGCTTTACATGAGACAGAATAAACATATTTCATTCAGAGCTAGACATTTTTATCAATGTGTAGAGAGATTTCAGAGCTTGAGCTTGGTAGACTGAAAGGCAAGGCCATTTGTGCATTATAGAGCAGCTTATTGTTTCAAAGCTCATATCTCCTTTGCTTGATGAATATACATGTGGTTTACAATCTCTAACAGAGTCTGCTTTTTTTTCTCCCTCCTCTCTCACCCAACTTAAATCCACTGAAATCTTTCACTCAAATTACCACAGAACCTGCCACTCAAATAGTTCCCAACATTTGTGTATCAGCAATGAAAAGGAGGGGTTGCTGCTCTTCTATGTGATTTAAAAAAAAATTTTCTTGAGAAACATATTTTATCACTTTGTATTTTCAGTGCCTGATGCAGTCTGTAAATTAGGAAGAAATTCAATTTATTATAGCTCTGCCCACTAGCAGTCACAAGCAAGTTCTCATAAATGAGTTAACTTTACTTCTGTAACGAATTAGACAAAATATTTAAAACCGAAATTAAGCCAAGTTCCAAAGAAACTCCTTAATTACACAATAGATCTGGTATATTCAGCTAACATTTCCTGTCAATGAGAGTACTCAGTGCTAAGTACATTTATGCTACAGCTAAAATGATATTAAAGGTAATTTAAAACAAGTGTAAAGCCAAATATGAAGTGAAAAGACACAATCTGAAAAGCACCTTAATGAAATAGATGTAGCAGCTTACGCTCCAGAAACTCTCATCCATAATGTCAGAACATCTATCATGCATGCAAAGTAACTTACTGCAAGCAAATGTTTCTGATTTTTTTGGTTTAGGATCAGCAGCCACATTTATGTCATCTCCTCAGCTGAGAAGCAGAAGGTGTTTTGGTACCATATTCTGCATGAGGTAAGACATCTCGTCACTCGTGCTGCATGAATGCAAGAGAGACTCCATCAGAACAGTTTGTCTGCTTTCCAGCACAAGAGGACATTGATTCAGCATTGTGCAATTTATCTACGAAGCAGACAAAACTCTCAAAACTCTCAGTAACAGCTCAAGATGAATGAAAGCAGCTTTTAAGAATGAGCATTTTGGCATATGTTCACAGCATGTGCCAAGCTGTCACTAGGAAAAAACAAAAAATAAAAAAAAAAAGGGCGGGGAGAAGCTGAAAAGGTGGCAAGGTGGCTGAATAGAGATGGTGGGTGAGAGCACACTGCTTCAGCACTGTCACTTTATTTAATTTCCACTGCTACTCAAGAAGGCAACAAAGATGATAAATCTAAAATGCAGATCTAAGTTAGATATGCATCTGTCTCGGTTGTCTTGAGCACATTCTGTCACATATTTTGTTTCACTACTTTCAAAAGGGTAGGTACCATCCACACCCTTTCTGGAAGTTCAAATGACAGCTGAATCCAAAAATTATAAAGACACAGAATACCAGCCAGTTTTTCCCTCTTGCAAGATGTCTGCCACCTCCCCAATAGCCAAAGGAAACCAGCCTGTGGGGGCAGGCTAGCCTAAAACAGCTGGACAGAAAATAAATGCTACAGACTACAAATGGGGTCATTTAATTTCAAAAGTGTTTGTAGAAGACCACTTAGGGGATTTTGTTTTCTCCATGCAAATGATAACTCATGATTTAAAGAGTTGTACTATGCTCTGCTAATGCTTTCTGAATTGCTATTGAACATTTTATCCTAGTGAAACCTTATTGCCGACATTGGTTTGGAGCATCTCTGGTGGAAAGCCATTTTTGCACAATTCCATTTTGTAGCCTTTCACAGAAAGGGCTGTCAAGCGGTAATTACCAGAGTGGCTGTCTGCCTATGTGTCTTTCAATGCACATGAACTTCCTCAGCTGCTAGTTTATCATGAGGGATGTTATTACATGCTGGTTTCTAAGTATACAAGCTAACATTAGAAGCTGCAAATGCTCCAGCTAAATTATGTACTTCAAATTTCTGCAGAACTTCAGTTGTAAACCAAGGTGATCTCTGGGATTAAGATAAGTACTATTAATATTTTTGCTTTCTTTTTTTGTTTGAGGGAAAAAAAAAAGGTATTCCTTGAATCATGAAACTAAATCAATACAGACCAGTTTGTGCTAGCACACAGATTTAAGATTGTGAAGATGCTAGGGATGAAAAAAAAGGATACTAGGGTTTCAGACACTTAGAACTTGTTACTGTAGATCTCGAGAAAGAGACAGATGATGCTTGGAGACCAGAAAAATTGGGACATCCCAAGCTAAGAGCAACTCAATAACCAAAACTGTGAAAAGATCAGTCTTTGCTAGTGTTATCATAGAGTACTGAAAAATTTTTCTTGAAAGCTTAGTGTTCCCTTTCAGGAATGTGATTCTTTTAGTTGAGATATCTGAATAGAACTGCAAAGACATAGTAAGAAACCCTGCCTTTCAAATAGGATGAATTGAAGTAGTAATTTTCTTAAGAAAAATCCTTTCCTTCCCTTTTCAGCTGCACTACTGCATTTCCAGCAACAGGAAAACCCAACACCATCCGTGGCCTCCCATCCATGGCATCCTGTTCATATATGAAGCCTCACAGAGATGTACAGTGACAGTCATTACCATGCTGCAGAACATCACTTGGAGAAGGGTCACCTACTCCAGGGAAACACTCCAACATTTCTCTCACCCCTTGAGAATAACACCTCATCTATTCTGCTGAGTTGCCTTGAGGGGACAGAGTGTCTGTCCCACCAAAATCCTGTCACTGGAAGTGATGGTCTTCACCACCAGTAGGCTTGGCCAACAGGGAAGTCTGAGGGAAGACTGAGGGAAGTCAAAGTGGGCAGTTCATACCCTTCTTCCCTGCAGTAACTCTGCTTCCTGTAAGCACAACATGCAGGCTTCCCCAGCCACTCTTCAGCCTGAATCATCCCAGTGGCTGGGAGCCTAAATACCTATAGAAGTTACTTAATGTCTTACCTACAGGCTATTCTTCACCATACCCCAACATCGTACTCCTGCCGTTTACAGGCTCCTCATGGCTGACCAGGCAGTTCAGTTGTCAGCTCCAGGAAGACTCAGCTGAGCCAGCTCTCAGAAAGCTGTATCCCAGTGGACCCAAGGTATTTCTTTTGACAGGAGTCAGAAAACCACTCTGCAGACTTTCCATCCGATTCACACTAAACAAGCCTTATGACAGCCAAACACCACGAGGCAACAAATGTCTGGCAATATGATAAAAATGTGGCTATTTTTCATTTTCCACACTAGAGAAGATGAAGGTGGTTCCAAGCAGAAGGAAGGCTTAGAGGTGTCATGCATGTTATCACACACACACAACTGCCTCCTTGCACCAGCATGCCTGACAGCAGTAAGGCAGGTAAGGCAGCAGTGGGTTTCACCCTCAGCAGCACAGGACATCATCTTTCAGAGACTCCTGGCATGCAAACCTTGGTTGCAGTCACATGCTGGGCTGCTGATGCTTGCCTGCTATCATTAGGCAGGTGAGCCAGGCCACGCTGTGACCTTACGTGTCCCTTGTGCTGACCCTGTGTGCTTCACCTCCAGGGTTTCCAGGGAAAAGTCTAAGGTCGTGTCAAACAGCTGATCTGTGAAGCCTGCACACATCTCCCTGCTGAGCTGGAGGCTTGACATGGTCCTTTTTATTTTATTTACTTGCTTATTGCCTGGCAAATATGTGTGCCAGTTCCTTCCTGCTCCCATTCACCCTCACTCGGAATTATTTCCTGCTGAAGAAAAGGAAAAGCAAGCAACTGAATATGCTAAAAATATTTTCTGTGACCCTCCTCTAGAGAATAATATGGCTATGAATCAGGGTGACTGCTATTTCATGGTTACTATATGAAAGGTACAATAAAAAAACTGTGCTACTCAAAAGATTTCTTTTTCTGCCATCAAATAACTTAAGAGTTACTATCAGGAAATGAAATTTAAAAAGCATTCTCCCAAAAGGATGAGTTTATCTATGACCACACAGTATAGAACACTACTGTAAAATCGGAAAAAGAAAAAAGAAAAAAGAGGAAAATTGATTAGTAAGTAAGTCGACCCAGATATAAAGGCTTGACAGCAGAAAAGTTACACTATTAGCAGCTTACATATACCAGAAATACCAACATCACATACTTTGGGTCTTCATGCAAAATGATAGCACAAAACACTACAGGCTAATCCAGGAACATCAGACAATTTAATTAGTTGAAAAATTAAACCATATGTATAGGTCATCAGATCAAGATTTCCAATGTTTCTGCTTTTGATATCCGACAGCTGTCTGAAAATGACATTTTCGTTTCCTTTATGAAATCTGATTCCACCTCCATGGCTGAAATCAAGCAGCATGATGGAAAGAAGTGAGGGAAAACCGGCAAGTGTTGGGTCATCTGACTGAGCCTTATAGATGAGTTCAACCTCTAAACAGTAAAAATGTTAGAATATGACAACTCTTCACTTACAAATGAAGGCAATAGGGCAACACAAGAATAATCAGAATTGTTTTTCCCCAAAAATATATCCTAAATTTTCTTCATTTTCTTCTTTCAGTTCTACCATGTTACAACCTCATTCCTCATTAATCAGTTCCTCGGTCTGTGGAGTGCTAGGTGACCAGTTTTGGCTGTCTCCTTCAGAAAACCACATAGGAATACTGTATACATACAATGTAAAGGCAAAGAAATGACACAATGCTTCTGCTGCACTGGCTCATCTGCCATCTCCATCACTTTCCACCTGCTGTCATGGAGCAATGTGAAGCACAGTGAGCTTTAGAAACCTGCCCATCATAAGGATCTGAGCAAAGCACAGCATGCCAGCTGTCAGCTGAACATCTATATTAAAGAGAATCACGTGAGCAGGGATTTAACTCCAAAATGCTTGCTGTGTTATTTTACAAAGTTCTAACACCAATAAAAAGTGCTTTTACTGAGGGAAGAACACAAACCTGCATATTCCATCTGTATTTTACCTTATGCTAGCAATTTGTTTGGCCATATTTTCAGAAGTCTCTTTCTAGTGGACCTTGGATTTTCTATGACAACAGTTTCACTGGGTGTACAGAATAGTCCTGTATTCAGAAATCTGGTTAAACTTTTCTGCACCCTGCACATACCTGAAGTTTTAGAGTTATTTCCTTTCTGCAGCAGAACTATACTGAGATACTTTCCCAAGGCTTTGATGCTCAGAGGGGATGTCTGCATGCATGCTCACCCATTGCCCCTGCTAGGGCTGGGATGAATCTTGGTGATTTGAGTTCATCCTACTGTTTCACTTGAGCTAGCAATTTGAATCCACTGTCATACGTCTGCTATAATATCAATGTCTGCCACAGTATACACATAAAAAAACCTAACCAAACAACCAAGTAAAACAAACAACACAAAGAAAACAAAAGAACTGCTCCAAATAGAATCTTTGGGGCAGACCAGTTGATTATATACCCTTATGATCAGGAAACCATGAATGTGGGAAGTAAAGTTCAAGCCGCTGCTGCAAATCCATCAGGGCAGGATAGTAAGAGGCATAATGTATCTTCTATGTTACATACCAAAGTTTTAAATCACCAATTTTTGTATGGTACAATTATATTCTCTATTTCCACTATCGATCTGACAAGCCTTTCAAAAAACAAACCAAACAAACCCTAACCTCCAAATGTAACTCACTGTGGTCCTGCAATAGTTTCAGAAGGTCATCATTCCCAAGGAAAAATGGTATAAGCTGAAAATTAATTCTGCCAGCTCTAATTTCAGATGGCTATGAAGAGATCATTATGAATGTTCATTTGCAACATTCACCCACACTTATACTAATAGCCTCTATTTGACTACAAATTTCCTGGTGGCGGAAACGCAATACAAAGCAACAGCAAAATGTCTTGCCCACACTGCTGTCAATTTAGCAGAAAAAAATAAAATTAACCTGCATCTCTCTGGTTCAAGAAAAGTTTCATCAATATGTGTCAGACAGCAGGATCTAGAGCTATGTTCTTTTAACGATTTCCAAGCTGTGTTTGCTCATTACAGTAATTAAAATAATAGCTCAATCCTTTCAGGGTCGACAGTTTTCTAAAAATTGCACTTCTTTATTTCAGCTTCATCCATCACCAACAGTAGGAAGTGATTCTTACACCAGGAGGGGGTTTCTTTGCACCAGGCAATTTACAGGATAATCCTAGATGCTGGAGCATTCGGGGAAGCCAGCCAGCACAAGGGGTGCATTGTTGGAAGCCCCTTGCCTTGCAGGGGCACCCTGGCTCCCCTTAGGGCAAGGGTTCAAAGCTTTCACACAAAGCAGTGGAAGGGGCAAGCTGGAATTCATCCACTGCCCAGCTTTTTCTCCTTGCCTGGGGGTGCCAGAGCTGGTGCCTTGGAGACAGGTTTCAAGGATCAGGTCTCTGCCTCGACTTTCTGCACTCTTCTGACTTGACAACCTGAAGGCTGGTGGCAGAAAAAGGGTTGTGGCTGCAGCTCCAACCCTGTCAGGACAAGTCCCACAGGAGCAGAGATGAAGTTAAGCTATTACACAAAAGGGAATTTTGTTTTCGTTTGGCATCAGAACTGATACAGAGAAGCAAAGGGAGGATAAGCACCGAAGATTTATTTGTGTATCAAGGGGAAATCCAGGAAGCCATTGAAATTGTTTACAGTAGATTGAAAGAACAATACAAAGAAGGAACACTGCTCTGACAGACATCCAGACGGCACTTGCAGGCAAAACTCAACGCCTTTAGCCCAGCTAAGTTTCATTACCATTTACATACTATTTCAGGATTTTATTTCTAATATTTAAAAAGCACCAAATTGAAGGTTTTGGAGCAACAAGAGTCAACCTTCCCCTTCCCCTCCCATGACTTTGTTTTGTGACTAAATTAAATATACATGGTAGGATAAAATAGTCCAAGCAAATGGTGCAGATTACAGAAGAGAAATGGAGGGAAAGGTGTGTAATACACTAAGGAATTAAGGGATGTTGCTTGTTCATCCCCAGGGCTCTTCTATGACAGAATTTTAGATTCTCCAAGTTACTCACTCCCAGAAGAGGCTACCCAGGGCCCTGGAAGAGGTAAAATACATGTACAGCAGGAGAAGGCAGGTTCAGCACCTTGCATCCAAACATGCAACTCTTCCTACATTGACTGATCCTGGCAACTTCTGTTGTCATTTGAAAGCCTGGTGTCTAGGAGGATGACAGTAAACCACAGCAGGGGATGTTTCCCAACCAGATACAAGGGAAAACCAGGACTGATCTGTCAAGGACCTGCAGAACCCCATGGAGGCCACCCTCCCTTCAATGAAAATCAGGGCACAAGTATACGGACCTTTAAGACAGGGAGCCATGAAAGCTGAAAATACCCATCCAAGATTAGTATGAATTCAAATTTTACCAGGCAAACCCTGCCTTTCCATGGCCCCATTCTGTGACACCAAAATCTCCTTACTTCTGTACTAGTGCATTAGAGGCCAACACCACTGACAGCTTTTTCACGGACTGGGTATGAACAGAGGAGAAACAATTTTCAGTTTCAGAAACAATAGCTTTTCAGTCTATCCAGATAAATCATTCCAGACTGCTGCTGGAGGTTAAGAAAGGATGAAAAGGTAGTACTGAATCATTGTCCTGGTTTGGGCCAGGATAAAGGTAATTTTCTGTCTTGTACTTTTGCTTTCAGCTAAGTCTCTTGTAATTATAGAGAGCATCTGTCATTCGGTTTAATTGCCGGGCCAGTGTTAAACCATGACAATTGTCTTTCATGTAACTACACTGAAGTTAAAAATAGATTTATAAAATATTTGTAATACTTAATCTCCTTTCAAATCAAAGAAAAGGTGAGATTTGCTAGTGATTAGAAACCCCAAGGGATTTATTTGTAAATGGCTGGCTTAGACTCCGCTAAATCTTTCTTTTAATTTAGCCAGTTTGAGGACATGGCTATACTCAAAAACATAGATTTTAACAAGAAAAATATCCAACCACCTCCAGCACATTAAGCCTTTGTGTAAAAGAAAATATAAAGGGAAGGGGTAAAAAAAGGTGTTGGTTAACACAGCACTGGGGGGGAAGGGAGACCTTTTCAGCAGCAAATGAATTCGATGTTGAGAAAAGGCCTAAATCTTCCACACTGGCAATGCGTTTTGTGGTTCCCTGCACAACTAATCTGTTGTTACTTATTCTTTTTCCTTCAGTATAGATGTACCCTGTGTAGCAGAGAACAGGGCTCTGGAGAACAGCCCTCATTTTGTTCAGTACAATACAGCCTTCTCAGCCCTTACACTGCCACTTGAGCCCTCAAATCGTAGAGGCGATAGAATGACAGTTTTGAAATGAACAAAGCAAATAACTGATCCAAGTCTCCTTTGGGTGTAATGCCACATCCTGACTTACAGGGCTGGTAAAAACTTCTGTGTAGTGTTTTCCCAGGCAACTTTCAACAAGACAAGAGTGCATGGTCTTAAGTTGTGCCAGGGGAAGTTTAGGTTGGATATTAGAAAGAATTTCTTTACGGAGAGGGTGATCAGACATGGGAATGGGCTGCCCAGGGAAGTAGTGGATTCTCTGTCCCTGGAGATATTAAAAAAGAGACTGGATATGGCAGTCAGTGCCATGGTCTGGTAACCACAGCGGTAGTGGTCAAGGGTTGGACTTGATGATCTCTGAGGTCCCTTCCAACCCAGCCGATTCTATGATTCGACCTCTGATAGTTTATACAAACAACCCCTATGGGTATTTCTTGGCTTTCCAGGAAAAGAGACAGTTGCTAACATACGGAACAGATTTTCAGTCAGATGTTTGGTGAAGGTTGGAGGAGGTAGGCATTAAATTTCTGCTTCCACATGACTCGTTAGCATCCACTACAGACTACTGGATAGCTGCATTTGTCTAAGGAAAAGGTTTTAGGCTTTATCAATGACATTTTAGATCACAGTCACAAGGAAGACTTGCTGATCTACTATGACTCACCGGGATTAATGTTTTACTTAATAAATTTAGTAATATAGAAAGTATAAAAGTGCCCACAAAAACCCAGGAGAAAAACATTCCCACTTAAGGCCATTTTTGGTGAATGCTGTTATTTTTATATCACAACACCCAAGAAAACAAATCACATACTACAGGCATTCCACTTAGATAAAGTTTTAACAGATTTTTATCCATCCAGGCTCAGAGAAATGCAACTTCAAATCCCAGAAGATGAAAGAATTTCCATTCTCATAGTTAGGAGTGAAAGGAGTGGGCTGGAGAGGGAAGTGACTATAGTTAAAACTGTCAAGGAGTCTCAAGGAATGAATATGACCTGAATCTATTCCAGTTTCACATGGTATGAGAAGAGAACATTTGTTTCCAGCTGAAGAAAAATAAATGGGTTTCCATGGCTTTCCTGGTTAAAGCTGTATTTGAGTTTGTTTTGAGATAGCACTTTTTGTAAAATGGTTCAGTTAATATTAAATACTTCAGAGCACTTCAAACAAAGTAGTTAAATTGTTGGCTCACTAAAATAACACTGCTTTCAAGTAGTGTACAGTAATCAGAAAAATACTCTTAATTTCAAGCGAAGAAAATAATGATCAGCAGGAGACCTCTGTTGATACTTCATTAAACTGGATGGAATGTATTGCTCAATAAGAAAGTTCAGGATGTCAGATCTTTGTCATTTGCCACAAAGCTGCAAGTTGGTGTCAGAAGCAGGTGTGACACAGCGAAGAGTTGTTTAAGCATCCTAAAGCAAGCATGTCTTGCAATCTCCTCCAGAAGGCTAAGGTTTCATTTAAGAAGTCTGTCACCTTAAAGTGGTACTTGTCAGCTTTAGGTTTCTGAATCCAGATGTGCTGGAGAACAGTGTCAACACTTTGCACACTTGGCCCCAAGGGGAGGGCTTACGACTAAACTCCTTTGAAGGATACCTATGCTGAGCTATGAGGCATGGGTCATAGGACTTGGAGATTCACTCTTGTGGGAAATTCTTCACTGATTTTCTTTCATCTTTTATAAGCAATTTTGGCAACTGTCATAACTAGCATTGAAAAAAAATGCAGAAGATGGAAACGGGAAAGAAAAATAAATAATAAGAAAAAAAAGATTGGTGGTATCATATGGTATCTACAATGGAACTAAATTCACATATTATAAAACTATGAAGCTTAGAAATCGTGATCCTTTAGCTATGAAAAGGCAACTCTACCCTAGGTAGCACAGTGGCAGTATATCCACTGTACCCCAAGGAATGGGAGGAAAAGAAGGTGAGGATTCAGAGCAGCTATTTGGCATCTATCCCACAGAGCCACTAAGCCCTCTCCTTCCATCCCTGCCTGAGGCCCCAGAGTCCATCAGACCACAAAGAAGAGCTTCCAAAGAACTAACTTATGCACTGGTTTAAGGGAAATCTGAAACTGCATATATGGAAAAGCCAGTGGGGCTCAAGTTTATCAAGGTCATTGCATTTGATAGCAAGAAAGTTTGAGGGCACAGATAATTTGGGGAAGATGGTATGAAAAACAGGTAAAAGGCTATTTATTCTTAAAAAAACACCCCAAACCCCAAAACAAACCAACCAACCAAACAAAAAACAAAACAAAACCCCCCCAAGCCAACAACCCCCCAAAAATAAAACCCCAAAAAGAACAACCCCACAAAAATCCTAAAATGCAGAACGTGGATTTGGCTCCTGCCATGTCACCTCTTGAAAACTATGTGGCTGTTTGACCACCCTAAGAGGCAACCTGGAGGGGTGGGGAAAATTTCCTGGAAGGAAGGAAGAAAACAAGGGGGTTTAGGAAGGAAGAAAACTGTGTGCAAGAGGACAACTGCTCACATGAGCATGAGTATTCCCAACTTGGATGCGTAAGGGCTTAAACCAGTAGGATCCAGTTTTTGTAAGCTAACAGCCATGAGCACCGAGACCTTCTCTCTCAAGAGAAGGGAAGAGAGGGGGAGGAGAAGCAGCAAGATAGCCAAGGAAGGCCATCTGTTAAGTGAACCTTAGCTATAAACTCCAGGCCTGCCCTTACTAGGCTCAGACATTCATGTGAGTGTCCAGAAAACACCAACAATTAAAAAGAAAAAATCCTTTAAAACAAGAAAAAAAAATTAAAATGGAGGCATCTTATTTCAAAATAGTGTTACCATATGCTATATAACCAATTAGTCACAACTTAGATACAAAATAAACCCTACAACAAACTGCAAAATGAGAATATTTTTATTATTTTTGAAGGCGTATTACCATCAATTAGGAATAAGTGAACAGTTAAATTATATGCATATGCGAAATTTTCTTCTGGCAGTATTTGTTAAGTCTAGAAAGAATTATTCTGGAGGGATATAAGGAAGAAAAGGGAGGGGGAGAAAAATCCTCCCACACACATCCCCAGCTCCCAGCAGAAAGAGAGAAAAGTTAATCTGAACATCAGGACAAATCTGTAATGTCCTTAGTGAATCACACAATTTAATTTGGAAGGTACTTCTGGAGGTCATGAAGTCTCATCTCCTGCTCAAAGTGAGATCAATCTGAAAGGTGGATCCCAGCACCCCGTCCATCAAGATCTGAAGGTGTCCAAGGGTGAAGACTCAGTGGCACCTCCAGGCAATTCCTTCATGGCTGTAAATGACAGCTGTGGTGACAAAGATTTTCCTTAGATCCAAGTGGAATTTTCCCTATTGGGCATCATGTGCATTGCCCTCTCATTGTGCACCTCTGAGAAGAGTCTGACTTGTCTGCCCTACAAACCCTCTCGGGTTGCTGGAAGACTGCCCCAACATCTTTCTCTTCTCCAGGCTGAACAGACCTAATTTCCTCTGGCTTTCTCATGCACCACATGCTACAGCAGATAATTTAGAAGTCAGCAATCTTCCTTCTTGGACATCCTCTAGTTACCTTTATGTAGTGTGTTGTTGCCATTTCCCTACAACATGAAGTATGTATAGTTTGTCATGCTATCTATAGAGGGTTAAAAAAGCACTAGAAATGTAAGCCAAAACTCCTCTACCCCAAAAGAAATTCATAATACATTTCACATGAAAAATATCCACACCACTGACTGCTTGGCTCCATGCTTTTCTCACATTTTGCAGCTTTTGGGATACATTTGTAGAGTTGCTCCTAGCTTTTCTTTACTAAGCATGAAAGAAACTTGCATCTGCAATTATGGGAGTCTGGGATGTTACAAAAAATAAAAAATTAAACTACTGCTTAATTTAAAAAAAAATTAAAATCAAGAGTTGGGAGGAATTCCCGTGATGGTAACGGAACAGAAAAAAAGCTGAAACATACTCCTCTGACATCAAAATCAATAGAGTACTAATGACCTAAAAAGAACAGGCACAAAGACTGGAAAAGACAATTTCAGAGAAACATTACAAAATGCCAGTCATGGGAAAACCCGCCTTCCACTCCCATGAGAGCTGCTAATCTCTTATTAACCTCCCCCCGCCCCATTTTGCAAAATAAATTATGAAGCCAGAAGGAGCCAATATAATCATATAAGTCTTATCTCTTTGATAGAACAAGCCAGAAGACTGCAATGAATTATTCCGTCTGGCTTAAGGCTTACAAGTATTTGCTTTTTCCAAAGAGGAGCAAAAAATTCCTCTATCTTGATTGAAATATTTACAGGAAAAGAAGTTCTACTCTCAAATTCATAGTTTTTCCTCATGCTCTTTCCTACTTCTGTTTACTTTTGATTTGAGTTCTACTGTGACTTTGTCTGGCAGGCTTTTTCAGTTTTAACACAACATGGCTTAATTTCACTGCTTCATAAGGCAAACCTCTTGGAGACCACAGCTGAATAAAACTAACTTCCCTTGTAATCCCCTAGAGTTTGCAAGTAACATTATTTTCCAGCCTTCCATATTTATAAGTCTCATCTAGGAACCCTGCTTTTCCCCAAGTATCTCTTCCACTGTGAGAACCAGCCATAAATTGTATCCTAGCTGCAGTCACATCAGGTCCAAAGAGGAGATCTGGATACCCCTTTTTTTATTTGCCCATTTACCCTGTTTATTTACCAGTTACATTAGACACGTTTACTGCAGAAATCAGAGAAAAACCTCACAGTGGATAATAAAGCACTTTTTAGAAACACTTAAATAGTGTTTCACTATCCTGTAAATATAACTTATATTCCTCTGTTCCTGCAGATTTATTTTTTTTTATCTGCCTTTACAGAAATAAATACTGTTTTAATGTAGAACAAACTGTAACCTGGTTTTATTTACTACTTTTCTCCGGCTTTCTGTTTCCTAGCCCTTTAATTCATTAAGAAAAATACTAAAAACACACACAGATGAGGAAGAATGGCTATGAATGCAGTTTTATACAATCATATTTCTTAAATCACAGAAAATAAGAGCTGATGTCCAGAAGTCCTGTCTTCCTTCCTTTCCCCACTTCTAATGCAAAATTTGTGGTCTCTAAACCAATTCTGGCAAATATCTGACCTCTTCTTAAAAAACTTTGAACATAGGAGATTTCCCAAGCTGTCAAGGTAATTCATGCCAATATGTAGCATCCTTCCATTTAGAAAAGTATTTTGGGATACTTGGAATAAATCATTTAAGTATCTCTCCTGCCAGAACCATTTCCTTCAGAGCTGTGTTCTTGAACTCTTGATTATTCTGGCCGCTGTAATCTAGATTTTCAGTTGTCTGCATTTTTCCTGAAGTTCAGTGTCAAAAGCGAACACACTGTTCAGCAGATACCTTACCAACAGCCAAGAAAGCAGCCACATCATCCTACAATCTAAAAAAAGCTTCATATCAGACATTTCAGCCCTCTCATTTCCTTGAGGCAGCATCATGACACTGTTGACACACGATCAGATTTATAAACAGAGCTACTACTAAATTTGTTTTCCATATCTAAATAATCCAGCTGAAAATAAGGTCTTTGATGTTTCCTGCCAGCAACGTGCTCGATGCCCGCCTTTTAACCTTTTTTCCTGCTCTCCTTCTCAAGTGGTTTCCCTATCGGCTGTCAACAATTTTTCAAACTGCAACCATCAGTTGCTTGGGTGGTTAGACTTTCAGACACATCAGAAGGACACTTTCTAAGTCAACAAATAAAAGCAGAGCTGAGTGGCAGATGCAGACCATAAACACTACTTGCTTGAATCTCAATTCTCGGTAGGGATGAAAGGCAATGCTTTCATTTTGGTTACCTCCAACTGTCCTCAAATGTACCAACTCAGCATGGACAAAATCTTTGCTATTTCTAGAGGAAAATGAAAATATATCTTAAAAAAACTCCACACAACAATGGAAAAACAGGGGAAAAAGCTACTGATAGCAAATACAGTATTTTTAAAACAAACTCAAATGTCACAGGAACAGGAAAGGAAACATGACCTCTGTTTACCCTGTTCTTTAAGGTTTCAGTGAGGTAGAACAACTTAAAGAACAGGACCACAGTCAGGGAAAAAAAACACATGAGCAATGACCACTAAACTAAATAAGCAAAGTGCTCAGTTGCACACAGATATTTTTGTCTTTGTAGAAATACAGAACTAAGTCTATAAAATTTCAGCCAGGGAGCACTCGGGCTACAAATCTCTATAACATCTGTGAGTTTAGACATCTTCTGTTCCTAATACATAAGCTCAACTGTTTTCATCTTACACATACTGTCTATATTTTAGAAATGCTTATAAATACTATGCAATCCAAAATTGTACTGAGTTAGAACATTTAATAGAATTGATGAAGTTTGTATCTAATATCACTACAATAGTTTTCCAAATGGGATGTTAATGTGCAAGAGCAAGGAGGGCAGTGAGAGATGGGCAGAATACAGGAAGAGTCAAAAGAAGCATTTTCAATTTGTGAAGTAATGTGTAGAAGAGTTATTATGCTTATATGAGTGTGAGTGTCTTAAGTTCCATCAGTTTGAATTTCTCGAAGTAAACTGGCCCAAGAAACCAAGAAAACAAAGAAGTTTCTGTCAAAAATCCTCCTTCTGAAAGGTGTCAGGAAAACAATCTTTTCTCCCCTCCTAAGGAAAGAAGTCAAAAGCCTTAAGAATATGTAAGAGTTTACAGAAATAAACAGTGAAGTAATACCGTAAAAGGCAGAAATGAGCCATAAAATTAAGAACTACAAAACACGTCATCTTGATGATGCCTCCCAAGTAAGTATTAATATTTTCCTTGCTTCATTAATCTGTACAAGTTCGGGAAGCTGCTATATACCAGGCTAGAGTCTTCTTTACAGAAAAAAAAAAAAAAAAAGAATCCCTGGATTCCTGGATTTCTCTTTTAAAAGCCATAAACCAGAGTACCATGAAAGAGTTTAAGCTAACCAGCTCATGTATTTTGTAGATTGAGTGCAGAGGCCATCCTTAAACCAGCTTGAATCTTGAAAGCTGTTTTCAAGTATTAGCAGCTACATAGTGCTAGTATGTTTTGCCTGGCTAGTTTCTGAATTAAGGTAGATTGTATTGAATGTCTAAATACAGCATTTTATAATAACATTCAAATCTGACAGGGGAGAAAAACACTTTTAAACTGTAGTAAATATCATTAAAATCCTCCTCATTCATAATGAAATATGCTACTGTGGTCACATGAGACCAAGAGACATGAATTGCATTTTACATTAATGAACATAGTTTACACTTTCCTTCAAATATATTTTTCCACATTTTACTAAACTATGCTTTGTACTATATAATTTTTCCAGATTACCCATTGTTCTCCCATTCTTGGCTATAGGATGAAAGTCACCTAACTTTAGTCAAGATTTCAAAATCATTTATGAAAGCAATGTTATTTGACTAAGTATATCAAGATAAACACTCTATCAATTTCAACAAGAGACTTGTCTAGTAACAGCATAGGAAAGTGTTCTGATTTCTGCTAGTATTTCTAGATAAACAGACAACATTCTCTTAAATCACACTGTTAGCCTCCTCCACTCCCTAACCATCAACAACCAATCTTTTGCCTCATCTGATTTTTCAGTATACGCCTAAGTTTAAATACTACTAAACTTACTATTCCCAAGAAAGACATATAGAAAGGTCAATCACTTGCTTTCCTACATAGTTACATTTCTGTCCTTGTCACTATGTAAACATAATAAGCAATTCTATAGGCATGTAAGGCATCTCTGCATGCTGATCTTCATGTCCAGTCTACCTGCCTTTACGCCTTCCCACTTGATGCGTACAGTGACTGTAAGTTTAGGATCTGAACTACACACCGAGTAAAGCAGTGCTAGCATGTTATTTAGAGAATCAATTATTTCTTACACCAGCTTTGAGATGACATCAATAATTGAGAAAACATCAATAATGCTGAAGTGCCTACATTAAATTCTTGCATGTGTGGCCACTTTAATTGAGATTAACCACAGAACGCGTGCAGTACAAAATCATGCACCCGGATGGCTCTCTGAACACTTCTTCAATTGGTAGGTAGGAAATGAATACTTTTGAGAAGATCCTTGCAGACCTACAGACCCCTTAAACCTATTCTCAATCAGGTAAGAGTAAAATTACATCGTAAACAACCATCTTCAATTTTCTAAAACAGAATTGTTTGAGATTAGAGGTTAGGAAGGCACATTCAGTTAAACACTGACATATTACAGTACAGAGCTATATTAGGTTTTGTGTAATTTTAAAAAAACATTTTTAGAAACCATTAAAAAACATCTCTATATTAACTGTAAACCACAAAATATATTGTTAATTTATCAGAAATTGTAACTGGATTTTTCCACTACACCCACTGGACTTCAGGTCCTACAACATACTTCCTCATAGTTCACTTCTTACATTTGGTACTACAAGCAGCGCCTCACTTCCATGCCTCAAAAACATGACAGTCATCAGGCTCACCTGCAACATGAGTTCCAGCTTTCCTATCTGCTATACCAGAGACTGAAGTAGAGATGACTTGTGCTCAGGTGAGCACTGCTGGGTACTCTGTAAGAAGGTCTCCAACATGGCTTTTTTCTCCTCCCCTCACTTGCACCTTCCCACAATAGACAAAGGTGTTGAAGCATCATGACTCAGCAGAGGATCACTCCAAAGATACCACGTAGATGTGGTGCTTAGGCATATTGTTTAGTGGGGGACTTGGCAGTGTCAAGTTAATGGTTGGACTTGATGATCTTGAAGAACTTTTCCAAACAACAATTCTATCCGGTGCCCACAGAGCACTAAACCAGTTTTTTTCCACACTGCTATCCACTGAGTAACAACAACACCCGGTCACACAGAAAACACAGTGTAAAGTCACCCTGTAAGGCTGAGATCAGAGGCTGAGATCATGTACTGCTGTAAGTCAAACTGTGTTTTGCCCTCCTACTTCAGTACTCACATACTCCATCTTTTTCTTCCCAACAAGGACTCCATGTGTCTCACCCTTCCCGTGCAGTGCAAAAATAGATGTTTCTCCCAAAGGACCGTGTGCCCAAGAGCCTGCCTGCCTTTTCCAACTGCATCTTGTGAAATTCCAGCTGGTCTAATGAAAATATTATGCCTCCCTTTATAACTTCTGCTTGCAGAGAAACAACATAACTACAAACACGACAGCTACCATCCCTCTCTGCCTGAGTTTTTCCTTCTTCCTTAGTTTTTCCACAGAGAAAGAAGAAAGAAGCCATTCCAGGTTTTAAATCATCAGCCAAGATTAAAGTCAGAGCTTAGACTTCTACCCAAAAAACTGTCATTTATTTGATTTACAGAGAAAGGACAGAAACTGCTCAGTGTGCTAGCCAAAGGCCATCTGCCCTCTGACATCTCAAACTTCCACTGGCATTTTGGCACCAGAGAGACAGAATCATAGAATGGTTCAGGCTAGAAAGGGCCTTTAAAAGTCACCTTGTCCAACCCTCCTAAAGTGAGCAGGGACATCTTCCACTAGATCTGATTGCTCAGAGCTTCATTCAACCTGACTTCGAATACTTCCAGGGATGAGGCATCTATCATCTCTCTAGGAGGGCTGTTTCAGGGTCTTACCACCCGCACAAGAAAGAATTTCTTCTTTATATTTAATCTGAACCTACGCTTTTTTAGTTTAAACCCAGTACCCCTTGTGCTATCACTACAGGCCCTGCTTAAAAACCTTTACACAGATTTCCTGTATCCCCCCCTTCAGGAACTTGTAGACCACACTCAGATCTCCCTTGAGCCTTCTATTCTCCAGGCTGAACAACCCCAATTTTTTCAGCCTGTCTTCATAGGAGAGGTGCTCCAGCCTTCTGATCACCTTTGTGGCTCTTCCCTGGACTCTCTCCATCAGTTCCATGTCCTTTTTGTGCTGAGGACTCCAGAACTGGACACAGCACTCCAGGTAGGGTCTCACCAGAGTAGAGTAAAGGGGCAGAAATACCTCCCTTGACCTGCTGGCCATGGTTTGTTTGATGCAGCCAAGGATACAGTTAGCTTTCTGGGCTGAGAGCACACATTGCTGGCTTATGTCCAGCTTTTAATCCACCCAAATCCTTTTCCACAGGGCTGCTCTCAGTCCCTTCACCTGTACTGATACCAGGGTTAGGATATTACACAGTATGGACCCCACTTGCTGCTGATCATTATCTGAACATTGAGCTGTTGAACACTACTCTCTGGATGTGACCATCCAACCAATTCCTTATCTGGTGAGCAGTCCACCCATCAAAAACGTGAACTTGTATATGCCCAGGTGTCTCTTTCCAGTCCCATATTGTATCCGCAGAAACCAGGAACTGGAAAGAGACACCCGGGCCATCATGTTCATGTTTTTGATCAACCACAGACCATCACAGTTCACAGCTCTGTAGTCCACCAAGATTTCCAGGATAGCCAGTCCCCAATGACTGTCACATTTTGGACACAGGCACCACAGGATTTTGCATCAGCCTCTGTGTAACTAGCAAAAGAGAACTACCCTATAGTTTATATGAAAAACAAAATGAGTCTTCTGCAAAAGGGTTAATTTCATCAGAAAGCATTAGCAACCTCTGTTCTCCAAAGACACAATTGGAGAACATAGTTCTTCAATGGTCTCAGCAGGGAAGAGGTTCAGGTTTATGCAATCAGATTTAGAAGTTCAGGCTTCCATCATCTGCCAAGCAATCCTTTCATTTTATCAGAGAAGAGAGAGCACCCTCCCCACAGAGCCAGGCTGGCTTTGCAACCTTCCCACGTGGCCAACCTTTGTCTAAGCCAACCGTGTACCATCCTTCAAAAGAGGTGGTGGGACAGCTGTAGTTCTGATTAGGGCCTCTACCACTGCCACCAAGCAAAACTCACTCTAACATGATTTTCACCCTGAACTCTCTGTTCAGCTTTCATCTGGCAATCTCAGCCCTGTGTCTAGGGCTAGAGTTTCTGCTGCCATCACAGAAACACCTCACCTCATCCAAGGAGGTAGTAGCTACCCATGGAAAGCTAGTTTTCCTGTTAATATACAGTATGGGATGTATTCTTCAGTTTCCAGCCTCAGAATGTGAACTGATGCAACAGATGTAAGCCTTGAGCTTTGAACTTCAATTCAGAAAGAGGACAAGCAGCAAGTTTAATCTTCTTTTGGATGCTTTAGTAAGTCTACGTATGTTTATCCACCATGTGATGTTCTCAGGCATCTTTCTAATTTGCTGCAGGACAGTCATAATTACCTACACACACCTTAGGTTATTATCCAGTTTTTAATTAAATGTGTTTATAAACTGATTTATAAGATTACAAGCAACATCAGAGTCTCCAGGAAAGCCCTTAGGAAGCATACAGTGAAGTAAGAGAATTCACAAACCAAAACACACCTGGGGAAAGATAGGTAACTGAATGTTCTGGCAGCCCCCCAACAATTCTTTTTACTGGTAGAAATCAACATCCACCACAGACCCTGATTTATCATCCACTACTTGAAAATCATAAGGCCAAACCATTTAGCCCCAAACACCACCTTTAGCAAAAACTCCGTTCAAATCAAGTCACCAGAAAAACTGAGCTAGGAAATTTACTCTTAACCATTCTTGTTAAGTAAAAGGTAACACGTACACACACTACAGGAAGTTTATACATCAGAGTAATGACATGACAAGTAAGTACTTGGTTGTTATAGCTATTCTTCCATAGTCCGGAAGTAATATGCAAATTAAAGCACTTTAATTTAGTGTCATCTCAATCAGCTAAGCATCACTGAGTCAATACGCAATCAAGAGTCCTCATAAACAGAAGCCTCATTATCTAAGTTAGACTAGCACAGTCCTTTGCTTGACGTAAGCATGCTTCAGCCTGCACAGTAGCTATAGTTTTTATATATAAAATAACCTAAAGAAGAATGAACGCTGTATGTCCTACTCACTCACTAGGGAAGAATGAGACCAGCAGAGAACTGACAGCAATCAACATATTTAGTGACCAAAACCCAGTTTTGTCCTTCTGCTCTGCTACGCTTCTTATTTTCACCATCACAAGAAAGGTGTCAGCATTTTGTTCATGCCAGGTCTGCTCCACCTCTGCCACCATTTCAAGTCTATTTTCATTTATGTTCTTACTTAGACGCAGGACCTAAGTGAAAATGCACTCAATAGGCACCTTTGGGGAAGATTTTCAGGACTATCTAGGACCAAGCAGATCACACCAACAGTTGCAGAACAAGGTGAGAAGTACCATACCCTTTAAGACCAGTGTCTTAAAAGTTGGAAGATTGGTTGATGATTATATTACTTAAAGAGAAATTACAAATTTCAAGAATGTTTAATCAGTGAGGCCTGACTCTTAAGCTTTGCTTTGCATTTCATTTTCTACCAATTGCCTTATATTTTCCCACAGGGGCTAAAAGAAGATACATTAGGAGTAGACACAGCTCAGGACAAAGAAAGCTCTGAGGGAAGATTTCCAGGTTTCTCCCTCTGCAGTAATGGCTGTTAATGGTCCATCAACTTCATTTAATAAGATTGTGAGAAGCAGGTTTTTTTGTTATTAGCCTTACACTGGCCACAGAAGTATCATGATTACCAATGAAAAGAATATTAATGGGTCTAAGAAATAATATTAGAAGCCTTCATATCTTCAAGAGCAGATAAGGTCTGCCACTCCAACTGCACAAGTGGGTCCTCCAATATAATGAGTTTACTATACTGATAATATATCACTGGCGTAACCCAATTTTTTTACATTCAGCTCCTAGGCAAAAGTTGGAAACGAGCAGAAGCACAGTGTCACCACCCTGCTAGTTCTCCAAAGACCAACTAGTAGGTTGTCCCACAGGTTATGACTTAAAAAAACTTCTGCTTTGGAACCAAACGCCTCTAGGAACTAGTTAACTTGGTGAGATTTGTGTAGAGTAGCAATGAATGAATGAAGTCTAAGATGTTCAGTTTCACATAAGCATAATTTATGTATCCTGCTATCAAATGACTGACATTATCTTGGAAAAACTCCAAGGGTCACAGGCATGATACAGGAAAGGAAGCTACAGAAGGAGCTACTGTATTTGCTTAATAAATCTACTTCACAGACTGCTGTCAGTGGATTTTGTTCCAAGAAATTATACAAACTAAATAGCCTTAGAGGAAGAAGAGAATGAACAGGGAGAGAGGTGAGAACGATTTGATCTCATGATCTCTAGAAAAGTTGAACAGCTGACACGTTCAGGGACAATGTCAGCAAAACTCATGAAATTTCTGAATTATTGTGACAAAGTTTAGTTTCACTACTTGAAGGAAATGAAGACCACTACTTTCTTCATTTATTAAAGTGCCACAGTTTGTTGTTTAATCACGAGGCTGTAATTAAACACACTACTTACTTTTGTTAAGCCACTGCATTCTTTGACAAATTTTCCATATTTTTCCACAATCTGAGTAATTCACACATTGTCTGCAATAGCCTTTCTAATAGAATAAATGAATCAAATTTTATATAATTACATTGCCTATAAGATCACTGGAGAGCCCTATATAAAAAGCAAAGTTTGATTTTTCACATTGCCTTCTCAAATCCCTGTAGCTTAACTAGAAAGCATGGAAACATAAATGTTACACAGAAGAAGAATACATGTATCACAAATTCTCCTAAATTTAAGAGTACATACACTGCAAATGTAAAGATACCTTAGGATCATTTTTTATGTAATCTTTCTTCATTTGACTTTGGGAATATGAAAATATCAAAGGGTAACTGTTTCTTCTCGTATCCATCAGCCATGCTGCCCTTCAGTTAAATTTCATTAATATTGCCCAGAAGGTGTTACTTTCATAACTTACTGTCGATGGAGCAATCACTGACACAAAGCATTAAGTAAAACAATTACATAAAAACAAGGTAAGCACTACTGGCTCTCTTAAACTTGTCCTGGGGAAACATTTTCAAGGGATCTCTCAGACAACTTAAATGGCAAAACTCACCGCACTGCCACTTAGTAATTATGTCCTATTTCACAGGATTAAGCTCACATGTACATGTCTCTTGTAATTCAGAAACTCTTTGCAATTAGGCCTTAGGATGCAATTCTGGTGCTCACCCCCTTCCACACAGGCTTTATTCTGCGGAAATAGTTTCTGTAGGAAACTATTTGTTTCCTACACTTGTCACTGTTACGGAAGGTAGGTATTACTACCCTGTTATTTTTCGGTTTTCTGTAACAAGAAATTGGCCATCAGCAGCATTATACAACTCTGAACTGCTAGGAGTCACTATGAGAAGTGTCAGTAAATAGTAATAATAGCTTCATAGATACAGATGTTTTTGTGTATACCTGTGCATGTATTTTTTATATATGCCCATGCATATACACATCTATAATATCTAGGTTCACAGACCTTTCAACCCTTGCAAAGAAACAAAAGCAAAAATTCCACTTCATAAACTCTTAAAAATATTTCCCTCCTCAATTTCCATCTCTCCCTATGAACCATGATACACTTAAAGCATCCGTAGTTGTCAGAATAGCACACCCCCCCCCCCCTCCCTTCAACACATAACCCTGACCCACTTCACTGTTGAAAGCTGGTGAAGCAGGCTCCAAATATTTCATTCTCCAGCTGGTCTTTAAGCCCTAATAACCAAGGGAGGTTGAAGTCACTCTCTAATCTCCTAATGTGTAAGAAGCAACAGAGCTCCCCTTTGAGCAGACAGCCTACGCCAGAGCACAGAACAGATTGTGTCAAGTGACAGCTGCTTTTTGGCAGAACATGCAGGCTCCTTACCAAGAAAGGAAGGCAGGAAGCATCACACACTTGTGGAAGAGGTTGCCAGCTTACAAAAAAAATTTAAAAAAAAAATAAAAATACAAAAAGTCATCACATAGACATTTGAGTAAGATCAGTGCAGCTCTAAAGTGAGTCCTAAATGTGTATACACTGCTGCCATCTCCCTTTCCCCGTTCCTCTCTTGCATGTCTTTAGTAGGATGAAAGTTTTCCACCATACCGTTTACCTGTATATCTGAATGGTGGTTAAGATATCATAGCTGCTCTACAAAGACAAAATAATAAAGGATTGTTGTGCTGCCTAGCTAGTTAAACCGGGTTTGAAATTAAATGTGTGACACAGATACTTACTTTTCCTTAAACAGCATTAGATGTAAGAAAATGAGCTGCAGTCTCCTGATTGATTCCAGCTTGTGAGAGAATTAATTAAATTTGGAAGTGGCCACACAGCTTAAGACCAGTTGCAGTTTCATTCAAATAAGATGTTTCCGAACTTACGTAACTGTTTTTTCTGGATGCCTTTAGCATTCTGCAGCGCAAAGTTAGAATTTTTTTAATATGCTATATTTTTGAAGACAAGTTGCTGGAATAACACTTGAGTACTTCTGAGTGTATTAGGTTCCAAGAGGAGGGAAAAAAGATCCATCCCAATCACCTTTCCCACCTCTGTTAAAGAAATAGAAACAATAAACTGCCAGAGAAAATCTTGGAAACAAATCAGCAATTGACTTTCTTTAAAGGCTCAGTTAGATATTATGACTGCAATAACTGACAAATTTTCATCCATATCCTTTAACTGTATGGTTTAAGCTCTTGTTAGTTAAAATTTCAGTTCTGCTTAAAACCTCTGTCAATTAGACACAGAACAGGCTGCAAGCAACTGCTTAGTCAAATTCACATTCATGTGCAAGCAGTCAATATACAGATCAAATGAAAGGATTTTGCCAGTTAGCTTCAGCAGCATGCAGAAAGGACTGGAAAAGGGTAGGGAAGTGAGCATTTTTAGAGGAAATGTACTGTCCAGCTTGCTTGTTCTTTTGAAAAAAGGTGGTCATATTATTCTGACAGATCAGTGGAGAATGTTAAGTTGTAAACTAGAATCTTTCAAGAATTCAAAACCAGCAAAATGGCTGTAATCTAAATACACCAGACACCAACAGTACAATTTGTGCATCAAAGAAAAGTCCCAGACCCTAGAAATAAACACAGCTACAAACAGATCCGGTAATAGGAAGAGTTTTGCAATACAAGAAAATACTAATAAAACAGGAAAGACAGTTACAAAATCCCCTCTTGTAAGCATCCTGATTACATCATGAATTTAAGATTACAAATTATTGTCTTTACTACTTCCCCTACTGCTTTACACTCTGTTTACCAAAACAGAAATAGCATGCAAGGAGTTTTTAACAGGCGTCTTGCATGGCTCTGTGGCAGCAGAATCCCACTGGGGCAGATGTCAGTAGTGGGACACCTCTGTGGAGCTGATGCTCCAGCATCAACTATGGAGCTGAGGCACAGCCTGGGGCACCCGAATGGAACTCAGATTCAGACTCCATCACTACTCAGACACCAAGAGCTGCTGTTGCTACATTTGAGACATTACTGGTTGGACAGGCATTTTCCACTGCAATACATAATCATCCGCTAGTTTTGTATCTGTCCAAGAATACACTGCAACTCATTGCCAAATTACAACTGTTCTCACAAATAGTCCTCACTATCCAGATACTAAGTACTTCACAGTATCAGTTCTGTATCACTTCTCAGTTCAGGATCAGGCCAGTTAAGACATTACCCTTAATTCAGAGTCTCTCTAGTACAACCCTACAATTAATTCTTCAGCACGAGTCAGAAATTCCTCCTCGTCTTCTATTGTCTCAGTCTGCAAGATCTGGTGTACAAAAAAATAGCTTCTCATCTTAGACAAGCTGCTTATATAGACAAGGGTCATGACTCTCTTGCTATGTGCCTTCAGTCTTGTCTACCTTCCTGTTTCACTTGGGAAATTCTCCTTTCTCCCCTGGATGGGCTTAATGGTTGAGATGCACCCAGAAAAACCCCCCTCAAACACCACATTCCTAGTCAGGAGAGCAGTTAATTTTTTAAAGAACAACCCATTATCTTATCCTGCAAGCCTCTTACTGGAAAGTTTGACAGAATTGAGCAAGCCATAGAAAGCCTTCTGATAAAGATTTATTCTAACACAAAGCAAGCCTACAAGACCATACACCAATAATATTTTAGAAAAGTTATAATGATCTTTGTCAAGTAATATATAGGTCTTGTTACTGACGCCATGAAAGAAGGATGTAGTTTTTTTAAAATGGCCTAAAAACTGCTCTCACAGTTAACAGCTATTAAAAAAAGATAATTTAAAAAATTCTGCCAGACAATTACAACATAAAGATACTTTTTAAACTGCTGCTTTTCACAGTTCTCAAGATCAGAAAGCTTTTACTCAAAACACAGACACTAAGGTACTGAACTTCCAGGACAGTGGTGCTCCATAACTCACAGAAGAACATGCATACATCTCTGAACAATTGCAAACAAGAGGGAGAGAAGTCTAAAAGTGACTTTGCTATATTTAGGAATAGCAAAATCAATACAATAACACATATCAACTCCACAAATATAACTCGGGTCAGTCGCCAATGCCTGAAGCCAATACATCTGCAGGAAAAAAAAAAGTAGTGAATTAATAAATAGATAAATCAGTCTGATAGTATAAAAGGAAATTTTTCAATGAAATAATTTTCCAAGCACAAAAGAAATGCTTACTTGCTTGCTTTCAGGGGAATGTACCAAATCTCTTTAGGAGTTTAGCAATCTCTCAGCTGTTCCTCACATACTTGAATTTTGTGTTAGCTAACACTAAGCCTGTTGAGCAGTCAAAAACATTAAGATGATACCACACACAAGCTCAAAATGAGAGGAAAAAAAATAACGGCAACCTAAAAACATCTACTGACAAAGTAACTGATTTGCAACTCAGAGGGAAATGCTGCATTATAGTCTGGATGCAATCAAATCAAATGGGTTTGTAAATCATTGCTAAGAATAATCTGTCTGGTTGTTTACACAATTTAAAAGAATACTGGTGTTGACACCCAAAGTCTGATTTCCATCTTGGTCTGCATCTGTAACTGTTTGCAGACAAAATTTTGTCATCTCTATTAGTTGGAACAGTTTGGCTATTCTGGAATAGCCAAACATTGTAGTCATTAGGCCTCCACAAATCATAAGTGATAGCTCCCATGTCGAAATGTTTGTAAAAGAAAATGAAAAAATAAAACCAAAACACTCCAAAAAAAATGTACCACCAGACTGAAAGACAGCCATGGAAACATCACTCTGGGATTTTAGATTACTGTGTTGTTGACTTCTGCATTGTATATGTTCCATTCACAATAAAAAACTCCAGGAATTTTACATGGCTGTGAAAACAAGTAATAAGACTACTTATAGAAAGCTACTTAGCATGTGGTCTTCTTTGGTTATTGTATTTTGGATTCTTTTGGATAGTTTTGGCTTTTTTCTCTAGACTAAAAAGTTATTATATTAAATTGAACTTTATCAGCTAGTGTTAATACATGCAATTGTATCCACTGAAAGGGAAGAGAGGAAAAACAACAGTTGAGAGCAACTGTTTCCAAATATTTGATTGGATATGGTTTAAATAGTCTGCAGTCCAACCCTTACAAGAAGAGGTGCTCTTATTAAATAATACAAGTCCTTTGTATATGCGCTTGCACCTGCTCTTTTCAGTGGAAAACACATTTATACTGTTCTCCACTTCTACGATGTTCTTGAGCCATAGCAACTAAGAGTAAGGAACCCAGATTTGGTGCTCCAAAACCCAACACCCATAACTCAATTGCTGTGGGCAGTTGGAAGTGACTAACATACTACATTTAAAATTAGTAACTGCACTTACATGTCCTGAGCATGTAGGTTTACATTTTTGTTATTGCTGCTATTATAACCAAACTACATTTGATATGTAATCCCATTTTTGTTGTTGCTGCTGCTGTTACATCTGAAACACATTAAACATGGAATCAGCTAAACAAATATTAGCATCCTCTTCTCTGTATTAGCTTAATCAATCCCTAGACATTGAACTAATTTTTCCATAATTTATTTCTAAAAGGCTATAGATGGGACATTCTTTTATAGATGCCAGATTAAGCTTCAAAGTTTAAGGCAACAGACTTTTCCATCTCAGTTGTTTCTGAATAATACTTGAAAACCCTGCCATTTGTAGCCTCTGCCTTCTCTCATGGAAGTGACCCCCTATACCCAGGGCATTGTGTTCAACTAACTAGAAGTCATTCACATTGCTTCCTTATAATCCTTGCTTTTTGAACAATGGCAGTATCAGCAGAAAACCAGAGAAGACAAGTATTTGCAATTACTCAGAAGCAGCCCTCATTAGTAATCTATCTCTGCTCCCATTCAAATTAGTGGGTCCTTAATTCCTTCATTTTTTCTTTAAAAGAAAAAAAAAATAAAAAAAAAGAGGGAGAATCACGGCTCAGTTCAGGAAGTGTTACATATTCCTCCAAAATTACTTTTAACAGCAAGACCATAGAGCTTTCCTCTGATCTGAGAGGCCAGTTATGAAGAGTTTCATCTCATCTCTCCCTGGTGCTCTTTAAGTTTTCACTTATTCTAAATGTTACCCAAAAGTTCTGATGTCACAAACGAGACATAACCACTTTCCTTCTATGCGCAGAGAACAAAGAATTTTCTTCTCCAGAACTGCCAAGATGAAAGACTGATGAGATTTTTTTCAACTAAAAAGTATACCTACCTTACATGGGTTACTAAGCCCTGGACCTACAAAACCAATAAATCATTCAAGACAAATTTCTCATTTACAACATTTGCTCATTTTAAGCATAATTGACCTGTGAAACTCATCTGGCCTAAGAAGCCACGATATGACATGCTCTAGCATGCTAAGTTATGGAGATGTTACAGCATACCACAAACACACCACAAATATAAGAAATAAACACACAAGGTTATTTTTAAATCCGTTTCAGAGCAGCCCTTTGAGGACATAGGTAAAAGGGTGTGTTTCTATTTGTTTTAATGCTTCCTCACACAAAGAGATAATTTTTTTAAACATCTCTGTTTGTTTGTTTATTTGTTCAATACAGAGAATTCCTGGAGGGGAAACTAACATTTATAGCACTGCTACTCAAAGTATTTTGTCTTTATTCCCAAGATTATCCCTTCAACTAAGACAAGCAAGAAACAAAAAGCCTCATCTGCCAAAACCAGCCCATGTTGTTTCCATTGTTGATTTCTTTTGAAGTCAATGATACTGAAGCCTAGGGCAAATGCTAACCGACCAGGTCCTTCATTTTAGTTTCCCAAATAGCTATCCACACAAGGTCTTGAGCTTTACAAACAACTAGATCAGCCTTTAAAAATAGAGTGTTTTAAACTGATCCAACTGCACTATGAACAGGACTGAGTATTGCTCAAGGGTTGCTTTTGAAACTTTAAATTCAGATTGGGAAGAAGCAGACTTACTGTAGCCCAAGGTGAGGCCCCAAGCTGTAATGCCTATTTTCTCCTCCACTTTATTTTATAAATGCATCTAAATATCCCTGTGACTGGACCAGTAACCATGAGCTATGAAATGCAGTCAAATACCAACCATTACCACACACAACAGCGAAAATGGGAAATATGCACATAAAGCACACACTTGGTTCCTATGACACAGGCCCTTCAGTATAAGGGTCCCTCTCTATTTGTGGGCAGTACAGCTCTGATCCATCAATGCAGCTGATGAGCACACAGGTATTTAAAGCTGAAAATGTTCTTGCCTTGAAAAAGTAGATTTGTGCTAAGCAGGGGAGGAATATACTTTGTGCTACTGATTTGGGCAGCACAATCCTTTCAAAAGCATTCCTATACTGGTTGTTTTCAAAATTTAAGAGAAATTTGATTTTCATTGGCCTTAAACACTTACTGGGTTTCAAATTCTAAGACTCAACTCCCTACACCCCACTCCCCTTTGAGCTTTTTCAAAATGGAAAGGACTAACTACAAACTTCCTTTGCAGAAACTTTTTAATGGAAATGCCAACTTCCTTACACACCCACTTAGATGTTTACAAGCTGTGGCAATTTGTCATACAGGAATTGCACAGCATCCAACTTCTTTACTTATGACCCCAGAGCACACAATTCAATGTCATTCTGTATTCTTAAAATTTGTGGCATTGATTTCAGTATTTCATTTAGTTCCAAGTGTCTGAAGCACTGTAGTTTTGTTGAAAACTGCATATAAAAGAGAATTCTTTTGCCTATTTTTTGAATAACCAGAGATATGGAAAATTCAAAAGTGTGGTTTTAGGTAGCATTAAATTTACTGTACCCTTCTTTTCAGAGGAATATAAGACAATGAAAATAAGCTAGATACCTAACTACTTTATTCCCAGATAGGAATGGATAAGTCACTGTGAAAACTTTTTACCAGTTACAGTTAGCAAGACCAAGATTCCAAAAGCAAAAAAACCCAGTTTAGCTCAGCCATACTGGTAAGATAGGGTAGACAACTCTGCTGTATCACTTTTTTAGTAACTTGCCCATGAGAGCATAACTTCCTTATAAAAAAATATTTACACTTTCCCCCAGAAAAAGTTCAACCCAGTCACACTGAATAGCTTTTACTGCTCGCACATGAAAAAGGTATCTGGAAGCAGCCTGGCTTCTGGCATACAAATACCTTGGAAATCAAATAAAAGTGAGATCCAGCCTTTGTGTATATGTGTGAGTATATATATATATATGATGGTTATTACTCACACCTTGCTCTGATAATATGACTTGGCAAATACAGAGTGCTAGATGCCTTCTCTCTCTTCCTCTCCATATTGTACTGCTGTAATTGGCCACCAGTAATTTGACATAGAAAAGGTCTGTGCTTAGGAGCTCAGCTGGCATCTGTCCAGACAAGGTCTGGGGAGGAAGAACTTCTCTAGAGCCACCGCTAGACGTATGCAGTTGGAAGAAAGCCTGTGAGACTGCAGATTAACAGGCTATAAAAAAAAACAAAAACAAAAAGAAACCCAACACAGACTCAGGCTGCGTTAGCCAGCTGAAAAGCTCATCCCCACATTGTGAACCAGTTTGTCAGACACTAGAACTGGTGGTGGCTGGGAGCAGCAGCACAGATCTGTTTCCAGGCTGCTTAGATAACAACTGCTTGGCTAACAGGATGGACTGGGAGAAGTTATTTTAAGTTGCAATTGCTAGTTCATATCTTATCAAAAGAGCTGGACGTGCACAGTCGTTGCTGCTAATAGCTTCCCTTCCCCTTCTGAAAGAGCAACAAGAATTTTATTAATGGCAACTAAAGATAGAGTAAGCTGTACCCAAGTGAGGGTGTTTGGGACACTGCTGCTACAACCACACCAGTGAACCCCGGTGCCTCCCACTCTTCTTAAAGGCAGTCCAGTCCTCCTGCAACAGGTTTGACCCACAACTCTCTTTTTCTTGTAGAAATACCTGATCAGCTTCTTCCTTACAGTGCCACAAGCTCCAACTAAACCATTTTGTGGTGGCACAGCTCAAAGCCCAAGCTTGCCTCTCTATCTGAGGTAGCCCCAGCTGCACAGAGAGGGTGGCAAACTGCTTTGTGCTTTCCAGCAGCTGGGAGAAGTGTTACAAATCACAGTGAGAAAGAAAAGTGCAGCACTAGTGCACATCAGATGAGGCAGAGCTTCATAGCAGGATGACAGAGCATTCTTTATTTGTTATATAGGTATTATCTATTGGCTATATACAAACTAACTCCAACAAGAGAACAAACATCAACATCAGATCCAATATTAAGTCATTGCTATAGCACTGGATATTCTTCAGCAGGCAAGGTGAAGTGTTGAAGGACAGCCTGACCTTGCTACAAGTCCATCTGAAATCACAATGTTGCATGAGGATGCTGAACATCAATAACTATGTTTTTACTTGCCTGACTCCTTACAGAGCCACACCTTGGCAATGGATTTCTCTTATATCAGTCATCGAACTGTTAGAGATTGCTCATCATAAATTTTATGTTCCCATACTGATGATCTCTGACGTCCCTTCCAACCCAGCCAATTCTATGATTCTGTGAATCCCCCAGACCTAAAACCTGCTACCAAATACAGTAGTTTCCATCAAGTATTTAATAATACCTATTTTAATAGGGTTTTCTAGACCAGCTGTAATCACTTACTGCAGCCTTTTAGACTACTGTGCCTTTCAGAAGTAAGACATTATGTTACTTATTTTATTTAACATTAGAAAAGCCCACATGGTGTGAAAAAGGTACATATGGTACCCAGCTACCACTGAGAGGTAGAGAACTGGGTGCTTTCCAACTTTTTAAACTAGGTTCTGGAACAGTTTCTTCAAGTTTTGGTAATAAATTGTCGAAGAAGATAACGTGAGGCTTTATCTTTCTGTAGTACTTACATTATGATCTGTTTCTTCTCTCCTTGAAAGAAAACCCACCCAAAGGTTGCTGGATTTATTTATTTATTTATTTTCTGGCAATAAGATGCTGCTCTAAGACTGTGCCACACACAAACTGGATAAGCAGCCAACTGCTGAGTGGGAGGCTCATTAAAAGGGGCCATTTGCTTGCCATATGTCTCTTTCTTCTAGACAGACTAATTCCAGTCGTTAAAAGTTTTAACCAGCACTGCTGATCAGCAAAACAACTTTTTTGTTAAAATGGCACCAGGAATTTCCCTAGGCATCAGAGAACCACTCGCTGCTCAGAGCGAGTTACTGGTGAGAACTGAGAGCCCAGAGCAGGACTGGCAGAGTGTCTCACACCTCTCCTTGCAAGGCCAGCATCTCCCCATCTCCTGTCCCTGGAAGCCCCTGGTCCCATCACCTCTTCCTGCTCCTGCCCTCCACTGCCACCCAGGCTGCTGCTGCTATTGTCTCCTACTTCCCAGCCTCCACCACGGTCTCCCACTCATTCCTCTCCTTCCTTACTACTGCTATAACTTATTCCCACACCCAGCAGGGTGACTGCAGGAGTGTAAAAAGACAACATCAACAAGACTTGTCTGCTGTTGAGAAGTCTGTGCGCTGTGCTCCCAGCTTGGGAAGGCAGCACAAGCACATCTGCTCCCAAACATCCATCCAGAAGAGCTCCTGCAGATGTTGGGGTCCATGCTGTTTATCTTTACAGTGTGGGTTCTACCACACCAGTAGAGAAACACAGATAACCTACAGGCATCCACAGGCTTCCTGCAATGGGACAGTGGAATCAAAGTGGCAAAAAGGAAACCAACCAACCCAGCCCAACCAAAACCCTTAGGATTTCAAGTGCATCTCTCAGCCTCTTTTTCAGAATCAGATAGTGTATTTTTAGATACAGATTCTAGGTCTTATTATAAATGTCAGTCTCTCTTCTACTTACATACTGTTTTAAGACACTACCAGCCTAAAGTAAAACTCAGGTTCTCCATGAATTTTAGTTAGAAAGTTTGTCTAAATTCACATTGTGTTTCCATAGCGACTGTCCTCCTGGCGGATCTGAAAACACTTCATACAAAAAACCTGTTACTATGAGTAGTTTCAATTAATAACCATTTCCCCCATCCAAAACCCCAACAATGTCTAGAGAAGGTCACAGCTGATTTAATATCACACTGCAAGTCTCATTCCTACTCAGAGTTTCTCATCCCACACCCCAGGATATGCTGGAGCCTTATACCAATTCTGAGGGACAGATCCTTCCCAGCAGCTGGTTCTGGGACTCCAAGTCACACAGAAGAATCTGTAAGATAAGAATGCCATTTGTGTAGCAAATGTTTTATTTCCCACCACACACTTTGAACCCTAGCACTTAAATTATCAGGTACACAGTAGCTGAAGAACTGGATTATGTAAGCCACCCTGTCCATCCATCTAACAAAGGTTCCACTTTTCCCATTAAGCTTCACAGGGGTCCCACTTGGCATACACAGCCTTTATGTTCTGAGTTTGGGAATGCAAAGGCCTACGGGGCATTTTATCAGAGACAGCTTTCCCCAATCAGAGCATCCTGAGGAACACTCTCCTGCACAGACATACATCTCACACTTCCCTGTGTTCACAAGTTTATTAACAGTAAAAAGAAAATAAAAATAATGAAATTAAACAAACCTGTTCTTCTGGCAGAAGAGAACAAATGAACTTCTCATAATTTTGATGAAGACCTTCAGAAACCTTCAGATGTGACTGTGCATCCTAATCACAGATTCCTCTTCCTTTTGCATGCACACATGCAGCCACTGTGACAAAAATGGTACCTTTCACATCATGAGCAGGTCCACACACACACTGAGAGGGATCAGGTGAGCACCACAAAACTAGGCAACAAGGAACAGACACGGCAAGACTGAATTATTTCAGCCACCCAAATAAAGCCAGCCAGCCTTGGCTGGCTATTCCCAGTCTAATCCAACACACAATTCATGTGAGATGAACTGGAAAAGTTTGAAACAGTGACAAATATATAAAGAGCATGTGTGAAGGTGACTCCTCCAAAAAGCGTAGCCCTCTTAACATTCAGATTTAACAGGTCCTTCTTACTCAACACACGCTATAAACCAGCCACGATGACAACAGCATGTCAGTATTCTAGATTTTGTGACAGGTGGTTTGCTGGCCAGGCATTCCTATTTTGAGGACACTCATGAAGGTCCCTGTAGAGTATACACATGTACACTGCATTTCCTTCCCTGCCCCTGCTCTGCTCACCTTTGGGATCAATGAGTGTGCTCTGGTTTGAAAGAAGAAGATTTGAGCCTCACCTGCAGCAAAGGGAATGAGCAGAAGAAATGGAACTTCACTGCTGTATGTAAAGCTGAGAGGGAAATAAGCACAGGCTTCAACTTCCCTCTAATGCTTAGGTCCTTCAAAATGAGACGTTAAGTACCCATGCTTCTCCTATCCAGTTAATAATGGTCACCTTTGCTATTAGTGTTAATAGCTTCCCCCCCACACACACACATACTGAAACAAGTTAATCTCTGCCAACTGAGAACAGAAAATCTCTCCAGAACTGCTCACGACAAAGGAAAAAAAGCCAGTTTTTCCACTTCTTGAAGTTTCAAAGCTCACAGAACTGCGTTTTCCTGACACAGCAGAATTACTGTCTTGGATCACAGGCTATATTAAACACACAAATTACATTCTCTATATAAACAGAGTTATACACAGCTTAAACAGCATGGTTTTATTTTCTTATTGGCACCAATTGATACAGTAGTTCAGTTGAAGCTTAAGACATCTGTGATGTCAGTTGCTTTAATAGGCAGCACTGACGTGACCAGCTCTCATTCCCAGACATGAAATGTGTTGGTTTCCATGGGGAGGATTCTGACCAAAGAATTCCTACCACACTTCCTATCAGTTGTTTTGAGCAGCAAACGCTGGCTCCAGGGAAAAAAAAAAAATTAAAAAATCTGTTTGGGCTTCCAAAAATTCAGAAGATGACATCATCCTATGTGATGAATTTCTCTGCAGCTCCCTCCCCAAACTGCTGCAGATGGGGAGGGCAGCATGATCTAGCAAAAGCCCTGCTTTACATCCCTATTAGTTGCATTCTGTATTTACAGAAGGGAAAAATAATCACAATTTTTGCCTTGTTTGCCATATTAGCTCAGTTTTTAACAGTTCCCCCTCCAGTCCACAGATGCAAAAAGTGAAAGTCAAAAAGAGATCTCTTAGACTAATCATAGGAAGCACATCACAAATTCTTCCCTGAATTCCCATGCAGATTTAGACCATGAAATAATATGAGAGGACAAACTTGAGACAAAGGGAACCCAATGGTTGAAGAAATCACCACCCAAAGTTAAAAAAAAGATATATGCAGTAAAATAATTTTCAAATCCTCTAAGCACTAAGGATTGTACTTCTCTGCAAAAGCCTTTATCTGCTACTAGAATGCACTATGATACAGGTAAAGTCATGGGATTGCTGCATTGGTGACTGCATCATTCCTTGTAAAGATGTGACAGCAGTGACAAATGCTTGCTTCCTTCTGCACCTTCTACTCTGTTCATATGGAAACCCAACTCCCAGCTTCATGCACCAGAGTTAAGCAGAAGATTAACAACAAGCATCATTATCCAGATGAACTATCAACTCAAAACACCACTTCTCAGCTCAGATTTTATAAAAATTCTTCCTGGAGGTTTGCACAGAAGGGAAAGCATAGATTTAATTTTTTTTTACCAATTAAATAGAGACCGCAGCATTCACAACTGCTTTCTCTTTATTCTCTTCTCCCATTAGGAAAACAGGTGTGAAGTTCCAGACTTATTTTTAACTGTATGGTTTCTATGTGCCTGAACATCTGCTTCAGGGTAGAAAAGTTGTTCAGTGTCTAGAAACAGGCAGGTCATCCCTATGCCAACCTTGCTGGCAGGACCCCACCAGCTGGGCAGACTGTTTATGCATTTCCTTTCTTTTACATCCTTAAATTATACCTCATGAAAGCAGAGAACAGGTTTCCTCTTAGGAGCCACACTCCCAACTTCCTTGTAGCTAATACTTAGGGCAGCCTCAAGTGGTCAGAAACACGAAATTGGTCCAGAGCTCAGCGCAGCCCTAAATACACCTCAAATTCCCAGTGGGGATCAGCCCTTTCCTCTCATCTTCCTCATGGTCAAGTTAAACAGCTTTTAAGACCCTTCTCCCAAGCACTTAAGTCTCTGTCTCACATCATGCAAATGAGCCCAGCTCTCCACTGTACCAGCCAAGAGCTAAGGCAAAGTAATTCAAGCAATGCCAAGTAAATCCTGTGGGATTTAGCCCATCTCCCAGTCTTCTGGGAACCAGTTTCCTGGCTGCTACTCTACTCTTTCCTTCACTGCAGTCTTTCAGAAGTCATTCCCCCCAGTTAATTTCTTTTGTACAAGCCCCAAGAGTTCTTTCCTAACTGATGTAACTCTGATCAGCTTCTTTGGTGCCCACAGAGATCTGAAATGAGCAAACAAACAAAGAAACCCTCCTTACGATGAATGCTTGTAAGGTCACAGCTGAATTTCAGCAAGTTACAAGTCTGCAGACTTGAGAGTAATATGTGATCCTTCTAATTGTCAGTTGTAAAAGCTGCAAGTTTTCCCTCTCTCCTCTTACTCCCTTGTCACAAGTAAAACACAAAGTTCAACACTGAGGCAAATCTTAGGTTTTTTAAACAAATGTTAGATTATACTTGTACTGAGGTCAAAGTAGAGGAGTGCAAGGCAGCTGTATCTCAAAGAATATGCCTCTTCCACCAAGTAACTCACTGAGATAATACTGAAAAACAGCACTATCACAAGTTTTTGTTCCCTTTGAGGCATGAAGCAAATCCCACTAAACCAATTTTTATAGTACAAACTGGTGTATAGAAACCATAAACTCTTATTCCAGGTTGGAAATAATGAGAAAAAAATGCAGACATTTTCTCTCCCTGAACTTCTTCAGCACAACCAGGCTCTTCCTCCATCAGTTAGAATAACACTACCCCGTGGGCTAACCCTGCTCTTCTCATCATAACAAAGAGCAGCAGCCTTTGAGCACTGCAGACTCTACAACAGCTTCAAACATTTCAGATGGGGCAGGCAGCAAAACTGGAAGGTGGATGGGAACTAAAACAGAGTTGAATGGGGTTTCACCAGAAGTCTGAATACAAACGTAGCTACATCCAGCCACCAAGTGAACATCAAAGCATAATGTACGACGTGTGTGGGCAACTCCAGAAATGTCTCATAGACACAAGGTTGCATATGTACAAAGAGACAGACAGTGTCACAGTCTGCTGATCTTCCTCTATGAGAACGATAACTTTCAGGAAACTTGACACTGCAACAAAGCCTGGCTGACTCTGGAGAGATGAAGTTGAGAATGAAAGATTCTCAGCAGTGCAACCTGATGAAGAATCCCAATGCCACCACTTCACTAGAAACTAAATTGGAACCACCTCCCCCCACTGAAAAGGTATTCCTGATCCACAGCTTGCATTCTGGGAATGCTGCCAACACATGACACTAGAAAACAAGAACTGTTTACAGGCAGAACTCCTTGGACTTAGGGGAGACTACTCAATCAAAAATCAACTAAGCCAGCAAGTAAGCAAAAAACCCCAAACAAAACAACAACCAACTGGGAAGACATACCTGTACATAACTTAATAATTATAAAACAAATTGCAAAGTAGAAAAGATTCTCCAATACAGGTGCTCAGACAAATGGGGAATATTTCATTAAACTTAGGTGAAGAGCTGCTACTTCACCAGACTGGCTAATGGGGGGATATGAAGAGGCAGAAAGAACATGTAGACCCACAGGGGCAAAAGAAATAAGCATCTTCTGAGAGCAACTTAAGTGCCTGCATTTTAATATTGATTTAGACTTGATACTGCACTGCAGATCAGTGGAGAGGCATTTGCCAAAAATTTAAATAGGCTCAGAAAACTGTAGTAACAAACAGATGGAACCATGGAGAAGTCTGACAGCAGCTAAAATTGCTGAAGGTAACCCTTGGGAAGAGGAAGAAAGCAAGAAAAGAAAAGCAAAAAAATAAGAATATTGTTATTTCCTCTTGTATGGAAGAATAGTTCATACATTAGTTCTAGGTGACCAGTCTGAAAAATCCAGGAATATGAATATAGTTTCCAGTCTTCAAAGCCATGATTGCCTAGAATAGAAAAACTTGTCTTCAGGGAAAGAGGAGGCAGCAATTAAACTCAAAACAAGTAGAAAAACGTATTTTATGACCCAAAAAAAAAGCACGGAATTATGCTATATGAGCTATCACAAGAGTTTCAGACATGACTGATATCAAGCTTACAGCTGAAAATGCACTGCTCATGAAAACAAGTGCCCTCTCACTCTGTAATACTCAGGCTTTTAAATGAACACTAAAAACAGACTTTCTTGCATTTGTTTATGGGGAGAAAAGGCAAGCAGCTCTCAGGAAACTTCACACAGTCAAGTATGCAGAGCTACAGAAGCCATACTTCTCTTTTAAAAGCAAGAATGCTGGTAGAAATGCTTTCATTAGCAATACCTATGAAGAAAAGCTTTCAAATCTCCAACTGCTTTTCAGATCACAGCAGCTTTTTCAATAACAAAACAAAACAAATCAAAGCAAAGCAAAGCTTGGGCACTGGGGGGTTAAATTCATGGGTTGTTTTTCCCCTTGGTTTTCTTCTGAGGACATTTATTCGTTAATCATTTACCAGCCCAGAGACACATGGCAGCCCCCCTCTCCGGGAAGCATTTGGGCTCTGTCCTCTTGAAGTTCAGTTCAGCTGTACAGCACAAAAGCAGCAAGAACTATGTGCCAGTTGGATACCAGGTTAAGTTCAAAGAAAAAGACAAATTAAAATGCAAAGCACATTTCCTATCAGGAAGAGGTGTACCTGTTGGATGGAAAGAACCCATCTAAATAAGTTCCCTGCTCCAGAGCAGTGTCTCTCTCTGTTGCAAATCTCAGCCACCTCTTTGAACTTAAAAATGACCCCATCCAAGCTGTACTGTACCACTCACAAAGAAGATCAGGAGTGGCTCTCCCTGAACCCACCTGCTGCTTCCAGGGAGACAAAGCCATGGACAAAGAGCTCTTTGCCCAGTGCTACCTTCCTTGACCAGCAGACAGCATTACATTGCACTTGAAGAAGCAAAGAATCAAAGCTGCATGTATGACAAGGAAGCATCCCTCTGTCCATAGAGTACCACAGGTTGGCAGCAGATACCATAAATGGTCAATCAAAGGACATTTGCCCAGACTAATGTTTGGTTTTCCCTCCAGGGCCCTGAAGAGAACCATACAGCATCCTTACAGAACACCCAACATACTATAAACATCTAAGAGTGTTCAGCAATCACCAAAGTAAAAATCCAAGCTCTTTCCAGATCTTGGATGCAATAGGTTCTCAGTAGGTGCTGAGCAATAGCAGCTTCTGTCACCACCTCAAGAGAACTAGATGTCCAACTCACACCATACTTCAGCACTTTCTTCCCTCAATATCTAAGGTCTGGCTACCCCACAGCAGGCAGCAGAGTGCAAAACTGGGTCCTAGGGGCAGGCACAGCTCTGGACATGAGAGAAAAATTTCTGCAGCTGTGTGTTGCAAAATCTCAGGGAGCTTTCCTGCTCCACAGCTGCCAAGGCAAGTTCACTCTTGAGAAGGTCTGCAGAGACTGTCTTCCTCCGTGTTTGAAGGATGCAGTGAGGAACAGGCCCATCAGGCACTGCTCCATGATTAACTAATCAAACCAGTAGAAACAGGTTTCAGTAGGGACGTTTGTTATGCACCAGTTCTACCACTGGAGAAGGGACCTCTGACTCATCCTTACCTGCTGCCCCACCTAAGGGAAGGTTCACATGACAAAGTTCTGAATTTCCTCATTCAAAAGACATTAAAGAAAGCTATCAGCACACTTAAGAAAGCAACTGGACTGGATACCAGCAATTACTCTGTTTAGAAACTGCACACCTCCACTATGAGGCAGGGAGGTACGAGTTCACAGGAAGAGTATTTCCAACACCCCGGATGTATCCAGCATGGCACACCCTGGAATGGGGTGTTACTTTCTAATGTCTTCACATCAGTATTTTCTTCATTTGTTGCCTCCTGTGATCACACAGGTGGTAGGCCTGATGCAAGAGGTATTCTCTTCAAGCCCTGCATAAAGCTGAGTTGAAGCTTTTTCTTTAAGGAAATGCAGGGGGTGGATTTTTTAATTTTTTAAAAATATGAACTCAAGGGAACAGCTTTGCTCTTGGATGAGAAAAAACCCTCTAACGGGCAAACAGAAGAATAAATGAACCACCATATGCAATAACAGAAATAAGGTCCTAAAAACCTAATGACCAACAGCACAGTGAAGTCCAGTTCTGCAAGATACCAATATTCTCTGTATTTTCCAGATTCAGATCATAAAATCATACTTTCTGGAGGCTGCTAAGGGAGACATTTATCAAGGTAAAGATTACAGAACTGCTTAAGCCAAATCTAGGGGTAATGTTTGTCACCAGATGGAAGATAGAGATGATACACACATTGTTAGAGCAGGAATTTTTTATTAGGGTTCTCAGTTTCAGGAACAAAATAAAACTAGTTCAGACTGCAAGCTGCTAAGACCTTGTTGTAAGTACCACATATGAATGGTGTACCTGAGGAAAGCACAGGACACCAAAGCAACTTCCAAATGTGATGGTTTACCTTGGACTCTCGTGAAGTGTGCTCTGTTACACCACAGCAGGGCACTATCAGGACAGTAACTCTGATCTGCTCTCCATGCTATATACACATGAAGACCCCTTATGTCTGAGCAGCCAGAGACACATTAGCCATTTGGTTTTAATTACATGAAAATCGGACTTGATGCTATGTTAGCTTTCGCTTTTATTCTAAAGAGAAGCAGACTAGAAATAGTATTCATGAGGGAATAGTTAGACTGACAGCTGTCATATATGCATGCTCTTTGACAGCAATAGCAAAAAATTAACCATGTCAGACATCCCCAACAGAAACACAGAGGGTAGCAGCTTCCCAATGGGGAAAGGACCATCAGCAGGACTGCAGACTCAGGTTCTCTTAAAAATAAACTTAAATGTAAAAACATTTTCCTTCTTTAATAAGGCTTTACTGTATTCAGGTTTAATAAGTGTATCAAAACCTGATTTAGCAAGTAGGAGAATCAGATTTACTTTATACTCATATTTTTATATATATACATACATGAGTGATGACTTTGTGTTACTTAAGCCCATAATCACAAGACGGTAATATCAGTATCAACTTCTCCGCCTGCTTAACTGTTGCAACCAAAACCATGCTGCAATTTTCTATATTAAAATTCTGCTAAAAAAAAATTTGTTCTATTAAAGCAGAAACAAACCTGAGTAGTTATTTTAACAATCTTGTCCAATGTCTCAGGGTCATTCTAGTAAGCAGCATAAGCAACAAGGTCAGCTGTGTATTCATCGTGTATGTCTAATATGATAAAGTTAAAGCTTGGAAAAAGTTAAGACCTATAATCCAAAATTTATACAGCAATACAGTTTACAAACATATGCCTAAAAGGACATAAAATCCCTCCTTAAAAACAACGTCTGGGTCCCATATAAACATTCTGCCACTTGCTCCAGTTGTGCTTTCAGCAAAGATGTAAAGTTCTCCCATGCAGATGGAGGGCTGTCCCAGCCAGCTCACTCACAGTGCCAGGGGATGGCACTGCCTTTTGCTAGCAGCACATCCTCTGCAGAGGAGCTTCTGGAGTGCTCCCCACCTCCCAGCCTTCTCAGAGAAGCACTACACAGGAGACCCCCACCAAAAGCCAGCAGCATAGCTGTATCCAGCCCAGCACCTCTTCTTAGGTTAAACTTTACCTCTTCAGCATTCTGGGCCCTAAAAGCAGTGATGCCATGAGGCACAGTGCAGCACACTCAGTGTTAGACTGTAGATTTCTGTGTGGTACAACAAAACAGCATAAATTTATCTTTCAGGTATTGAAGAAGTTTCTAAATACATTTAGATGCTACCACCCAAGCAGTAGATTGCAGTGCTTTGCTAATTAACCCTTCACATGCTTAGAGATATCTCTTCTTCCTTGCAGGCAAGCCCATTACACTGACCATTTTTGTGAAGTTCCTTTGGCAACAGCAGAGATCATCATACATTCAGTAAGTGCCCTCACTACAGTTTCTTAACTTTCAGTAGCAGTTTCTTAAGTTTCCTGTATTTTCATCTAAATAATGAGGAGTTTATGGCAGGGAACTTTCTGAAGATTGGCAGCAAGACATATTCTACCAACTAAACACACACTTCTATATTAACATAAGCCATGAAGAAAAACATATTGATACTTATATTGCAATATCTCAGGGTACAGATTTTGATTTTGCTGGTATCTGTGTAAATTCAAGCCATGTATGAATGAAAGTATAAAGAGTCAGGAAACCATGCTTAGCAGATCTTTGTTAGTTTCTTTTAAAATTAAGAACCAAGCTTTAGTAAACCCCTTAAGAACCAGTCTTCAAGCCAATAATCATTTTATTTACTGTCTCATTCTTCCAGGAATCACTGTGAGGATTTTAAAACCCTGCACTCAGTTTGAAGGAATGTTTATCTGCTCACAGTACTGAAGCTTATACACCCCAGAGGTGTTTAAAAAAAAAAAAAAAGATGTTACTAAACACAAATGCTAGAAACTCTTTATACTGAGAGACACATATGACAATACCAGAACAAAAGCTTTTAAACACATCTTAAAAACAAAAACCTTCCAGAAGGAGAAACAATATGTAAGAAGGCAGCTGATATAAGTTTCATCACTGAAATAGGGTGCCATGACTGCAGTTGCAGCACTGCTGTGATTGAAACAAAACATTCCATTCAACTCTTGTACAGCTCAGCACACCCTTGTTGCAGCAACATTTTAAAGGAGATTGTAAGAGAGCTGGTTACTCAATTGACAACTGGCTGTACAGAAGCCCACATCAAACAGAGCCCACTAAAACAGAGGCCACATCTTTGTTTTGTAACCATGGCTGTTTTTGCTCCTTTTCCAGCTTTTAAAGGTTTTGTATCTACTGCAGTAAGATAAGCACATCTCACTCATATCATAGTACTCTATTCAACATGTGAATAAGGATATTAAGCAGTGGGAAGCAGTATTAAAAATAATAGGAAATATAATAATAGTATTAAAATATAGGAAATAACAGTATTAAAATAATAGGAAAGTAAAAAATTGGAACTATAAAATAAATATGGATTCATTGCATTCTAATCTACTTGGAACAACAGTATTACTGCATCACTCAAAAAGGAAGACAGTGACAAGGAACTTGTGAGGAGCATTAGTGTAAAACTGCAGTATAAGACTTCCTGACTTTTACCATGGAAACATTAAAAAATCCCCTCCAGCTTGAGTATGCTACAAAGAGCAAAACCCATTCCATCTTTGACCAAACATTCCAAGATATTTTCAAACTTTCACTCATTTGTCACAACGTTCACAGATGAGAAGCACTAGCAATTCATATACCCAAACTGAAAGTAATTCTTCTACATAGCTACACACCGTGTCAATGTTCTGCCCAATGAAATACACATATTTAGTAGCCCTAGTAGTAAGCCAGTATCTCATGAACACTCTAACATTACCAAAAAGTTAAGTCACAGGCACAGGAATCAGCAGCTTAGCTTCCTTCTGTCAATAAAGTGATCAGTGCAAGCAACAGGCAGCTCATTCTCTTTATATTTGTATTTCAGGTCAGCAGTAGTTTTACCTGCATAATGTACAGGGATTTCTATCTTTGGCCCTATGACGTAGTGACCCTCCTCCAGACTGTGAGCTGTAATTGTTGTCCACTGCCGGCATGAATGGATCAGAAGATAATCGCTCTCTCGAAGGCCTTCTACAGTTTCTCCTGCAAAACAGATGTAAGTTTTAAAAAAATTATAATTACTGCGCAAATAATAAGGAAAACTTCACAGCAAGCATTTAATTCTTGTTGCTGTTCATTTTTTCAGAGCTATTATGTTTCAGTTCTACACGGTATTAATTTTTGCAATACAAGCAACTTTACCTTACAGGAAAGCATAAACCAAAACAACTCCGTGCATGAATATGATACCAAAGAGAGATAATCCCATTTACTGAGTATGCACTGGGGTTCCTTTCCCAGCTTTCTGCAGAAACAGATTTCTGATATCTCTGCTTATGTCTGCCCATATCACCTAACACAAATATCTGAAAGCTCTTTTCATTTTGAAATAAAGGGAAAAAAGTTCCTTTCTGTATATTGAAAGACAGGCACCACACTACCCTACAGCCACCTGAAGCCAAGTCATGTTCAGCACTCTGAAGAAATTGAGTATCACACTTGCAGACATAGAGACTTCAGCTTTTGCAAGTCATTGCTTGATCAGCCATTCCTAAATCTGTAAACTTAATCCTGCCACTTAATGAGGAGGAAAAAAAATAAGTAACTATATTAACACACACTGAAGTCCTCGCTCATAGATAAATTCAGCCAGAAGCCTCCTCCCAGATAATGTCCAGCTCATCTTTGTAATCTCTCATGCTCTCTCAAATTAATTCCAAACACAGCCAGAGATCCAGCTCTCCTTTCTTCCCCTGTCCCTACCAAGTCCTCTGCATTTCTGCAGAGTTTGCTTTCCTCCTCCACTGGTTGCAGCACCTGATGGAGACGAGGGTGCTTTGCTTTGCTTTCCAGCAACTGCTGCATAAGATAGACTACCTGAGCTGTCAGCTATACATCTCAAGCATGATAAATGAATAGAATTACATAGAGCAGCACATATCGTGGCAGATTGCTCTTACATACCTGCAGTTCTGCTCAGTATGCTTCTGCCTTAAGCCCACAGAAAGCAGCCTTTCTCAAGGTGTTTCTAAAGCAGCTACATTCAACTTTCAGGAAGACTTAGTAGACAGCCAAGAAAAATGAAGTTTGAAATTTATTTTTCCTTCTCTCTCACCAGCCCTCTGCAGTTAGAGCCAAAAATAAAGCACGCAGCTTAGCCTTGGAATCAAGTTTGGACAAAAACCATCCCCTTCAGCTACTACAACAAACTGCACTTTCTCTTCACTGTCCTCTGATGTTCTTAAAAAGTCAGTGGAAGAATGAGACTTTCCTCAGCCCGGGGCAGCAGACATTTTCCTTGCTCAATGTCTGCAGAAGAGAGAAACTTCCAATTGAGATGGTTTGTTTTTTGTTTGTTTGGTTGTTTTTTTTCTCCCATATCAGGCAATCCTTTCCACCGTAAGCAATGGCTACTACACACCCCATTCCTGCCTGATTTCATGCTCCCATTCTATCAGAAAGCACCCTCCTACACAATTCAAAACACAGCAACTGGTGTTTGTGAGAATTGTTCAATAAGAGACCATTACAACCATCTGCTCTGACACTCTCCAGCTACAGGATTCTGATTGTTTCCTCCAGAAACTTAGATTTGGCTAAACAAAGGAAAGACCCATTCCAATCTGCAGAGTCTGAGAGATGAGCTCCCTTGTGTCTCCTCTCTCTCAGCCTTAAAAACTAAAAATAGGTTGCTTTGCACATTTGGGGCAACATATAACTGTGGACAAGCTGCTGTATTGGTGGCATAGAGGGGGAACAACAATGAAAAAAAAACCCCAAACAAACAAAAAATAAAATAAAAAGGTATACAGAACTCCTTAGTACCAGTTATTCTTTCCCTGTGAAGGTACCATTTCCAGGTTTCCTTCTTTTTCACAGCACTGAAAGTAGCATCCAGGCAGGCAAGACATTTCAAGAAATGTTTTTCAAGTGCTCCTTGGACCACATCCCTTGACAGTCCAGCCAGGCAGATGGGCTGCTCAACATCAGCTCCTCTTCTCTAGAAAGCACCACCCCGCCACACAGTGTGCTGGCACAAGGGACCTCAGGAAGCCTCAGGACAGGTGGGAAAACTGCCATGTAGCAAAAGGACAAATCTTTGGCCCCATTCATACCTTGAAGTGAATTCAGATATATGTGCTAAAGGAGTCATGCACCCACTAAATTTCATCATGTCATCCAACCTCAAGCATCTCCTGCTTGCCGCTCACAGGGCAATACATATAAAAATTATCTTCAGCTTGCTGCAACAGGGGCTTAAAAGTCTGGGGGAAAGCACAATACTAATAAAAATAATAACAATAATAATATGTTGTTTGAAACTCAAATTTCAGTTCAATTCAGAGTTATGTTCAGGTTTTCTATAATCCATGGCAACAAGTAATTAATCCATCTCAAAACAAAAGAACACCAATGACACTTAAGGGAAGAAGTAGTATTTTACTACTTTCAGTGACAGCACTAAATCAATTTTGAAGAAAATACAAAGCATCTCTGGCATGCTTTTTCACTGCCTTACAATCTGTAGGTATAATTTCACAATCCTAGCTAAAGGGAGGCTGGATGCTACATCCAGGATTACATGGAAATAATTACAGTATGGGTCACCCTTCGAAGAGTCTGAGAAGGATATTCTCAGGAAAATAAAGACACCCATTATGAATAGGTGCTTCCAGTCATGGCTCACATGCCGTGATCTGTTTAAGCGATTACTCCACTAAAACTGGGTGGGACAGGTGAGTGTAAAAAGCAATCACTAAGGCAGGCTCAAGAGTGACTATATAATTAAGTCTGCAGCTGGAAGCAGCTGTATTTTTTAAACAGAACCTTGGAAACCACAATTCTTGTTAAACCAATTATTTGCTCCAACCGATTACATCGGAAATGAATTTTGTGCTTTGCCACGGGAGACTGAGCGGAGGTGGAGCAGATGCCACAGGGAGTTCTCGGTCCCTCTGGCTCTCTCACAAGAGGCAACGCTGTCCTTAACAAGCCCTCATCTTTCCTAACTGTGGGTGAGCTGGATTCCTGGGGTTGTTTTATAGGAAGAGGCTCCTTGTCACCAAAGGGATTAATGGACTTGCAAAAACACCCAGTTAATGATGGCCTCCGTGATACGGGAGAAAATACAAGGAAGAGTCCAACATGACCAAGGGCAACAGAACATTGCAATAAGCACGTTTCTTTCTTCCATTTTCTTCTTGTGCCTCCTCCCACAAGACTTGCTCACTGTCTCCTTGAGAGAAGGACCTTTCAGGCAGGGGACACCTCTGACCCTAGCTGCACAACTCATTGCCTGGCCCAAGCACAGCCCACACTCAGCCCTTTACACTCTTCTCAGCCAACCATACCTGGCCAACCAGCCACACACATCCAACCTGATTTTTTTTTTCCCCTGCCTCAGTTACTAACACCAGTTACGCAAGCCTTTCATTAATCACATTTTAACTATGTGGGAGAGACCTCAGCAGTGCTTACGTCCACCAACTATGCAATTCAGCTCTCACCTATTCAACATACTCCTACACTGCTGCTTACACAAAAACCATAACGCCATGAGAAAACAGAGAACACAGGCCACTCATCTTTAGTAAGAGTTTTGTCTCTTATGATCAAATACGGATTAGCTCTATCTTCTCATCCTCTCCTCCCCACCCCACATGCTTGCAGTATAATTAAACCACTACAAAGAATCTACAGGCAAACACTTGAGCTGTTTTTTTTCCCCCAAATAAAAACCATGGAAGCAATGAAGTATCACATGCAATTCCCCACCCATCCCCAAGTTGCCTACCTCTTTCTAAAATATGAGTCAAGTTTATTCACAACAATGCCTGAGACTAAGAAACCCATGATTTGCTAACAGTGCCTAAACCCTAAATAAAGCTTCAACACCCTTCCTAAGCCTCACACCTCTGAACTGAAAAGCTGTCCAGTAGGTTCCTACACAAACTGTTCTCCTATAAGCACTCTGAAACCAGCATTTGGGCTACACTTCATCATGCATGAGCAAAGCAGCACTGCATCAGCTATTCATGTGCTCACTGCACTTAAGATGTATTACTATTTTTTTAATTTCTCAAGCCATACATAAAAACTACCAATACTGCAAATCCCACCCTTGTTGCAGTGAAGTTGCAGAGGGAACACTGTTCACATGTTGATAGAGTTAAGCAAGATAGGAATCTTGCTTAATCAAGATTCCTATGCTTATTAAATACCACCTACATTAAATGCCAATACTTCGTTAATAATTCTTTCCAGTTCCAAAACTGGATTGTCCACATTTAGCACATCTTGGCTCTGTCACTGTAAACACTCCAAACTCAAAGGAGCAGCTAACAACTGCAGTGAGACTGGGAGCAGAATGCCTCTGTCTGCAAGTTCAGAGATGAATTGCTGCTCTCACTTGCAGTTTTTAAGAACCAGGTGAGACAACAGGTTGGCTACACACATGGACTGAGTCTATATGTGGCAGGGCTGCAGCACAGAAGGAAGCTCATTTCTTTTAAAGCAAGCACTGACCTCCCTGCAGGTTGCTGCCACCACTTAGTTTCTAAAGACGTACACTTTTACTTGGTTTAGCATTTCCCAGTTTCCAAATATCTGGGGTAAGGCCTCAGGAGCAGAACTGAAGACCACTCCAATTTTGAATGGTCTGAGCACTGCCATCTCCCGCTTCCTTCTGGATCAACAATAAAAAGCCTGGCCCATTAGAGGTCGTAAAAGAAAATCAATGCAGGTTCCACATATTCTGGTTTGCCAAAGACAGCAATGACTTTCCAACCACTGAAGAAAAAGCATGAAACAAATGAAAAACAAAACCAAAAACAAACTCAAAAAATTGCCAACTATTAAGGCTCTCCTAGTACTGAGAAACTAACTTTCAAGTCACTGTAAAACGTGCAGGCCAACATGACTCAGTCACTCACAGAACTGCACTGCTAAAAATAAGCAGCAATCTACAGTAATATAAATTCTGTATAATGGCACACACTCTGTCATCCTGGCTAAGAGTCTACATCACTGCCTTAAAGCATAAGCTGTGCGTCTGGAGACATCAAAATAGCAGGTAACAAGCAATTCAGAAAAAGAGAAGTGGCCTGCAAAGTTCCAGCAACGTAACAGATACCATTTACACATGCCAGATGAACTAGATACCATCTCCTCCTGCCAGAAGGATGGTTATGGAGACGTTCCTGTCATCCCATTCATTACAGTAGACTGTAAAGTGAGCTTAATGCTGCCCCTTGCACACCAGTTCAAGCATGCAGAATTTGTTCTTTCTGGAACAAAGCGGCTCACAGGAAAGAGGAGCTCACAGTGGCTTTTGTGAAATAGCTGGTGAAGAAGATACATGTGGAACCCCAGAAAAAACTCACCAAGACTTTGGGCCATGTGTTCTCATTAAGCCTGAGCACCATCTGCATGCAGGTAACAGATGCTGTACAATTAAGTGCATCACCCAGCCTGTCTTGGTCAGTTAAGTAGGTGGTAGGTTTAATTATTCCATCTAATGTTCCACAATAGCATAACATATCATTATAAAGGAAAATCTCAGCAACATTAACAATCATTTCAGTGGGTACTCAGCCAGATACCTATACAAATGATTAACTTCAACTTTAACCTAACTCAAGCTTGCACTAACATTGCTAGGAATAAAGAGTTAATTTGTGAAGCAGCAAAAAGTGTCTGATAGGTGAGCATGTCTGCTGTAAAGTAACTATGAAGAACTGTCAGCATGTGGCTAGTGTTAGAGGAGAAAACTACCAACCACTGGCGTATTTTGCAACAACTGTAAGCAGAATTGTTAAAAGCCAGAAAAGAGAAAGAAGTGAGTTTCTCACTTATCATTGCACTGAGAAGCCTTACTTACATGATATCTGCTTCACTGGGCATACAGCTTCACTGGGCTTTCCCTGGCTAAGGGCTAAACAAGCCATGCCATAAGATATACCTTAACATTATACCCTCCTGCATCACAAAAAACAAAGCACAGCCCTCACCAGTATGAAATGAAATTATTATCTAGTGTTAAAAAAAAAAAAAAAAAAGAAAAAAAAGACAGTATTATGGGCTTCATGCTTCAGGTCAGAGAGAGGTCACGCTGCTAGCACAAATGTAAATGCCAGCACTGCTTTTCCACTCCAAAAAAAGGAATCTAAAACACTAAACACCAGCCAACTGCTAAAAGCTGTCTTCTTTTTGGAAAGGCCACTTTGTTTTTCTGCAAATGTCCGCTAGTCACACAGCTGCCACACAGCTAACACCTTAAGGCAAATTTAATTTCTGTTCATCTTATTGAAAGATTCACAGCAGCCATAAGCTGAAGCCAAGGCCTCCTCTAAGCACAAAAGCTCAGGGGTCAGAAACACCATCTGTGAACAGTGAGCACCTACAAACTGAGGGCTTTGCTCCCACTGGCTTCAGCTTTCTTGGCAATGAGGTACCTGCAGCCTTTCCAAGGTAGGCTGTGTGGTATCGCCAGGTATTAAAACAAGGCTGGATACCAGAGCATCCTTTTTGCCTTAAAAAAGTAAATTTAAAATCGGTCATAACTCAAAACCATTCTCATCTGGCAATCTGTGTTTCCTTTCACTGATGGGTTCATCCTTTACACATCCTTCAAACAGCTCTCAACACTTTCCTTCTTGTTCAGCCAGGGGTTTACTTGGGCTTCTGATCTTCTGAAACACAAGACAACAAAAGCCAAGGCGTAACCATCCACAAAAGAAAAAAATGGAAGACAGAAACTCCTTGTTCCATACAAAATGAGTAAGCCAAAAAAAGATCAAGATGCATGTCAGGCTCCATCACAAAGATTTTTCACTGTTAAATTCAATTTGGTCTCATTTGATGCAGAGACACACAGAAGCACTGCTAGCGCTCAAGAAGCACTGCACTGAGTATGGTGCTTTTATGTTAGTAAGAGTACAAGTGCTTTGAAAAACACAAACAAAAAAAGAGAAACTGTTAGCATGGGCAGTAGACAACTGGAGAAGCATATCAAACAGTCAATTTTCCAATATCTCTGAGGCTTAACATCTGTTTTTATTGGAGTTTGAATTAAAGAAGCAGAATTAATTCTTTCACTTAGGGGGCAAAACTGTGGTCTTAAATAACCTTCTCTGGTTTCAACACAACCTGAGGAGGAGAAAGAAAAGTAGTAAGTACATGACAACTCATTAGAAGATGAACCTAATATACTATTTGCTAATTAAATACCTGCAGTGTGGTCACAAATGATAGCAGATGTCACCAAGAGGAGGAAGGAAACAAGTGAGTAAATGCCCTTTTCCCTTTAGAAGCATGGACCTCCCTGAAGTCCATGCTTTGCTCTTTCAGTCAGACTGAAACTGCAGACAGTGCATGAGACAGTTTTCATCCGACTGCCCATGTACCACAGTGCTATCAACACATAACCCCTCATCTCCAGCACTCAGGGGTTATTACCACAGCAACATCTCCCTGGCAGAACAGGTGCCTCTTCTCCGACAGATCACTTCACTAATACTTAAAGCTTTCTTCTTGTACAATGCTGAGTTTGGAATTTACATTTTGGGGGAAGAAACACAAAGTTCTTATTAAGGCTGAATATTCAAATTAGGGAAATTAATTTTATTTTATTATTATTTAGCAGGTCATGACAATAACTTCTGTCTGAACTCTGAGGGAGGGTGAAAGGGAAGGAGTCAAACCTTGTGTTTTCTGCATGCTGCAACAACATTTCTCCTACTCTACTTTACTCTCGTGAGACCCCACCTGGAGTACTGCACCCAGTTCTGAAGCCCCTTTTACAGGATGGACGTGGACATGTGTGTCCAGAGAAGGGACACGAGGATGATCAGAGGGCTGGAACACCTCTCCTATGAGGACAGCCTGAGAGAGGTGGGGTTATTCAGTCTGGAGAGAAGAAGACTCTGTGAGGAGACCTTATTGTAGCCTTCCAGTATCTGAAGGGAGCCTACAAGAAAAGTGAGGGACTTTTCAGGATGTCAGGTAGTGACAGAACATGGGGGAATGGATTCAAACCAGGGGAGGGCAGATTCAGATTAGACATTAGGAAGAAGTTCTTCACCATGAGGATGGTGAGACACTGACAAAGGTTGCCCAGAGAAGTGGAAGCCCCATCCCTGAAAGTTTTTAAGGCCTGGACAGGGCTCTGAGCAACCTGATCCAGTGGGAGGGGTCCCTGCCCATGGCAGGGGGGGTTGGAGCTAGATGATCTTGAAGGTCCCTTCCAACCCTGAAAATTCTTTTGATTCTATGATCATACTCCAGAGTATCTGTTGGGTATTTATCCATGGAGAAATACCTCAATGAATGTCAGAGACTAATATATTAATAAAATAAATATTAAAGTAGGGTGGCTTGCTTGCTTGCTTAAGTTTTGACACTGTACATAGTTACAGAGTCAAATGTCAATGAGCTGTTCAGCCTGCCATGCTATTTCTTCCACAAAAATAAATCTTACACTGGGCTATGATGTAGGTCAGAGGAAAAAGTTCATTAGGCAGAGAACATCATCTTAATTTTCCAGTTTGAAGTAGCATCAAGAATTTGTGTGTGTGTGTTTGGGGGGGGGGGGGGGGGGGACGGAAATCACATCCTTGTAGCATTCCCTAATAGAGGAAGGAAAGAAAACTCTGCTAATATTTTGTTTCATGAAGAATCTCACTTCCAGAAGCATCAATGAGCGCTGGATCCACAAGGACTGAAAATTTCACAGGATTTTTTTTTTGTCACTATGATTGAATTGATGCTTGCAAGAATTTCTCTTACATAAAATGCCTAATGAGAGAGAAGAAAAGAGAACATGCAGCTGTAGAAAACACCACTACTGCTACCAAAGAAAAACCTGCTTTGAAATCTTTTCTATTTTGTCATTCTGTAAAGACACACACAAAAAACATGTGGACTACCAGAGAGTTAAACAAGTAAACAGGAGTTTCTAGGAGCAAGATGGAAAAAAAAATCCAACCAAAACAAACCAACCCATGTTAAAATTTAAACATGTCAGGGCTATAAAATGTAGTGCCTTAAATTTTTAATTTAAAGTGGTCAGATTCATTAGGAAAGTCTGACAGCGGTCTCATCTGACTGTGTCTGAACAGTCTTAGTGGAAAAGATGAAGGCAGAGGGCTCCATCACCAGCTACACAACCTTTTCAGCTTGCAACACAAAGATCTGCAATAAAAACTGCAGGCATATCTAGGGCAGTTGATAATAAGTCTCACTTTTCAGTTTCCCTTCTTCCTTCTCAAACAGGTTCCTGGGTAGTTTTAAATATATGCACCCATTTAATGGTTCCATTCCTGCAGAACATTCTGCTGGTTCCCAGTATCTGGATCTACCAGTATTTCTGTCATGATTCAAACTGCAATCAAACACCCCTCTCTCCAAAGAAATCTAAAGCAATACTGACTTGACCTTGCATCAAGTGCAAGGATTCCACATCCTTCAGTGGATGAAAGGCTTCCCCTGACAGCATAAGGGGAAGTCATAAAATCATTTTAAGATGATTTATATCCTTCCTTCCTTTGTGAAAAACAAGAGAGGGAAAAAGTTGCAACTGAAGCAGGAAACATCAGGGAAGATTAGTTTAAAATCTTATATAGTGTCTCTCATATTAAGATTCAACTAATTGGTCTTCAGAGTTGCTTTTTACATTACAAAAGAGCGTTTTTTTAAAAAACAAAGTGCTTTCCCTTTTTAGAAATATATTTTTAATTGAGCCACCAGGGAGCCCAGGAATCAAAGTCAGGTTGTGCCTCACAAACTCACCAAGAGTTCTGGACTGCCTCTTTGATACTTGACTGCAGAGGCCATGTAGGAATGATGTATGCTCAGCAAAAGAATCCAAGCCTGTCCAGCCCAGACTGAGACACTCAGATGCCCAAAACTGGTCACTAGCAGCAAGGTCTATTACTAGCAATTACACTTTTCTCCACCTTGGAGGGTGAAGGGAGAGACACTGAATCTTTTTGTAGCTTCAGGAAGGGACAAGCAAGGTGCAGCTTCCCAAGAAATGGTTTTGTCCAAAATTAAACCTCTCCCCACTGTACATCTTTTTTTCTTGGATGAAACACAACTGTTGTTGGCTATGGTTGGTCATGCTGCAACACTTTTCAGTCATGTCAGAACAGAGCATACAGGTGGCTTCAGTGACCCTATCTGCTCAGCAGGGAAGGGGCAAGGACAATATCACCCTCTGGCTGCCAGACACCCCTACCTGTGCTGCTTTGTGCTTTGATGAAATCCATCACCCTCGCAGTACTGTGATCAAACTTTGCTCTGGGTGACCATTAAATATTTCCCAATCAAGAGAAAGAAGATAAGGCTTCATTTCTGTAATTCCCTATCCTTCTGCAAAAGCCTGATACAATCAAATTGCTTGAATCCAACTGAGGCTGAGCTCAACCTACCACCCACTAATACCTAACAAGAGAGTAGAGACTCCCATCCCCCTTTTCTTTTTATGCCTGCCAGCAGGAAGACAGATTTATTTCTTCAGGATTAGCCTTTTGCTATTGGAATGACTGGATATACCAGTACTGTTGCAACAAATCAGCATAAACCATAATCTTGTTACAAGCCGATGGGACAGATTAATCCGCTGAAAAATCCAGTTTGTTCTGAGACAAGCTTTTCTCTAGCTGCACATTCACAGAGACAGAATCTCAGTCAAAAAAAAAAAAACAACAAAAACCTGTTTGACCTACTGCAGGGAAGAGGAACACAAATATTTTAAATAAACACCAAGGGGAATTCTGGTGCCACTGCCATTAATGGTAAATGCTCTACTGACTTGAGCAATCTCACACTTTGAACCTTGGCATCTCATTTTCTTTGTTGTTGTAAGAAAACTAGTGGGCAAAGAAACCCCGAAGAGTAACAATATAGATTTCATTGAGCTTTGTTTGTGTTTGTTTCATTCCTTCAGAACAAACATCTCAGAATGAGAAAACTTATTTTTTATGAACTTAAGCCAAGCAAGCCAAAACACATCTTTCAACACAGACTGCTCTCCACTCCCACACGGGAGAAAAAACCCCACAACATCCTAACATTTGCATTCAAAAACAGAGTAACTTTCTGTTGCTATCATAATTACTCTTCTGATTACTGTTGAGCATCACCACATGTAACCAGATTTGCTGTATCCTCACAACAGATTTAGCTGTAAGATTGATCCAACAGAAGTCAATCACCATAGCTACTTACAAAGCACACTAGAAAGTATCAGGAATTCTTTAAACTACCCCCATATCATGCAACATGTTGAATACTGCCAACTACTTATCATGGTATCTTGCATTTGAAGAAAAAAAAATTTAAAAATATATCTTCGAATCACTCAGTTGAAAACTAAGATTCTTATGGAACAAAGATCTCTGGTTTTGAAGCCACCTAAGATCGCAGATGTGAAGTGCTATGGATAAGAGCAGAGATAGTCAAGTTTAACTACAATTAAAATGCTGGTTAGAAATATTAAGAAGAAAGCTAAGTAACTTTTAACTGCATGCAAGAGAGGGTCCAGCCTAATTTAATGTTACCACAGAAAGTAAGAGAAAGAAATTTTTAATGTTGGTATCACATTTAGTTTATTTTTGATTTTGAACTCTCGTGGCCAAAGTCAGGAAAAAAAACCCAACACAAAACTACAGCAGCAATGATATTTCTCAGCAGCTTTTGCCATCCAAATCAGCATCTTTAAATACAATGTTAGAAGAGGTGAGGTTTTCTTTCACTAAAGGCAAGCACTCCTCATGCTAGAAAACTCCTGCTCTGATGTACCTACACACATTAGGAGGTCTACTGGAGGATATACTTCCAAGTGCCTGTTTAGTACCATGTACATAGCTGGAGAAGCTGAAAACTTAGTGCTGGGAGGTCACCATTTAGCATTCCATTAGATGCTTTTATTGGCTTCCTACCCATTCCCAAGCACAGATACAGAATGGTTGCTTTAATCAATAAAACCAAAAGCAGCTGCACACCTTAGCTGCTGCAAAAGTCATCTCTCCCCACACGCAATGGCTGGGAGTCCAGTCAGGAAAGTCTGGCTAAAACTCTCCAGATTCATGATGTCAATGAAGAGAATTTTGACCCTACCAACCTGGATCTAAGGCACAAAACTGGATTCTAGATGGCCCGGGCAGACAGAAAAGCAGCCTATTCATTCAGGCCTTTCGTGGGCACAGCACAAGAGCTGGGGAGCTCTCACTGTCAGTTATTTATGATTAGATGATATTTTAAAATAGTACCCAAGCAAACATGCTCAGTCCTGTCATTATATATCCCAAGTCCTAGAGAGACACTATGCTGCTTTGTGTTGCACAGCAGTGATCCCTGTTTGAACTTGGCGCATCTTGGACAGGCTCCCAATTAAAAATAAAGTAGCCAAAATCCCGGACCTGCTCAAGCATGGTTTTCTTTGGCTCTGAAAGAAACCATTACACTTTAATATGCCTCTGATTTCCACACACACACACACACACACACTCCCCCCTCACCCCTGGCCTCCCTGAGCCTGGGTAAGGATGGAATAAAAACAGCTGGAAGCAAGCAGAAGTTCAGCTCTGCTCTGAAGTCGGGTTGCCACCTGGCTGCTTGCCCAGTGGCCTGGCCCATATTCCGGTGCCCTCAGAGGCTGCGCAGGCACTCACTGATCATGCACACACAGCACCCTCCTGTCACGGCTGCTGTTGCCTTTGAATTCAGCCTTGTCTATCCTACCCCTTCTGGTCAACCTGGAAAAATGTAAGTATCACTAATAAGAGGGTAATGCCTCTTCAAACATGGGCTGATCAAATACACCTATAGAAATTTCGGATGTGCAACTGGAATTAGGGATCTGGTTTGGTTTGGTTTGGTTGCATCCCGGTACAGCAAGAGTATCTGAGCAATATGAGAATACAAACAAAAGAGAGGAATGCAATCCAAGTCCTAATCCTGAATGCAATTTACTTACATTGTTTCAGCAAAACCTACACTTGAACTGTAATGTATAAAGAGAATGGCTTTGTTTTTAATAAAACATAAGGGATAGGTGAATAACATCCCTTTGGTAATATTTTCATCATCTTAAAAAGGAAAAAAAAAAAAAAGAAAAACCCCTCCCATGAAGAGGAAAGCTACTTTTGGTGAGCAGCATGCAGAATGGAGAGTGAAGAAAAGCCCATCATGCCTCACTTTCCCCATGAGGGCACATCTATCTTTGCCCACCGGCCATTTGATCACAGATAGAAAATATTTTGCTAGATACTGACAGGAACTGAAATGATACTTGACAGCATAACCTATAAAACACACAACAGAAATGATCTTTTCCTCGAGCTTGCCCTACATTCAGCTCCAGTGGTGCTGCAGCTTTGCTGCTTGTCTACAGCCACATCCTGGGTTCAGTGCCTGCAATAACAGACAGGTGTAACTCGTCACATCTTGTGTTTTCATATCTTCTCTCTGAGTTACATATGCACCATTGCTTTGTGTATTTTCCTGCTATGAGCACAGTGTAGCTTCAGAGTTGGAGACAAAGAAAAGGAAAAAAAAAGCCTGACCACAGTGAATTTACATAAAGGCAACTGAGACAAGATCTTAGTGATCATTCAGTGTGTGTGGTTATGTCCCCTTCAAAGAGAAAAGGGGGAATTTTGACCTTTCATTAAAAAGAAGCCTGAACAAAACTGTTAAGAAATAAGCAGGAATAATTAAGTGCTTTGGAAACCAGTCTTCTAGCTAGCATATATACACACAACGTTCTCCTTCCAGCTAGTCACATAACAAATGGGCAGTGATTACCATGATTCTTACAAATAAACGGCATCTCCACTCGCTTTCTCTAAGTCAAGCAAGCAGTCAGTGCCAGCTGACAAAAGAAAGCATTGCATGCAAAGCCTATGGATTCATGCTCGAGTCCTGTCAGCAAAACTCCCTTTACTGAAGTTAAACCAAACAGCAAAGCATAAGAACACATGCAGGGAGATCCCATGTTATCTGCTCTGATGTGACCAACCTTTTTGCAGTTCCAATTTCTGGTCTCAGTCACCAGAAACTCTCAAGTCTGTGGAAGTGTCTGAAATAATTTTCCCTGCTTCTTCACCCCTGGTAGAACATACACAACTATCATTCCTGGTACACTCACAGCCAAACATCACGCTGCTGCCTGGTCCAAGAAACACCCTGATTTCCTTCAAGATGAGGGAAAAGAAAAGGGCATTGAGGAAAAAGATAAGGGCATGGAGGGATGAGAAACAGAGTATGTGCAGGAGCTGCAAGGAGCTGAAGGACAGGACAAGAAGACAACAGCAACATGCTAGTAATGCTGGAAAAGGTGAAAGGACTATCCTATCTAAAGGCAAGAAAGGAAAATAGAAAAATGGAAGAAGCTCTTCACTGGTCTATTTTGTTATTGCTATCACCTTAGAGCAACTTTGGAAATAACTGCAGGTAACTTGCAACACCTACTGAAAGCCCACAAGTGCAGGACAGCTGCCTGATGGATGGACTGAATGATGCAGACCAGAGCCAAGGGGTTCTCAAATCCAACTGTCCCCCAAAGGGACTCACTGAAAGATGCAACAGGAAAGTTGGACGTGAAAAAAAAGATGTGCACACACATCTTTCAAGCACATCTTTTTTTTCTCCCTTAGATAAAAAAGTTTCCTTGATCTTCCCACACCAATCTTTTCATCTCCCAAATGGTGAGGTGCCAGGGAGCACTAGGAATAGTCAATGCTTGCTTTGAGTGGGTCAGATAAGTAAAACTGCCAGTTGGAACAACAACAACAACAACAAAAAGTATGCAAACAGAAACACAAAACACATGGGAGTGGGTATCTGAACATCTGCAGATTACTTTGAAATAGTTCCTAGAAGTTAATTTAGTAACTGAGTATTTAGAGTGTATTACTCTTCCAAACCCATCTGCCAGGTGAGTGTGTCATCGCTGCATCAGTCCAGCAGCACCACACCAGTAGCATGACAAGGGGGAAGACACTGGTAGGACCAGCAGGCACAATTTGGAAATGACCGCTTAAGGTACCCACAGGGACCTCCCTCTGCTTGTACTCTTGATTTGGTCTTGGGCACACAATCTCTCTCTTCAGGACAGAGTGAATAAGCAGTTCAGGATGGTTCATCTCTAGACTCCCTCCAGCCAGCTCACATCCTTCTTGTAGAGAGGGGAATGATGTCCCCATGCAGCCTCACACCCAGCATTTTGCCTTCAGGGGATGCACACCCTGCACCGCTCCCCAGCTGCTGGATGCAGCCCCCAGCCCTTCTCTGGGAACCTGCCACCCACTGAACTACATTCTCACCCACACCACTTTTGTCATAAACACACAGAGAAAGAGAGCAGAGCAGCACACGATATGTACCAGGCTGTCAAAAGGGGCTTTCAGTCCCTTACTTCAATCCATTTTCTCCCCAGTCCTCCATCTCTCACTGTAAAGAGAACCTCTTCAACCTCCATGTTGCCACGGCTTTGCCAGAAAGGTTTCCTCTGCTCATTTCACACATGCTATGGCAGCATGTTGTGTAAATTTTACATTTAGGAAACTAAGGTCCAGCCCCGGCATGAGGCAATTCCAGTATGAACTTAAGTTCATACTTAAGTATGGACCGCATTTATGTCTTTACCATTGGTTCTCTTTAGGAACCCAGCAACATCACCCTAGGGCAAAGAAATACCCATGAGTCTGAGTTCATCCAGGGGCTCCCCAAGGCACCTGAGCCCACAGCCCCAGTATCTCTCACTGGTCACGTCGGGTCTGCATCACGGGTTGGGCCAGACACTTGGTATCAGTTTTGCTGGCTCAGGAGCATCCTCCCCTACACAACAGACTTGGCTTGCAAATGTCTGCAGGATTTGGCAGTTCTCGCTCCCACAACTTCTGTAACACTTCTATACTCATTTCTTTGGCTTTCTCTGTTGGTGTTAGAGCCTTGTACAAGCTAAACACATTTATCTCCTTCCCTCCACCACTCCACCAGCCTCTTTCTGAAGGCCAAGTTTCTGACCACTCCTTTGCACAAACTGGAAACCAAAGCAAAGTACGGGATGAGAAGGCTTGGACTCCAAACCCTCCCAACCCCCAGAAGACATTTCTAGCCCAGCATGCAGCAACAAGCCTGATGGGGCGATACACCATGAAGCAGCAGTGCAGGCAGTATCGAGATGAAGCAGCTCTTCTTGCTGATGCAATGCCTCAGCCAAGCGTGCAGGTGCTCTGGCAAAGCTGAGAATATTAGCAGTGTTATGCTGACGTGCACACTGCCACAAAGACTGCAAAGCAGAGGTGGCTCTGGTCATCAGCAAAGACACACTCTTCAGCCTGCTTCTGCACCTCCATTTTACATTTCCTGTGCTAGGCCTTCAGACCAGCAGATCAGGCTTACAAGCGAAGGTGCAGTGAAGCCAGCTCTGCGCGCTTTTTATACTATAAATGGTATGAAAAATCACAAACCGCAAACGCAATGTAAAACTCCTTCCAAAGGGAAGCACTACTAAAAGCAAAAATTTCAGACTTGAGATATTGGCTGACTAGGTTTTATGAAGGTTGGTTTTGAGTCATATGCAGTCCACATTATGATGATGAATATTTTCCTATAGGGGAGAGACTTAATCTTGCCTAATCCAACCAACTTGTTACTCCTAATGCCAAAAGGAAATGCAGAAACACCCATGCCCTTCCACTGCTGACAAACCACCACTGGAATGACTGGAACATGCTGTAGCTCTTCCCACAACTTCCATCAAATCCTGGAGCACCAGACCACATTGTCCAATATCCTCCAGCACTTTGTCTTGGCATACTCCCTGGAGTTGCCTTTGCTGGGCGATTACAGGGAGTGCCAATTCACATAATAACCAAACCCAGGAACACCTAGTCCCAGAACAGCACTGACAGACAAAGCATAAAGCAACAAAAGCCTTTTCTCCTGTGCTGGACTTGTACCATTCCTTACTACCATATAATGCAACAGCAGCACATAATTCATCACACCAAATTTGTTTTAAGATTAGGGGTCTTACTGCCTGCTCAAAACACCTTAATTCCTTTGATTTTATGTGTATCTCGTGCTTTATCTGAATACTACATGTAATTAAATAGAAAAGGAAAAAAACCCCAAACAACAAAAAACCAAGGCACTAGGCTTCCTCTAGGACTTTAACCATGGATTTCAAGTTACAGCACTTAAATTCCAGTAAAGGAAAGTAAAACGGTTTTTCACCTTCTGATACACCTCAAGGACAGGACACCATCCAGAGGGACCTGGACAAGCTCGAGAAAAGGGCCTGTGCAAACCTCACGAAATTCCAAAATGCCAAGTGCAAAGGTCCAGCACCTGGGTCAAACCAACCCCCAGAACCAATACAGGCTGGGGAAAGAAAGGAGTGAGAGAAGTCCTTTGGAGAAGGGCTTGGGCATACTGGTGTATGAAAAGCTGGACCTGAACCAGCAATGTAGGCTCACAGACCAGAAAGCCAACAGTATCCTGGACTGCAGCAAAAGAAGTGTGGCCAGCAGGTCAAAGGAGGTGGCTTACACCCCACCTGGAATACTGTGTCCATTTCTGGGACACACGAGAGAGGAAGGACACGGAGGTATTGGAGCAACTCCAGAGGAGGGCCACAAAGATGATCAGAGGGCTGGAGAGCACCAGCGAGTTGGAGTGGTTCAGCCTGGAGAACAGAAAGCTCCAGGGAGACCCTGAAGAAGCCTTCCAGTTCCTGAAGAGGGGTACAGGAAAGCTGGGTGAAAGTTTTTTAGCAAGGCCTGTTGTGACAGGACAAGGGGTAATGGTTTAAACCAAAAGAGCATAGGTTCAGACTAGACACAGGGAAGAAATTATTTCTTATGAGGGTGGTGAGACACTGGAATAGGCTGCCCAGACAGGTAGTTGTATCCCCATCTCCAGTGGTGTGTGAAAGATGTGTAGATGTGGTGCTTAGGAATATGGCCTAGCACTGGATTTGGTAGGGTTAGGTTAATGGTTGGAATCAATAGTCTGAAAATTCTTTTCCAACCAGAATGAGTGATTCTGTGATAGATGCCCCATTCCTGGAAACACAACAGTCAATACTCTAGAAATTGAAACAAAGACCTATAAGGTTCACATCCTGCACGGCAGAAAAGAGTATTTTTAAATTTAGAAATTTAATTTTTATATATATGCATAAATAGAAGTTTATATTTATCAAGGAACAAATTTTACATCACAGCAGCCCTACCACACTACCAAGGGTCCTTATGCAGCACAAATGGCACACTGGTTAAAGAACATGCAATACACACTATTGTGCAGTAAATCTTTTCCAAACATGAAAACAGCTCAAAGAAATAATGGATATTTAGGTGTAAAACAACTATGCTGCTATGTACTCCTGGGGATAGGTGTTGCCAAGTTACTGGCTTCCATCTCCATGAGGGCACTATAATCTTCACAGTCACCATTCAGTAGTTGCAGATTTTAAATGAATTAAAAGCTTTTTCACTAAAATGTTTCTGGAACACATCTCTGCCAGCAGGGGAAGAGGAAAAAACAAAACAAAACAACAAGAAAACAAAAAACACATACCAGGAGCAGTGGTTAGGGGCAACTGTCTTGACGGAAGCAGTGGACCACAAGGTAAAGGAGGAAAGAAGCAGCAAGGAGTAGAAGCTTCTGAGTTTACACTTTAGTGGCAGAATAGAGAGTATAAACAGCTGGGAGTTTCAAAGCAAGGAGAAAAAACAAACAAACAAAACCCACAAAAAACAAAGCAATGAAAAAACAAGCCATGAGGATAGAGCATATTCTTCAAATCAGAGACACTTCTCTACCTGACCAATATATCAGAACTACCACCTAACACAACACAGTGCACAACACACCTACAATGGAAAAATCAGATCATGGCCATTGCCCAGGGTCTGTGCATATCTGATACCTTTTTCTTGGTCCCCTTGAAAGCTTTGCTCTACCCTCACACAATTCCTCTGAAATGTTTATTCAGTAGCAGACTACTGAGACATCCTGCACTAGTTTCTCAAAAGAGAGAGGTCACTCAAGACAAAGCAGGAATGGAAGCATTCAGGCCTTAAAAGAATAAGTCTCTTTGCAGTTTTAAAGTATTGTTCAGCTGCAGAGATAACCTGCATTTGCAGAGTGATGCAATACCAAATATTCTTTATGTACACAGCCACACTGTTCTATTGAGTATGATGTTCTTTGATAAGTGCAAGGCTGCTCAGTTTCCAGGTATTTGGAATGGGAATAAGCCATACAGTAATGTGCTGCAGAGAACAATAGTCCCCTGAATGTGACTGTGGTAGATGGCCACCATCATGAAATATTTTGAAACAGAACAGAAAAAGAGAATCTAAATTAAAATAAATAAGTAAATAAATTATCTTCCTCCCCAGGAGCAGCAGCAGCATACACTTACTTTTTACCCACTGTAGATATTCACAAAGAGCTCATTCAGGGGTAGGAAAGAAGAAAACATCCTTTCAATTTGTTACCTATTTTATAGATTTTACCTTTCTTTATAGCCACTAATTCATTTTATTTTACAGTGACCACACATTTACAGTGCATAGAGTATAATTTCCTTTAGAGTCCCAGTGGCTCATCACAACCCATGGTCTCACTCTCAGACACGTTCAGCATGGCTTCCCCACCATGCAGAGCAGCAAATCACTTCTCTATGAGTTGAGGACAAATACCACGACTTTGATCCCAAGAGCATCAGTTTCCAAAACATCTTTTGTTTTAGAGAATGCATAAATGTGTTTATCTCTTGAGAGACAATAATATATAAATAAAATCAGAGCACCACATGCCCTCCTAATCCCTGAAACTTTAGTCTTTGTACACAACTTTGGAATTTCTGTGCACTCTTTCAAGTTCATACCCAATCTGTGAGTGAAAACAACCTACTAGCAAAGACTGTTCTTTATGTATGGGAGAACAGCAACAGTGGTTGGGGGAAAGGGAGTTCCACTAGAAAAAGAATGACAGATTCTTGGAGTCCAAAGGCAGCAGAGAGATTACAAAAAAAAAAAACATAAAAAATCAAAACTGAAACACTCTCAGCCTGAAGCTCTATGCAAAGTATTATTTTCCAGATCTTAACTTTGACAGTATTTCTCTTTTACCCTCCAAAACCATCCTTGAATAAAATAATTAACAAAAAAAAAAAACCCTAAAGCCCCAAGATATTCACGTATAACATCATTTTGGCACAGAGAGACAAGAGGCACAGCTTCACATTTAGCCTTTTAACTATCTGAAGAAAGCCAGCCCAAGCCTCACGTGCATCCCTATTTTCTGGAAGCCCAGCAATGCTCACCTTTTGCCCTGTTCCAACAACCACACTCCGATAAGATCTCTTTCTGCTGCCGGTTCCCAGAGTGAAATCCTTTTCCCACTGAACCCACCCACAAACCTCTGGGGTGTCACTGGGGTGGGATTCAGCTGGGACAAAGCACATCAAGGGGGGGGAAGGGAGGCAGAGGGGGAGGCAAGGGCAGGAAAAACACAGCACAAGCTCCCTCCTCTCTTGCTCTTCCAGTCTTGCTTCTTTTCAACTGCAGCGGCCCACTCAGTAAATTCCAGAGTGAGATAAAGTCCATTCATCTTCTTTGGTATGGTGTTTAGCACTCTTTCAGCAGTTTTGTATTTGATCTATCCTCTAGAAATATTTAAGCCCTATATATGTTGGGGAAAAACAAACAAAAAAACCCATGGAACAAAATTTGATTCCTCTCAAGAGTGAGAGCTCTTTAAGTCTATTTTTTCAATTAACATAACAATATTCACCATCAAAATAATTAAAAAGACACGAACAGGTTAAACCAAACAATATTTGACTTACGGCTTAACAGCATGCTAGAGCAGAACCTGGAACACAGCTAAACAGTCTTAAAATTTCATCTGAAAAAATAGAAATTGATATATTTATCACTTCTAGATGGATAAGGCAGGCACTGATGCCAAATTACTTTCAACTATATATCTTAATGTAACAACAGACTATTCCCTTCCATTCCTCCTTCATCCCATCTCATCAAGAAAAACCCTCCCTTCTTAGCAGAGGGACAAATTTAGTGCACATAAATATTTCATAGCTTCATCCTGTCAAGAAATCAAACTGAATTACTTAAGGGCATTTTTCCAGGAGCTGCACATGCAAACTCAAAGAATAAAACTGCATTCATCACACTCCCTCTTCAAACTAAATGGACCGAAGGTAAAGCAACCATGAAAAACCGGAGATTTTTTGTGGGTATCATCTAAGAACATTATTCACTGAGGGCTAAACTCCACTAAAAAAATGTAGAAACACAACAGTAAGGCTGGCATCTTCTGAAGAATATGTAACTGCAGCTTTACCATCCTCCTCTGCATCCTGATCCTCCAGAAGAAATGAATTCTGGCTTCCTCAAAACCTCACAATGACTGAAACCACCAGCCTAAAACCAACTCACTGCTACAGACAGAAGCCAGCCATGAAATCAGAAGGTGACTGAAGACAGACATCTACAGGTGGTTTCATTTCCAACAGCACAGAACACTTGCAACTTCCACTGAGAGAGAGGAATTCAGCACCTGAAGAAGAGATGAGGCCATTTCCATGCAACTGAACCCTGGCAGTGAGTATCTGCAGGCTGTACCCAAAGTGGTGTGGAGGAAGCAAAAGCTGCACCCTGATAAATCTGGCACAAGACCCTACTTTGTTATCAAAGGTGGCCTTAAACTTTCCAAGTATATGTGGATTGAACTCCACAATTATTTTCTTCCACATTGCATCAAGAAATTCTCCCACAGAGCTCCACTTGTTAGCTTTGCAAGACAAGGCCAGGGATGCAGAGCAACCATCTCAGGACACCAGGTGCTCCAGTCATTTCCACTAACACTGCACCTTCTCAGCTTTCCTCCTTTAGAAGGGAATGAACAGATTGATGGTTGCTTTCTCCTATTTCATGACAACTTCCATTGGAAACTAAAAACACATTATCTTTGTGCCACCAAGACCACAGCAACTGTCTTCTTTATAAAATATTGATTTTTTTCTGTCATGTGTAGTCCCAGAGTTTAAAAGGCATGTACATACAAACAGGTAAAAGCAGTCCCAAGAGCATCTGCTTGCATGCTGACCTGGCCAGGCCTCAGCCAGCTCTAGACTCAAGCCCTTAGCACAGTGCTATACCAAAGCCTGCCTTTTAGAAGAGCTCTGTGTGGGATTGAACCATGACTGGCAGGACACTAACACCAACAGCTGCCTCATGTCTGGCCATCTCAGGGCACTGGCAAAAGAGCTCAGGTCTGTCTACACCCACTTGCCTGTGCATATGCTTTAAGTATGACAGCAGAGACAAAAAAGCCTTCGCACAAAATCCTCATCATGTTCATCTTCCCAACAAAATACAGGATATTCTGATCATCAAGTCTGACATAAGACAGAAAAACCCCAACAAACTAAAACCAAACAAACCAAAACCCAACAAGCCTACTTGCTTCAACCCCCCTAAACTTTCTCTTCCCACAAATCTCTCTCAGGTCCCTTCCAATAAAGCAAGGGCTGATTGGGAAGTACAACACACAGAGAGCGATATTACTAAGTCATCAATATATACATCCTGTTAAAGCCTGAAGCACCGCCAGAAATCTCAAGTAAATCGACAGCCTTAAGTGCAGTAACTGGAGGCCATCTTAGCTGTTTCTAGTGACAGAAGCTATTACCACGAGGAACTCCTTAACATACCAACTCTGCCATTCTCACGGGACGATACACATGCGACAGTACGTAAAACAGCCAGCTGCAGTCAAAAAGGCAAAGAAGCTTTTCTTTAACCTGTTCCTGAGCACCAGCTCTGAGGAAGCACTACAAGGGATTGGAAAAGTACTGCATAATCAAGGGACAAAGTCAAAAAAGCCCTGTCTTGAATCACCATAGGATTATGCCAGCTGCAGTTAAGTAGTAAACCAATCCTGGTCTTGACCTGCACTCTGAGGAAAAATAGAAGATGCCTGTGTTCATCTTTAACTTTTCAGATCACTACAAAACTTTTACAACAGAACTCTCTTTTAAGATCATGTAAGCAGAAGATAAATTTACAATCTGTCAAAATAAAAAGCCTGAAAATTTTTCCTGATTTGCCAGCTATCTTCTGCATTCCCTTAGAGAAGGGAGAGTCAGACAATTTTCACAGGGCAATGCACATTTATTGCAAAGCAGCTGTCTGAGGCTCTATGAAAAACTCCCTGTTATTTCCCCAGTTCTCTCTGCTGATACATTACTTTCCAAGACACATATTTAGGAAAGGTAAAGCACTGCTGTCACAGCTGCTCTGTCAGAATTTTATTTCCTGGAGTAAACAAGTAGCTGCAGACTTGCAAACTGCAGGTGAACACCCAAGCGAACAATAATAAAAAGTTATCTGAAGGCTGCAAAGGCTTCTTACGTTACTCTTTTTTTGCAGGTCCTTGGCTTTTTTTTTTTTTTTTAGTGAAATGCAACACCAGAGCTTTAACCCGCTTGGCTATTTAATATCCCTTCTTCTTTGGCCTTGGTGTAGCATCACTTCATCACAACACTGAGTCGGCAAGTGCCCTTCCACGTTTCAAGTGGAGGGACCTTTCTCAGGGGCAGGCAGCTGACAGCAAACAGGCTTCACCCAGCTCCCCCGGGCAGAGGCGGTAAGGGGTAAAACCCAGAGATTTTGATGCAAAGCAACACGCACGGACCCGGACGCCAAGTCACAGCCTTGCACCGACACCCAGTGATACCATACCGGCAGACACCGGTGTAAGGACGGCACAGAACGAACCCCGAGGAGGGAAGGGGGGTCGAACCGGGAGGTCTGTCAGCCCGCCCCAGGAGCAGCCCCCTCTGCCCGCCCCGCCGCCCCGCTCCCCGCCGCCCCACGCACCGCTGTCCAGCCGGGCGATCTGGGGGAGGCGGTAGGTGCTGACGAGCAGGTCCAAGGGGACGGCCACAGCGCTCCACTTCACGTCCTTGAGGCTGCAAGCCAGCGAAGGGCCGGGGTCCATCTTCCCGGCCCGGGGAGGGGAAGGAGGAGAGGGGAGCCAGACAGGCAGCGCCGACGGGGTGCTCCCTCCCGGCGGTGCTACAGCCAACGGGGAGGGGGAACAAGAGGGAGGGAAAGAACCCGCCTCGCTCAGCGTCGGCCGCCCCGGGACATGCCGGGCTAGGCAGAAGGGGAGGCCGGCCGGGTGGTTGGTGCTGGTGCGGCTCCTGCTCCCGCCGCCGCCGCGCTCCGGGACCGGCTGGGGCCGCCCGCCGCCGCGCCTGGCCCAGAAAGCGCCATCCCAGCACTGAGTAATCAACAGGGTGCGAGAAACGCCTGCGCAGCTACCGCTCCTCCCCGCGCCGAAAAGGAAAGTGCCGGGCTGCCCGCCCGCCCCGCCGGGAGCTGCCGCAGCCGCCCAGACTGTCCCTCTCACTCCACCCTCCGACCGCTCCACCGACTTGCAGCCCGCCCGACGCCGAGCAGGGCCCCAGCGGGGAGGCCGTGCAGGTGTCCGTATGTCCGTGTGTCCGTCCGACACGCCCCCCCCCCCTCCCCCTTCATCGTGAACGGCCGAGGCGGGGAAAGCGGGGGGAGACTCGACACACCTCGGGTACTGTGTCCAGTTCTGGGCCCCTCAGTTCAGGAAGGAGATTGAGGTCCTGGAGCAGGTCCAAAGGAGGGCAACCAGGCTGGTGAAGGGACTCCAGCACAAGTCCTGTGAGGAGAGGCTGAGGGAGCTGGGGGTGTTCAGCCTGGAGAAGAGGAGGCTCAGGGGAGACCTCATCGCTCTCTACAACTCCCTGAAAGGAGGCTGGAGCCAGGGGGGGTTGGTCTCTTTTCCCAGGCAACTTTCAACAAGACAAGAGGGCATGGACTTAAGTTGTGCCAGGGGAGGTTTAGGTTGGATATTAGAAAGAATTTCTTTACAGAGAGGGTGATCAGACATTGGAATGGGCTGCCCAGGGAGTAGTGGATTCTCCGTCCCTGGAGATATTTAAAAAGAGACTGGATGTGGCACTCAGTGCCAGGGTCTGGTAACTGCAGCGGTAGTGGATCAAGGGTTGGACTTGGTGATCTCTGAGGTCCCTTCCAACTCAGCCAATTCTGTGATTCTATGATTGCTGCCCGTGGGGCTGAGCACAGGTTGGAGGCTCCGGCATCTCCCCCAAGCGCTGGAATTGTATGTGCTGCCCCACCCCGCCCCCCAAAACTGGGGACTCTTAAAAGGTCTCTCCGTGTCATTGCATCTCCTCACCATTTAATTTAGCATAGGAAATGTTCCTGTGAAACTCATCCTACATTAAGAAAAATCCAATGAGGTCACAGCTTCAGTTGTCCATCTATTATTTTAGTTTTCAACTGTAAGTCAAGGATGGATCTTTAAAGTGTGAAGAGTACTGGGCTGAAGTTGAGATCTTCGACTTTGTTGCATCATTGTTACTGCTCATGCAAGTGCTCCATATGTTGCGCATCGGAAATAGGTCTTCAGACCACAGGAAAGTTTAAAATCAAGTACTAGTTCTCCTTTTGAAGTGGCTTATGTGACGAAATCTTACATGATCTTCATAGAACCACAGAACTGATTTCATTGGAAGAGACTCCTAAGGTCATCAAGTCCAACTGTTAACCCAGCACTGCCAAGTCCACTGCTATACCATGTTCTTGAGCACCACATCTACACATCTGTTAAACACTTTGAGGGATGGTGCCTCCACCATTTCCCTGAGCAGCCTTTTACAGTGCCTGACAAACCTTTCAGTGTAGATTTTTTTTCTTAAGATCCAATCTAAACCTCCCCTGGCACAATCTGAGGCTGTTTCCTCTTGATCTACTGCTTTTTCAAATTTTTAATGCATTTTTATCTCTAGATTGCTGAATTCTGGACTGCAGAAACTCTGGCCAACTAAACAAGAAAAAAACTACCTCCTGGGTGGTTGCATTGCACTGTGCTTAAGTTTATTTTGTTCACTTTTGTGTCAGACCTGTTTATTTTATTGCAGGACATTTGTCTCCATTTAAGATGGTACTGTTTGACTAGAAACTTAGAAGTGCCTTTCAGTGATTTCGAGAACAACTGCAAACATCCCCAGCTAACATCCTGGTCCAGTCTCTGTCTTCCACAGTACTTATGAGACTGCTGAGGGTAGCAGAGCTCGGGGAAGAGCAAGGAAAGGCTCTCCTGCCACTTGCCCTTCCTCCCTTGTACGCCTGGATGAAGGGCAGCCACTGCTGCATGCCTCCCTAACTCCTGGTGCCAGCAGCACCGCCAGCACCAGGAGGGCTGAGACAGACAACCTCTTGTTCTGCCCTGCTGCAAACAGAGACTGGGACTTCATCCATGCTCTCCAGGATGAAACAAAGACCATGGGAGCCAGTCAGCACAGAAGAGTACAGAAAACTCAAGTTGTCTTGCTTTGAATGGAACTGGGTTGATCTGAACCTCAAACTGATGTGGGTACAGGCTTTAGTTACACAAGCAGGTGCTGTGATTTCCCAGCACTGTGGAAACCTTATTTTCTCTGACTTCGAGTCATGTTGCTGTTAGATCCTCCCTACAATAATCAGCTTTAAAATTATGAGAGTGGAATTTTTTTTTTTTTTTTTGTCCAAGAAGCTTGCCTTTTACAAAGTTCTCCAAACGCTTTGAACAGCTAAAGTGAATTAAGCTATTGAAGTGCAAAGTAATATAACAACTAAGAGCATTATTGTTGCCATACGGAAAGCAAAGGAATCGTTTTAACTCGTTCAGGTTTGACGAGGTTATTGGTTGCTGAGTGTAAGGCAAAGCAGAGCAGGTCAGACTGGGATTCACCTGGACTTGAAGCACTAGTCTGTCAAGAACTGTTTTTAAGAACTGTCTTGGGTAGGATTAATTCCAGGACAGATACCATCTCACAGCATATAGTTCTCTCAGACATCATGCACTTCTGCTGCCTGGGAAGAAATGCATCATTGACACTAATAAATAGTTACTGCTGATTTTAATTTAAAGACTTTGTTTTAATTTAAAGACTCTTCAGATGGGTTTAGATGTCCTATGGTTTTTAAATCTGACTTCGTTTAACTGTGTTTGTGTTCTCTACAAGCAGTGGAAGCCCAGCCCACTCTTACCCGTCCTACTGGAACATGATAGTTTTGAAAAATGTACCTTCTATATACTATCTAAATTTCATTCAGTTATTTCCAAGCAAAGAGACATAAAGCTTACTAGTATTTAAATGTCTCACTGGGGCTTTCAGAGTGATTTTGTTACGTGTCCTAACTGTATTATAGCTCAACCTCCTTGAATACATTCTGATACTACACACACAGTATTCAAATCACCAGCACATATGAATCTCAGATGATTTCTTCTTTTAAATGAACCTTATGCATAGTTAACACTTCAGATATAATAATTTCTCTGATATCTAGCAATGGTTTAGTTCCTATCATGATCTCTTAGCAGAGTCTCCTACTGGTGCAAAATGGTAACAAAGCCATCAGACCTTGACAAGAATCCTTGTGCACAGTTCCACCTCAGGACCAAGGTCTCAGTGATAGAAAAGCTTTCTTTCTTTGTGTATGTGCCTTTCCAGCAGCTTTGAGAGACAGCCTTTATGTATCAACAGCAAAGTCTCACCATAAAACCATAAAGAGTGGCAGGAGTACTCAGAATAATTCCTGAAATTATTCTTAAATGTATTCTGAATTGCTTGATTTTCATGTTGATTCTACAACACATTTATGCAGCAGGCTGTAAAATCTCCAGTATATACTTATTCAATTGCCAATAAAATGTTTTTTAAAGCATTCCAGATCACCATCAATTTATAGCTAGGTTAACATTTGAAATGGAGCTGTTCACAACAAACTGATTTTAGTATGAATCTGGTAATAGGGTTTACCCTGTAAGACACATACACCAAACAAAACTCTAAGCCTTATACAGTAAGTTTCATGTGAAGCCATCACAGTCAGTTTTTGTTTAAACCCTCCCATGAATTTCCATTCTTCTTCCTACGTGATTTGCCTTTATATCAAAGGCCTGATTTTCATAATATTTGCAAGTCCAATGGGAAACAACAGGGAATGCAGTGATCATTTCAGAATCAGATCCTAAATACCTGTCTTTATCTGAAGCAAGGGGGAAAGGGGAAAGAGAGCAATGCATTTGAAATAGTTGATGTCTGTGCATCTCATGTTTGGAAAGAAAGCACTATTCCTGTCTTACTGGCAAAATTCAAGCAATCTTTGTTCATGCAAGGTATTATAAAGAGATCTGAGGGTCTGACGTGAACATTTTACCTTTTTATCTTATATTTCACTGTAAGAGATGTCCTCCTTTTTCCAATCAAATCTCTTAGCCTTTATTTATACTAAAAATTCCATCTGTGGGAATTTGTGTGACCCTATTCTCCAGCCATCTTTGGAGAGAAGTAAATGAAGATAATGTTTGCAACTTACAACTCATTTCTAGTTGGGAAAATGCCTTCCAACCACAGTGTTCCAGGTTGGTGGGAGGCTTCCTGGTCCTTTCTAGCGAGAGTGGTGATTTTTCCCCAGTGGCACATTTGTGTGAACGTAGTTCCCAATGCATATGCTTAGAAAAAGGCAACTGTCTCACTCCAGAAGAGGAACAGATGCAAAGAGGAGAGCAGTCATGCTACCTACAGTGTTAGGCAAAGCATCCTACATCAGCTAGCAGGGGTGAGGCATCCTAGAAATATTCCATTGGGATCTGAATATTTGCTCAGCTATGCAGAAAACAAATCTGTGGAGGAAAGTGGTAAGTGCTCTTTTAACATCTTTGTTGTAGACACGGACAGTGGGATAGAGTGTATCCTCAGCAAGTTTGCTGATGACACCAAACTGTGGTTTGTGGTTGAAACCTTTAGAGGGAAGGCAGGCCAGCCAGAGAGACCATGAGAAACTGGAGAGGTGTGCTCATGCCAGCTTCATGAATTTCAACACGGCCAACTGTGATACCAAGTATCTGGGTTGGTATATTTCAATAGATAATCTAACCATTTGTAACCATCTACTAAGTAAAGGTATGACAAGTAGTGGCATGGATTTATCAGTGACAAGCACAAATACAAACTGAGGGGAGAATGGATAGAGAGCATCCCTGAGGAAAAGAACTTGGGAGTGGTAGTAGATAAGCTTGACAAGAGCCAGCAGTGTGCACTCAGAGGCCAGGCAGCCAACTGCATCAAAAGAAGCATGGCCAGCAGAGCAAGGGCAGTGACTGTGCCCCTCTCTTCTGCTCTGCTGAGACCACACCTGGAATACTGTGTACAGCTTCAGAGCCCCCAGCACGGGAAAGATACAGACCTGCTGGAGAAGGTCCAGAGAAGGGCCACAAAGATGATCAAAGGGCTGGAGTACCTGTGCTATGAAAACAGGCTGAGAGAGCTGGGGGGTATTCAACCTGGAGAAGAGAAAGTTCTGGGGAGGCCTTCCAGTACATGAGGGGGGCTTACAGGAAAGCTGGGGAGGGGCTTTTCACCCAAGAGGATAGTGACAGGACAAAGGGTAATGGTTTTAAATTGAAAGAAGGTAGATTCAGGTTAGATATTAGGAAAAAAATTCTTCACTATGAGGGTAGTAGGACAGTGGAAGTGTTTAAGGCCATGTTGGATGAAACCTTGTGAAACTGGTCTAGTAGGAGATGTCCCTATGAAATTATTAACCACTCTGACCCTCTTCTTATCTATTTGCATTGTTAGGAAGAGGAGGAAGAACTAAACGGAGACTTAAAATCAGAGAAAGAAGTAACAGCTAAACTTCTGTGAGTTCAGGACAGTTTAGAAGTTCATTGAAGATCCACTGCTAGAGGCGAAACTGCAGAATTTGATCTGCACAGAGGAAGGAGAGAAAGTGAAAGACTAACTTGGTTGGCATGTAAAAGCTTCTTGACTTGAAAGAAGGTAGAAAGTAGGCCAAGTTATTAAATTATGAATAATGTATGGACTATGAATGGACAAAACCAGAAAGGCAAGGTCTCAAAATGTTAAGACAATTGTATTTAAAAGATAACAAGGATGTTGGAAAGATGCATAGTGAGAAGACAGAGGAAAAAATTGGTCTGTTATTCCATACATGGGGAATATTTATTTAATTTAATCATTACTCAAGTACTGGTGATACTGAGATGCCAGTATCTGTAACACCTTTTTAAACCTCAGCCTTCAATTTAAGGTGGGAAATGTGATTTCACCACTAGCAGCACTGACAAAAGTCTAAGAATTTAGGCTAGAAAAATGAACACATGGACTAGAAAATATGTAAGTTAAAGATTTTTGGATAGACTGGACCTGATTAAACTTCCCTGGGGCTCAAGCAATGTTACAGCTGCTACTGATTATCTCCAGGAATGAATAGAGAATGAGTGAGGTTCCAGAAAACTCTAAAAAGATTGCATCTCTGTTGAAAAGGAAGGGGGAAGGAATGAGATCTAAAAACTGGTTAGTTGAATTCCTACTCCAGAAAAACCCAAAACATTTTAACAGATAATCTAACCATTTGCAACCATCTACAAAGTAAAAGTATGACAAGTAATGGCATGGATTTACCAGTGACAAGCTGATATGAATCTAGTTTACTTCTGCCAGATGGTAAAAGGCTTTGTGGGTACGGTAGAAAGGGTGAGGATCATAGGATTTCACAGAATGTGCTCTGAACCCCCATAAATCTGGTTTAGAGAAGAATGAGTGCAAAATTATTTGGAAATAATTAGTATTCCCAAGCTGAAAGGATACACTGAACTGCATTTCAGTGGGATCTGTCTTGAATCTAAAACTATTCAGTACTTTCATCAGCATCTTTAATGACTACATGACATAGTACATATATTCACATTTGGAGACCATATCAACAAGAGGAAGCTCCAGCTATGCTGGAGAACAGCACTACAATTCAGAGGGAACCTGGCAGTCTGGAGAAATTGAAATGCCACTGAATAAGGAGAAAGAGAAGGTTCTACAGATAAAAAAGAACAGTCAACTGCACAGGATAAAAAGCAGTTATTCATAAAAGAGAGATTATGGATCACAAGTTGAATAGTCAGAGTGTCAGGCTATCTTGCATTATGCTGATACTGAAATGCACAACTGGGAGTATCATAAGTAATGAAAAAACAATTTTAATCTACTCAAGTATTCTTATTTAAACTGGAATAGTCTCCTTGGTTTCCAGGTCTACACTCCAGTGTAATTAAGAACCAGCTCAAAAATATTGAGACAGAGAAAAATGGCAAATGATTCAGAAAACCCAAACTACAAGGGAAGGTGGAAGGGACAGGAGTTCTCTGGGCTGAAGAGATGGGAAAGGGCAGGCAGAGATATTCACCTACATCGAGAGGAAATGGAGAACCTGCTTTCCATGCGTAGCACTTAGGTTAGGTCCTAGGAAATTTCCTGCTTGCCAAACCAGTTAAATAAGGACTGTGCACTAATCAGGGAGAGGGTGTAATCTCCATCACTGCAGTTCTCTAAGCATCTTCCTGCAGTACAGCAGGGAGAGCTGATTTGAGGCTCAGACAGGGAGAGAAACAAGACAGCCTCTCAAGATCTCTTCCAGCACTCTTTCTTCCTCTGCTGGGGCTGTAACTAAGGCAGAGATTACTGATTGTTCCTTCTTTTCAGATTTTGCTCTAAATGCTAGTTTAAGTGACTGGCCATGCTAAGTAGTCATAGGAGCAGCTATAAATGTATATATACCCCATCCCATCCTTTTGTACCTTTTCAGCAAGCATACTAAATTGCCCAGTGACACAGTAACCTGGCAGTATGCTCAGGCATACTAGGTCCCATGTGCTTTCAGAAAGCATTTTCCAGTTGAGCTCACTGTTGCAATACCAAATTTTAGTAATAATTTTTTATTACATCAGTCTGCAACCAGCCCTCAAAAAAGATACAGGCATATTTTAGGAGGGTAGTGACATTCTAGATTGTCAAACAATAAGACAGTGGAGTTAGTTGTTCTGGATGCACTGGAACAGCTCAGAACAATTTTCCACAGTAGTTTTATTCCTTCACAAACAGTGATAAAATGAATAAATTTAATAATCAGAAAGAACCATGTTTCCCAGGAAAAAAACAAAAAACCCCCCCCAAAAACAAACAAACCAACCCAAAAACCCCAACCAAACAAAAAAGGACAATATAATCACAGCGATTCTTCAGATTTCCTAACTTGTGTTTGCTTTGTGAGTGTCCTGCAGATTTGATTTGAGTTCTCTTTGCTTTTTTGATTAGAGCAAAAGAAACCATCACCCCGATTCTGCCTTCATTTAAATTTAAGTAAAATCTGATATCCTCCACTGAAATTAAAGATATTACATACTAACATAAAACAGATCCAAAAGAGCAGAACCAGCTACTCAATGTATTTATACTTTTAGAAAAAAACCCTTAATTACTGAATGCCCTTTTAATATTATGATCATTTATAACAAAAGGAAAATCTGAAAATGCAGGCAATGCTACGATGCCCATGTGAATTATTTTAGAGAATGATAAGTCTGTAGTAGCACAAGAATTATTACTGGATGTATTGCATTATTCCATGTTTTCTGCCTTCTAAGGAAGGTTAAGCAGCTTACTGATCTTGTATAGGGCTTACCCTTTTCTCTCAGCCCTCACCTTTGCAGGCTCCCTGTTCAAGCATATTCAAGTAACACTTCTGTTTCTGAAAAAGAAGACACAAAGCCAGAAATTCCCAGAAAATTACCTTAGGAGACTGCAGTAAAATATCAGCCAGTTAAAGAGGTGTTATCTGGGGGATTGCATAGGTAATTTCATGTGTCAGAAGGTTGCCTGTATGATTAGGTCAATGTTCATTACATTACAAATCTGGTATAAATAACACATAAAAAAAGCAGTCTAGGTAAATTTTTTTAATATGAGAAAATTAGTACACTTAAATTTCATTTCTGCAAACATTTGTATGCAAATGCAGTACTCCTGAGAAGCACCTGGTAACTCCAAAACCAGATAATTGTTTTAACTTCGTATTAAAAATATGAAAATATAATATAAACATATCAAAACATTTGGCAAAAAAAGTTTTTGCTATACAAAGGCTACCTAAATGCTGTGTTTTGGTATTTCAGGCTCGCTTTTAAAACCTTCCATGTTCCTTTGCAACAGTTAATATTTTCTGAAAAGAAAATGGAAACGGTATTTCAGAATGCACAGCAGGTTCTCTTCTTACTTCTATTTAGAGTCACAACATCAAAGTCATATAATACGCAGGATTTCTGTAAAACAAACATAAGCAAACAATTAAGATAACTACACAACAGTTGAAAAGATTTATTTTTCATGTAGCTCAACATGTAAAGATTGGGTGGTGTCACTGAATATTTCCAGTGAATATAACTGAATATTTAATTAAAATATTGCAGTTTTCTAATAAATTAGACAGCGACTGATGTCCATGCAAATCACAGCTTGGTGTATTTGCATTCTTCAGCTACCTCAAACATCTCCCATAACTCTGAATGTGACAAATTCAAGTGTCTTTTGAGGGGACACTACAAACCATGTGAAATGACACTGTAAATCTTTACTCACATGTAAATTTTTTTAGATGTATATGTTTTTCTGTCGACTACACAATTTTCACTAATTTTCAGTTACCTACACTACTCTTTGAAGTATTGAGCATGGAGTGAAAAATCCAATTGAAAGGAATAAGGCAATCTAGAACACCAGTACTCACTAAAAAAGGAACAGGCTAGTAATTGTTACAAAGAGCATCAACTCCTTTTGTGAAATTCACTGAAATTCTTTATTTTTTTGTCTCTGTTTAATAACCAGGAATACCCGCAAATAGAAGCAACAAATCTTTACCAAGGTAAACGATCAAAAGAACAACTGAACCCTTGTATATTTATGTACTTAGAGCAAAAGCAAATTTTTTTTAAAAAAACATAAATCAGCAAACCCAGGACTCTTCCTTTCAGCAAAATACTCAACTAGGTAATTAGTGCTGACCAGAGAAACATTCAAACCCAGTTGTGCACTACGACTGCATGATGCAATCTTGTACTCTAAAACTATGAACTCTGAACTCAAGCACAAAGACATAGAGAATATTATTGTCACATGCCTAGAAAAAAAACATGCCCTAACTTTTCTACTTGCCACTTCTCCTGCCTGCTTCTTGGTAGGTTTCCCAAGTATGGAATGATACACTGGGAAGTAAGTGCAACCACTGGATTCACCACATTCCTCTCTCAACCCAAACCCAACAGCCATAATCAACCATTTCTGATAATAAAGACAAGCTTCCAGAAAAGAAATGCAGAGAGGAAAAAAAGCACAAATGTAGTATAAAGCTACATAGTGAAAATTTACATATACAGTGTAAATATGTATATTTACATATACACAGAAAGGTTCACCTAAAATCACTCAACTGAATCAAAACAAGGGGAAAAGAAAAGTTTGTCCCATGCTATAATAAGCTTTATGTGTCTCGTGATTATGTAAAGCTACCTAAATTTCTGGAGAAGATGCATGAAAATTGTTTCATTTTACCTTCTGTAGCCATAGCTGTAGCTCTCCCAGCATGCTGGCTGCCCTGTGCCCAGGCCAACCCCATCAAGAGAATGTCTGGGAGCCATCCTCTTCCTCCCTGAGGGTACAGGAACCCAGGAAGGCTTCCACAGTGCATGCTGTTTGAGGAGAAGAAATGCTTGGGAAGGGATCAGAAGAAATAGATAGATAGATAGATAGATAGATAGATAGATAGATAGATAGATAGATAGATAGATGGATGCAGGAGCAGAGGGCAGGAAAGGTACCATTGTTTCTTAACCACAGGATGGATGCTGAACCTGTCATCACTAAAATTAGTGACACTGATTGTTCTGGCTCTGGGGTACTGGAAGACTGTGACTTACTGATTTTAGGAATTTCATGTCATTAGTCATACATACATGACGAATGTGCAGTTGGTATTTGTCGTTTTGGTGGAGTGACAAGTAACAAGAGTCATCACATTTTTATTGCCCTTGAGATTTCACACAAATTCCAACATACATCTTCATAACTTCTGATTTGTTTCAATTTTTTTTTTTTTTTTACACAGTAGTGTAAGGTGCTCGAGTACAGGCATTAGCCAGTATCATTTGTGCTAGGCAGAGGCAGTACTTGACAGCCTTCTAGCTTGTATGGTACATTCAAACTATGAGACCTTTTTAAAAGAGGGAGCAAGGCAGAATCAAAAGTAAGCAACCATAACCTTTTCATCTTAAGGAATAAGAGATAAGAAGGGGGGGAAAAAAAACACAATAGCCTTGGAAAATAGTGGTACAATAAGAAATTTAAATTCACTCTATTGAGACCAAGAACTAACCCTGAGCATTTATTACTGTGAACATAAATTAAGTAGGTGCTGCTCCACCCCTGCTTTTTCTTCTGACAAAAAAAAAAAAAAAAAAAAAAAAAAGTAGTAAAGAGTTCTAGAAAAATCCCTGTTTCAGCAATTTCAGAATTCAGGTTCCACTTGCTTTGCAGCAAACAAGGAATTTTAAAGTGTGGTTGGTTATATCTAACTTTATGCCTTCAGTTAGAAGGGAGAAACTTGCATGTTACTTAAACACAGACGATGCTTATTTGCAATTACTTTAATACTTAATAGTACTTTTGGGTGGCAAGTAAGGTGGCTATGTAAAAGTGCAGTAAAGATTTCTAATTCTGTAAGTACTGAAGAATGGTAAAGCCTATTTGACATTGAAATGGTTCATATAATCTGTAAAATCATTATCTGATTGTAGCTCAGTAACAAATTAGCCAAGACAGAAAGACAAGAACCACTGCTCCACAAATAACAGGTAATTGTTTTTAAAAGCCATTTGAAAGTTGCAGACTTCAGTTTTATAAGACTACTCCATACAGGATCTTCGTCAAGCAAATAAGGTCCTGAGATTCAGTTAAGCAAGTATGCTATATACACATTTAAAACACACATTGGTAATCAGAAACCCTGCATAAAGCACTGAAGCAATGATCAGGCAATCCCACATGCAGGTAAGCAGAGCCCTGGCAGAGGTGTGGCACCCTCCTCTCCTGAAATGACAGCAGGGAGGTATGCAAATCTCTCCCACCTGCAGAGAACAAGGCAGGCAGCATTCCTTCTTCAGGGCTCCCTGAACACTAAGACTTCCAGCTCACATTTCAGCTCAACCTGTTGAAACTCACTCAACAAACCAGCCAACCAACAGCAGAAAGCTGTGAAAAGGTGAGAACAAAAATGGTACCAAGAAACTCGAGTTTCCACTCCAGCACCTTGGGCAAAGTGGGGTTTTGAAAACACAGACACAGATACTGCTCCACCACAGAGTGATTTTATCAAGATCTTGAAACTTCCTGCTATCAAATACTAGTTTTTCCTGTTATATAGCAGAGCAGACATGTCTCACCTAACAGGCAGGCATCTGTTTAAGCTGATTTAGGAGCTGTCTCTCCTCTCCAGCTCTAAGAAGAGTTTGCGTCACTGGTGTGGAACAGATACCTAACTCATAGACACACTAGAACTGTGAGAAGCTGGATGAGATCCCAATTGTACAAGGGGAAAATATAATTAAAAAATAAAAGAGGCTCTTTGAATGGCTTCTAATTGAGTAAATTTTTAAATCTCAGTTAAGATCAGCTACCCTTTTCTTGCTGGGAAACTGCTCAGACTAGCAGTGCAATACCAAGTTGAATTCACCTACTCTGCCACCACTTCTTTCTATTTTTCATATTGCTTTAGTTATTTTGGAGGTGGGGTTCACTATGGGCTTGGAAGAATTTTACATATATTTCAATGCCCCCATCAAAGACAGACCTGGAGTGCCTGTGGGAAAACAAGTAAACAAGTAAAAGGGACTGTAACTGAAGTTATTATTTATAACTTCTTGAAATTTCAAGGATTTTTAGTCTGTCTAATGACAAAATCAGCATAGTTAATGAACACAACAATTTTGTTTATATCTAACAGTGGTAGTTGTCAAAGATTGGCAGAGCATGGCAGATAATCTTGCACAACCAAGTTCATGTGACCACACCTCAGATACCAGCAGACAGCTCAGTTATTAAGTCCTGCCATACTCTTGACATGTATTTGCCCTTTATTCTCTAATTCTAGGCTTGAAATTACTTGTTCAAAATACAAGACAGTCCTCTTACAACAGGAATGGTCAGGACAGGGCACAATCAGCACCAAGCAAGAGCTAGGGACATATTAACAAGGAAAGAGACTACTCAGGGGGGTGGCAGGGAAAGGACCAGAAGCAGGTACAGGGTCAGGGTCAGCCACAGCAGAACACCTGCCTCAGGAAATGGGGATGAGTCCTCAATCCCAAATCCTGCTCTTACAAAGTTCCTAAAACACATCTAACCAAGTGGCCAAGTGTGGGTCTCTACCTCCCTCTTCTGTTAATACCATGGAGACTATAGCAATGTTGTTCTGCAATTAGTGATTTCACAAACTTGAGACAGCTGCGCTGTTACTCTAAGCTTCCTCAACCTTACAGATCATCTTTGTAAGGATTAATACAGCTCCACCTCAAAAACCCAGTCTAAGAGTGCAACCATGCTTCAAAGTCAAGATCTTGCAGAAGCAGCACATGCCAAAAGAAAGTCAAGTGTGTAACATTCCTTTGGTCTCTTGGAGTTCAATTTATTTAACTTTAGAACATGAAACCATATAGGCTGAAATATTGAATCCTCTATAATCAATGGAAAAAGACATCTCCAGAACACACTTATATGCTAAAAAGATCTATCTTGTTCCACTAAAAGAGATGGCTCCAGAAAAACACACCAGAGCAGTCATGGAAATTTTGTCCACCTAAGGTTGCATACTATAATCAAACATTATGACTAACTTTTGATTTACATGACCTAATTACATGCTACTGTTTCCAGAAGAATATCTGGCTCATTCAATGTTCAGAACAAACTTCTTTTCCAATTAAACAAGGTAGTGTAGCAAAACTATGCCCTACTTTTCATTAATTCTGAGTTGGTACCATTTATCCTTTTTGCTTTAATCTCTGTACCTTGGATTCCATGTGTGCAATGCTGAGTATACTCCCTAGTGTTACTAATGTTATGAAGATAAAAATCTAAAATAGATCTAAACCACAGCATTATGAACATTATGAAAAAAACTCACTAAGAAATTAATATTCTGTGGTCAGTACAAGATAAATAAATGGCAAGTAATGCCTGGGGTTCCATGGTTTGACTGTGGATATGAGAACATGGAATGTGCCCTGCTGCAGACATAGGTATCTTCTGGACAAACTAAAAATTCCATGAACCTTGGCAATAATGAAATCCGATTTCCTATGGATTTGTGTCTTGCAGTGAATTAAATTTGGTATCTGTGATGCAAGCTCCAGTTGGAGTGGCTGGCTGAAGCGTATTTTAGTTTCTCTGTGTAGCCATTTCTGCCTAATACTGCATGAACTAATTCTGGAGGCTTGCCTTCTGCAGAATACTCCCTCTCCTGCACCCAGCAACTTATTTTCAAGAAACTCATTGGGAACTTAACTATCTTGTAGTTTGACCTGTCGAATCTGTTTAAAATCATCTATCAAGTTCCAAAGGTACTTTAGGAGCAAAGGAATGGTACACACAGTATATTATCAAAAATCTTGTTGCCATAGGAAAGGAGGTAAAGAGATGAAAGAAGGACAGAATTGAAGCCTAATACTTCTGCATATTCATCTCAAATCACTTCCATCTGTTAAACAATAAATGTTATTCTCAACAGCACAGGGAAAGTTCTTAAATGGATTTTTGACTGGTTAGTTTTATAGCAGTCTTCAGAAAAAGATAAAAACTTTTTTTCTCTTTTCATTGAATTACGTTTTCCTCTTTCTGCTCCTATTTAGGAAAATACCAACCACCACACTCACAAAGAGGGAAATACAAAGGCTTGTAATATTTTTTTTAAAAAGCTGGTTAAGAAGAGTACTGCTTGTCACACAGGAAACCAAAGAACGCCAAATTGAAAATGCTAATTGCATCGTGGGTGGTATTTTTTGGTTTTGGTTAGTTTTTGAGGACTGACTCACAGGGACAAATAATTGACTGTAAACCAAAAGCATTGTTAAGGAACAGCTGACATCTATTAATCGACAGGTATAGACATATCTGAGACTCATAAGAATTGTGAATAAATAATAATACTGTTGTTATTTGTTGACCTGTCTATGTTTACGCAAACCTCTGGAATAAGTTGTGTCATTAACATTCATTTCCACTATAGCCTTTTCAATACAATCAAATCAGTTAATATTAACCAATTGGTTTCAAAATCATGAGTTCTCAAAAATATGTCATGACTACTTAACTGTTACCTATATAAACTGTCAAATAACATTTGGTTGTTTTATGAAACTTTCTATGTAAATTGGAGCTGTAGAATCAAGACCCAACATAGAATTGCAGAGATCAAAGACAGCTGAAAGGTTAAGTAGCACTTTCGTTATCTGAAAAGCTGGGAAACCTAAGTTTTCTCCCCTCCTTTAAGCCTACTACAACTAAATCCACAAAAGAATCATAGAATAGACTGGATGGGAACGTAAAGACCATTTAGTTCCAACCCCCTGACATGGGGCAGGAACACCTGAAGAGACAGGAAAATGCAGCACAAAATAATGGCAATACTAACTTGCTTTCTGTTTATGTTTGACACATTTTAATGTGTTCTTTTTCCCCAATTCTCCACCAAACCACAGCTTTTCTAAATGTCAAGAGGATCAAGAACCTCATTACTTCTGTATGAATTCTGTAACCCAAGACATTCATCATCCCCATCTATAGGCGTTTTTTTCTGTAGATTTAGTTAATAAAGTAATGCAAGTAGTAGATGGTAAACAAAAGCATATATAAAATATGCTAGATTTCCTCAGATTAATAGAGCTTACTGCAATGCATCCAAAAATTATGTACTGCCTATCTATCTAGCTGTTGAATGACCTCCACATACTTCCCAAAAGCATGGTTGTAACACACTTTCTAGGTAGTTCCTTAAAATGAGTTTCCTCAGCAGGATTGGTAAAGCAATGACATGTTTCTACTGAAGCATCTCATCAGTTTGGAAAGGTGCAGCCACACTTTTGGTTTGTTTTCCTGCAGCCACAAGTGAGGGCCAATACCCCGGTACCTCAGACATAGGCAACTTGGGACAGAACCCAGTGCAAAGCTGTATCTCCTTTTTACAGTCAGCAAATACATATTTTGCCACTACAGAATGGATGTATGACTGAAGTGATCTCAGACTGTCATCTGTCATGCCATTTTTCACAGCTACTGGTCACACTGCCTATTGCATTTTCACTTCTCCAAAATTTGATCAGTTAGCAGAAGTTAAAATTCAATTGAGATTTCACAGCTTTTCGAACAAATAAATTACTTTGTCAAACCTGGAAATGTTGAACCGATTCAACTTTTTTTTCCTGTGAACTTTCCTGTGCCAGGCCAGAGGCAAAACCACATGGGCTAAAGGAGCACTTGTTTAAATTAACGAATGCATTTCACTAAAAATGGCAAGTTATATACCAAAGTAATGGTGCCCTTTCAAGGACTGCAAATGTTTGTAAATAAGGTGAAATGTTACTACATATGAACTTGACAAATTCTCACACATGTGTTTTCCAAACATACCTACATGCATTCGGAGCATACAACTGTATCCTCAAGCAGCTCTAATTAAAGCTATGGAGTATATAACATTTTCAACATGGTCTGAATTTATTTGCATGTCCACACTACAAAACTCATGAATTTCCATGATGATGAGCAGGAATACTAACATTGCACTTAAAGAAAAAGAATAAGTACAGGCAATCTTAAAGTGAGATATACTCAAAAATAATCCACACACTGCAAAGAATTGTTACAGATCTTAACCAAACACACTGTCCAGAAATGCTCACATCACACATATTTGTCTTCATGCAGTTAGGATCATAGCCAATGTTTTATAGTTTTCATGCTTCATACTAACAAATACATTCTCTATTTACAGTGGACAATGTCTTCATTTACAAGAAGACAGATTTTGCCACTTATTCAAGGACCTGCTGCTATTCACCTGTTCTAAATGGTATGTGACTGTTGGGTTGCCGAGCTTCATTTTCATGTGAAAGGAATGAAAATGAAGCTTAAAAAAGCTCTTAAGCTTTTTTTTTTTTCTTGTTTTTCCTCCTCCAAAATAATCAACTATAGCTTATGTTATGCTAGAATCCAACAAGACCTTGATTTAAAAGCAGTCCAACCCTGAGCTATTATTCTGACCATCCCCTATGGCTACTTAATCAAAACACTGCAACTTGTGACTTTATCAGTAATTTTGCTCATTTATCTTTATTATGACTTCAAAAGTATTTGGAATGGAAGGTTAGCTTTGTATAACTAATATTGGTGATGAATGGCAATGATAATTCATTGCATGAAGAACATCCATTAATGTCTAAAATAATATTCTACTGTCTAAAAATAAATTGCAATGCAAAACATTTTCAGAGCTCATTAACAAAAACTCAGTCCAACAAAAGTATTGCAACTCTGAGCAGTAAGGATCCTTAATCCAACACAGTAAAGGCAGTTAGAGATGCTGAATCTGACAGCTACAATATTGATTCTACCACTAATTAACCCAAATTTTTAGGTCCTAACAACTTCAAAAGTGCTAGCATAAATCACCCCAACAAACAGCTGTGAACTTGGGATGAAACATGTGATTGTTGAACAAAATGTCCACTCATTCCATAAGCGTGCAGCACCTTCTCAGTGTGCATATTCTGCAGAAACCTACAGGAAAAATCTTCCTGGAACAAAGCTACACTAGAGCTGTGGGAAGGAAAGAAACAAATGCAGGTTTCCTGAATTTTCACCTTCTCTCCAAACAGTATTTTACCTGCCCTTCTGTTGTTCTCTTCTCCCATAGTTCTTCTCCTCCAAGTTCCTCCTCTCTATGCCTGCAGCTATATGATCTCTCCAAAATACTAACTTCATGATGCAGAAAGAGCACTGGCTGTGCTCTGCTAAAGCTCTTTGGTATTTATAACCTTGTTCACCCAATCTGTCATGAAAAATCTCCCATTTCCTTTCTACTCAGAGAAGGAGCCTACCTTTTCCAGTATTTCCTTAGTTAAGACTAAGAATGCATCCTCAATGTTCACATTATCTTTAGCACTGGTTTCAAAAAAGGGTATTCCATGTTCCCAAGCAAGCTGAAAAACAAATGTAGGCAATGAGATGAACAGTCTTTAGGAAAAAAACACTTCCTAGTTCTAATAGCAAGAGATATGGAGGTGTTCTGACAGCTTCTACCCTGCTACATAAACACTGATTAAGTAAATGTCAGCTCATTGACATCCTCTGTATTCATCCTCTGTTCATGAATTTCAGGTAACTCTTGAAACATTCTTCTTAAGTTTTTGCATTTTCAAAACAGCTTTTTAAACCTATCTTTACTTGTAAAGCAGAAAAATAAACTCTAGTGGGTATGTTCTCAATGTTTTGATTTATGTGGAGAATAAGCTGTCTCCTAGGCAATTACTTAGAGGAAACTAATGGATTGCCTGCAGAAAACTATAGATAAAAAAGTGAAAAAAGTGTAGAAAAAGAGGAGTGATTACACATAAAAAAGAGATGAAGCACAGAGATAACAGGCAAACAAAAAACAGATAACATATGTGAAAATATATTATGGCAATAGAAGAGAGAAAATATTTAAAATAAAGGGGCAGCATAGAGTTCACATTGGTTAATTTTATTTAATGTACTCAGATTCCCTAATTTCTAGTATGCTTGCCTTACAGATAGCTTAGGGATATTGCATGATGAAAAAAACCCAACAATCCAAGAAAATTACTAGCTCTTTAAGGTCCTAATTTTTTTCTAATTTATACAGTTAAATACATGGAGATTAAAGAAAAACAATTGCATTGATGCTTCCCAAGAGAGAGGGCCAAGAGAGAGGGTCAAGGTGGGAATAATATCTGCCAGATTAATATAGTGGGAAAGTCTACTTCCTTTGCAATGGATCCTTTCCCAGTAAGCATCTGGAGACCACTTAAGATGCATTTGGGAGGCTCTCCATTAGGATAACAGGTCTAATATTGGCATTTATGTTTGCTTTCAACAACCTCTAGAAGTAATAAATGAATGCTTTGCAAAAATTCCAAAATCAAGTTTGAAAGTACAAGATTTGGGCTTCAAAGATTTAGCCAAAGTATAATAAAGATTATATTAAGGGTAGGAAAAGGGAAAGCAAAAATATTTATTTTTCCAAAATTGCTGTAAAACAAAATAATTTCTGACTGTTTTTCAAGACAAGTGGTTTTTTAAGGGATCCAAAAACTCCAGCTGACCACTCAGATTTTGGTACTGTAGCAACTTGTTAAAAAAAGTTAAGGTCATTTAACTATTGGCAAGTGCCAGTGCAAAACAGTGATGCATAATGGTTTATAAAGAAAAAGAAAAATACAGGCAGTAAAGTAATACAAGTAATACTGGGTTAATAAAGGGGAAAAGACTAGTTCACAGTTTGCAAAGTGCACAGCATCTACTGTTAAATATTCCTTTTTTCTTTCCTGTGTCATGTAACAGATCCCTAGATGCTACCTATACTCAAACTGATGAACACAAACCATTGTAATAATAGAAATACATCTGGTAATAGAAAATTTTCCAAATAGAAAATCATTTGGAAAGATAACCCTATTTGAAACGGGACTACTGCACATACAATATGGGGTCAGGCAAGGCTTTACCTACTTGAACCTTAAAATACACCAGTGATGATGATTCTATAGCCTTTATGGAACCCACTTCCATGGCTACATTGTTCTTCTTGTGCAACTGGTTCTCCTATCTCCAACCTGAACCTCATAAGACAGGACTTCTGCCATTCTTCTACCTAACTGCTGTAGACTAGTATTTGCTACTTAGCCTCATCTGTACCCCACTGCCTCAGTTCTCCTCATGGATTACTGGCACTAGACCCCAGTCATCTCTGTAGCTGTTTGCTGGACCCCCTCCAGTTTCTCCATACCCTTCTTGAAATGAGGGAGCTAAAGCTGGACACAATTTCCTGTGTGGCCTTGCCAGCACTAAGTAGGTGGGATAATAATTTCCCCAGACCTACCTTTCATTATCCTCTTAAACATAGCCCAGCATGCCTTTAAGCAACGAGAGAACACTCTTGACTTATATTAAATTGTTGACTAAATAAATTTACAAACCTATGAGAATTATGCTGCTGGGAAATGTTACTTTATGTTACCCTTGAGAACAGTTTGAATATCTTGAGTGAAATAACCTCATTTGTTACTAACAATAGCAAAATAACTAATACCAGTATATTCCTTGGTGAAATTTAATTCCAATTGTTCACTTTGTTTGTAACTCAGAATAACTTCCTAGCAAAGTGACGATAAAATTTCCCACTATCAAAGCAGAGAGATGTGTCTGAAATAGTACTAGAACTGTGTAGAATGTTTTTTTCATTGGTATCATACCTGGAAACCTGGAAAGAAAAGCTTTGAAATCATGAAGACAGGAGAAGGAGGGGAAAAAAAAAAAAAAAAAAAAAAAAAAAGAAGAATGTTTTACTTAGCTCTTTCTGTTAGAAAGATTTGACAGGAGAAAAATGGCCACATTCTACCAAATCATATAACCTTCGACATTTTTATTTTTCATAGAAAAAGATAATTTTACTGGGGGGGTTGAGTTCAATATTTTCTCAAAGTGTCTCAAAAAGATGTTAATACAAGAAAATACTTCATAGTGTTAAAATTAAATATATCCATTTCTGTGTTATGGAATTATATAATTACAAAAGAAAACCAAAAAAGAATTAAAACTTTTCAGCATTAAACTAGTCTCTGAACTGGCACACAATGGTCATTCAGTTATGACAGATTATTATAGAAATGCCAACATACATGATAAGATTTCCAGGGAATCCAGAGGTCTTCTCTACAAGACTCTGAACACATCAATACTAACAGATCATACTCACAGAATAATATGAAATACATCAGTATGAATTATTATGTGGCAGAGTTAAACTATTTTTTCCCTCTAAAGATATTTTCTTCTTTGGAGACGACAATATTCTCTCTCCCTGCTAATGGAATCTTTCTCCATTTGGACCAGTCAGGTTTTCAGGATTTGTAAATCACATTAAAAGAAGTATAACTGACGAGCTGCCTTGCCTTAAAACACAGAACACATCTAGAAAGAGGACTCGGTGAGGAAGTAATAATTTTCTGAAAAAAATATTGTATTATGAGAAATTTTGACTGGCTGGTTAAGTATACAGAAGTCAGAAAATGTCATTGTTAATACTTTATGCAAAACCCTACTACTGCCCTCTTGTGCACATGCATCCAGTGACTAGATTTCTAACACTGTATTCTTTGAGTGAGAGCATACATATCTTTTTCAGCAACCTTGCTGCTTGAACACAGATACAGTACATTAACACTGAAAGGCTCTTGCATATGAACAATTAACTTTCAAAAGTTTCTATTCAAAATGCTGTAGAAAGGGTGATGCTATTTTTTAAAGTTCCATTATCCAGTATTATATAGTTGGCAAAAAAATGAACAGTATTATTCAAACAAAAGACATCTTGCCTGACTCACCATGCATGTCCAGGGATGGGCATCAAAGCTGCTGGAGGATCTATGGCACAAGCCTTATGAGGGAACTGGAGTTGTTTAGCCTTGAGAAAAGGAGGCTGAGGGGACACCTCATCACTCTCTACAATTACCTAAATTACAACCTGAATGAGATTGTAATAAGGTGGGGGTTGGTCTCTTCTTCCAAGTTAAAAGTGATAGGACAAGAGGACATCACCTCAAGTTGTGTCAGGGGAGGTTTAGATTGGATATTATAAAAAAATTCTTCACTGAAAAGGTTGTCAGACAGCGGAACAGGCTGCCCAGGGCAATCGTGGAGTCACCATCCTGGGAGGTATTAAAAAGACATGTAGCTGTGTGCTTAGGGATATGATTTAGTAGTGGACATGGCAGTGTGCTAGGTTAAAGACTGGACTCAGTGATCTTAAAGGTCCTCTCCAACCTAAATGATTCTATGATTCTGTGCCTGAAAGCATAACAGAAGGGATTATTCCAAGTTCCAGATAGCAGATACATACAGTTTGCAGCTGCAAAATTTAGGACCCACTCTCCCACAACATTTAAGTCATGTCAGTTCCTTCTGGCAAGAGCATGGCTCCAGGATTTCCTCATGGGTTCTCAATGAGAGTAGTGCCATTACCTTTAAAACAGCACTCCCCACTTAACACCAGTTTTGCCCCTACACATGGTCATCATGTACAAACTATACTGCAATCTATACAACACATACACAGTTAGAACTAGGGGAGCTGGATGTTCCTGAAATACACCTGTCCTATATTACTTAGAGTATTCAAAACCAATGCAAGTCAGAGTGAACAGGCTGACAGAATAGTTGTTTATAGTCAGGCTGTAGCAAAAAAAAAATCATTGATGGGTGCACCGGGTACAAGAAAAATTATGCAGAATGTATTATGAATGACAGTTTAGATTTCCACATTAAAACAGTACTCTGAAAATGCAGATTCTAAAATATTTTTCCTTTGAATTCAAAATGTAAGATTTCTATTGCAATGCCTAAAGCTTTTAAAGTGCATTTTAACCTTTAAAATAAAAATCATTATTCTAAAAGGATCAGCTAGGAATTAGTTAATGCATTCCTGCTCATATATTAGAAAAACCTCAACCATTCCAGAACTCCACAACTGTTCTTCTGGAGCACTTCCTAACAGAATTTTTTTTAATTCAGGAGCTATTATATTATTTTCAGTGTAACAGCTCATAGTCACATACTAAGATACTCAGGAGAATCCAAAGAAAGTGCTAGTGATCAATGATACCTTTTCTCCTTTCTGTTTTGGAACTACACGTTCTGACTCCTTATCACATTTGTTGCCCAACAGTATTACGTCCACTTCATCACCTGCTTTCTAAAAGAGAACCAGCATTAATAAGTGTCACGTAAGAAAAAAGCAAACAACAAAAGCCCTTCACCTCCAGCTCACACTAACCTTCAACACTTTATTTCATTGAAAGTAAAGGCTAAATTCTGTCCTGACCTTTTCATCTGTAGAAATATTTTCCACTAGTTACTGGGATTTGGAGGAAAACAGCAAGATTGCAAAGAGCATAAAAAAAGCTGCTTGCAAGTGCAAGGCATTACTTGCAAACCGTTTCATAGGATATAAAGTATATGGTGCGTGGGCACCATCTTCTGATGAATGCTCCATCTTGAGGCTTTAAAGTGACTGGAAATGCCCTAAATTCACACAGTGCCCTCTCTAAAGTAATGGGTTCGTGGGTTAGTGTATTGGTCTGGTCCACATCCAGCACTCACAAGTAAAAAGGTAGGAAATTGCTGCACCTGAAAGATTACCTCTCTGTGCTTCACTTTCACATGCAGAGAGTGAAATTACATTCAAAGTCTTCAAAGTCGACATAAAAGTTTGACTATTGCTAGACACTTGGAAGAAGGCAATAGATTTCTACTGAAGTAAAACTTAAAAACCTCATTGATTTCAAAACGAAGAAAAATCTATCTTTTTGACCTTGTCTTCATCCTTTGTTCCACTAATTCGGTTATGTACATGATGACTGTAAAATGCACCGGATGCTTTACATCAGTGTTATTTTAAGATAAGCTATTGTAACTACACATGACTGGAATAATGATAAGGAAAAGAACAGTTCTGCAGCAGCCTGTGGAATTGCAAAATCATCATCTGTTGTGAAAATTATAATATTTAAAACCACTTGTGATGCTTAAATGGAAGGAGCTGAGATTCTCAATCTAGTGACAATTAAAGGTAATAGGGTCTGATCCTATGGCTTGTATTCTGAAAGTACATGTTCACACAGCTTCTCTGATGACTTTTAAAAGCCTGGTCTAAGGCTACAGATCTTCTCTCTACAATGACATTGGTGACAGCTTTGACCTCTGACAAAGACTTATTTTTTTAACTTTCCCATAAAACAAATGCAGACAGACCTCTTCCCCATCAGACACACACATGCATATGGACACATGGACACTTTTTCTGAGAAATGCAGTGGAAAACCTCTATTATTAAAGGATGAAAGAATCATTATTTTTAGTCTGTTTGCAACTGTAAAACAAAGTCGCCTCATTTGAAGAATAAAGGAGGAGACAATTTATTCTTAAAGAACATTATATCATACTTTTTTTTGATCCTCTCTCATTTTTGAGTCGGCTTATTTCATTTCATACCCATAGGTGATGTAAGATAATGCAGTATTAAAATGAAGTAAGCTTATCAGGAGAGTACAAAGTACAGTCTAAAAAAATGAATCAGTCTAACTTGGATTAATAGACCAGAATGTTTCAGAATGCAGTGAAGTTTTACTCATTAAGGTCAATCGTTCTCCTACATAAAATTACATACCTCAATACGTAGGATAGGGTAACCTCATCACATAATCATTTTTTTATTTGGAGGAAGACTGATGGTTTTACAAGTGACATTTGACTTTGCTCTGAAGTAAAAGGTCAAAGGGAAATACTAGCATACTTTATGTACAAAGCCGTAAAAGTAATCCTGTAAATTTATTTCTGTACAAACACCACAGATGTTTGCAGTAGGAGTAGTCTTTTCAACAGCCTCAAATAACAAAATTTAAAGGGCATTAGAGGTACCAGGCCTTTCAGTAAGAAGAGGCAAGATTTAGGTTAAACTTTAGGGAAAAAATCTGTCCTGTGAGGGAGATGAGATGTTGGAAGAGGTTGCCCAAGGAAGTTGTGGCTGCCCTTTCCCTGGAGTGTTCAAGGCCAGGTTGGATGGGGCCTTGAGCAACCTGGTCTAGAGGAGGTGTCCCTGCCTATGCAGGGGGTTGAAACTAGAGGATCTTTACGGGTCTTTCCAACCCTAACCATTCTATGATTCTGTAATTCTATGATAAATAACTATTTCTATGGTAAGAACATATTTTCAATTTGACTGGATGCTCCATCAAAGCACTGCAACTACTCTTTTAAAAAATATGTTATCTTGCAGTTTCTTGATTTTGTAAAACTAAAGAATATACACCAAAATTACTTCCATTTATATTTTTGAAAGCTGATTATATAGAACTAGCCTTAAAAAAAAAAAAAAAGACAATCTGACTAGGCAGGAGTTTGACCATGTGCTCAGCCGGCATAAGAACTGCAAATGTACACGGACTTGAACTGACCAAAAATACGGCCCTTCAGTGCTTCCAAAAGCTCCCTGTGCTCATCCTCTTTTACTTATAGATGAGGAATAAGCTTTCCAAATGCAAGACCTATAGCTAAAAAGAGCACAGTTGCACGTCAGCACTGACTAAGCCAGTAGAGTCAGGAAACATTTGTTTTCCATGTAGTGGAAAAATACTATTAAAAAGTTCATCAATTTCATCAAAGAATTTTTTTTGAGAAGTAAAAAAAAAAGAAAACCCAAAAAGCGTTTTGCTTTGCTATCTCAGAAATACATCCAGATTTTCTTTCTGTTCACTCTCTTTAGTCTTCTGGCTTTAGCATTTCAAAGTTTACATTTTATTGAAACTTAAAAATAATCTGAACTTGGTGAAAACCTAGCTTGTCTTTTTCCAAACTTCTAAAAAGAAAATATCAGCACTATATTTATTGAGACTGACTAAGTTTTCTGAAGCATTTAGAAGTGTCATCGGATTTTTGCTAAAGGGTTTTTCCACTTCTGGATTCCCCAGCAGCCGGAGCAAGTGGTGGTGGAGCCAGGATGCTGTGACCGGTGGCCACAGGAGGGAGCAGAGCCAGAGCTTCAGGGACAGGACTAGGAACCCTGGACTCATGTCACAGTGCCATGGTGTGCATTAGCAGCCTGTTCTGATGGGAGCCATCCATCCATGCCCTTCTCTAGTTACAGTACTGCTTAATCTTTACCAGATAACTACCCAACTTCTTGACTGTGTAGCTATTAACAGAAATCAATGATGCAAAAAGGAAAATATCTTGCTCATCCCTTTTTTTATGTCATTTCCCTCCCCACCATTATGCCTTTTTTTTCTGTGCTTGTTCTCTTTTTTCAGGGAAAAGAATTTCACAGAAGTGCTGTGAATTCATGAAAACACCAGAAGTAGCACTGACATCTTTATCAAAAGACAACCATGTCGCATTTGTACTTACCAGTCCTTGAGAGAAACTATCCTTTCATTTTTTAAATGGTGAGCACCACCCCTGATGTGAAAGGCTGGCATCAACCTCCCCTGCAGCAAACACTGCAATTACCCAAAGCTCACCCAGAATGCTTGCTGTCTAAAGCTATCTCTCTAGAATCACCACCTTGTCCTTCTACCACATCTCCAAGGCTGCATAGTTTTTATACTCATTGATAACTGAGTTTGAAAAAGAAACCTAAGTTTCTTTGCAGGTCAAAGCAGTGAAATAAAAACCCCAGATCTGAGAAATACTCTAAGGTAATGCTTTATTAGTTTGCATTCGAGGAAGAAATATAGAATATAATTTTTCAGATTTGAAGAGGAAGAAATATGCATGTTCATGCAGAAAGATAAAGGCAAGAGCCATAAAGCTGTGAAGTTTCTTCCTCTTGCTCACTAGACAATAACACTGGAAACTGATCCTTTATATTAATGAAGAACAGTTTCCTAGCAATATACTGTTCCCCACAATCTCAGTGACAGCATCACATGAGTAGTGTTCATACCATAATTCCCATATGTATGTCTCTCCATACATTTTTCTAAGAAGTGCCACGTGATGACCACATGTACAACTGCTTAGTTTCCAGAACTAAAGGGAATTGTACAAATGACAGAATTTTTGTATTATCAAACTCAAACTTGATTAGATATAAACCATTTTGTGCTCAGACTAGGCTAGGGTGAGAGACAAACCAATTTAGTAAAGTGCTAAGAACAAGAATTTTCAGTTCTAACCAGAGTCATAACAACAAACCCATCTATGGGTTCACATATCAAGTTTTTTCATCTGAAGAAGAAAATCTCACAGAACATGTCAAGCTTATTAACACTTGCAGAGCATTTTGCTGTGCTGCTGTTATTTAAGTATGGTATAGAAATACTGAACAACACTCCAGATTCCCAACTCTTAAGATGCATTTAATGCATAGAACCAGAAGAGGGCACTATACAAAAATCAGCAGAACCCACCATACCCATACACTCCATATCCTGGTTGAGGGGTCACTATTATCAAATAGCATAAACTGAAAGGTTGTATATTCCAAAGCCACTAAATTATGTTACCAAGACTTGCTCCCATATGAGAAAATTGCTATTGCCCATGCAAAAAATTCATTGCTAGACATGTCATCTTCATGGCCACACCAGGTGAGTAGCACTACAAAAACGAGCCCTGTATCTTTAAAATCAAACTAATGTCAAAAGTTTTTGGACACCCAGATGCCATGCGTGAATCATGGAGTGACATAGGGTGGCAAGGACTTCTGAAGTCATTGGGTCTAACGTCATGCTTGAAGAAGGACCAGCTTCAAAGTCAGGTCAAGTTGCTCAAGGCCTTGTTGTATCATTTTCAGCATCTCTAGATCCTCTGTGAGCACCTGTTTCAGCATTTGAACACTCTACTGCAAACTTTTAGCCAATATGTTAGTTGCAATCTTCTTCAGAACACCCCAGAAAAAAGTGTTTTGTGCAAACAGATATGGCACACAGTTGTATTTAATTTTTTAAAGCCATGTCATCAGACAAGAGGAGCACCTTAATAAATTCAACATCATCCACCACCCAAGGAATAAATAGGTTTCAGGTTCTAAAGCAATTTTCCTGCAATTATTATGCTTCCAATGAGTCCAATATACCTGTATTATATTTGTCAATAACATCCCAAGATATTAATCTGCGAGTATGTATTTCTAGTACACTTTTAAAATACAGTCATGTTACTCAGTTTCCTCTCGTTCAGAATACAGATTTTACAACAATACAGAGACAGCAGCATATTTGCATCTTGAACTTCCTTGAACAATAATTCATTTTTAATAGGGAAGTTGCTGTATTCTACACTTAAAATAATTGAAATACAATGAGAACATTACTGGCAATTTGATTGTAATAGCACTGAGTGGACAGTTTTTATAAAACCAATGGAGTTCTTATGAATGCTAAATTGCTTAGATTGTCATTTTCAACTGTTGCAAAAAAGCCTTAGCACACTGAGAAGTTTTTAAAAACTTTCTGTTTAAAATCCATGCATGAAGAATTCAAAGAGGAGAGTATAGTGCAATAACTGAATTGTCTCAAAAAATCCTGTTTGATAGGTTCAAGTACAACCTTCACATTACCCATCCATCTATTATCCAATGAAACCTGTATCTGCTTCCTGTTTTAACTTTAAAAAAATTCCTGCCCTTGCACGTTTTTAAGGATGGCATAGCAAAAGCCACTTCGATACTGAGCATTTGTGGAGAATTAAATAGTGGTTTGCACTAAGAGACAAAAGCAAATGCAGAGAATGTCACCAGCCTCTGGTAAGTAATTAATTTTCATGAAATGCCCTGTGTTTTAACAGTTATTGCTTAAAAACACTTATTTTGCAATGAATAGCCCCATATATTTTCACCAAGACACTTCAGGAATTGATATCCCACTAGGACTAAATTAATTTTTTTATTATTATCTAGTTCTATTACAACATTTACTAATTGCTAGTTTTGAAATTAGTGCAATCTATCATGCAATTCACATCCCTAGATTTTTTTTTAATTGAATAGTTTTCTATTTTTAAATTATATAGTAACAAAGTATTTTCCAGGGTTAAGATTAAAAAATATAAGTATTAATAGTTTGAGTATGTTTACACAAAACCTCTTAAGTATCAGGAACAGAAAGCAGGCTTGTGCAGGTGTGATTTGCTGATTGACTTAAGCAGATTAAAGCCTGCATGGAGGCTACAAGAGCTCGTCCCATCCTTCCCTCTGCCCTAGCCATGCAGACCAGGTCCTTTCTTTGCATTCATGGTTTTGCATGGTAGTCCACTGAATCAACCATCCTAATTCATCTGATTGAAGTGGGCAGGACAAAATGACCCCTTTGGAGCAATGTGAAGGCAGCTCACTGTCTCTATATATTTTATATATAAATTTATACACACATATACACACATACTTCATATATATATATACAGATATATATGGATAATCTACATTTTCAGATGCTGGTAACAGTAAACCTACAACCATAGCATGTGCTGAGTTAAGTCTGGGCTAATAATGAAGCTGTACAATCAGTGGCATATCCAGCTGTGACTTTAGTTGGTTACCTAGCAGAAGAAGGATGCACACTTTTCTTAACCTAATAATAAACCACGTGTTAGTCTGAAGTTTGTGTAGACAAGCCAGTAAGAATATTCTATCATCAAATCTCTTTTGTAACACATAACTGAAGTTAGGCTCTGTCACCAGTGAGACTTTTAGGATAGCTCTGTAGTAAAGTACAATGATGTATTAGCTCACCATAGTAATGTTTCCAATACTGAGGCAATGGAAACGTAATGTTTTACCAACAGTATAAGATATCCTATGCATATAATACTGGATATATGATCATGTGTAGTTCATAAATTAATCCATATACTGAAGCTGTGAAGAGAGAAAGGGACACATTTGATGGTTTTATTTCAAGCCTGCTTTCCCAAGATGAACTCTCCCATTCATCATGTCATATTCCTACCAATTCCCACCAATATAAAAACTTCCTGGATTTTACTTCTTTTTAATAAAGTAAGAGTGCTACCTTGCTTGGGTTGTTCCACAAGCATACTAACTTATCCAAGCATGCCAACTACAAACCTCCATGTTACTGCTTAGGGCAACCTCATTGCTCTCCATAGCTTCCTGAGAAGGGGACGTGGAGAGGGTGGTGCTGATCTTTTGTTCCTGGTAGTGATAGGACACGTGGGAATGGTACAAAGCTGCAGCAGGGGCCATTCAGACGGGACATCAGGAAGCATTTACTTACCAAGAGGGTGGGCAAACTTTGGAACAGGCTTCCTTGAGAGGTAGCTGATGAGCCAAGCCTGTCAGTGTTTAAGAGGCATTTGGACAATGACCTTAGTAACATGCTTTAACTTTTCGTCAGCTCTAAAGTGGTCAGGTAGCTGGACCAGATGATCGCTGTAGAACTCTTCCAGCTGAACTGGTCTATTCTAAACTTGCCTCTGCCCAACAGAGAACACATCAGGGGAGCCCTAGCAATAAAGACTTGGGTTACAAGATTACAGGAAGCTGAATGATTTAATCTCTAAGGGCTTGCCCACTCCTTCCTCCCTGGTTCCTCCTTCACGCTGTTCCTTACACGATCTTCTCCTGCCCTTCCTACTCCTACTTGTTTACCTTGCACCAACTCCAATACGTGTCAGACCTTTCTATGAACCTCTTAAACTTACTTATGGAGCAGAAAACCATCCAACTGGTTTTGCCGTGTTATTTTGCTACCACGTTAGACAGAGTGAACTCCCGAGAGCTCTGACAAGCAGCACAGTGGCAGGCAATGTTCAGGAGCAGGAAGGGATGTGGGAACACACTCCCCTTCTGGCAGCCATGTGTTGCTGAATCACTTCCTACATCACATGAAAGCAGCTTCTGGATGCAGTACCACAAACAGATGAGCTAACCTAACAGGTCACTGGCACCAAAAAGGGATTCTCCTTTTCCTCCCACAGTTCTGCCTCTTGAAACCCTCTTCTCAAAGGGAATATACAGCAAGGATGAAGAGGATGTTTCATTTAATTTGTTTCTTTTGATTCCTGGGATGAGGCAACTATGCTAAAGTAATGAAATCAGGAAAGGGAAATCACTGACTGTCATGTTGAATTTTGACATGGAAGCCAATTAAAAACCTGGGGTGAGCTCACAGAGATTGGCTTCTGCACAGCCACACCAGTGACAGAAGCACCGTAACTCAGTATGTGCAAAACCACATTGGAAGCTAAGTTTCAAAAGTACTTCAGAAAGCACTCATACATTATCTCTGGCTTGCCCTGGATAATCTACACTGTATTCTAGTTTCAAGTAATCCCACTACCATAATGTGTACCAAGTTAAAAGTAAGAAATTCTGGTTAGAAACATAGAGTTCCAGGAACAACAATCTCACGCAGTAATTTAAAGCATTAACTGCAGTAACTTGCTAATTACATTAAGAGATAAACCACCATTATGTATACTTACCTCATGTATGTCTTTCATCCACATTGTTATATTCTGAAAACTCTCCAGATTTGTGATGTCATATACAAGGACAAATCCTTGTGCACCACGAAAATAGCTAGTACTGAGTGTATGGAATCGTTCCTGGCCAGCAGTGTCCCTGAAAGAAATTGAAGAAATCACACACATACAAAAAACAACAACAAAAGAAAACATTATAAAACTGCAGAACGCCCAAGCAAAGTTGCTTTACTTTAAGGAGTATTGGCCAAATTTTGAATGGCATACCCTAATATGAAAGGGACAAAAAAGATGAGAGAAAATCTGGTTGCCACATGCAGCAATGAAAGAAATACACTGAAAATTTGTCCTGAAAAAGACAGACCTTCCCTAGCAGGGAAGCTAAACAGTGGTTGAAGTCTGAGTGCATCTTCAATCCCAACATTGCTTCCTTATATACAGTTAATCATTAAGATGAGGAAACCAAGGTGATGACAAAAATTTGGAGTACAAGCACTGCAGATTTCCATATTCTGATAAGCCTTTTGTAAACTGTGACAAAGACAATAAAGCAGTTCATAGGGAGGGCTGGGTTTGGCAAGAAATCATAAAATACAGAGATGCAGAGATTCCTACAAATAATCAGGCCTTAAGGAAGCTCTAAACAAGTCTCCAAGATTTTTGTATTAAAAGTTGAGATGGAATAAATGCATATCCAACACTGGTCAGATAATTCAGGTACTTACTCCGTAAGAAGTTAAATACTGGAAAATATAAATAACCTCCAGTATTGTATACTCAGAGAGATGGATGTCAGGAGCCCTACACAGTCTCTAGAAAAACTTCAAAAACAAAAAATAGAGTGTAGGTTCCAGAAGACTCATCTTACTAGCTTTCTCTTTTTGAACATTAATTTGATGAGTAATGAAATGTAAAATTTTCTTGCTTTTATACTTCAACATTCCCATACAATTAAATCTACCAAATACAGATGGTATACCTGCATTGTTTGTATTCTGCAAATTTTATTGTTAAAGCAACCTAGCAATAACTCTTTTTTAAATCTTAGATTAGTTGCTGCAAAAAATACGCTCCCATAGGCCTAATTCAAATTTTAAAATTACTTAGTAGGAACAATTGCACTTTAGAAGACAAAAATGTAAAGTGTATGAGATTTTTTTTCATGCTGTAATGTAATTTAGATGGCTCTCATGTATGGTCATATAAATTAAAACTTACCATATTTGAAGTTTCACTCTTGTGTCATTAAATGTTACTAGCTTTACTTTAAAATCAATGCCTAGAAGAAAGAAGAAAAAGTGTAACATTTCTCATAATAATATGGAATCCCTTTGAAGACCATTTCTTAGCTCTAGTTATTATGCGATTTTGAACAGAAAGTGAAAAGTAACTATATCAAACAAAGAATAACCAACCAACCATACACATTCAAAATGGAAGCTGTAAAAGGAAATTATTCAATGGTGAAAACAACTATGTCCCAATATATTACCTGAATACAATACAAAGCAATGCCAACAAAGCAACAGAAGGGCAGGTCAGAGCAAAGGTGCAGATACTCTGAAACTACTCATAGACATTTCCATGAATAGTGGAAGTGGCATGAGAGCAGTTTCATGGCCTATGAACAGTAATGCCTGGAAAACATACTGGTGATTTCACTTGTTTCCAGTTTCATCACAATGGCTATGAGTGGGAAGGCAGGAACACTTACAAAGCTGTTTCATGCTTAACACCATTTTTCTGCCCTTACTTCCAAATCTCTAAAAAAAATAGTCAAAGGTTACATGAACAGGAACAGGAATTAGCTGTATTGGTTAAATGCAAAGACAAACATAGACTGGATTTCATTCAAAATGAAGAGGATTGTCTCTGCAGCCTGAACCACCACGCATCCCAGATCCAGAGCACTGATGCTAAAATCACGCACTCGGAATCAGTGCAGAATGTTGTCTCTATATACACTACAGATCTTTTCTCAAATATACCTCCTGTACAATTTATAGTGTTTTCCTTTATTATATTATAAAATGAGTACTGCAGATGCAGTGGATGACACTTGGATTTATGGATTGTTGAAGCTCTGATGTTAATATTAGAATCTGCCATCTCTCAGCTGTTATCTTGAGTGATACACGTCCTCATAGCTCAGCATTTTTTTTCCAATTACATTACAGCTTACATTTTAAAATACCATTTGGTAATTTATCTGCTCTTCTTTTTTTTTCCCCACTGAAAACTAATAAGGTGATTTTTGTCAATTATATTAAGTGAAGTTAAGGTGATATTGCAATAGCTAGCCATACTGCATGGTCAAAATTCCATAAGGTCAAAATACATCTGTTTAACATGACTTCAGTGTGCCTTTTCACCTGTAGTAATGTCATCTGAAAGAAATAAACTGATTGAAAAAAATAAAATTTTTAAATTATAACCATTACATTGATTTCTGTAAGAACTGCCAAATGACTGTTATCAAATTACTGTATCAAAGGTAAGCATCCACGACAGCAAACCAAAAATGCTCCCTTCCTTTTTACTGATGGAATTATTGTGCACAGAACTTTTACAAGTATGCTCTCACATGTCTGATTCCAATGCTGTTAACATTTTTGTGTGCATGTGGTAAAATAATCTAGGTAGATTCTCAGAATTATTATGATAATCATGTCCTCCACTTGATGAATTTTTATTGAAGCTCCAATGAAAAGGAAAGATAAAATTATATAATTTGTATCTGCAATTAATATTACACAAAGCTTCCTTGATGGAATTAATAATGTCAAATGAAAATGTAATTTAAAACAAGTTTCTCATGTAAGGTGAAATTCCAATGTGACGGAAAACATTTGCTCTGGAAATTCACATGATTTTGTCTAATTATCTGTATCACTTTCTCCAATTGATGTTAAAGCAGTTGAGAGGGACAGAGTAAGGGCTGAGAGGCTGGAATGTCACTTTCTAATGGTGTGATAGGAATACAGCAAAAAAACCTGTAAGCCAGATGGGGATTCCCAGACCTATAGAAAAGAGTTCTTACTTGACATACATTTTAATAATAAATTACTCTAAGTTCTGGGTTGTTTTTTTTTTCTTTATAAAAAGGGAAGCAGAGTGCTGAATCAGACTAAAACTTAATCTAAATTAAAATAAGGCTTATTGACTTCTTAAGTCAACTTCAAAATTTATTGACCTAGAAGGTCAATGAATGTTAGTGAAAAACAGAAGTCAATATGTTCTGCATGCATGAATTGTTCATGTCTTTATATGAAATTTCCAGCAAACTTAGCAAATTGGAAAGACAGAAAAGAAAAATGAGAAATACAATGCCAAAGACAGCTCACAGATTTCAGATGCTTTAAGGCCCATGTGAGTTTACAACATGATGAACATTACAAAATGAGCATTGATTACCACTCTTGAGTTAAATGTTATTTGAATGCAACAGCTTGTACTTGCTTCTTTTAAGTTGTCCAATAAAACCAAGAAGGGGTACACTGGGTACAAGTTCAAATTATAGTTGCTATTTCCAAGTTTTATACCCATGAGATTAAGTTATTTTCTTTATATTCCAAATAATAAATATGCTTATACTAGGAATGAAGCACCTTAAAGACAAATAGGTCAATACCTATAAAAATAGTTTTTGACAGTCTGCAAACGTCCTCTTCAAAAAGGTCTTTTGCACCTGGTCCAGAAAATTACAACCCACTCTTCACCAATATAGTTGGCAAGTTTCATGATATAAAAGGCTACAAAACCCTACATCTACCCAGAGTAAATGCACATCTGAGAAGCTTAGCAGTAGGATGGGCAGATGTACATGCCCCAGGTGCAGGTTCTCCCTACCCCACTTACTGCCATACAGTGTCTTCAACTTGGAAAAGGGGGAAGCAGATGGTATCACCTCCTCTGCCCAAGCTGGGCATGCTCACAGTGACATGTCACGAGTTGAATTTCCACTGTGTTGCTCCAACCCATACTTAACCTTTGCTAGATGTTAATGCATTACTGGAATCAGACTCTTTTCCTGTATCTATTAAGGAATATCTTAAGTGGAGTGGTAATGACTAGTCACAAGCATGGATAATTATGATTTTGCTAAGAAAAGCAGCTCAGGGAAAAGATGGCTTGTCAAGAAAGTTAAGTGTGACAAAAAAGCAGCCTTGTAAAAAAAAAAAATTAAAAAATTAAAATAAGATGCAGATTACAACTAGTGTTGTTAACACACTTAACATACGGATCTTCAAAACTGTTCAGTTATTTAAATTAACTCTGTTTCCTTCTAAAGTGAGTATCAGGGTATCTATACAGGCTTTAGAGCTCGTTTCTCTTACTCATCATGCATTAGAAACAAATGTGTAAATCACTTCAGTTTGCAACTTTACTCTTATTTTTTTTTAAAGTATAGGCATTAAAAAGCAAAAGTTTCTTTTTGAGGAAAAAGTCAATTTAAAAGAAAAAATTTTTTGTTTGTTTTTTAACTTCAAGTGGGAATTTGAACTTTTGATTAGGACAGATTTGGGAGGACACACACCCCAACAGAAATAATTATCACAGAACATGTATGCTACAAGACCACAGCCACCATACTACAGCCAAACAACAACCTCATAGCCTGTGAGATCACAACCCTATGAACAAGAAAACCCCTCGTATATAAGTGGCTTTCTTGTTCCTAAACTTTCTCTACAGTTTTATATGCAATGCCATTGTTTAAACAAAAACATTTATTCTTTATAGCCTATTCATAATACAATGCATCTGCCTTATGATGCGTATAAGTTTAATTAGAAAACTGCAACTCCTTAGATTTTACTCAAACTGCATAATTGAAGAGGACGAAGGGCACCCAGCCTTGGGTGTTTAACTGCTGCATAAAAAGTTTTCAATTAAGATTTACTGTGGATGTATATTGTTGTTGGTTTTTTTCAGAAAATACATAATTTTAGAAAAATTCACTACTACTGCAGCTTACTAAAAATTTTTTGCGTGCTTGTGGTTTGGTATTTTTCTTTTTTCCCCCAGCAATAAGTTTTTTCCTAGTAACACAAACCTGTGATTCATGATGACGCAGAAATGAGACTCTCAACCTTTTAACTTCTGTGCCTAGGACCCTTTGCTACTAAGGAAGGTGGTGGCACGTGATTTTGTCAGGAACTCAGAGAGGAGACTGCACAACCTGGCTAATCTTTCCTCTATTTGAATCACTGTTCCAGCCAGACAGGTAGGGTGAAAACCAAATTAACATCAGATGAGCGTTCAATAGGCTGCATGACAGATAGGGATAATTTGGTTGAGCTTGCATGAAGCACGCATCCAAATGAAAGCAGTTAAGGTTTTGATGGTGCCAACAAAGTTGTGGAAGACATCAGGAGCAGAACCTCCATTGCATTGTGTCTTTAGAGTGTTATAGGCCACAATCTATGAGCTATTCTCTTGTTTGTATCTGTCTTCATGAAAAAGAAACTTCCATGTCTAACATTACTGTTTGAGAAGCCATCATTCCCAGTACCATTCATTTAAAAAGTCTATGCTACAATACACCTCCTGTTATGGAATCAAAATGAATACGGGTGTTTCAGAAATAACTTTAAACTCACATTCAACAAACACTACATTTTTATGATTCATGTACATTTCAGTTAGAAAAAATGTATAACTCTCTCAAGCATAGGTCTCGGAACAATAATAAAACTAAGACAGCGAATGTCAGTCCTTAACTGTGACAAAACTCTTTTATCTTAACTATTCTTTAAACTACCTCAGCCCACAACTTGGAAAATATATTCTTAATACCACCACCATACAAGATTTGTTGGCACAGCAGTGGATTTAATTCAAAGAAATCTTGACTCAAAATAGTAACCTCACAGTTGGGAATCTACTTTCCTACATAAAACCCATCAACAGAGCTGATGTTTATTTTCATGCCATTCCTTGAGACTCCTTGCTAAGGTAAAAAGTTGCCTGTCATAACCACCAATTTCAAGACTTCTAGTTGTGTTCCTCCCTGTTTATGTCAGTTTCAGAAGCTGCATTGCAAGAATAGACCAAAAATAAAAGGTGGTTTAAGTTCAGACATTCTCACACATGCCGGTCAAGTCATAGCACATCTGTTAAGTACTCCCCACACCAGCTGCTGCCTCAGCTACCACCTGTTATTTATTCAGTTAACCCAAATCCTCCCACACAGAAAGATGTATTTAAGAGCCATGCATGTTCCAAATTCAAAAAACACTCAATTTCTTGTGCATACTTTCACTTCAAGAACACAGAAAATGAAAAGAATTCTGATACAGACACTCAAATTTGTAAAAATTAAAATCTCCCGCTCAGAATTTGTGACAAATATCTGCATCATGTGTCTTCATGCTGCTGACCTGGTTTTCATCCTGTGGACAGTCGACTTGCCATTGGTTCCTCGAGATACTGGGGGGCTGGTGTAAGATGACAATGGGGAATTCCCCATCACCCCTCATCTGCAGAGGTGCCAGGGAAGGCAGCAGAGTGGTGCAGCACAAAACCACCTTGGCCTGGCAGGGCTAATTATTTCCATTACCACAAATGGCTCTGCTTTAATAATCACACATATGGCTTCCTACAGCAGACTTCATACTGTAAAAATTATTAGTACAAAGTTAAATACCTTCCTAGCATGAAAGATGGAGGGACATTTTACTGATGCCTGACAAGTCTTACAAGCAGATAATGTTCTGTGCACCCACACTTGGTGTAGAGGAACAAAGCTTCCATGTGGAGCTGTGGGCAGTAAGAAACAGTAAGGTGACCCTGCCCATGCTGGGGGGTTGGAATTAGGTGATCTTCAAGGTCCCTTCCAACCCAAACCATTCTAGGATTCATACGTTTTAAAAAAATAAGAATACTCGGTTCCGAATGCCCCAAAGAGCAAGGAGAGTGTTAATACCTAGCAGAACGAAGTTCTGGAGCCAGGGTGACATGTTTCATGACATCCTGGCAAACCTCTGCACAGGTCTAAACCGCTAAACGTGTCTGGACACACTCAGCAGTTTCCCGGAGGGCGATTTGACGCCTCTGAGAGCGCCGGTGCCGAGGAACAAACACCGGGAGGGTTCGATTTGAAACCCATCCCCCCGGGGAGATCGTGTTTAAAACCTACACCCGCGGCCTGCGGGGAAGGCAAAGGCTGAGGAGGGTGAAGGCAGCCGGCGCCGAGGTGGGGAAGGCCGGCGGCTGCGGGAGAGCGCCGGCACCGCCACTGCCTGGGGGCCCTCCCCGGCCCGCTGTCACTCACCGATCGTGGCCAAGTAGGAGGAGGAGGTGGGAGCCCCGGCGGGCGGCGAGGCGGGGTCCGTGTACCTCCGGACGATGGAGGTCTTTCCCACGCAGGACTCCCCGGCCATCACGATTTTCACCAGCAGAGCCGGCGGATTGCCCGCACCGCCCTGACACTGACACGCCATGGCGGGCGCCGAATGCCTGCCGGGCCGTACCGGGCCGGGTTAAGCCGGGGGTAGGGCGGGGCGGGGACCTCGGGCCGCCCCGCTGTGAGGGAGCGGGCACCGCCCCCGCCTGGGGTGCGGCGGGACCCGGCGACCGGGCCGGGACCGGAACCGGCACCCAGAACCTTCTCCGCCGGCGCTGCGGGGCCGATGCCTCCCGCCCCGCAGAGGTGGAGAAGCTTCTTTGGGGTGCTGGGCTGCGGGGCGGGTTCCGGAGGTCAGCGGGACCGCTACTCAGTTTTTTAAACCGGATTTGAAGAATAAAGCATCTATCTACTTTTTTTTTTTTTTTTTTTTTTTTTTTTTTCTTTTTTTTTTTTTTTCCCCTTTCAGTCCCTTTCAGCCATCTGTCTGCGCACGTGCGACAGAAAACACGAAACCGGCCAAGCTCTTAAGTTCTGCAGTTCCTCTGGTTGCTAAAAAGATGAAATCTGAGACCGAACTGGTGGAGCTGAAGTCACTGCGTGCTGTAAGCGGCTGCAGCAGTCCCAGAGCTGTCACCGCCCCGGGTCTGTTGTGCGGATGTACCAGGACTTGGCTGCTCCTCGGCGACCACCGACTGCGTCTCGGTGACAGCCACTTGGGTGACAGCGGCTTGTACGCAGCATCCACCGTCACGCTGGGCAGTGGGGACGCGTTGGACCTCTTACAGATCCCATAAAGGCTTACACACGCTCTTGGACCTTTTACAGATTATGTACAGGCTTCCGCATGCTGCACTTCAGCCGCGGCTCTGTATTAAGATTAGGAAATTATGCAAAGATGCACCTTTTTTTCATAAAGTTTCATCACTGGGGAGGAAAGAGGGAAGTTTCACAACTCCCATAACACTTCCCCTGTGTACACAGACATGAACAGTCTGGTTTCTTGTTACTTCTTAGCATTAAAGAGAGAGGAAAGAGGTTTTAAGAATTTCCTTTTTTGATTTGCTGTCATCTAACAGCCTAAGTGACCATCAGTGTACAAAAAAAGAGTACACCTACAGTGTAGACTTGGTGCATGTATGTCTGGATGTTTTTACTGGGATCTGAAGTCATCCAAATTATAAAGCCATTTCCCACTGTGTTCAGTGAACTTCTCTGGTGTCATAGATTTAGGAATGGGATACACTTTGAATTAAAAGTGCTAATAGACATTTACAAATATTTGTGAGTGCCTAGGCCTCTGAAGACTCTCCACAGATTTTTACATTTTCAACTTCAACCCTTCAGGCAACTCCTCAATCAATTGATATATCACAGAGTGGGAGATATAACACACTTGCTTTTTGTGTAGGACTACTTACGACTCAGTGAGTTCCACCTCCACAGTTCAGGACATCCTCTTATCAAAAGCCAGGCAGTATTTCCAGTTTATTTCCCCATCACCATCTGAAACACACAATAACCTGCACCTCAACTTGCTAGTATCAGACTCATTAGCCACAAACTTCTATGACTTCGAGGTGGGAGATCTTCAAAGAGCAGGAGCAGCTTGTTTCTCACTATCAGTGCAGTTTCCTTCATCGTTGAAAGAATGAGAATTTCTGCTACAAACTGGGAAATAATCACTAGGACACAACAAAATCAGCTACTGAGTCAGATGGTTATTTTAGGGATGATCTGTGAGACATGATTGTGTAAAAAAGCCAATAGTACCAAAGAAGGCATCAGTCAAAGTGTTGCCATTTAGGGGCAGAGAAATGCTGTCTATTGATGAGGCTGAATACATTCTTGAATGACTGGTAGTGGAAAAAGCTGACCCTACAGGAAACTTCGAGTGGCACATGACATCATGAATGTGTTTGGGGAGCCCATCGTGTACAATAAAGCTGGGGGGTGTGGTTTGCTTAGTTTAACAAAATAAAGTCTAGGAGGGAATATGATTACTGTCTGCCAAGGATTAAATTATAAGGGGGTGAAAAAAACTGCTTATACAAGAAGATAACAAATAGGCACCAACAATGAATATGGCTGAGCTGAAAATTGTTTTATAATGATGCTTCAGAAAATTCCCACAATTGAGGCAATCAGGAGAAAAATCTTAATAAAGACAGAACATGGTGAATTTGTTAGGGAGTCTATAGCTGCCTGCCATAGGGAAGTACTGGACTTCATAAACCAGAACACTTCCACTGGGAAACATCCCCTGCTCTCTCAGCAGTCCTGTGAAGTTCTGCTTCCCTGTGCAGAAATTTGAAGCTACCAGTGGTTATCTCAGATCTCAGTGATGTCCGGGTGCTATCATCTTCTTGGAGTTCTCACGGAACAGAGGTGATGATGTGTATGGGGAATCTATAAACAGTGAAGAATAATCTAAACTTTTCAGCAAGGTTCTGGTGCCTCCAAATAGATGTACATTAATCCTGCTCCAATCCCTCTGTCAGTGAGCTTGCAGGAGCAAGGACAAGGTTGGTGCTTTGTTCTGCAGGTGGATGCTCTGTCACAGGTGTGGCAGGTGCATGGATGTCAGCAGCACATTGGTTTATAGATATGCAATAAAGCTTTGTCTTTACCGTGGAGCCTTCTGCCATTCTCTGCTCTGAAGCTGTTCATCCCAGAATAGCTTTCTTCAAATGATGGCAGCACTGCAGCTCCCTAGAGCAGTTAGATTTAGGTGGTAGCCTGGACTGATGGTTTTAGCAAGGATGCTACATTAGCTCGGTCTTCACCCTCTGTTATCTGCCAGGCCAGCCAATTTAAATTAAAAGGCTGTGCGTAGTATTGTGTGCATTTGAGTACTGATTTATGAGCAATGTTCAAGGCAGGATTCTAGCTAGTTTCTTAACAAAAGTGCCCAGGCATTTTCCATTTGCAAAAATGCAAATTCCCAGGGTCCTATCAGTGAGTTACAACATCACTTTCCTCATATTCCTGTCCACAAGGGGACACTCTTTCCATCTCTTACCACTGACTAAAGCCATTTTAAAGTTAGCTCATTGAAAAGCTACCATTCAATGAATGAAATTTGATATTAAAAAAAAAAAAAAAAAACAAAAAAAAAAACCAAAAACAAAAACACATGCTCCATGCTTTAAAAAAATTCTGGATCTTTGTAAACTACATGATTTTACTGTATTTGTAGAGCCAATAATAGGTAAAGTTTGTTTAATAAACAAATGACTTGAAAATAATGACTGTGTGTCTAAAAGACAATCAGTGCAAAGCACAGAAGAAATTTTCCATGGTGTTCATTGAGATAACCTTGGAAAAAGATGTCCTTGCATCTCATTCATCTTTTTTGATAGCTTACTTTCATTTCTTTGACTCTATCTTTCCAATAATGTGATAAATAGTAATAATAAGAACAATGTCTTTTCAAAAATCATTTTTAGTGGGAGAAATTTTCATCTCACACAGTAAAATGAACAAAACTATTAGAATTTAATTTTTAAAAGCTGGGTTATTACAACATCACATTACTTTTCATTGAATACTTGTAAATGGTTAGGATGACTTTTCAAGGTATGATACCTACATTTTTGCTTTTCATCTGAAATGTGCAGTTTAGGAATAACTGCTCCCTTTACTCTCAGAGTACAGGAGGACTTTGAACAAAGGTGGCAATGCTATATTTTTTTAATTCTCAAAATGCTCATATAAGTCTTGGTATTCACCTCCTGATTTCCTTTAGTACTATGTGTTTTCCCCAGTCTCTCCTGATGAGTTAGCAGATTATTAGATCAGCTGATTTTTCATGTAGCCAAACCCCTGCAGAAGGTGGGCAAAGTCTTCATCAGAGTTACAGAAAGTACTGTAAATTTCTCTGAATGCAGGCAGGAGCCAGAGAGACTCTTCAGCAGCATATTTCATGCAAAACATCCAACATATTTTTGTCACTAAGTCTCCCTTGGACATTCATGCAAGCAACCATTATTAAAAAAAAAAAAAAAAAAAAAAAAAAAAAAAAAAAAAAAAAAAAAAAAAAAAAGCTAAGGGAATGAATGTAACTATAAAGGAAGATTGAACAAAAAATAGCATTCAAGTACAACCTTTTGTCTGTAACACAATTACACCGTTGCAGATGCCACAGCCTCCATAATGAAATGCAGCTTACAAAATATTGCAGAGATTCAATATCTTTCCATTTGAAATTATTTTGGTGGAATATTGGAATACTAATGCAATTACAAATATTGGCAGCATATTCATGCAAGTTTTCCTGAGCTGAAGGTATAAGCAAAAAATGGTAATGAGAGGAAAAAGCAAAGTTTAATTTGGATTTTAAATCCTCAGTACTGAGTCACTGCTCTTGTCAAGATTACTCACTGAAGAGAATCTAATAAGTGACCAAAGTGAAGCTCTTTGCTTTCATTAGTGTTAAGATAAAACCACTTATGAGTGGACAAAAGTGAGGTAAATTACTCATGATGGGCAAAACAGGGTTCACTAAGCCTTAAATGAAATTGCTGGGCTAGCTGTAAAGTATTTTATTTATTTAAGAGACAGAATTCACTTTTAAACTGGAATATAATTTTTAAGATTTCATCAGAGAACAGGGCATCTCTCTGAATCAAAATGACTCAAATGTGGGGTTACTGATGAAAACTGCCTGTACAGAAGTGATTGCAATGAGAAGCAAATTGTTTATAGCTGCTCATGACCTGGTTTGGAATTGTAGGGGGTTTTAAATTTTATTTTTCTTAATGACAGAAGGCAGTATTACTTGAGGGGTTAGCTGGGCCATCTTCACTAAGGGTATGCCATGATAACTCCAGATTCAAAGTCACATTTCTGACCTACTGATGAGAAAGACAAATATTAGCAGAACAAACTGAAGCAATCCAAGCCTTGTATCAGGGGTCCTGACCTCTTAAAAATATAGAATTGAGACTATCAAGGAGACCAAGCAAATATCACTCTCAGCCCTAATTCAACATCATTTGTCTTGGACACATAAAAGTTGTTAGCTATGAATATTTAGTAATTTGCTAATAAAGCTGTCGCTCAGCAACTTTATGAACAATTTTTAAAATAAAAAAATTAGAGTTCCCATATCAGAAAAGGTAGTCTTTCTTCTGCAGCTCCTTTTGTGATGCGTATTTTTTTTCAAACGAGGAGCAGCAGAAGGAATTTTAAGAGACCATACTGACTTCCTTTTGAGCAGTTGGTAAAATCCTGATTATAACTGAAGGCCACACAGAGTAATTCACAATATTTGTGGTAGGGTCACAAATGTAATTTTTACCCTTATCTTGAGCCTGCTTCATCTCCATTACTGAACTATGAGTACATTTTAAATTAATCCTGAAATTTCTGGAGAGCCAAGCTTTTGACCAGTTCAGCAACCGAGCAATGTACTGGCTGGTGGTGACTCACTGTCAGCCTTACTCACTGAACAGCCAGAGAAGTACAGGCTTTAAATACATACCCTCCTCCCAGAGTCACTTGGACTTCCCCATTACTCAACACTGTGCTGTATTTGGGTCACTGATTAATTATCTGGTCAAGATTTTCAGAAGAATTATTCAATGTTATTAAAATAACACATGGGAACTTTAGAAAGTTATCTAGATACATGAATGCTGTCTGGAAACTGATGGATGCTGAGGAATTTAGAAATTAATTTTGTTGCCCACACATAGCTTTAGAAAGTAACTGTACTAATATTTTTATATCCTCAGGTTGCTCTAGTTAAGCTTCATGGACATTTCAAAATGCAGTTAGCTTAAGGTAAGTATGTGTCATCTGTAAGAATGGGAAGCTGTTGGAGTCAGACAGCTATGGCAGAATTATATTTTTTTTTCAATAGAGTTTATGCTGATGTGTGTTTATCACAGAACATAATCTGTGGCTAAAATGTATTTTGGTTTGCATATTGCAGGTTACCCCCCGTGTTCACTTCCTGTATCTCCTGGAATGCAGGCAACCTGGTAAACAACATCCTGGTTTTGGGTCTGCTCCCTATTTTCTTAGCTAAATATCATCTGTCTGGCATCACTATCCATGGGAATCAAAATCTGAAAGTGCCCTTACTTATGGTCCTAGAAACAGGAGCCATCTACTCACCTGCTCTGTTCTTCCCATGTGGAAAACAGGTCTGCAGGGGACTTTCCCACAGGAATCTATATTATTACGAAAAAAAAAATAGTTGAGAAACATCTTAACATCATAAAAAAGAATCCTGGACTAGAAAGAGAGGGGGTGGAGAGATATGTTATCATCAAGATACAAGGACTAGGAGGAGGATGCTAAGTACATGTGCTTATTCTGATTTTCCTCAGTGCCTGTAGTGTCAGGAGCAGTGTAGACTGATTCACCTCCAAATCAAGGGACAGGGAATAGAAAATCAGAGCTGATGAGGGACAAAATTAATCCTCCCAGACACCTGTAAGTACAGCTTACAGGAATGATTTCCCACAGCACTTTTAGAAGATCAAAATGGAGTATGTGGCTTAGAGAGGACATATACCAAAGGCCAAATGGCCATGACAGAAAGCTTTGATGGGAAGCTTTTACATACTCCTTGCACTGCTTTTTTACCTAGTAATGGAAACAAAGTGAAAACCATGCCAGCTGTCTTCTGAGGGATGATCCTGAGAACACACAAGCTACATATGTCACCTTTAGTAGAAGTGGCCATATTTCAGTTCAAGTTCATCAAGCAAAGATGCAGAAGGAGTAAACCAGCTCGATCTATCCAGTAGGTGCTAGTTCACCTTTGCTAACTTGGGTTTTGGCAGTAGTGAAACCAAACTCACTAGCTTGCTCCTGATTCCCTGGGCCCTGATGCACCCAATTCCACTAGTTCCATGCCAAATGCTCCTCTTCCTCTGCTGGACTTGCCACTCCAGCCACAGAGGTGAGGGCTGAAAGCTGTCACCCCATCACATGCAGAGTTGAGGATGCAATTCTGGTGCCTGCAGTGGAGCATGATTTTTGGAGGAGAGACACTGATATCTGATGGTAATTGGCATGCAGTCCTCTGAGCCTTGACTAGCAAACTGCATGGAGCTTTGTGGAGCAGGAATATTTTTCCATGCTCAAGAGCACACAGCTACCCCAAAGCCCTACCCAAAGGGTTACATGAGCACCCATCCTCTTGGTTGGTTGGTTTTTTTTTTTGTCAGGAACAAGCAATCCTGGCCAGGAGGTCCCAATGAGAAGCCCTCACATTTGGACTGTAGCACTCTGCTGTGAAATCACCTTGTTCCTTGAGCCCTCAGATCTGCTGGACCCATCTCCAGTCCCCATCAGTCATGGGGCACAAAGCTGGGACAGGACTGGGAACATTCAGAGCTGGGGCCTTGATGGGCCCATTTTAAAAGGGCTTTTATGATATGAACTCACCTTCTCAAGTGTCCTCAGGATCTTGGTTAGTACAGGCTTTCTGAATGACTGTCTGAGCAAGGAAGAGTTTTTAATTTATTTTCCAGTGACTGTTTTCTGATTTAATTGAGGTTGCTGGTTTTCTACTTGTTTTCACCAGTCTGTGTTTTCCTATATATCAAAAGCATGCAGAGTTGTGGATAGATCTTTTTTATGTATCATATAAATCTATTTAAGTGAATAAATAAATAAAAACTGCCACAATGCAGCACAAGTGAAAGATTGCATAGATGCTATTAAAAGTATTGTGGGAGTGCCACTATCAAATCAGCTGTGAAAATGCCACATAAGCACATGCACACACATAACCTACAGAAAGATTTTTTTTTCCTTTAGATAAATGTCAAAAATGCAGACATCTGTTTTCATTTAAGTACCTGACATATTCTTCAAATCCACAGTGCTCTGGGCAAATACCAGAGCATCTTCTATTAATCCTTTAAAGATTTAAATAGCATTTTGAAAGCAAAAAGGACAATATTAAGAGTATTCAATGCCTAGAGAATGGTGCTCATTGTTTTGTTTGTAGTTCTTATTCTGAGAATACAGGTTTCTTTCTAGAAAAGACTACTACAAGAATAAGGCTAAATCAGTAGTATCTTAATTTGTCATAGATAATGTAATTTATGTTGCTGTGTATCATGTTAATGACTCTAGAAAGATGTGGACATGATACTATTTTCATTTGCAATTTGGTATTCTCAGAATAAAAGATACAGAGACAAGGATAACCCATGTTTTCTATGAGAGATTCATGGAAACTGGAAAATAAGGTCTTTTAATAGTTCATGATAACTGTTTTTCTTGGCTTAAGAGTAGGTTTTAAAAAATGGTGCTCATTGTTTTGCTTGTAGTTCTTTCATGCATGAACAATCATGCTGATGATGCATTTACTTCAAGTGAATTTTCCAATTGAAAAAGTGCTCTTGAGTTGTTTAAGTAGTATGAATCACCAAAACCTCATCTAAGTCCCATAAAAGCACTGGCTGCATAAAGCAGCCCTGAAAAGGAGATGTACTGGGATTGCACTGCATGATGCAGCTAAAGAAGAAGTATCTTTTGCCAACACAGAAGAAGATGAGGAACGCAACAGTTCTTAAAAATGAAATTATAATCTGTCAGAAAGACAGAAATTAACTCTTCTGGAAGCCCTCCTATTATATCCCTCAGTTGTTCCTCTCTAGTCTGAAGCAGAGATTCTAAGCATGAGAACTTCAGCCCTTGAAACACGGGACTTTTGTGGGATGAATTTTATTCCTCTTCTGTTTCTCTACTTTTTATTTTGCTCTTGTCTCCCTTCCTTTCTAGTTTCCCTTGGCTTAGGCTGACTGTTGGGCCTGCTCCTTTTCCTGTTATCGCTGCCTGCATCACTATTTCTCAATGTCTTGCTAGGATGAATAAGTGCAAGCCATTCATTTTTTATATGAAGTAATAGTTATTATTTACACTGAAACAACTTTGAGTCATAAGTATGTGTATCTTTGATTTGCAGTTAAAACAAATCAAACTTCCATCCAGGTACACACACAAAGGTGAGACAGTGGTTGGGCAGTTCATTTGAAATATTGATCAAGCAATTGAATGCTTGATATGGAGAGGCAGTAAAAAACCATTGAGAATGGTTCACTTTCCTTGGTTAGTGACACAGATTCATGCAGTGGGACACACAGGTTGTATACCTGCAGAACAAACTCACTTCCCCTTCCAACAGAAAGCAAATAACTAATTTGAAGTTTCTAAAATGTGTCTATTTGTAGTTTGCCTGGAAACTTCTAATATTGCTACAGAATACTCCAACAGTGTCAAACTGGTGCTTTCTCAGGGAACATGATTCTGATTAATATTATTTTTGTTAACCCTCTCTACTTATTTGTACAGCAGGATTTCTGAAGTCACTGTTAGAGCTTTTTAAAGATGTATGGCCAAGGGAGCTGATGTGCTACCCAGTAACCCACACAGCTCCCATTTTCCCTCATGCCACTCTGTACTGCTCTGCCTACGCCACTTTCACAGCTGTCTCATCCACCATCTCCCACACCCTTCCTGGGGTTTCCACCCTGCTTATCTCTCCAACATTGTGCTCCAGGAGGCACAGGTAGGACCTGGTGAAACAGAAGGCCCAAAGAGGCGAGAGAAGCCAGGATGAGGGACAGTAAGTTTGATGAATTGCTGGAGAGAGACCTGAAGCTGAGTGTGAAACTTGACTCTTCTCTCCTCCTACAGTTGTTTGTGCCACGTTGGCAGCAAGACTGCCAGTTCTTGAATTCAATCAAAATCTGAGAAGTGAGCTGCCTCAGAGACAGCTTTGTTGAAATTTGGACTTAGTGGTTGTTTAGGTTGAGGAACAAAATTACCACAGACTACTGAGGCTGACAGAAGCAAAGCTGGCAAGTTGACAGTGGTGCTGTGGTTGTGGAGACTGAGGCATCTTTGGCTGTAGTTTATCCACAAGTGTGAGCATCACTGTTTTCTCTGAAATAAGAATAGTTAGCACCAACGGAGTGCTCCAAAGCCATTGATCATGCACTTTTCAAAGCGCATAGGAGTGTGTCAGCTTAAAAGAGTGCTGCTTCACTGCAACCAGTGAAGTTGACCAAATCTCACCTTCAGAAGAAGTTAGAGATGAAAACAGGTTATGAAATGTCTGGTAGATAAGTTACATGGGATAAGCCTGGAAAATGATAAACCTAATGCTTATCTTTAGAAAGCAGGGAAAGGAAGACCCAGGGACTTATGGAACAAATAATGAAACTAGTGTCAAGGACAAATTGGATTTGTCAAGTACAAATTGTATTAAACCAGCTAATTTCCTTCTATGACAGGAAAAGAGGCCTTGTGGACTAGGGAAGAATGAATAGAGTCCATAAATCATGACTCTGAGTAGTCTTGGCACGGTTACATGTGGAATCCTCATGAGCAAATAAGGGAAATATGGTCTAAATAAGCCAGTCCAAAACCATTTTGAAAACTAAAGGGAATAATTAGTAGGTTGCTGTCACACTGGACCATGTTTCAAAGGGAAATGCCTCAGAGGTCTGTCATGGACCCAGTAATACTGAGTGTTGAATGTTCATTCAGACTAAATTTCACTAGCAACATTGCTGATTAAATAAAGAGCATATATGTTAAAATTGCAGAAGATACCAAGCTGAGAGGGTTGCAAACACTTTGTAAGGCAGAATGAGGATCCAGGCTATACAAGGTATCTTGGAGAAGGCAATGAGAACAAAATACTATGCAAATTCATAAGGAAAGAAACATTCAGCAAGGAAAATCTGCACTCTAGAATTCAGAAAACTGGGAATATCTGACAAGGCATAGAAGTAATGGAGAAGCACTGGAATTCATAGTGCATATATTTGTTGATGAGAAGACAAAAAAATAAGAAAGGCACTTTGTCTGCAACATGCATGAATTTCCTTCCTCTGCTGGGTGCAGGTGTGGTGTTGAGATGGAGAAGACTGTGTTCATCTTTGAACATTTCAACCTCTTCAAGAAAGATGCAAGCGAAGTAAGGTGGATCTGGCAATTTTCCTTATTGTCCTGTAAAATCTTTGGCAAGATCAAAGGAACAGTGCTCAGCTGATCTAAACAAGATAGAAATCACAGAAGACAGATTAAACATCTTCAAAAGTATAAATGGCAAAGAGAGCAGGAATAGCCTCAAGGAGGACAAGAATAACCTGTCAACAAGCAATAAGGAGTCTACATTGCATCAGGAAATATTTAGTTTAGATATTAGAAAATGTCTGAGAGCAGCAAGGCACTGAGGCACTATTACATGTTATCTAGGCAGGTACTTACACCTTCATTGCTGGAGTCAGGATCTGGTTAACAAACATCAGATTGGGTACAGCTAAGGAGTGGATAGATGTTCTTTCCAAGTCCCCTCTGGTTTACGATGACTCTCTCTATGTGCTGGATTAAACATCAGTGTAATAAAAGAAATCAAAACAGTCTTCAGCCATTGGATGTGATAATAGAGTTTTGGAATTGGAACATCAGTGTTAAATTTCCCTGTCCTCTGCAAAGCAGAGTGGTAATTGGCCTTTTGCAGCATAGACAACTGGCTGAGCTGCCAGCCCAGTGAGCCCAGCAAAACAGCATAATCCTGCTCTCTATGCTGCTTACTGAGAGGGCAAGGTAGGTATACTGAGCTGAGGCTGGGGAGAAGCACCCTTGCCAGGAGAACCATCTCCATCCTCTAGAAGAGGAGGGTGTATCAACACCTTGGCTCCAATCCAGCACTGTCCTTTTCTTTCCTTTTGGTTTTCTTGAGGCAGGAATAGAAATATCCTTACCCTGTTGAGAAGCCTATGCCAGCTTTGCAGAATAGGTAGATATCGTTCCCATTAAACTTTCACTTTCTGACTTTCTCAAAAGCCAAAACTTTCACAATTCTGCTAAAGTCACCTTTGTCTAGGGAATACAGATATATCAGAAGAGAACTCAAGGATGTATAAAGTCCTTCTTGATGATCATGTGTTACAAGCCAACTGGATTGTGAATTGCAGATAATTGGATGCACTGATATAATGAGCTAAAGACCCATATGACAATTAATAATTCTATCTAAATAAAGTTCTACTACAATGTTTTTGGTAATATAACAGTAAGTTTAATAGAAGAGAAGAATGTCTTTTTCCTCAGATTTTAAAAGGTGACTTAGACTAACTCTGCAAATTCCTACCTTCAAGCGCAGCCTGACATCAGCAGGGCTGATGGCAACGTATGTGAATTTACACAGAGGGACATGGGTTTAACAGGAGGCACTAACTGACATCACTGCACTGAAATCAACACATTCTCATACCACATGATGTGCCAACAGTCACATAACTATAGAATCCCTTTGCATTCCCCCATTTTGATCACTTGTGGCTATGCAGAGGTGCAAGTCATTGTAAATGCAGCAATCTTATTCCCTGAATTCTAGGATCACTAAGCACCAAGTACAATTTGTCCAAGAAAGTGAAGGCATTTCAACAGAGTTCCCTCCTGCCTTTTGGAGCCAGAAACATGGTACATGTAATGCAATAGTATGGGACTTGATGGGACACAAGTATCAGAGCAAAGGACTGAAAAACAGCTTAACCTTCACAGTTCCACTGGGCCCCTGGTAGAATCACAAGACAGAAAGTTCAAAGCACAGTTCGATTTTAGGTTTTTGAAGGGCCTATTTGGTGATTAAATATTTCAGGTCTTCACTAAAGTTTTCAATAATATTTGCAACATCAAAACTCCCTCAGAAAGATGGATGTTTAATGAATCAATAAGAAGAATGTTCTTTGTGTTGCCAAACTGTTCTTTGCAGTCATATGTTAAAGATGAAGTGGAGATATTTTCTGTCAGTCTGTGGCCTTTGAGAAATTACTTAGCCTTCATCGAGTCACATATATTTCCTACTATTCTATCATTAATAATTATATATGATAATATAGGTGCTTCTCTCATGCAAAAAGGAACCACAATAGCATTTTAAGCTTCTCCAGGCTTCAGTTCCAATCTTCTATCATTTTCTGTGCTGTGTAAATAAATTCTGCTCCTCATAAAGGCAAGGCTGAATCCATACAGGTCACAATTCAAAAATGGTCTGAGGTGCACACTTCTGGCTCTTGGACACCATTTCATCAGGCACAGGTCTGCAGCCCACACTGAACGGCATGTGCTGAATTCCTAATTGTGTTGCAGCTGTGGTGGTCTGCAGATATGACAGAGATAGACTGCAGGAAGAAATAATACTTTTTTTTTTTTACTTTTCTTTTTTCTTTTTTTTTTCTTTTTTCTTTTTTTTTTTTTCCTTGGAAAAACTGAGATAGCTGGAAAAAATAGCCATGTTTCCAGGTACTAACTTCTCTGCAGACAAAAAAAGCTAGGAAGCTTGCCTTGTTTTTGCAGCCAAATCAGTGAGTCTAACTAAAGTCTTCCTCTCTCCTGATAGATTTGCCCCATGGCAGCCTGAATGGGAAGTTTCACCAATGTTTGCTGGTAGCGTGGAAGCCTCCATGGGGACTACAGTCCCCTTGGACATGGTGAGAGCAGGACAATGCAGAGATGAAGCAGCAGAAAGTGAGTGGGGTAAAGAGGGGAAAAAATAAATCACCATTTGCCTCCACCAAGCCCACCTGTACCCTGCCACCCCCACCAAGCTTTAATTTCCCCTCAGCCTACAGGCACCCCAGCTTTGCCCCTAGGTCAGAAAACATCCCTGCCAGCTTTATGAAACCAGCCTTCAGTCCTGTTACTTTCTTTTCATCTTTCCAGAAATTCCACTCATTACCCCAGCAGCAGTCACCCAGCAGCCACCTGCTCCGTGGCTACCCATTAGCAGCCATCACTTGCCACAAATGCCAAAGTTGAAAAAGGAGTAATGGCACAGCTCTTCACTGAGCACAAATTCAAAGCTCTTCTTGCCAGGGAAGCACTTTAATGAATCAAAATTTCAAACAGGACAGAGAAATTATAGCAGAATAAATCATGTCACTTCAAGACCAGTTCAAAAGCACTGAGAGGAACACAAACTATGAACATTTCTTCTCAACACTAAAATAATGGATTTAATATTACAAGACGAGTCTAAGGGACTGTATCAAATAAGGAGCAAAGTTTTTAAGTCACTTGCTACTTTTGCAGGCTTGGCAACTTCACCAGCTGAACAGTTTGCTCGAGTCCAGAAATACTTCAGGTACTGCATTAATTAAAACTATTTCCACAAAATAGGGCCTAGTACCCCTTTTTTGACCTTGTATATTTACTAAGACTTGAGCTTGTGCAATTTTTAAATGCTGAGTCAACCTCATAATGAGGAAAATAACAGAAGTCATAAGAGGAAGAGTCCTTTCCATGGTTCCTTTGCAGTAAAACCACTAATGGTAACAACTCGGGTAAAAAGTAAAGAGTTGCAGAACTGTTGTTTTGTAGTGTGGCTGTAGGGGGGACAATGCAGTGGGTACAAACAGAGAGTTCGTGTCACCCTGGAGCTGCTTCGCTCTCTGTCATTCTCTGCACACTGTTCTGGAGCTTATACAAAAGCATTGATTTCTACAGCAAGTTGCTGTCTGGGGAGGGGGTAATTTTAAAAGACACTGCTGGCACTCCAATGGCCTGGGGAACTGTTTTTTGCAGACTAAAAAGAGTTATTCTGTGCCCAGAGTGAGGGCTTTTGCCTTGCACACACCAGCGCAGCGCCCTAGCTGGTGCCTCAGTCCCTTTGCTCTAGGAAGCCAAAGCAATATTGCCCTCCACTGGTCCTGAAACAAGTTTAGCTGCTAATGGGAGTTGGACAGAATCATTGTCAGTACCATCAGGGGCACTTTGAACCCAAGACTCAGATTCCTGAGACATATTGCTGTAGTTTCATCTCTGCTAGGAGCTCATGCCTTTCAGCCCCAGCTGCAGCAGGGACAATCATTACAATCATTAGGAGCGGCGGTGCTGTGACTGGGCAGCAGGAGGGGGGTACCAGCAACCTCCCCTCCTGTGGGGACCCGAGCTTTGCAAGGGATTTTTGGTCAGGGGATATGTTGCTGAGCTTTTGGTCGATGCAGACAGAGACTTCACTCAGTGTGAGCTTTGGCATTGTCCAGCATGAACCATCCTAGCGAATGGGTTTGCTGTCCTCAAGCAGCGACATTCCTATCAGGAAAGATCTGCAGGCCCACTGAACATCTCAGCTTGCTAAAGCTGGTGATATTACGTTGAAACCCCATGTTTTCATGTGTTATGCCTGCTGATTCTTCACCACTAGCTGAGGAGAAGGCAAGGAGCCCTGCTTACTAAGCCTCTGGCTACACCCTACAGGCTTTGCCTCCGAGGACCCAACAAAGCCACCACCACTTGAATAACCCAGCTGAACACCAGCATCGAAGGGCCCTGTGCTAATAGCAAGGGAAATGAAACACTTCACATCAAAGGGCTCCACAAACAATCGCTGGCCTCTGCAGGCTGCAGGTTTATTCCTCAGGAGTGTGGAGTGAAGGCGTCTGGCAGCAGTGGGCTTCACCTGCGTGGTGGTGACACGAGGGAAGGGTGTTAGATGATTGGTGTTTCTGGGACAGGGAGAAGCAGTGAAATGATTAACTGTCCTGGCATTTAAGTGGCCATAATTAGGCTTCCCATGAGCAGCCCTTTGAGATAAATAATAGAAATTCACACCTATCTGGGTCCTATGGTTTTTCAGCCTATTTGAGGCAGGCTGAAATGAGGTGTGTAAATCTCAGCACCCTGAGCACTCTGCAGTTGTCTTAAGGAGCTCTGGCACTCACTGGCTTGGCCTCCTTAGTTCAGTTTTTTTAACCTGCTGATCCCAGAGTCACGTCCATGAATAAAAATGTTCCTGGTTTGCAAGGCAAGAAAACTACTCTTCTAAGGAGCCACAAATCTTTCATCCAAAACCGTCTACCTGTGAGCACATCTTGATACACCTAGAATAACTGAGGGAAATAAGTCCAATACTGCAGAGGCTGGTTGAAGCACATCAGATTTCACTATTGATACACTTACTGTGACTTACCATACGAAAGAAAATCTTCTTTAATTTCCCCCATCAGTTTCTTTTTATGAAGCTGGAAGAGGTGCATGAGAGCAGCTCAGATGCCAGAGACGTTTTCTGCAGAGCTAAGGACTTGATTGTAGAATCATTTCCAATAAATCACCAGGAAAGATTATGGGTTGAGGGTTTTTGCAGGATATTAAGAATTATATCGCTTCCAGAACTATCTGCAAATCCTGTGCTGCAGGGTTACCAAAAGAAGGGGAACAATCAATGTCCTTGCAAACTGGAGGAGGTCTGTTTTCCAGACAGCAAGGTAGTGAGAGCTACAGTTGTTGTTCTAATGCTGTTAATGGGTGACAGTATGCTAATTAGTCAGATTAACTAAGCGGGTGAGTCATGCACTAACCCTACTTGAAAGAAAGTGCCCATTTTGAGATGCTAAATGAGAACATAAATGCAATCAGGCATAGAATTCTTGAAAGATAAGACGAGAGCAGACCTGCTTGTTAATGGAGCCCGTGAAATTAATTCTGCTTTGGAAAGGGGTGCACTTTTTCATATTCAGGGGTTGTTTTAATGGGGAAAGGTTCAAAACCTTCAGATCTATACAATCCTTTTCACTCAGGTCTAAGTAGTTTTAATGACCTAACGTAACAAAGATATTTCTGATATTCTCTGCTATGTTTGCACCTCTGGAAAGACTTTTTTTAAAATATATTTTTTAAATTATTATTTTATTAGAGGTATTCAGATGCTTCAAATGAAGACAAAACTATAATATTCTGAGAAAACACAAAGCCCTCTCATCTATGATTGATGGAAAAATATTAAAAATGTTTATTTTGATTGCTCAAGCTTTTATACTGAAAACCTGCAGTCTCCTGACATTTGAGAAATCAGAATCAATGCTGACAGGGACCACAGATGTGGTCTTGCCATGGTGCTGGGAGTCACCACCAAAGGTGGTGCCCTTCTATGAAGATCAGTGTCAGTTTTTGGTGTGTGTGATCCCTTTTGTTCTTGTCGACCACACGTTATGTTAGCATCTTTTAACCTTTTTCTCTGCATTACTCTTAATGGTGTGGGCATCAAGGATATGCAGAAGTGGGGCTAGCAGCTGTCAGTGATACTTTGGGTCCTGAGTTAAACAGGGCTCAGATAGCTGGGAGGCCCCAGTTTCTGGTGTGAAATCCCTGTGATCTTTCCAAGCATCTGAGATGGTGAGAGGAGGAAGCACCAGGCTTAGCTCCTTGTAGCTGTTCAGTGATCATGCCTGTAAGTGGTGTTTGCCTGGGCCAGCACCTCCAGCTGTCCTTTGGACACAGTGGGGCTTGCAGATGCACACTCCTGGGAATGAAAGCCACGTCTTCATGCAGGAGTGAGCTCACAGAGCAGTCAGGCATGATGCCTGGGGGGTTTCTGTGGTCATCAGGACACCAAGAAAAAATACAAGCCTTATCATGACTCCCCTTGGGCACTGAATTCAGCATGAAATTATTCTGCCGCAGCTTCTTTTTGAATGCACTCTCAACTCATTTGTTTGCCAGACCTGGTCATTTCTCTTGAAGATTCCTGTCTCTTCCAGTCTGATTTAAAGGCAGCTCCTGGGCAGTAGGCTGGCTAGAAATGGGAGCTGTGTTGGTCTGCCTTCTTTCTACCCCAAAATGTTTCCAGTGCCACTGCAATGGCCACTGATTTCCACCCCAATGGTGACTGCACCTAGATGGTTAGTGAAGTGATCCCTGTATGTATTTGCAATTCTCTGAAATGCCTCGAGGCTTGTGAAAAGCACTATATAAATCAATTAATAACAATATCAGAGGTCACTCAGCCAATAAGAATACAATTTAGTTTAATGAGAGATAAATAAGACAGACAGAGTGAGAGGGGAAGAGAGCTACAAGGCTCCCTACTCAGTGCCAGGCTCTAAAAACACCAGATACTTGCTTTATCACAGTGATCATCAGAAACACTGTAGATAATTGTGACATTGCCATTTCTTAGTCCAGTGTAATATCTAGTACTGGTTTTGATGTCTTACTCAGCTCTGTACCAGTATGATTTTAGGAAGAGTGTACATTGTTTTCATGAAAACAAATATGAGCATGAGGAAGCATTTTTCCCTTGCGTGCAATTCCTACTAAAGAATTTACATTCTTCTAATTTACTGGTTTACTGCACCACTTAGTGCACTCCTGAGATGTGCAGAATGTCCTCGCAGTTAAGAATGTGCAGATGAAATTTACCCTTTTTGCACTGAATCACTCATTTTCCCCTTGGAAGTCACCAAGCTCTTTCCTCCCTCTAAATCTCCTCTAACCACTCTAATAAAAGAATATATTATTCTGCACAGTTACAAAATGGATCCAAAATGGGTAGCTGGCAGTTTATTTGGCAGTTAGGGTAGTTAGGTATTTTTGTGAGCAGTCTGATACTAAATAGGTGAATGAAAATACATTGTTTTACATTTTGATTCTTCCTATATTATGGGTGTGTAGATGTAGAAATAGAAATTCTTCACTGTAGCGCCAGATAAAAAGCTGAGCTCTATCACCCTCATCGAAGCAGTATTTGAAAAGACACAGAGGACGTGAGGAGACAACCCCTTGTGGGGTAAGGCAGGGGGATGGGGGAGGCCCACCTGGAAAAATGGGAAGGTAATTGGTGTTTGTGCCACACCAGCACACCACACACTTGCTGTGTCCATGTCCACAGGAAGCTGGTGGGATATGCTGGATGATGCCTCAGGCCCCACTGCCCTGGTAGTGTAGCCTAAAGAGATGCTAGGGAGGGCAGCAACTCTTGTCCAGACCCTTTCTGGGGGTCCAGAGGGAGCATGTGCATGGACACGGGTGCTGAGAAACATTCCAAGACTCAGTATCACAGAAACAGCCATTAGCAGCAGAGCATGAAACATGTATCTAAAGGAGAATAAAGCAGTATGAAGCACTCCTGGTGAGCAAGACCAGAGCTGTAGGGCAAAGCTGACTTGGGTTAAAATTTGACACAGTTTAGTATAGCATCATCACATGCAGAATCAGCTCACCTGGTTATTCCTAGAAATGGCTGCCTGTAGCTGCATCTGCAGGCACTGCATGTCTTCTTGTCTGGCAGTTGCCTACAACCTGCTTTGACAGGATACCGGTCCAGACCTCAAAACCTGGCCCTGGGGAAAGGAAACAAGGGAGGTAGAAGAGACCTCGCTAAAGTTCTTTGGCAAAAAAATGAAATCAAATAGAGCTGACTTCACACACAACACCATTTCTGAGGTCACATCCCCCAAAACTCCCACTTAAATTTGAGTCCTTTCATGTGCCTCAAAACAGCAGCCTGTGCAAATCTGGGGCTGTCCTCTTCACACTTAGGTAATCCACTCACAGCAATTCAAATCTGCAAGGGAGGGGGGCTTCTCTTTGTTCTCTCTCCCTCATGCCCAAAAAAGCCAGCCGTGAACACTATGACAAAGGATTAGCTCGAGCTGAGGCCAGGCTGCAATGTAAATAGCCAGACAGAGAACAGAGTGGCTTCTTTTATCAAACTTAACATCCTAAAGCTCTACTGATTTCATTGTCATTATGGTGGTGATTAATTTGACGCCACCCACTGTTAAAGCCTTCGCTGCATCCCTGTTGATAGCTCTCATGACAGAGATTACAGCCTGCCACTGCCTTGTCCATAATTAGTACTTGTCAAAATGAGATTTGCCAATGGTAGCCCACTCTCCATGAGAAACCCATTCAAAATTAAACATGCTTCGGAAAATAGAGGACAGTTCATTCTCTAATTGGCACCAATGAGTACAGAATGAAGACTCTTTTTCTCATCTATTAAGTGCTGTTCAAGGTCTAAAAAATGACTTGTGAGTCCTCTCCATAGCTGTCAGTAAGTGTCCTCTGGTGAAGTACCAGGGCTCTGATTATGTTCTGTAGCTGGGTCCTAAACTGTTTGCACAGCTGATTTCCTAAAGCAGCGTAGTTCAATCACTTCCTTTGAAGCAGAACTGGGAGCACAGCACAGGATCAGTCCCTGCCATGTGGCCACTGCCAGAACTGCTGCCCAGCCCCAAGCAATGGGCCCTCAGGAGTGCTGGGGGGATGCATACAACGGGGTGGTGTGGATGAGTTGTTCCACAGTGCCAAGGAATGGAGGAGAGAGTAAAGCCATGCAGCCCATGGCCTGCCTGGTAGGCTGGTAGAAAAAATGCAAGTTTTACACTGACTGGGGTATTATCCAGTCTGAGCCTTCCTTCACCAACTTTTTTTTAGGCTGGACTCAACATGGAGTCTAACATACAACTGACTTTTCAGGCCAAGGCTATCACCATTTTATTTTCTTTCCTGCTGCAAGAGGAATGGCCAGTGTTCCTGCAACTATGAAGGCAAAGTCTCAGTAGCTACAATCAGAACTTCCTTAAATTTAGAACTGCAACAAATTCAGCTCTGAATGACAGGGCCAGTACATGGCACTTAACAACATGAGACATACATTTAGCCAGCAAGGGGTCTGGTCTTGCTTAGCCCAGATTGGGAAGTTCCCTCACATTCTAAAAAAGAAGAGCAGACAGGCAAAAACCTCAGTGAGAATGAGAGAAAATTAAGTTCAAAGCCCAGCTGAAGACACGGGCCAGCTGAAAATCACCAAAAAAGGGAAAAATCAGACTGCTGTTAGATTTGAAATTCACACTCCAGGAGACTGAATCACAGGACTAGAGAAAAGTTAAGACTTCCAGTCTTTGAGTTTGGAAAAAAAAATCTGTCGCAAAAAGAGAGGGAATAAACACTTCTCACCCACTGAGAGCACAAGAAGGAAAAGCAGCCTTGTGATATTTTATGCAAGTTTTTGGTGATCTAATGGTGAACTTAAATTTTTGGAAAATACTTGCTTTCTTATTTAGGCTCTTCTTGGCATCATCTCTTTAAACTAATGAGACATTTAAGCTAGACATTAAGAAGGATTTCCTAATGACAATGATGACTACATCCTGTCACACATCACTACGAAGGTCAGGAGAGTCAGCAAACGTCTGCTGGGAGCGTGCTGGGCATCACTGACCCCACTGTGGCATGGGGAATTCCAGCCAGGGAGGGTCTCAGCAAGCCCCTCTTAGTCCTGTTTCCTATCACTCTGGCAAGTCTGAAGATTTACTCTCACCCTGAAGGTAATCAGTCAGTCGTGATTTTGACCTACAGTTTAATGTGCTCTCTTGCTATCGTTACAGACATCCTCCTTCTGGTTATGCTTCCTGCTGTGACTAATGGGATCTTTGCAGTTAAAGAGGTGGGTTTTAAAGAAAAAGCTCCTACTTTCAGTGCTATTAGCAAGTTTACAGCTTTAGCATAACCAACAGCATAGCAGTCATTACTATGGCCTATAAACTTGACATTTTTGGGGTGCAGGTGTGTATGTGTGTAGTTAAACACTTTTCCAGAGAGGTGGTGAAGTCACCATCCCTGGAAGTATTTAGAAACTGTGTAGGTGAGGTAGTTCAGGACATGCTCTAGTGGTTGATACAGATATTGATATATAGATTCTTTTTTTAGGGGGGGGGAGGGGTGGAAGATGTTGACAGTAGGATGCAGTGATCTTTGATGTCTTTTCCAACTGTGACAGTTCTGTGATTCTGTGATTCTCAACCCCCCTAAAATACACAGGAAGTGACAATTTTCTTGTTACTCTTTATGTAATGGACCATCAGCTTGAGTATTCACTATTCACAGTGAAATGTTTAAAGTTTACTTTGTTCGTAAAATATTCTTAGTTGGTCAAAGTTTTTTGAGGAGGGAATAGTTTTACACAAATGCAAACAAAAATGGAAATTAATTTGCAAAGAATCAGGAACTGAATACCACACAAGTTACCAAAATACAGAGCAAGCTTTACAAATACTATTACTCCAGTCTGGTTTTTTGGAAGATTTTTAGGAGTGATATGAAGAACATTTATAAAGAGAAAACCATAAGGATTCTAAAGGTATTTTGCAAAATACCTCAGCCACTAGTATTCCTTCTCCAAACTGAAGAACAAGTTTTTAGATTAAGTGATGAGGCCATTTTAACGAAATTCAACAATATTTTTTTGGGCGTGTGTTTGCAGATGCGGAAGGAAAAGTAAAATGTGAGGAGGGAATGCTGCATTTCTTTATATCTACTTCTTTGTTTGCATTTGCTAAATAGGTTCCCTGCATCTGTTCATCTCTAAGGCAAATTAAATTCCAGGGCAGCAGATCATAAAAGCTAATGCTACTTGACCAAAATTTCTACTCTAATGTGGCAAGAAAACCAACAGAAAGTAGCTCAAGTTTTGCTTTTTGTTGCTAGATAAGACTGCAGATGTCATCTGGATGCTAATTGGAGTCATTGTACAATCTTGTTAGATGCCCTGTGCTCATTCAGTATTGTGGCAGGTAATACAGTACTTGTGTTCTTCAAGAAAGGCAATGACACAAGGTAGTTTTCTGCTGCAGGGAGAAAACAGACAATTAAAAAAAATCGCTATTTGTATTCAATCTCTGTTTACACTGGCTGACCACATCTCTTGCAAGCACACATTTCTCTCTAGCTCAGAAATACACAAATATATCAGCACCAGAAGTCTCCTCTCGTTTTACTTTGCAATTCAGGAATGCTTTACTAATCAACGGAAGACGCATTCATTGAACTGGATTAATCCTGCATAAGTAATTTTGAAATTTCCTGCTGAAGTTATTTTTCATTTCTAGGAACAAATCATTTATTTGGATTTTCATATATCAGGATCACAGAGATTTGCCACAGTCAGATTTTAATTTTAGTTACATCTGAGCTGGCTTATATACTAGGGCACATAGTTTTTGCATGAGAGCATCTTCTAAAATCTGTAATTGGTGTGGAACACTGACATGCACCGAATACATCTGACAAGGTCCAGAGAGTTAGGTTCAGTTTCACTGATCAACATCTATGCTGCAGATTAACTGAATCTTTTATGGCACTACAAGCCCTCCAGAATTCATTAGTGTACTTTCTCTTCCCACTAAGCACTCTGACCTCCAGCACTGCTGTTGCTGCTTCCTTGGTCTGGACCTGAAAGGCTAAAACACTGACTCTTTTCCTCTGCTGCATTAACAGAAATGAGAATGTGAATCTTAAAACCGCTCAGGAGTGTGTAGGTTGGAAATTGTCCTCTTAGCACTGTTTGGGATTTCTGTTTCCTCTGTCTGAATCTGGAAAACTCCATTTAAATTGCTGAAATGCTTAAATATGGTCTGACCCCTAAAAGCACAAGAACTAGAGTACTGTACTGGCTATAACACAACACAAACTACCATATATAGTGAGGTTTGGCATGGATTTTTCCCACAAGTTGTCTCACAGATGCAGTGAGTAATGTGAATCATGTTAAAAATGAGAAGTGGGACAGGATGAAGGAAAGCAATGCTGACTTTTGGGTGGCAGGTGTACAGTACCTTTTAAGACAATGCTATAATCAATGAAAAATTTATTTCTGAAACAATTAATTTGCCTTTCTTAAGGGCATGCATATGAGTTGCAAGACAGCAGCAACCCAGCCTTCTCGTGCTTCTCTGGTAATGGGTGGGGACCACAGCCCAGGGCTGAAGAAATTCACTGGTCTGTTGTTTTCAAGGCCCAGCTCCATGAAAGTATTTAGGCAAGTCTGTCATGTTAAGGAGAAGATGACAAATGGCAAAGGGGACAGCAGAGAAAAATGGAGGAATACTCTAGGTGTGCAGCTCCCAAGGACAATTACCATCAGAGAATGAGAAATGGAAAAGATGCTTCCCTCCAGCCCAGTGGGGATGGGAACATGGGCCACATCTGCTCTTCCTCTGCCTCACACTGCCAGGGGCAGCTCTCCTACCTTGCCACCAATGCTGGCTGTCACTGGCTGGGTGCCACAGAGAGGTGACACTGGACATCTCTGTCATCATTTCTGTCGTGCTTAAGTCTGTGCATTGAAAGCTTGAACACTGCCACACCTAAGTACTCTGCTGACTGGATTCTTCTTCTTGACAGCTAGACCACTGTAAATGATGAGCTGAGGAAAACAGGAGCAGTACCATCACCAAGTGCTTTCTTAGTTTGGTGTTTAATTCATGTCCCCTTCTATTGTGTTTTCTTGTGGTTTTCTTCTGCTCTCTATATTACCTCTCCTGCAATTTCTCTCCAGCCTTGCTTTTATGTGGGCTTCTCAGAAAACCTTCTCAGCCCTTACTTTCTCTGTTCCCTTGATCCACGAGAACTTTGCACTTCCTCCTCTTGCAGGCTGTCATTTTCCATTTTTTCCTTTCATTCTTATCTTTTCTTTCTCACTTCATTCCCTTCCTTTCTCAATTGTATCTCTGTTCACTGCTTCCAGCTTCTCCTACTTCTCCTACCACATTACTTTTAAAAAATACGCTGGAATCTCTCTTCCTTCCTTTCTGAAACAAACACATTCATGAAACAGTTCTATTCATTGTGGTATCTTACCATAGTTGCTGCTGGCTTGCCTTTCCCTTCCTTATTAAAGCTATGAACAGGACTGATCCCCTCTCCTTAGACCAGACTCTTTCATTGTGCCCTTAGCCACCCCAGCACAGATCACATTTGCTGTGAGCACAGGACTGCCTTTTTATTCACTCATTGCATCCATTTGGTTTGCACAGGAAGGTTCTGGCCCATGACAAAAGCTGATAGGCAGGAATAAGCAATACATGTAGTATACTAGCTGGGGATTGGGACAGGGATTTACTTGAGAGAGTACAACAGAGGGCTACAAGGATGATTAAAGGACTGTAACACCTGCCTTGTGAAGAAAGGCTGAGGCTGGTAAGGGAACTAATCAATGACTGTAAATATCTGAGGAATGGGCATCAAGAAGGACGGGACAACCACTTCTCATTTGTGATAGGATGAGCGGCAATGGATTCAAGATCAATCACAGGAAGTTCCATCTGAACATGAAGAAGAATGTCTTTACTGTAAGGGTTACAGAGTGCTGTGAAAGGCTTCCAGAGAGGCTGTGGAGTCTCCTGCTCTGGAGACTTTCAAGACTCATCTGGATGCATTTCTGATTGACCTGCTCCAGTTTTAGTTCTGCTCTGGCAGGGGGTTGGACTTGATGATCTTCAGAGATCCCTTCCAACCATTCTTTGATTCTGTGGTACTGATAATAATTCTGCTTCCTGATAAAACACCTGCCTTAACCTTGTCTCCTCTTGTCCTAACTCCCCGGCTACTCACCTGTGCCACCGCTACGGAAATACCTGTATCTGGAAGGGTCAGTCACCACAGGAGGGACATTTTGAGGAGGGAAGAAAATGCCACAACTAGCACTAAATTCCCCAAAGCAAGACTGCATTTAACGGAGCGGTCTCCTCTTCACTTCTTTTACCATGGGATGGAGGAAGGGGCTGAGCAGCTCAAGTCAGAGGCATTTTACAGACGTACACTCGTATCAGAAGGCTCCTGAGGTCCCTCCCTGCCATGGGGCACAGTGGTGGGACTGTCCCTGCTGGAAGCAGAGGCCAGGGGCACGGGTTCAGAAGAAGACTCTGACTCACGACGTTTTGTTGCGTCGCTGGGTTTGGAAGTACTGCACAATGACACTTGGAGAACAATGAAGCTGTTGTGTGCAGCCACAAAATAAAATAAGTTTACGCATCTACGTGATAAAAAAAGTTCCAAAGAATTTAATGTAGATATTATTTATACATTTACTTTATAAGTAGGAATATGGCAGACAGTTGAATTAGTACATAAAGTTTTATTTAAAGTTTCCCCCCTACAAGCAAGCTTCATTTACACAGTCTAGTACTGTACAAAATTTACATTCTTTGTGTGACTTATTCAGTTAGCACTTTCCTTGGTCATGCCTTCCTGAAAGATAGAAAGATTTACATACAGTCCTCATAAATCTTTAAATTATCTTAGTAAAAAAAAGAACCACTTAAAAGGACAACAAATATCCTTTTAAAATGGTACATTTTAGTAGAGACAGGTGACAGTCAGTGTTTAATGGCAGACCTTATCCTGATCTTAAATGTCATTCAAGGTTTTCTCAAATAGTATCTTAACAGTTTCTTTTTTATATATATTTATATTTATATACTTTCAACAGGAAAGAAAAAAAAAGTCATGATTGCACCAAATATATTTTACAAGGGATCCTTTGGATCTGAACAATATAAATAAATACAAAACCAACTAAGATTGCACTATATAGTAGAAATGGATTGATATTTCAGGATATACACTCCACCTTTACGAGTTCCTTAGCAATGCTCAATGGAAAACTCCCTAATCACACATTCAAATATTAGCATCTTCAGATTATTATTTTGTTTAAACATTTTTTTCCAAGCGTGCAGCTACCTCATCAATTGGGTTATTGCATTTGTATAGTACCAGTCTTTACTGCATTACTCCAATTTTACAACTGTGTAATTCTGCTGCAAGCAAGGGAGTTGCACTGCAATAAAACTGGACTGATGCCAGAGAGAAACAGTCCCATGGTATTTGTCCTCCATTACTTACATTGCTCTCAAGCATCAATATATAATGTAATTTCTGTATACATTCGCCATCTTTCTATTTTGCAAATCAAATAATGAATTCTTCCTCCCATCTACTGCCTCTGCAGAAGAAATCAACCTCCAGTAGTTCCTTGCTCCTTGTTTAACACACTAGCATTAAGCCTTGTCATGAAAGGTATGTGCAGACCTGAAAATGCAGGGTCTGAGTCTGCTTTGCTTTTTATCTGGTGCAGTCAACTAGGCAAATTAAAGGCCAGATTCTTTTACTGACCTAAACCAAAGTACATTCATTGGCTTTGATGGAGCAGTCTCAGTTAATACCAGTGAGAAGGGCACTCCTGAGGGTAATGGATGCAGCACCAGTAAACCACAATGGAAGAATTATTCATATACTTTGCTGAGGTGTAGATGACTATGTTAACTGAAGAATCTGGCTCAGATTTCATCACTGCTTTTGCAAAGCCAGGACCAGAAGAGACAAGCTGAAAACACAGACAGCCTGATCTGTGCAAGCAACTATGGGTTCATGAAGCAAGTCCTTAAATGCTATTGGTCTCATGTGGTAGCATTCTGAACTTGCTTTGCAATGGGTAAATAATTACACAGGCTATAAGGCAGTGGAAAGTCTAGCCTCATGTTAAGATGGATCAATAGTAAAAATCTTTCAGAGCACATTTTTAAGCTCAACCACACAGGAATTTTGTAACTACTTACCAGTGTCTCTCCAAAATTGTGCATAATCATTTAGGAGTCCAAAGTAATACATTTACAGTGAAATGCAGTCCTCTTGTCTTTGGAAGCAATTAGCACAGATGCTCCTATCTAACAGGTTAGTGAAAAATAATTAAGGTTTCTGGTTTAGTGGTCATAGAAATAACTTTACAAACTCAGAATTTAAGGTGTAGGACCAAATTTCTGCTATACTAATATAAAAACAGTCACCTCATGTGATTTCAGTGAAATGACTCTGACTTTACACAAGTGAGATTAGAAGAATTTGATCCTAATCCCTAAGATGCTATTGCAAGTAGTGCTCTGTAAAGCATGGCTTTCATTGTAGTCTGCTTTCCGCTGCACTTACACATGGGGACTTTGAAGGCAGAGCGTATTAGATGCCAAGCTGTGCAAAAACTGAATGATATTTCTGTACCTTTTATAATCTTCTGATGCTGTGTTGCTTGCAGAGCATGTGAAGTAGCTGTAGGTTAGGATTAGAGAGGAGGAGACAATTCTGCAATGCAGTGTGAGCTTTTCACTATCTGAATTCTGAAGCATTCATGAAAACAACATCCTCATGACTTCAACACAGATCACATGCAGGTAGATACAATGCACAATACTGATCTTGTCTCTTCAGGCCGTTTTTGAACATTTAGCCTTCATTTTTTTTTTAAAGTTAAATTTGATGTGAGGAGTATCTCTGCAGCAGGAAAAAGTTAAAATCAGTCTGAAATGGCAGTCTGTAAGCATGTAATGTTCAGTGTGTTTTAGCTGCTTGCTTCATAAGACACCAGCATCTATCTGAGATGGGACACTTGTTTTTTTTTTATTTTCTTTTAGTTTGCTCCTAAAGCATAAATATGGAACAAGGGGTCAATTATGGTAGCTTTGTTTTAACAGGAATCCTGTTCTAATAAAACATTTACGTCACCTGTCATTATTTTCCCAAGTGTAACCAGTGTTCGTGTCAGTACTCCCTGACCATCATTTATTGTACGGTACACAGGCTGGCAGTATAACAGTTGAACAAGCAGGTCCTGCAAGTGGCTCAGCAACATCTCCTTCCAGTTCTGTCCAAGTCCCTTTCTCAGGGCTATAGCAAATAGTAGAAGATTTGTAGGCTCCCTGCAGTAGAAAAAGAAGTCATATTAAAATCCAAGTCACACATCGGCTTTAAAGTCGTCCAAAAGCGACTCAGGGTTTTGAGCTCTAATTTAGGAGCCCTTCAAGAGGGTTGGTTTTCATGTGGGCTGAGCTCCCACCTTCTGCAAATCATGCTCCTTTACAAGCACCTTATAAGCAGAGCTATAAGCATACAGTCACATCAATCACTTGTGCCAAATTTAATCTGACCTTTGTATTACTCCGTATCAGTGAATACAGTCTGATAATAACTCATCTAAATAAGAAAGCACAAAGGAGAAAAAAATACTCTATGATCTCTGCAAATTAATAACCAAATCAAAACCTGACCCGAAGCTACTTTGTTCCTCATCTCCTCTCCATCCCGGTCTGAGTAACACATACGCACTAAATCCAAGAGCTCAGAAGGAATGGAAGGATCACTGCAGAAAGCAGGTACACACCATACTCCAGCTGTAGCCTCCTACAAGGTAAATACTGTCATCAAGGACTGCACAGCCTGGGCCACTGCGACCCTCCAGAATAGGAGTCTGGAGGATATTCCACTGGTCGCCTTTTGGATCGTAGCATTCCACAAGCATTACGTCAAGATGGGAGAAACCTGCATGAGGGCATTGAGAAGAGAGAATTTGCATTATGACATGTTCTATTATTTTCTTTACTGTTAAACTTATTAAATTACAGGTACAATTATTACAATTGTAATGTCATTGTTAAACTTCCTTCTAGAAAATACCGCCATATACATTTAAACCATCTTCTAGAACACTAATGTCTCATTGTCTCAGTTCAAATAGATTTGTTGAAAGATTTTACCATTAGTTGCACAATCTTTTACAAATCACAAGTACATAGAAAAGATGAATAGGTCAGACCATAACACTCAGTAATAAATTCTCAATGATGAAAGCAGATTCAAGTAGTATTCCTATTCGTATATCTGTGCTACCGTGAGTTTGAACACGTAGGGAAAAGACTGTCCTGGCAGACTTTCTCAAAGGTCAGCAGATCTTATCTATACAAAAGTCAACGGATTCAATTTTACTCAGAAACCAATGTCTAATGAGTCAAGGTAGAGCTTGGACAACAAATGCCTCTGTTCCAGAGGGACAAGACGCTTAGCATGATGGATGTGACAATCAGGACCAGTTTCAGTTTTCAAGCTGAGGTAAAGTGAATCCTAAGCATGTAAGTGTGATATGACAAAATCTTCTGACAAGAAAAAACACAATAAACCCCCCAAAACACTGCCCCCATCCTTCTCTGACAGACAAAAAAAGGCTGAATTCAACTGCTGCTTTGTCATCACCAAAGGGCTGAAGGGTCTCAGCTCAAGACACTCAAGCTTTATCAACTAGTATCAATTACATGAGCTGAACACATAGAACCCAGGAGTTCCTGCTCTGATTTTTAGACACTTTGCTATCTCAAACTACCTTCTTATCAAAACATCATGGTAAAATCATGGCTTTCCTAATATGCTAGGGTGCTTTATTTCACACTACTGTCTTCTCCATCAAGGTATGACAGAAACGAGAAGAGAGGATTTGCTGAAAAAGGGTATGTGATGATATTGGTGCTCCACAATGATGCTGCTCATATGAGTATTATTTATGTCAGGAATGAACAGCGGGGATGAAATAATTTTTTTTTGCTGTGAAGTTTCCAAGGAGCCATAGAAAGGCCACTGCTGTGTGCCCAGAATCTGTCAAAAGCTCCATAATAAACTGCAGTACGCACATGACTCGCTGAGATGCAGTAAACGCACTGCTGACACTCACAGCTTCACAAAGGAGGCCTTTGCCATGGAGTCCTGCTATTCCCCCAGGGTGGAAAAATTGTCACATTTCACCCACACTTTAGTCCACTCCCTCCTTCCCTTCCTTGCAATTCTTCCTTTTGTCTCACTATACAGAAGAAGCCAGATTTCCAAAAAGCCCTTTTACCAGACAGCTCTCTGCTTTCAAAAAGCTTGCATGTTAAATACCTCTTGCAGTAGTGAGCAATTCATAAATAACAAAGGCATCTAGGGCAGCAACTGTTGCAGAGGCAAAAATGCAATGTTCATTATAAGTCCCCCCTTTCCCAGAAGACAGTAGGTGAAATTGCGTGAAAAAAAGGAGAAGGCAGGATGAAAGCAATTCAAGACTATGCAAACCAAAACATGTGCTTTTGCTATAGGATGAGTGTGACACGCTGCCTTCTACATTAGCAGGAGAAAAAGCCACCACTGTGGAGCTCTGCAACCTCTACAAAAATTGTAGGTGCGCATGTACAACAGTTTTTACCTCCCTCCCCCTGTAAAGTACAGTCCAGGAACACCCATCACAACCGAGGGTGGGGAGAAGAGACACAGCGACCCTGCACCTGGCTTTAGGGGTTTATGAATCAGTATCATTTACCAGAGAAAATTTACATGTGACACTTTGTCCCTCCATGCTCCACAGGCACTCAGATCTTCAAAAGCAGCAAGTGGCTGCAGATTCTCACTAGGACTCAGATGCTGGAGTCATCCAGGCACATGGCCTGGTGTTACAGGCAGTTAACATCACTTTTTCTTTTGCATTACAATTTCCTCTTTTGTTGAGACTCTTTTTTTTTTTTTTTTTTTTTTTTTTTCCTCCCCAATCAATAAAGGACAAAGAAACAAAAACGTGAATATCAACTGTCAAATATTTTCATGGGACAAAGCAGTAGGAGCTGTGCTTGTTGTCTAAGTGGCTGGATTAAGCAGAATCTCTTTAACAGCAACAGTGGTGGCATGTAGGTATTAAGACAAAAATACCGGATGCCTAAGCAGTGGTTATTTTAATATGAGACCTTTCCAAAAGATGAAAACAAGAAACCTTTAAAAAGAATTATAATTAGCAATTTACATTGAATACTAAGAAGGGTTTTAAAGAGCCTAGTCCTAATATTTAATGCTGAAAGGTTTGTTGTTTTTTTTTTTCCTCTTCATTACATCACCAACTTGCTTTTCTATGTTGCTCTGAATACAGGTCTAAATGCACATTTTGGAAAATGATTTACAAAGGAAAGTATTGCTGGTACTTTCGGGTCAAAGAATAATCTGTTTGTTTCATTGAATTCTTGGAAATGACAAATTGTCCATGCCTGTGAGTAATGGAACCTCCTATTTTTTATTATCTAAAGCATTCATTAGTCATATATTTAATGTACTGTTATAATTTTAAAATAATTTGCATTAAATGTTTTTAAAACTGCTGGCTCAAGTGTCCTGTTAAATTGTGTTGCCTGTTTTTTAATGCATTTAACAATGACTGTCTAACAAAAATACTCTTTATCAGAAGACGGGGACACTGAAATGCTTTTTCCCTATTAAAAATGTGACCTTTCAAATGGTTTCCTCCAATTGCATACAGTCGATCATTCATTACAGCCAGAGTGTGGATTGCTCGCTTTGTGTTCATGTCCTGTTTTCGGGCCCAGACGTCCATCACGGGGTCATAGCAGTACAGCCAGGGGACATACTCTCCATTGTGAACACCTCCTGCAAAGTAAATACACCTCTGTTAATTGAAGGAAATAAAGACACTGTGTTGCAGCAGGAGTTTGGTTCTGTGATTTTTTTTTTTTTTTTTTTTTTTTTTTGGTCATTTTAGGGTTTTTCTCATGGCAGGAATGATAAAAGACACTGGCCTGAAATATATATCTTGCCATTGTGAACAGCTCCTGCATGGGCTGCCAAAGGTTGGGGTAAGGAGGACACATAACGCCACTCGTTTGTCTCCAGGTTGTAGCACTCCACGCTGGACAAGTACCCGGTTTCGTTTCTTCCACCTATGACGTACAAGTTCTTGTCGAGGCGACAGGCATAGAAACTGGCTCTCCTGGAGGACAGGGAAAAACAAAGCCAAACAAGCCAGCAACAAACCAATTAGCCATGTCAAACATGGTTTGGGTTTTTTTTTCCTTTCTCCCCAGATGACTCTCTGAACTAAGATAGCTGCTCCTCCAAATGCTGTTTCAGAGAGAAGTGTCAGGGAGCTTACAACTACCCTAGAGACCATGGCTGCTTTTCTACTCAAATACATGCTTCACATCAAATAGATACTTCATTTTTGGTGTAAAAACAATTAAGCACACACAAACCCAGCAGAAAAATACCCCTTTTCAAAGCTGTTTGTTGCCTTTTCACACCCGTGAAAGACAAAAAGGCATTCATTAATGTTTGGGGCATTACCTTGTAAGGGATATAACAACTCAGTAAGACAAAGTGAAAAATGAGGTAGATAATGTAACAATAATAAATTATCTTGACATTCACTTTCTTTATGGTCCTTCAAGGGTCATTGTTCCCAATTTAGTAAGAGAACCACATCATCAAAATTTTTCTTCAATTATAATTTTTTTCTGCAGTACTGCAAATAGAACAACTTTCCTTACAGTAGGCACAATATTATATTTCCACCCCTCAAATCAAAAGAGGTCTGTCTCCATCCACCTACTTCTAAGAAAAGTTTTAGCCACCTGTCTACTTTCACATGCAACTCAGGTATTCAGGAAAATAATTGATTTTTCTGGTAAGCAGTGCTAGGCATGTATTAGTTTGTCTTACTCATCCCTACAAAATTAAGAGCGTCTGTTGCTGCAGCAAAAATAGAGCAGCAGACAACACTGAGAGACCCTGTTTGGTGTAATCCACTCTGAGGGAAAGCTCCCTGGATTAGAAGGTTTACTAGAGTAGCAGTCTCTAATTTTAAACTGCAATGATATGAGAAAGAAGACTGCAAAATTGCAAAGGTAGGCCAGAATGAAGACCTGTACAAAATGCTGAATGACGAGAACTGCCAGTCCCAAACCTCAAGTTTTCTCCTGAGTGAAATCAGTGGCATGTGGGGCCAGAGATAAGCAGGCAGGTCAGGCAGGGCAAGGTCTGGCTCTGAATGCTCCTACAAAGCAGGCATACTGGACTGTGGCTGCAGCTTGCCTAACCCTTCTCCATGGCTGGCACAATGTGCTTTGGTTCCTGGCCAGGCACCTAGATTTGAATTTTGGACTCCTGAACTGCATGGTAAATCTTGGAGGTTTGATGGTGACCTGTACCATCAAGGGGTTGATCCTGCAGACCCCTGCAAGGCATTCAGGATGAGTGGTGGTTCACATCTACCTTGCAATTAACAGCTCTGGTATGTCCCAGCTCCTTACCAGGCTTTCCCATGATCTGGTGAGCAGAGGCAAGTGTGCCATGTCTTTAACCTGACATCACCAGGAAGATCTCTCTCCTTCATCCAGCTGTTAATTTTCATAAAACTTTTACCATGCCTTGACAATTTGGAGACACCTCTCTTGCTGTTAAATGTAGCTGAGGCCAGCTGGTGGTGGTTTGTAAGTCAGAGAGGTCAGGCAGACACAAAGATACAGCCATGGAAACAGTAGTGATGGGTGGGCATTCAGAGTGCAGATTTGACCAAACTCTGGCTTCTTTCTGGCCTTACTTTTTGGATATGGTGAACACCTGACAGGGTTTCTCAGCAGCCAGGGTCACTGAGCAACTCCTGTCTGCCTCTTTGCTTTCACCTTGCCTGCACATGGGCAACTTGGATGGTGCAGGACAGCACACCTTGTTGCATGGGATTGGGAACACACCACAGGGATAAGGCTACTAAAAAAAAAAAAAAAAAGATGAAAATAGGAGGACAGGAATACTGCTAAGGGCCTCCAGCTCAACTGAAGAATTAAATAAGACTGTTTAGTTCACCTATCAATTGGCAGATAGAAGCTGATGGCATACATTGCTCTGCATGGTTGGGCAGCAAATTGTGCATCTATGTTTTTAGACTGATTTTCTATGGAAACAAAGCTTATTTGATTACATTGTATGTGCACCCATGTCTGCCTTAGTGTTGTCTCCTCAACAAAAACCTGCTTCCTGGTTTCACAGAAGGTATAGGTGTTAGAGGCAATCAAGTGCCTATATGAACCCTGTAAGTATGTGACAGGACAGAGGCAAGGCAGCCCACAGAGGCCCCTAAAGTAGAAAAAGCTACAGAGTTCACATCCTATTAGATATCCCCCCGTGTAGGGGGGAATACACATTCTCCAAATCTCCTGTGTCTGGAAGCCACAGGGCACAAACCCACAGGGTGTCAGTTGCCAATGCTTGACATGCTCAGGTACAAACCCACTAACAAACTGCTCTCACCCTGTTTTGTTTTGGCTTTTTCTTAGTTCAGGTTTAATAAACAGAGGGAGACAGAACTTGCAGGCATCATACTTTAAGTAGGATTTCACTGACATTATTCTGTGTGTGTGTGTACTCCTGGTTTCATCCACACAGTGTCACTATAAGGAGCAAAAAGGAAAAGTGTCAGCATCCTTCACTCTTCTGCTTGGATGTGAATACTCAGTAGCTCCTGTCACAAACATTTTGAGCTTTTTGGTTTGGTACTTTTCAGCAATACAGTGTCTAAGGGGCATGCTGTTAAGTGCTGACTTTTTAAACTGCTCTAAAATACTGTTTAGATTAAAATATAATACAGTAATCTTTGCACAGCTCTCCCCACCCAATTAGGGAGACACTAGCCATTGTAATCAGATAACCAGAATCCTCAGGATCTGAATGTAGACAATAATCCAATTTTGTGGTTTTCTTCAGGACTCGCAATTACTTGACTTCCACTGCTCACTGAAATGCTTTTCCTTCACATCCCTCCACTCAATAATCAACCCAACTAACTTCTTCTTGTAAGTACACACACATAAAAGGAAGAATTCTTTTCTGATTTCCTCAGATTGTGAATTTATACCCTGAAAAAAGAAACAGAACTGCCAGTATGAGGTTTGAAACTACCAATACAATTACTGATCATTACAATGTCTGGATATGATTTCAAAGTCACTTTTAGTGTGCATGCTTTGCTTTTTAAAAACTGAAGTCATGTTAATAAAGGTTAACATTACAATTATTAAAGCAAAAGACTAAAATAGAACGTGAAATTGTTTTATCTCTCTTTCTGCAACTTCTTTTTTCAGCTCGCTCAGCCTCATTGAGGATGCTGACCTGCTCACTTCCACTTCAGGCCCTGGTACAACAATGTGGTTTTTGATGGTATTTGAATAAAAACTTTTAACTCAGAATCTAAGAAAAATTGTAATGTTTTAATTGTTATTATGTTATACACACCCTGCCCAGCTCTGGGCTAAGCTGGCAAGATACAGGAATACTGAGGTATCTATCTGAGGCCACAAGTTCAGATACATCTGCTAGAAAGACCACTGCTTCAGCAGGCATGTTAGTCTAAATTAATTGCTCTCCAAAAAGCATCCCATTGCTATTGTCAGGAAGATGTGTTCTTAATAAGCTGATGAGCCATTTGTTGCTTTTCTAAACGATGCATGCCTGAAAATAGTACACAGTTTTGAAAAGCAAGTATTTTTGAGATGTTCTTCAAATGAAAAGGAACTAAACTTGGCTTTAAAGAAAACAGACTAACAGCTCTGGATGCCTAACAGGGTCAGACTTTTCTTTATAGCTCATATAGTAAAATCAATCAGATATGGATTTTAGCATATGAAATAAAAGTTTACTCATCAAATATTTCATACAGATTTTCAACTTGAGAATACACTGCCTGTGAATGAGACCCACATTTACCTGGCAGTCATTTCAAAGGAGCTATTATTATAGTCTATACTGAAAATTATTCTCAGACTAAAATTACAAAATAGGTTTTGACTTGATGGGCCATAATGACTCAGAAAAACCCATTAAACAGTATGTCTTGTCAGTGGTGCCTGCATCATGCCAGCAGAGACAGGGCATGACCCTGTACTCCTAGTGGGGGGAAAAATAGCCTGTCGACTTTAATGGGAACTTCATCTGACTACAGGAGCTGAGAAAGGACTCTCCGTAAAAGCTCTCTGTTGTTTGTAGCATCTTCCAAAATTTGGCTAGACCTTACCTCTACGGTCAGCAACAAGTCTGAGGAAGTCATTTGGAGTTAGCAAATAAACCTTTAAAACCATTTCAGGAAGTAATTTCAAAATTTTCCAGCATTAGCCCAAATGCTTAGGAGCCTTTAGAGAAAAATAATGGGCAAGCCTACAAGTTATGTTCCACAAACAAAAGAGGTGACAATTAATGTTGTCATAGTAAAGCTCTTTGCAGAAGGAACTATGTATAAGTGGACCATCTCAAGTGTCTCTGAGATTATACATTATTATATCATTGCAGTTATACATTGCAGTTTATTACTGGGCAGCTGCTAAGTGATCACAAAGTGCAGTGGAGTTTCTGACTAATGGCTGAAGGAGGCAGGTTCCACCAAAGGAGAAGCCAAGTCATATTTGGCACCTGCAATTGTAAAATGCTTTTCTAGTGAAAGGCAATTGGCTGTTGTGGAGAGAGAAGTAATCTTACTGTTTTCTTACTCCAGCCCTCAACTACCTACTTTTGCCTTCTTTGCCAAATTAACTCTACCATTCAGCCAGCTGCGTACACTCCTCAAGAGTTTTGCTGGCAGATACCCAAAGGGTGTAACAAGGGCACAGATTGGGCTCCACAGAAGAGCTTAGGTCTCCATACAAACACTAGTCAGACTTCTGGTTCCCTGAGGATGACCTGCATGGCAATGCACAATCTCCTGCACACCTCCTGTCTCCCCTACATCAACACCTGAGCCAGTGGGGACTCAGTCTGGGGAGCTGAAGCAGATGAGAAGGGGTCCCTCTGTTTTAAGGTGAATAACCCAGCTCTGGAGATGTCCCACAGTGCTGGCAGGAGGGAAGAAGAACAAGAGACTATGATGAATTATGATCCTACTCCTACCTCTATTTATATGGCTAATTTTATCAGTTCACTCACCTCCAACAGGGAACCTTCTCAGATCTACTCCACTTATGCTTGTTCATGCAGTGGAAAAATGCACAATTTTTTGGTTACAAGCATAACGCATGGGTCTGCATATGGACTTCTGTCAATCAAACTGAATATTGAACAAAGGCCCTTCAAAAACTCTAGAGACTGACATTTTACTTCTGGAAATTTGAAAGGACACACATATTTCCATGCACCTCCATAATACACATCTTGAACCAGGAGGTTACACTGAGTTCAATGTATTAGCAACTGCCAGACACCTAATACTAGGACGAGACAGGAGAGAAAAAGCTATTATACTGACAGCAAATGGAACAAAGGAAGTGTCTTAGGAAGGTGGTTTGAGATCTCTCATATGTTAGATGCATGACAAGATGGGTGTTGAACTGAAGGATGGACACTGAATGCACTGTCATGAAGCAACATTCTGACATTGGCCTTTGGCATTCTTCTTAGTAAACATGCATCATTCTGTTTAGGCTTGGCAGACTTTTTACCTGCCAAGCTAGGATTTGGGATCCACAGTTAAATTTACATAATCTTTACCATCCACTGCTTAAGCCTACTTGCACCTCCACTCTATGGTACACAGTTAAGATTAAAACATTTGCTTCTCTAATATACACTGACTGACAACAACTTCACTCAAGGACCAACTAGGATTAGGAGTCCCCTGACAATGTGAGTCATGTTGAGGATAGGTCTTCATGGCTGGTGTGGTGAAACATATGGAGTCAATGTGTGGAAGTTTCAGTTCCCTACAAGATATCTTAATATACTGATTATTTACAGCAAACTCATAATGACATTTCCATCAGGGATCATGACAGGACACTATGAAGCATTCAGAAAACTCCCTCAGACCATACTCAGGCAACCAGTAATTGCACAAAGCCCATGGTTATTTGGTATGAGTAAGCACTACAGGATTTGGCATACAGAGGTTTGAATCTGGAAAGTTTAAAAAAATTAGGAGAAAAATGGGACAGAACTGCATTCTGCCCTTATCTCGGTATTTTTAGTGCCTCTGTAGACCTCCTTACTCCAAGAACTAAGACAAACTTCAACTGCTCTTAGGACGATAAAACATATATTGAACAACATGTAACAGCAGGTTTTTACCTCTCTTGCATGGGTGGAAGTTGTATCCAGCTGTTAAACCTGGGATCATATCGGCTAACAAAGTTTGTACTGTGTTTCCCTGTAAAGATAGATTATTTTGACACTCAGCTCTTTGTTTCATGTATTTAACATCATGATTGTAATATATATTACATACACTTCACAAGTTGACAGCTTTTATGAAGGGTTCCCCCTTTTACAACAATGTATGATTACACTATGTGTACAGTAATAATTCAACAAATGGGGCACTGCGAGGTTTCAATTACCAATTGTTAGCAGTAAAAGCAGATAAGAGATTATTCTTGCTCTCTGTAATAAGATCTTGAAAATGTGTATTTAAATTTACTTATAGATGCTGTGATACTTTTCCAGCCACAATAAATCACAGCACTAAACAAAATACAGGCCACAAAAGAGGCCATCCCTATGGTATTTTTATGACCTGAGTATTTGGTGTCCAGTAAAAAAAAAAACAAAAGGAGAACATGTACTTTTCTTTCTCTTCACATCATCTCTATGTGCAAATAACCAGGAGCTGCATAAGCCATCAGCATGGGATATGCAGTATTTGCATTAGGTGGTTTATTCTACCAGCTACTTTCAGTGTTAACTTAGAAGGAATTACACACGTGCATCGAAGGGGGAATACACTTGTAGAGTTTTATTCCAATTGTGTTAGCTAAAATATAAAACATGAGCAACACACACCAGCTAACTAGCTTATCCCTGCTGTCAAGTCCAAGAACTATACTCATGCCTTCATTAAGATTCCACCTTATTTTATATGCAGATTGACATAAAAGCATGAAAACTGAAGCAAGGGAGTGTATGACAATTTTCTGTAACACCTGAGACTTCAACAGATGAGGATCTTGGAAACAGAAACCTTTGTTGATGTATGTGTGACTAAAAAATTGAATTAGAGGCTTCACAGGCCAGAAGAATAACCCAACTGCATATGTCACAGTTCTATAAATGGTCACTGGGTATTCTGCAAGGTGAATATTTTTGCATCAGAAAAGCCTCTGTAGGATTGGCTGGCTGTGCTTGTTTCATTCCACACTTACTTCAGCATGTGTAAATATGCCATCAAGACTGTAGAGAAGAATAACAACACGGCTAGAATTTATATTCATAATAATTTAAGATCATGTTCTACAAAGAAACAGAGAGAAACCATGTTGACCATCTGAAAGCAAACCCATTCTCTCACTATGTATGAGCCCGTTCTACATAAGAAGGGCAAAGCAGAAGACTGATGAATAAAGCAGTATTTTCCTTCAAATCCAGTGCAGTGCCTAGTGAGCAACAAAGCCCTATATTCTGAGCACTACTCAAACAAATCTGAAGACATAGGGTGAGATCCCTATACACATAGGGCAACTGGTCCTTTTGCCACAGAGCTTGGTGAAGTGTGGCTTTGCTTTTGGTCCCTAGCTGAATTCCTTCAGTCTACACAGACAATTTAGAAAAAGAAGCATTGAAAGCTATATATTTCATAAACAGTGAAACAGTAACAGCAGGGACCTGACTGGCTGTAGGTCTCACTATTTAGGACATATATTCATCGGTTTCTATTTAAAAAAGCAGCATTTCAAAACAATGTAAGTATTGATTGTAAGTTTGTACTTCAACAGGAGGTTTTAATGCTGCCATAATCACTGCATCTTTCAGAGTTACTGGGGACTTCAGTGGGCACTGGTTATGTAGCAGCTTTTTAATTGTTGTTGCACAAAAGCATGGCTCGGGGACCTTGGCCTCCTGACATATGTCATACACACAGTCACTTACAAATGCCATTTGTGTAGAAAGTTGGATAGCACAGATTAGAAAGAGAAGGGTGTAGTGAGCCTAGAGTGGGAACACAGGATACAAAATACGGTTGCTTCACAGGAAGGGAGATGAAATTAAACCAGAACAGGAAGAATGAAGAGCTACTATTGCGACAGAAGAAACAGAAAGTTTACCTTATCACAGGAGAAAAAGAACTTGGTTTGTTGCACTTAGGAAAATAAAAGCTAAAAGAGGATGGAAGAACTGTCTGTAATACACTGGGGGAGAAAATCTCCAGGAGGGGAAAACCTATTAAGCTAAAGGCCAACTTTGGCATCTGAACAAGGTGATTTAGACAGTCAAAGAATACATTTTACTGGGAATTAGAATAAGGCTTCTAGTCATTTAGAGCAATTGGCTTCTGTAACAGCTTTCCAACAGTAGTACTTGGGGCTAAAATATTCAACTGCTTTTGGAAAGTAGCTTAGAAAATTTAGAAAATGGGTCTACAAGAGGCCTGTGATGGCAGGAGATCGATTTGCTAACCCACTTCAGCTGCCTGGTGTAACCTGTTTGACTCCAGCTTAATTCTGGACTTCAGTTTGAAAGAAATTATCTTTTATTCTGCCTTGCTGCTCTTCAGTCAGGAAGTTAAACATGCTAGGAGGCACCTGTCAGAATAAAGAAACTGTGACAAATGATCAGAAATCATCATTAGCAATTAGCAGAATGATGGGACAAAAGGAGGCAGATGCTGCTCTCTGCACTGTACAGGAAGGTCTCTACAGCCAAGCCAAAAGGTGTCTGAAGGTTATAAAAGTCAGTCCTAAATCCATGCCCATGTTCTGCAACCTCCTTTCATCAGTGTTTACTCAGGTGGGGATTCTTTGTGACTGGAAAGGTATAGTCACAAGAGGATGTGAAAAAGTGAGAAAAAAAAGATCTTCCGTGCTCTCTAGGAGTCAAGGAGCAGCACAGAAAGGGCATGGGTGCTCCTTGGGGCCCACCCCGATTCTCAAGTATCTGTAGGTGTGATGGCTAAAGAAATGTATGGTGTTCCTTCCATTGCCCCCACCTTAAGGATGATTCTGTCCACTGGAAAAACACCTGACACTTTCTTACTCAAACTGAAAGCCCTGATAACACAGTTCCAGATAGTGTCAATCTGAAAACACTTCTGTGTTGTGACAAGAACAGACAAGAACTTTTACATAAACTCAAGAGGCAATGTGCAAGTGGTTCCCATGCAGCTGCACATTGAGAGCATATCAGTTCCATGAAAAAAATAGCCCAGCAATAGCACAGGATGTTCACCTTTTTTGTGACCAGTAAGATCCATTTCTCTTGGAGTAAATTCAGAAAGAGATTAGAATCAGCACTGTTCCTATCTTTTATTCCTATCTTCCCAACAGAAAAATCTGCTATTCACAGAACAAGGACAATTTTAGAGGTCTTCAGAAACATCTTCAGCTCAGGAGTTGATCTAACTGACCTTAGACCTAAGATATTATCTATCACACAAGCAGTTGTACTTGACTTCTACCTTTTATGCAGGGTATGTACCCTTTCTAACATCTCTCCATTACCTTGAGACTCAGTTTCCACATCTTTATGCTGTGGGTAATCACACTTCTTTTCTTTTATCCTCAATTTAATTATAAACTGTTTGTAACAAGGTCTGCGTCTTATTATCCATATGCACCAAGCACAACAGGGGCCCTCAGTTTTTGGATGTGTCTGATGCTCCTAATAATAATTGTCATTGATGATATCACACTGTCTTCTTTTTAATATAAAGGAGTTGCAACAATAGAACTGCAGGGCTCTTCTCCAAAAATGTTTAGCCATCTTTTTAACTACACCGGAAATATGCTAATAGGGTGGACTGGATTGTTTGTCTCAGGTTTTAGGAAGTGAACAGATGTAACAATTTTCTATAATTTGGCTTAGTGCAGATGCTGAAATGGGGCATTCACAATAAAATATATGCAGTATATGTAATTTCAGCTGGATCCTCTGGTGTTTTAAAGTAAAAATGTGTACCTGCAAGCTGTTTTATGGTTTCTCAGTCATAATTATCTCTGTTACACAGACTGCTACAACTACAACTCTTTCTTCGTGTGCAAGCTTTTTAACAATGTCTTGACAATTTTCTGAATTTTGCAAGGCATGGTATTCTCCTTTTGCGTTGCTCAGAAGCCTGTTAAATTGTTTAATTTCTCTTTGCAGTAAATTTATGAAGTAATCAAATCAAAGAAGGTAGCAGCAGATAATCTATATGAAAAGCTCTTGCAAAAGACTGAAAAAAGGACCAGTTTAAGAATCTCAGAATTTAGATAATTAACACATTAACAATTTCAGCTGCGAGTATCTGGTCTGACAATAGAAAAGAAGCATTCATCTACTGCAATAGCACTGTTATATTATGACTGGAAGGAGACTGGAAATGAAGGTTAAAATTCTTAACAGCTGCTGCCTGGTGCATGCATTCAAGAGTCTGTTCTGCTGCCTGTGGCATTTCTCAAGGGAGGTGGGAGCTCATGAATGCTGGAGATGCTAATGCTAAAGTACTGGATATTTCTTGCATCAGCATCGAAAAGTAGACATTACTAGGTTCAACAACTAGGCTGAGGATCCTCAAAATCCATTGGTAATGACTACAGCAGCTGACCTGACAGACACAGGCAGGCAAATGCTACTTGTGTCTTTTAGTGTTCTATACATACCGTTAGGGTTCCACTGGTCTTCTCCTCCCAGCACAAACAAGAAGTTTTCCACTTCCACGACACAGTGATGAGCACTGTTATATGGCATAACTGCAAGTAAAGCAAGAATTCTTTGTCAGCTCAGGGTACCAAGTCCATCAAGTATTTCCAAAGGTACAAAATACAAAACTGGTATTAAATCTGTAGGAAGTAATAGAGGAATGCATCACTCCAAGCATCCACGTCCACTGAATTAGCAGCAGACCTAGCCACTTATATAGTAATCTTATGTTACTCAATCTTGCAAATAATTGAGAAAAAAAGCTGCATTTCTGGCCCCTCATACCCCCAGCATGCCCAACTGCTGTATATGCATCCCTAAAAAAAAAAACTTGTAAAAAGGGATGAAGTTTCCTGATATTTCCCTGAAAATAAGCAGATGCTAGGAATCTTAGTATGCTAGGAAACACTAAAAAAAAACCTCAGCCAAGCTTTGTTCTGGTGGTAATGTTTCCACAAGAAGAGTCAGTGTGTTCAGTAGCTTTCTATTACACAGCAATGAACAAGCTGCATTTCCATACAGTTTTAAGTTTTTAAATTAAGGTCCTGCTGATTTAATGCCTTTTCCAAATGTATACGCTTAATTTCCTGTACAATGTCATTAGCAGCACAACCACACATTTTCTATTCATCTAATCAGGAAGCCCTTTGTTAACAAAGATCAAAAATGTGGTATTAGGTTTTCAGTATCCTCTTTTTTTTTTTTTTTTTTTGGAGGTGTCAGGATTACTGTAGACCAACTAAAGTCGTAAGAATAGTTTTTTTAAAAATTTACATTTTCTACTGCAAGTACTAAGACAAAGAGACAGGGGCTTATTAATATGTACATATTATTCTGGTGTGCCATAAAGCACTATTTGGATTTTATATGGTAAATGTAAACTTACACAGCATTAGTTATCATACCACATAGAATAGTTTTGGCCCAGTGACACCAGCAGGAAAAATTATGTCCTTGTTCAGCTCATCATATGGGCACCTTAAATCTAGGTGAGGACAAATGGGGAGGTGATGTGCATGTACAGGCAGGGAACTTATTGCTTGACACGGATCAACAGAGCACTTAGGAAACCAGTGCAGTGGGAAATCAATATGACTCAGGGCCAGCTCTTACTTTGTGCTCTTTTGCCAATGCCAAAAAAAAAAAAAAAAAAAAAAAGAAAAGAAAAGAAAAGAGTCAGCCTATCTCACACTTGGATTATTTTGGGTGATAGATCTCTCATTTCATTTATTTTATTATCTTTTATTTTTCTCAGAATGCAGTTGTGCAGTATAGCATATGCAAATAATAATAAGAAATACGCACAGCTTTGTTATTTAGGACACATTTTCTTAAAGATCAAGTGGGCTCACTTAAGCTTCTTACTGAAGTTTTCGCCAAGGCAATGACAAATAAGTAAGGTACATTTTTAGTTTCTTGTAAAGGTCGAATATAATTTTCATAGTCTGTGCTCTTACAAGTCATGTAAGTGAAGCAGTTCTTGAACTGAGCAGCCATGTACAGTAGAAGTTCATTAATTAAGGTTATTTGTTACTACTCACTTTATATAACTTGAAAATAATCCCATGCTAGGCACTGCATTAAGGTTTTTTACTACCTATGGATTCCTACAGTTCCATGAAAGAATGAGAGGATTTTTGTTTTCTTGTTAACCCCCACATTGTATTTTTATTATTCTTTAATCTCAGACATTTTTCCATTTTAAAATTGTCTCTCCCAAAACCCAGTAATTTTGTGGATTGTTGTACTACAGAATGAATTTGGGAAATTTGCTGCCTTGCTTAGATGCTTTTTAGGACCCTTTCAAGAAGAGACTTCCCAGGATCAGTCTGCAGGGGCTTCCATTCTTACCTCTTCGAATACTCCATTATGGTTTCAAATCAGGTCCAAGCCAATGGTTGTACTCTCAACTAGGCTCTTCCTTTGGTCAGTCTGGACAGACCTAGCATTTATCAGAAGCACTGCCTGCAGGCAGCACACATGCATACTTTCCACGTTGTTTTTTCATTTTTGCAGACATTCTTTTGTTTTTTATCCTCCATATTGATAAAAACAGGGCCAGTAGAGGAAGAAATTATATTTTAAGCTTTTCTGCTGTTACTATGCATATAAACTATGCAGTAAGACTCCCACACTTACGATGATAATTAAACCTTGAAAACTAAGAACTTGATCCTGGCTCCTAGTGTATGGCAACATTCCCACTGAGAGGGGACTGGGCCCAAATGATCCACACTACCATCTGTATTTTATGGAAAAGCTAATGGTAAGTTTGCCTTAGAAAGAAGGGTAGTATTTGGACTTCAGAAGGAAAGGTGACTGCAATAAAACACTGCAGACCTCTGCTATGACCCATGTTTCTTGCAGAGCTTTGGGGAAAACTCTCTTCTTGGGTCTCATGAATCTGCCACAGGGTTGGAGGGTCCTGGACAAAACAGGGGGGACAGAGCAACACTGTGGGAATACAAGAGGGGAAGGAATTTTGACACTGAACTGTTAAATCATCAGCGTTGCAGTCTTTTTCCCTGGCCATTTTCAGTGTCTCTCAGAATCACGAGTTGTACACAGAAATTGAGATTATGGGAATGAACAACTTTTTTTACTGCTACAAAAAGCCCCATTGAAAGTACCAGCAAACTTGTGCTGCAAACTCTTAATTCCTTTTGAACACATACCCATGTAAGACATAACTTGTCATAGATACAGTGAAATTCATGTGGCAATGAGCATGCTAAATTATGCCTCAAGTAGGAAGAATCTTCTCAAACTCACCAGGGGCTTGGCAAGGTGTAACAGGACGAATATGGCCCATCACACAGTCTGGCCAGGCTGCTGGTCCCATTAATTTTATATGAGCCTTTGGCTGCTGTCTTGCCTTAATCATCTGGAAACCCTGACCTCTCATTTTTTTATTTCAACTCTGTGGAACACCTGCCTGCCCCACAAAAAAGGGTATTTGAAGAGAAGTTTGTACTCCACGCTCAAACACAGCCCGGTGTGAGTTTTTAGCGTGTCAGTCAGTGAGTTAGAGGGAAAGGGTAAGGAGAAGCTAATCAGGATGAAATGAGATTAAAGGCTGTCTAATTTTACAGCAACTGTGATCCATCAGCCACTGTGAAAGTGACAGTGGAAATGAATGATGGAGACAGACAGGTGGGGCTGTACATTTCACTGATTTATCCTCAAATGCACTGGGCCTTATTTTATTGAGTGAACATGACCGCATTTATCATGACTGTCATCTAAACCCACTTCCCTCCATTTAAAAAGGTCACTTTACTAGGAGGGAGTAGGATAGAGGCACTTTCAAAACAGATTTAAAATTTAATAACACATGTTTATAAAGCCCTGTGCAAGAATTTTCAACTTTATTAAAGGCTGATTTAAAAGGAAGGAGCAAAGACTATTTAAAAGGACAAAAGGGTAAAAAGCCATGGTCATCTGAGAAACATGCTTGGCTACCAAGGCGAGAGGTGCCAGAAAATTACATGAGATGAACAAATATGAGTGGATAAAGTGGGGTGAGCAGGAATTATCTCCCCTAAGCCCTTGCCCTAACACACACTTTCCAAAGCTTGAGAGGCCCATGGTTAACAAGCTAGTGCTTTCCTGGACCATGAGTGCAAATGAATTCAAGCAGTCCTACAGAGGACAACACCCCCACTAGCCCCATTCCCACGAAATTTATGTGTTATCAGTAGCAGACTCTTAGTAAGGTGGTAGGAAACTTCTTAGGTACTGGTATATAACATGCAGAGCATTTTAGGTCAAAACCAAAGCAGCAATTTATACTTCAGAATGATCTGGAAGGCAGTGAAGTCCAAGAGTGCAGTGATATCTGTTTAGGAGTATTTCACCACACAACCACCAGTGACATTGTGCAGGAGGTGACGGTCATGGATGTTCTTCAGATGCAACATACAAACACTCTGCACATCAGGATAGCTGTCCCAGGCAAAAACTCTTCCACATATGCCAAACCTTATTAATGAAAGGCACCAGATAATGTTCTGGCACCTACTTGCAGAAACAAAGGTCTACAACTCAGAGCTCATGAAATCAAATGCTCTCGACCATAATGCCTATGAGATCAGCCAGATGCAACGATGCTCCAAAGGCACTTCCAACTTTTCTACTGGGGTGACAGTGATGCACCTGACTCACCTAACAAAAAAAGACATGATGTTTTTCTTGCTCAGTTTTGCTTAATTTCTGCCAACAATTGCACATTTAGGAAAAGGCATCTGGTTGTTCTCCGTACATTAATCAAGGGGTCATCAGCTCCTCCTTCCCCTTACAACCCACATTCCCCTATCTATTGTCACTTCAACACTAACCAGAAAGAAGAAAGGGGGAACAGAAATGGCATTTTTTAAGACAGAAGGAAGGATGAGCTCTGGTCCCAGGAGATTTGAAAGCTTTGATACAGCCCACAGCCATTTCCCTGATGTGCTAAAAACTCCTTTCAGGAACTGAATTTGATTCTTCTGATCAAAGTTAAAAACAAAAACCAAAACCACCCTAAAAATCCATAGATTTTTCACTGCCCTGAACTGCTCAGCTGCTTGAAATACAGGCGGTACCATGAGGAAAGCCAAGAAATCTCTTCCTCAGCTACTGCACAGCTTGAACATAGCCCCTTCAAGACTCAGTACACACCAAGAAGTCGTGCTTATAATCTCTAATGACCTGTGCAGATGACGCAAAAGAAGAGCGTGTTTCCAGAACCAGGATGTCATTACCAGAGGACATATGGAGTCAGTAATGACCTTCCACAATATTAGCAATCTGATTTGTTGGCTACATTCAACTACTGTTACTTCAAAACTGGGTATTTTCATGGTTCTCCAGAGGACAGAGTAACATGAGATGTCTCTTCCTAGCACAGAAAGCACCTGAACTTCAGGAGACTATGATGTGCTCATGGCAGAGACACAATATTTGTTTCATTCCCAATCCTCTACCCAAAGTGCTGGTCAGACCACAGCTGGTCTAACTATTTCTTGAATACAGAGTATCAGATACTGTTCACCTTTCTTTGTTTCATAGCAAGACTATGATTTTATTACCAAATGTTACTTGTTATTCCTCACCAAGGACTTTATACAAATATATGTTTGGATTCCTTTGTGAATTACTCAATTGTTTGTTATTAATTAATAACTGTGGGGAAAGACTGACCACAGTAAGTATGAAATTCTAGACTCAGTGAAGATAGTAGGAGTTTTGCCATTGACTTTAAAGGCATCAGGCTTTCACCCACTGGTATTTTCTGCTACAAAAATGATGAAACAAAGTTAGAAGAGAAGAATAATCAACAGTAGATGCCAAATACCCATGTTAGAATTCCTATAGCCAAAATGTACCCTGTCACCTCAAATCCAAGCAAATATGTGGGAAGTATTTTTTCTGGTAGCACACCAGTGTCAACCTTGAGTCTGAGCTCAGCTCTCTGGGGGAAGCCTGGGACAGCAATCACCATAACTGAATGCTAAAATGATCAGGATGAAGCACTGTGTCTCCAAGTCTCTCTTGAAAACAACTGGTATAGCTCTGGTTCAGATGTACCACCGAGAACTGCATCAGCTCAGCTTTAAACTTGATAACCTCTTTATCCCCATGGCCAGCTGTGTGGCAACTCCACCAAAACTATCACAGGTAAGATGGACACAGAGCAGCAGAGTTCATCTAGGACACAGCCCCTACTTACCTTCAGGCTGGAAGTAACCAAAGGTGAAATGCAACCCCAAAACTGCCCTTATTGCAAGAAAAGCATTAAGAAACAGTTATCTGAGCAGATGAAAGTACTTGGAATCATTCACTACATGGTGACTGGTATTTCATATTAATTAAAGTATTTTACATTACACACATATTTCTTAGGAATGAAAAGAAAACATTTTTTATTAAAATGCCAGGAGTTACTGTTTTGATATATTCTTTACCCAGCTGTCCCACTGATTCCCACAGACTGTTTATGAGGAGATACTTGGTGTCCACCACCATGGCTGTCATCTCAGTGACACTGCTGAGCTGCTCCTCAGTAGAATATGCTGTATACCTACTCAGGCCTGAATTGATGATCTCTAAAGTAGAGCCCAACATACTTTCCTGGGAAATAGCATAGTCAGTCACATCATAGCAGTTTCATGATGAAACATTCACACATGACATTTCACACAACAAAATCCCCTTATGGAGGAAATTATGAATAGTCCCTGATGGGAGAAAACCACAGCAGAGCTGCCAGAAAGCTCCAGAAATAAACACTCTTTTGTCCCACTGGAGGCTTTCATATCCTCCGAGATATCATCTCAAGGACATGCACTGACTTTTCTAACAGAGCCACAGGACAGAAGACTCCGACCAAGAGTTATGTGCTAATGACAAACTGTTTGTTACCAGTTGTATTCGTTCATGGCTCTATTTCTGCCTGACCTTGAGATGCACATGTTCTCCTGGTCTTCTCTGAAGGTAACCTTCCAGTTTCAATCAACCCTTGTGTCTTCCTAGCCAGATCCTGCTCATGCTGCTCCAGGGTCCATGTCTTTAAAAGAATCCATCACATGCACCAAGATTTTACTTGGTTCCTACTTCCCCCAAGCTGAATCTTACACTATTTTCTCTCTCGGTTTCAGTACTTCCTATGCTACTCTCTGTTCTTGACAAACATATTATTTTAAAGCAACCAGAAATTATTTTTTTTTCCCCCACTAAGTCTTGAAATCATTCCAGGAGAAGAAGAAAAATGTGATTTTCCATTTGGAAAACTACATGGAGAAGGGATGTGCCCATATTTCACCACATTAAAACAGCGGTTTTGACACACATGAGTTCACTCTCAATAGATAAATTGAAACCTTCAAAATTGCACTGCTAAGGATTTTTGCACATTTCTTTTTAAATAGTTCAGAATTCACAAACAAAAGGTTTTGTTAACAAGGAAGTCCAGTACATACCTAAAGCACCAGACATAAAGCAGGGAAGGCTGGAAAGATCTGTCCAGTGCTTAGCACCAGGAAAAAAGCTTCAAAAATGCTTTCTTTCTCAGGAGACTTGTGGGTAGCTGAAGGTATCTGAAGAGAACTCTGAAACACCAATATCCCCACCTTCCAGCATGCCCCAGCACAGCATGCAGAAGTAGCAAAGCCCATAGAGTATTTGACTTAGGCTGCCTAAAGAAAGCTCAGGGGTCCCTTACCAGGCCAAGTTCCTCTTTAAAGGATACACTCCTCTGACAGCATAGTGTCAGAACACTGAGGACACCAACATGACTCAGTGGCCCTGGCCAGCCTGAGGTCTCCCTCAGCTCCACTTGCCCATAGGAGCAGGAACCCTATTTCAGCTCAGACCTGGACACCTAGACCTGGATAGACTCCATGTAGGTATGTTGTAGCGTGTCTCCAGCATTGTCTTTGGGTCCTGGGTGGACTTTGGACCCATGCTGAGGTCTGTCCTCACAGAGCCAACAGCCCTGATTGTGCCCTGATGAACACTCATAGGGAGGAACATTGCTGTCTGAGCCAGGACTGCCGTCCAGATTTTTTCCTCAGTTCTGCAGCACCCTACCAGCACCCTGAAATAAAAAAGCCACTTGGTGATGCCTGGGCAGAGCTTAACGTTCTCATCACCACCAAAATAGTTGTTCAGTTACCAGGAGATGAGTGACTTACCATTGATGCTTTTTCCAGGATGGATAGAATTAAATAAAATTTAAAATATTCTTTTTCCTAAGGATGGGCAGACTCTAAAATGTACTAACTACTGAGCAAACAAATGGAGAACGAAACACAGGAATCAGTCCACATAAAGTAGGTAACACCAAAGAATGGTCTCTCTAATAGAAATCAGGCAGAAATGTTACTTACCTAAACCTTCCCAAAGAAGGGAAACGGCAGACCCAGAGACAATTATCACATTGGGCAAAGAAATTTGACCTGGGCAGCAAAACCACATACTTACATAAAACTGGCACAGATCACTTACTTTTTAAATTTATACACAGAAGATGAAATGAGAATGTGTATCTGGAAAAAATCCATTAACAGATTTAGACTAAATTTATGTTAATTTTCTTCTGCTTTGCATGATAACAATACTGTACAATGTTTTCAGAAAAACTGCTATGCAAAATGTATTGTGATTCCTAATCATAAAGATCAGAAAAAATCCCTCCCAATGAGTGCTCATACCAGAAATTTTGTTCCGTCTCTTCAAAAACTCTTTGTGGATTTAGAAGGCATCCCTTCAGGAAACTGAAGCAAAATCATGTTTCTTTAAATTAAATACCAAGATGAATATCCTAGCACAAGCAGCAGCTATGTAAATTCAGCAGTGTCAAAATCTGTGGGCTGAACCATGTTCACACTGAATCACAAATAATTCACAATTATAATACTATATGATGGTCATGGGCTGCAGACAAACAGAAAGAAAGGTCAGGTTAATTTAACTCACTAGCCATGTCAGGACTGCAGAATTCAACATGTACAGTACAGTTAATTAAAGCCCTTGTTATCGATCCCAAATACTTAAAATATACATAATCAAGCATCCTCAACTGGCTTGCATTTTTTTGTTGAAGAAGTTAATCTTGTAAACAGTACTGTTCACGTAAGTATCATTTTCAGTTAGTTAGCTGAAGGGAATTGAAGACTGAGACAGTCTTGAGAATGACACTGGGACTCATTGTGTTTGTCCATGACTTGGACCAGGTTCTGTTGTAGACTGAGTTCCAGAAGAGAATGAAACTGAAATGGACAGGGATGGGTCAGGTTAGATTGGAGGGAACACGGCAGAAGGGACTAGGACTGGAATAAGAGATGGCATAGTCTGCAAATGCAGCAGCAAATACTGATCCAGAGCTCCAAGTCCTGTACTCTTCACACTCCTCTGCTGTCACCACATCTGGGTGGAACTGGGTGCCAGCACCAGGACACAAAGCCTCTGCTATCATCAGCCTGAATTCTAAAGGCAGAGCTATAAAGGCAGCCTACATGATGCACTGTTTCTCAGCACACCTTGAAAAGGCAGTTTCACCTCCAAGTCTATGAAAATGCCAAGGAGATGTAGGGCATTGGGAAATTATGGAATGTCACTATCAGTGACTGCAGTGCACAGATCTTCTAACACCTCTTTTTTTTTTTTTTTTTATGCTGGTATGGCCCTTAAACACCTAACCATGACACTTCCCAACAGCCCATCTTGCTGAAGGCTCAGTCCCATGAACACCAGAAACCTGCCACTGCAAGAAATATTTCTGCCCTTTTTTGTCTCAGGTCCCATCACCCCTGGTGATGGCTGATGCATGCATGCAGCCAAACAATAAACGAGCAAGAAGCCACACTATTTTTTTAAGGGACCTATTTTTTTGAGGAACAGATCTGTTCTCCACTAAGCTTCCTTGCCTGGCCTCATAAATTTGAGTTAGTGGGACTGCAATGCCATGAGAAGGGAAGGACTTATATATCAGCAGGAGAACCAGCTCGCATCAGTTCATCATATTTGTGAAACTTCATCCTCAGCAGACGATACCAAACCATTTAAATGGGTCTAATCCAGAACTGCTGTGTCCCTGTTCCTCTCATAGACCAGGGAATCCAGCCCTGTCTTCATGCCAGCAGTCTCTCCTTGGCACCCCTCAATGAGCCCTTTCAAACAATAATTTGGAGGAAAAATAACCTAGAAAACAAGAGAGTATTTTCATTTTGGTCTAATGACCTAAGCAAACTCACCCAGGAGCCAAATGAATTCCAGTGCTGAAAAGAATGAGAAGACAGGACCATGGGTGGGTGGGGGGAATTGGGTGGAAAGCTTCACCTATCATATGGTTGTATAGGGGATGAAGCAGCACTATGAATGAAGTAGGTAACAGTGAACAAGACCTCTAACTGTATGAAGTTGCTTCACTTCTGGAAGGTTTGAAGGGAGAGGCTGGGGGCTGCAGGAGGACATGAGATTTCTCACAGCTAAAGCAACTCTGCCCTGAGATGGAGGATGGGCTCCTGTCCCTGCTTTTGCCACATGATTTTACTGTGGTTCTAGACAAGTCTGCTAAGCTAATTTCCTTCCACTGCTACCCATTTCTCCGTTAGAACACTAATTACATGTGCTTTACTCCCAGAAAGCCTGCTCTGATCCCTGTGTCAGACACGCAGGAATGCTCTTGTGCACACCGCTGTTAACTGAAATAGGTGGGGAGAGGCAGTCTAAAAAGCATGATCTGAAGGGTCTTGAAATGGGAACCCCAAAATATAGAACACCTTCAGTTTTAACTTCCTTGCACCTCTGTTTCTCACCTGCAAAATGGGAGCAATGTCAGAGTATGTGCCCCACAAAGAGGATGATGAAAAATACCGCAATGAATGCCAGTGAAGCGGTTTGCCCCTGCTGTTGTGAATACTATGAAAGAAACTTTGTGAAAAAAATCTGTTTTCATAAGATTTTAGAAGAATGTAACAGATAGGATCTATCTGCTGGACAGAGGAAACAAAATGCTGTGAGGAGAAACTGAGCACGGTCCCTTCTGTGCACTGACGTGTGACAAAGAATAGTATGTGATAACATTGGAGATCGTATCTTAATGCTTGTGCAAACAGAGGCAGAATTAAGGCTGCAGAAGCACCTTAATTCTCACATTTTCTGACTCCAGAGGGCTTGGTGTCTCTGCCTGTCTCACGCTCTTTCCAACCTTGGTGCAAGTCCCATGTGTGTGACCCACCCCCTAGGTCTGACTGGCAGCTAGACCCTGTCCTGATGCTGCAGCTGCCCCAGCATCCCTGGGTCACTCGTCTAGGTGCTGTGGAGTCTGAAGTCTACCAAGCCCATGGCAGCAGCCCTCCTCCTCGCCTTCCTCCTCCTCCTCCTCCTCCTCCTGCCGCATTTCCTGCTCGCCAGCAGTTTGAGGCGAAGCCACTAGATGGGGTGCGGTGAGCTCGCCTCCCCCTCCCCGGGGAGAGGCATTTCAATCATCTTTTAGCTTCAGGTTTTGCAGCCAACCAAAAAAACAAAGGAGGTGAAACGCAGCACACAAAAAGACACAGCCAGCTTCCTCCCAAGCAGTCAACTTCTGCTTGTTCCTCGTGTTCGGTGTGAAAGGGGAGAAACCAAACAGAGCACACAAACCCCAGCGAACGCTCGGTGCGTGGGTCCTGGTGGGTGCTGAGCTCTCCCGCTGCCTGCCATGGGCACGGTGGGTGCTCAGGTTCTGGCACAGTTATCAGTCATACCTGCTTTGCCTCGTCTTGTCTCAGGTCCCCGAAGCCAGACAGAGCGAGCATCAGTCAGAGATTCCTCTGGCAGTCCACACACATCTGCTTTTCCACTCCAGGCGCCAGTCCCAGTGAAATACAGCAGGCACACTTCCCTTCCCCGCCAACGCCGCTGCCAAAGCTCTCTCCCTCTCTCTCTTAATAATGATCTGGATGCTGGGTAAAACAACATGCTTACTTCTGACAAAGAGGGTGCTTCCTCATTACAGGGGTAAGGAAGGGGAAAGAGGACCCGAGGAAATTGCGATACGAAGAAAGAACCTACAAAATTACAGGGGGTTGGAGGGGAGAAGGAAGAATCCTTTCTAAAATAGTCAGTCCTTGTGAACGGAAACACGACTCAAGGTTAATCCCAAAATGGACTGCATAAAGGTGGCCATATCTCACCTATCCTCTCCTTAATGAAAGATTATTTGGGAAAGCACACAGAAGGTAAAGGACGCCTGTCCCATAGGGAATGTGGGAAATCACTGGTATTTTTACTTGTGTATGCACTGTTGAAGAATTACACCTTCTCACACTCCTTCCCAACTGCTTTCGAGAAGAACTGTCCCTCGCAAAGCATCATCCATCCCAGTAACACTACTCATTATTCAACCTGTAAATAAAACTCTTTCCTGTGAGGGTGGTGAGGCACTGCCACAGATTGCCCAAGAAGTTGTGGCTGCTCCCTCCCTGGAAGTGTTCAAGGCCAGGTTGGATGGGGACTTGTTCAACCTGGTCTAGCGGAAGGTGTCCCTGCACATGCATGGGTGTCAGAATTAGATGACCTTTAAGGTCTTTTCCAACCCAAACCATTCAATGATTCTATGATAAAATACAGACAAGTATTTTGTCACAACATCCAGCTTCTTCCAGCCTTTCACAAAAGTACAGGTGTCTTGCATCCCCTTTACAGCACCTTCTCAGGACCTGGACCATCCTTGCAAACTCCTGTGGACTTATCTTTTTCTCCATGGTCTTGGGATCATTTTGAAGTCAGCCTTTTTTTTTTCCTTGTCTAGCGTGGGTAGAGAAAGTCCTTCTCCCACTCAGCAGTGGAAGATGGGTGGGGATGCTCCTACCACAGGGCAAGGTTACTGACAGGGGTAAGCACACCCTCAGTTACCCCTCCAGTAAAGGGATAACTTGCATTTTGCAGCCTGTAACAGACAGCCCTGCACAGGCCTGTATCCCTGCTAGTCTCTCAAAAGCCCTTGAGAGCCACACACAGGAGTAAACCTAAGAGGCAGTACAGCACTTAATAAGGCAGGATTGCACCTTAGCTGTTAACTGGGAGATGAGCATGGTCAGACATATTTGTGGTGCCCAACAGTGTGTCCTGTCACATACCCTGCAGATGAAAATCCAACCTGCATTTCTGATGAATTGGGATTTTCAAAGAAAAATGGATGAAAAAAATGTGACAGAAAAAGAAACACAAAGGAAATTATTCTATAATTCTATGAAATTAAAGCAGAAAGTGCACCCAATGAGCTATTTTTTTAATTCATTGCAGAAGCCCTGACAAACCGTGCAGTGCATCATCATTGGACATTAATACAGACTGATTCTGTCTGAGGAGTTTGCAGACTTCTTATAAATTAATAAAGACAGAATATAATCCCAAATGCAGCACATTTGGTCATATATATTCATATGAACACTGCTGATCCACATCTAGCTAAAATAAATGTGTTTTTACACAAATTAGGTTACCACCAATACAAACAGATCTGATTCATACTACAAGGCATGAACAGATGACCAAGGCAACTGCGTTGGTTTAGCACTGTGCTTGTGAAAGTCATCCTTTATCAGCAGGGCTGCAGTATCTGCTTATAGTTTCTTACAATTAGAAAAGATCACTATCTTAAACTACCTTAAAGCACTGATTAGACCATTCAAAAGAGCACATTTTACCTTACAGTTGTAACAACCTAGGAACATAAGCATTAGCAGGTATCATGGGTCAATTAGTGGGTGCTACCTTGGAGAAAAGCAGATGAGCTGGATCTCTTGAAATCCCTTGACCTTAGTGAAACCACAAAAGACTTAGCTCAACAAAAATTTCACAGATGACAAACAAAACATGATAGCAACCACCTGGAAACTGAGCAGGTGAAATCAGCCTACTCCTTATGCCAGTGTACCTTATTTAAACAGTACAAAAACACTGACATTTTTGCACTTACTACACATATCCCAAGAAGTAGGCTGGCATTTTTATTAGAGAAACACTTTCACTAAAACCTTACAGTCTTTTAAGCTGAACTTTAGACACTGAGGCTGCAAAGAGCTCAATATGATCAGCTACATGTAGACTTTCAAATGGTAAGTTCTCTGATTTATTTTGCTTTCTGACATAAAGAAGTACTTTTTTGCATTCTGCAATATATAGAATTATCTAAGCAATTACAAAAAAAAAAAAAACCTGTTGGGACACTGGTTGAGATCAATGGCACTGAAGGTTGACAAATATATTAATTCTAGGGTGCCTAAGCACGGTTTTGAAAAGCGTGAATACTAAACATTTTTGCAAAAAATCTTGTCTTCAAATCACATTACCAATCTTGTGGGCTTACCTACTTGCTCCCTATTCTACCATACAAGTGTTGATAACACAAAACATTTTCAAAAATTATAATCCAGACCACTAAATCCAATCAACTGCATATGCTGATGTCTCTTCAATTTACTATCTTCAGTTTACTTTCAATTGACTTTTAAATTTTAACCACAAGATCAAAACCTACCACGCAAAAAATAATCAGTTGAGTCACAAAGCTTCGTCTAAATATACTAAATGTGCAAGATCAGAGATAAAATTGTTCGCAGCACTGCTAATGTCACTCTGCAGCCATTTCCCTGAAATAATCATAATTAGGTACCCACTTAGGCTTTTAGACACATGACAAAGGATAGTGTTATTGTTGCACTCTGAGGAGACAGTCCCAGCATAGAACTGTGAGTACCAAAATTGTTACAGTATAGTACAGCAGCAATACCTGAACTAACTTTGTGCTGCTGACTTAGCCCCAACTGGTGTACTCTCAGGTTCTCTTTTGTTTTAAAATTCCCAGTTGGTCCAGGGCCCAAGTCCAGCAGGTGTTGTATCCACTGGTGTCAGGAAACAACACATTGCAAAGGAATATAGAAACAATCAGCAAAAGGGTAAATCAAATACTTCTTTCCAGATTCTCAGCATTGTCTTGGTTGCCCCAATGGACATCCACAAATCATTTTAAGTAGAATGGACATTAAACTCATGATACATTTCATCTGTAGATGTCATGGACTGGCATGAATTTGGTTCGCACAGTTCACTTTTTTTTATCTCTAATAAATCAGACTCCTTTGCTTGTGTTTTTTTTTTCCCTGTGACACGTGCATAATATCTTTGCACCAGCCTCTGGAGCCCACCTAGGATGAATTCCAATTCCAGGTCAAGCAGGCAGCTCTGGCATCTGCCCTCCTTGTCCCACTATGGAACCCCCCCAATGACCCAAACCAACCAAAACCAGCCACTCCTCCCTTCCTGCACCCTACGTAGGGTTCCCCATACCCAAAATTGGTGCACAACTGTTAAGTCTTCTAGTACCTTGGAGCTATCTCTACAGCCTTGATTCTGCAAAGAGAGGACTTTCCACCCTTGGCAGTGCATTCCAGCACCCTGCAAAGCCTCAGAGCACCAGGGGAGATGCAGATCTCTCAAGACAATCAGTGGCTTCCAAAGCAGAAGCAAGTAACTGTGGGATGTGGTTAAATGGCCAGACATGGAAAAATTTTTTTGGAGTGAAAATCAATAGAAGATGATAGATCAACAGAAGTTTTCTCCATTATAAAAACGTCTATTGAAACAGTAAGTTTGGCATTATTCAAACTAATTCTTCTATTATTTAAAGATCTATCTTCATTCCTGTTGAACAGTACTGCTTTGTTACATGTAAAGCCAGGGGACTTTTCTCTAAGGAAGGCATTATTTTCTCTGAGGACAACAAATTGCTTTCCAGTATTGAAAGTGTCAAATGAGAGCCCTCACGTGATTGCATCTGCTTCAGGCAGGCACCAGCACTGTTTTACCTGGGAGGAACCCTCTTCTCTGAACAGTCCTGCACAGTTGGGGTGAAGCCAAATAATGGCTTCACAAAACAGGACATTATGCCAGGGCTTTACTGCTGCTGTAAATCTTTGCAGCTAAGAAAAATCAGACTTGGGAGCACTGAAATGATTGTTTCTTGGACCTGTGCTGGAAAAAGCCTAAGACCTGACAGGATGACAGTGGCCCCAACCTTGGATGAAGTGTGCTCCAATGCAGAAAGCTCCTGAAACATCCTGCACATTAACAATACTCAAGTTTGAGGCTTGGACCCTGTATAAAGGCCTACATGAGATACCTCTGCCCTGACCCTATCTATTTTTTCTGGAACTGAAGTTAATGAGACTGCGTAAATGCCTAGCTGATTCCAGCAGATGTGAATGTGATGAATAAGACCAAGACATTCGTGGTAATGCAGCTGGAGGACAAGGACAGCATGGGGACAAGCCAGAAGGGTGGGATTTGGACACTGCAGATCATCCAGCTCTGTACTACTGTCTGCCACAGTGCTTAAAATTGTTGTATTTCTCTGGAGAGAGTTTACAGATAAGCTCTGTCCTATGTTAATGTACCATCCTATAGAGTTGTTTACAGGCAGTATTCAGTAATGTACTTAAGCATGTGTTTAAACACACTGCTGAACATCAATGTGATTAATACTTGGCTAAATTAGAGATATGACATGAATACATTTTTCTGCTGTTGTAATTTTTCACTAAATGCGCTTATAAGCTGGTCATAAGGATTTTCTTTCAGTTTTGCATCCAGCAAATTAGTTAATTTGGGAGTCAAATTCTGCCTTCATTATGCCTGCATAGTGTCTTTCACATGCATGAGGGCAAAAGACTGCTCCACAACTTTTAATTGCACTTTTTGGGTTTTTGTAAGTCTTGAAGGATTCATCTAGGGAAAAAAAACAAACCAAACCAAAACTGTTTCTTTCTTTCTGATCTGGAAGATCTTTTGACATTTCTTTCATGCCATTTCAATGAGAAAAGTATCTTTTACATATATGTGCTTGTTAAGGCTGGGCACATACAGCAGCTGTAATTCTTGACCACTAACCAGGCAGCTGCTGGTGAGTAAAGATCTGAGCCATGCACTTTATTCTTCTGCATGTAAAACTGGGGGGGAGGGAAAGAGAAGAAACATGACTTTACATTACTAATCTTGGTAGTTTTATATAAATCTACTTTAATGACTTTTAATAGTGTAATTTGCCAAGATCTCCCCCTGAAAGTGGCACAAGCACATCTCCCTCTCAATTATTCCTTTCCTGCTTAACCCAGAGAGGATTCACAACCATCTCCTACATTCAAGTTTTAGAGTCAAACTTTCTTCTTAGTCTCTGTGTTTCTTTGCTTTGTTTTGTTTTTTGTTTGGTTGGGGTTTTTGTTGTTGGTTTGTTGTTTTTCTGTTTGTTTCTTTGTTTTTGTGGTTTTTTTTCTTTCTAAATTAAAAAAACCCATCAGAACATAAAACACTGGCCTGCCCATATAAATTAAGGTACTGATCATTGCCATTGCTGCAAAGCAGTCACTCCACTTGCATCTATTTCATTCTTACTAACAAGGAAACAAGCATGACTTAATAGTTTTAGCTGTAGCCATCCCAGAGTTGATGACATTTTTTCCCCCTAAATTAAAGCTAAATCGTGTGCATTAAATACATTATCTACTTGTAACTTGTAAAATGGGAATTTTTAAAATGATTCAGTCACAGATAATTTGTTACTGAAAACGACAGGCTCACATCAGCACTGGGGGAGACCCTGGCAGAGGACTGGAGCCATTCTGCACCCCATGTGGAAGGTGGGAAGGAGCCCCCCAGCAGCTGAGCTGCTTGCTGAGCAGGGACCCCGAGGTCCCAAGGCACAGCCCCCATGAAGCCAGCACAGTCATTCTCCAGGACAGCTCTTTGGGAGGGCTCAAAGTCCCCTTTTTCTTTTTTTTCCCTGGGGGTGAGCTATTCACAGACAGAGGGGACACAGTCATAGGGCAAGGACGGGTGGCTTGTATGACAGCTGCCTTTGTTGTTCCTGCCTGGCAAATATTAGACGACATGACTTGTCTAGATTGACTGGAAAGAATACGTCAAAGCAATTAATTCATTTGCCCTAAAAGATTGAGGCCAGGCCAGGCCAGGATTTGTACCTTTCCTAGTGCTCAGTCTGATCTTAGGCAATGGGATTTCTACTATCTCCCATGGGAGATTATTCCACAACCTAATAGATCTCAATGTCAGGAAGTTTTTTCCTGATACTCAGCCATAATTCATACCCATGAATTATGAGCTACTGTCGACATCACACCCATTGAGGCATTCCTAGAGCCTGCTTCATTTAAAATTATATGCTCTAGTTATGCAGGGTTTCTGTGTACTAGGGCAAAATGCTTTTTCTGCAGGTTAATTCATTACTATTCAATTTGTTAACACTTTTTTTCTCGGTGTGAACAGTCATTCTGCACTTGCATACCCTATAGTAGCACAATTCCCATCTGGGAGTAGAATCACAATATATAAATATGACAAAACAAAATACCAAAAGCCATCCCTGTAAAGACATATTAGTCTGTTCCTGCAGATACTTACTCCAGCATTCAGTTAAATGAAAGCAGTAGCTCATACAACACCTGGTATGAGACAGAAAGCTTACAAAAAAACCCCTCTCAAGTCTGTAATAAATTTTATTTCTCTCTTAAACAGAGGGAAGGTACAGAAGTAGGGGGGCGAGTAGAGAAGGGGGAAGGCATGAGCAAGGAAAGAGAGAAAGTGACTTAATCATGCTGTGAGAAAATAGAGGAAAACTGAACAGAGCATGACTTCCCACAAACAATGAGCCACCAAAATGCAATCATAAAAACATAAAAAACCAAATAAAGATGAGGATGCAAAATGTACACTTCTTGCTATTAATAGCACTTAAAAACCTGAGAAAGCTAATGCAGGCTTCTGAAATCTGTATTGCAAATAACTGTGTACAAAACGCTTCTCGGATGGAAATGCCTTTTGTTTTAGGAACATTTGAGTGGAGAAAATTTATAAACCACATACCAGCTTCTTAAAAAAGTCTGAGGATTTCTATGAAACTTTTTTATGCTTTCATTTTGCCCAGCTAGGAGTGCTTTGCCACCCTGTTTGCAAGCTATTTGTACATAAATAAAATGTCACACTGGATAATGAAAAAGAGGGAATGCTTTCTGAAGGAAGCACCTAGAAATGCAACAGAGTTCATTTTCATCTCCATACACGCCTGGCTCCCATTAATGTTACATAAATCCAAGAACAACTAGGTAAGAATAAACACATATATTTTACCTATAATTATGTAAGAAACAGAAAGCCATATTTGCAGCCAGAACTAAGTTCACATGATGTCATATAATTTTTCATGGAAATTATTCAAGATGTTTTATTTTTTAGAGGTGAGAACATTTTGTACAATATTTCCTTTCACTAGAAACTATGTGACTTTACTGAAATCTGTATCTATCAAGGTGGGACACTTGCTTTGGACAGAAGACTGGACAACATAGTTCCCAGTTCCTACTGCATCAGGATATGTATATCCATAGCAGAAACACAATGCCCATTGGCTGAGATGACTTGAAACGTTGCAGATCCTTTAGGACTGTAGTTAGTCCAAGTATCTATACTCACCTGGGCTCACCACTGATGTTGTGGAAACGTGTTACTCGTAGCTATGCAGTTTCTGGTTTGCAGTTAGCCTTGAAAAACTGCCCAAGACTGTCTTTGGTGGGGATGAAAAATACCCATTGGGACACGTATGAGAGATCCTTACATTAAAAGACTGTACTCTGATTTGAGCAAAGCAGGGGCTTGAACCTCAACTGCCTGCCTCTTCCCCACCCCACAGGACTTGTTGAGATGATATCCTAATATAACACTGGTATTGCAAAAACATTTGAAGGAATTTGTTCTCATTTTGCCCTGGAACAAAGCTGTAGAAGTTGCTGCAAAACTGAATGGTCATCCTCAAGCCATCTGTAATTGAGAAGCAATGTTTTGAGTCAAAGGTTTTGCTGTACTTGCAAGGATATAACAGGGAGCAGCATCTCCAACAACCAGCAGCTTTCTTTGTAAGATATCTCTGCAGAAACCTGACATTACCATCAGTTGTGGAACTTAAACCTGCTGCCTGTTTACTTGGGGACAGCCACAACTCAGCTCTTGGACCCCTGCGTAGGGATGTCTTGGAACAGGGCTGTGACTTGTTCTCTTGTCCCACTCAAGTTTTCAACCACAGACAGTCCTGGCCAAGCAGAGGCAGGGCACAGGACATTTGGGATAAAGCTTCTTCTGGACTTTACCTGAAAGGCATTGTTTGCAGGTGGAGTTTCTGAGGATAAAGGTGAGTAGACTCAGGTATGTGGAAGAAAATGAACAGCCTGGTTTCCAGAGAGGTGGGTGTTCACAAGTCCATGAGGAAGAGCAGAAAGTAGCCAAAAGAAGCTGCAAGACTACTGAGGGCTTTAGCACAAACAGACTGAATACAGTAAGACTGCAATAAGACTGGACATCTCAAAGGCACAGAATAGCAAGATGTAAATGAACTACAAATAGAGGAAGACAAAGCTATCCAGAACTGAAAACACATCACACTTAGATATAAGAGGGCATATGCAGAACAATCTGCTTTATAAATAAGGAGAAAGTCTCAGATGATATAATTAAAAAAAAAAAAATTATGTACATAATTTACTTACACTAGATTTCATTCCCTGGGGTGAAGAGAACATGTCAAGCCAGGCACAGAGCACAGACATTATCCCAAAAGATACACAAGTATCAGCTATGTAACAACCAGCAACTATTGTAATAAAAAATGAAAAATGTGCAGAAAGAGCTGACATTTCTCGAAAGTTATCTTAAATGGTAGTACAGAAGAAAACTGTATTTAAGGCACAAATATAACATTCATTTTGAGAAAATGCCACATTTTCACTCATTCTGAGAGCTCTGTCTTGCTCTTAGGTACACAGGCATGCACCATTAATGGTACTTGCATGGCTGAATTCCCATGTGACATCCTCAGAATGGGAGTTGTGGCTAACCTCTATTATGTCACATGTAAAAAAATACTTTTCACTATATTTCTGCTACTCATTCCTATATTCTCACTTCCCTGTATATATAAAGCATGTGGCTTGCTGGCAATGTGTCTGGCCATACTGAATAAATCTCCTAAATCCAGACTGTCCAAGTTGGATAGTCATACTGATCAGTCAACTTTTCAGTGTATGAATTTCCCTTCTTTTTTTTGACTGCATTTTCCTGGTTTTGAAGCTTTTGAAATAAAATAGAAATAATAAAAGAAATAAGAAAAATGAAAAATGTATATGGAATTTATGTTTAAAACTGCTTTTAATGCAACCAGTGTGCTTATTTAAGATGGAGAACACACATGAGCGTGTGCGTAAGTGTACGTGCACTTTTAGAACTACCACATATACCTACCACATTTATTAAATCTGTCTAGTGGATAATACCAAGACTTCTGCCTTAGCAATGTGCTAATGCTTGCTCAAGCTTTTCAATGCAGTGCTGAAACCATCCTTGACACAGCACTGAAGCAGTAGCTGCAGCATTCCCGACTGCTGGATAAATGGAGTAAGAGAGATGAAATTTATCAGAGCTGCCAAGGAGTGTTCATCAAGACACATTTTTGATCAACGCAAGTGTGAGCTATTCTCACAAGTGACAGAAAAGAGGGAAGAAATTATAACTGGCATATGTCAAGAGATTTAACCTACCTGAAACAACTCACTTTTTTGCAAGCATCACTTCTTTTATTCACTTACCCAGTCATTTGGGGTAGCATGAAGGGGGAGACCTTTGCTTCTAAGATACAATCATTCTTTTAAAAAGTAAAAGCTCCACAGTGGGTGAATGTATTTACTTAAAAGACGTAACATTTCCAAAGGCACAATATGTGCTAAGAATAGAGTGGCACATCAACTGACATTTATGCCTTTGCAAATTTCTCCCAAGAACCTCCAGTGTAACCATATCAATCATACAGTCTGTCTCATAAGTAACCAACTTGGAAAAGAGAAAATTGGGTAAAGCACTCCCAACACAGGAAGGACCCAGGAACTTAAGGACTCCAAAGCCATTTTAGAAAAAGAGGAATAGGACTTTTGTTATTAATTTGACCAGGAAGGACGAAGAAGTATCATTCTGTATGGGAAAAGCTGAGCATCACAGAATTGTCAAAGAAACAGAAGAGAAAGAAATGCAACTTATTCCAGCAGCAATGATGTAGTCTGGGAAGTGGAGTGACCCAGGTTCTCTGGTGCTAACCATGATAAAAAACATAGTCCATTTCAATCTGCTTCGACCTTCTTTTTACTTGCCTGCCCCATTGATAAAATGCATAAAGAGCAATGCTGAAAGGGTTTCTAGAGCCACCAGTAGACCTACGGGCTGGCTGACACTCAAAATGTTGTTAGTGGTGATGGAAGACTGCCGTACAGGAGGCCATACTGTCACTGAACATATTCAAGGGAAATCTGAAAAGTCAAAATGACAGTAATAAGAAGACATTGTACCCAAGGCAGATTTCCTGCAGTGGAGATTGCTTCATGGGAAAATGAAACCAGAGCCATCCTGGGGAAGGAAGGAGGATGTGGATGGTCTTTTTATAAGAGCACTGAGGATGAAAAGGTTACCAGCTCCTTGCTGGGATCAGTGAGTCTGAGGAAGACAAATAAATGACAACTCCTTGATACTGTGTGACTGCTGCTGGCTTGAAGGAGAGGAGGAGGAAATCAAAGTCCCTGATTCACTGATTGTCCTTACACACAGACCAAACACACACAGCAGATGTAAATAAACCTGGAAAAAGGCAGGAAGGTCAAAATAACTGCAGTAAAACTAAGGTTTAACCAGGAAAAGAAGTCACCAGAAATGGCACACTGGTCATCCTGACTAAACTCTCTGATCTGGTGACCAGAAGGACCCCCAGCATAAGGACACGAAGCTCCTGGAACATGTCCAGAGGAGAGCCAGTAAAATGATCAGAGGGCTGGAGCCCTCTGTCTCCTATGGAGACAGGGTGAAGAATTTGGGGTTGTTCAGCCTGCAGAAAAGGAGGCTCCAAGATGACCCTATAGCAACCTTCCAATATCTAAAGGGGGCCTACAAGAAAGCTGGGGTAGGGCTTTTTACATGGGTGTGTAGTGAGAGGACAAGGGGAAATGGTTTAAAACTCGGAAAGGGGAGATATAGGTTAGACATTAGGAAGAAATTCTTTAATTTGAGGGTGGTAAGACACTGGAACAGGTTGCCCAAGGAAGTTGTGGCTGCCCCTCCCTGGAAGTGTTCAGGCCCAGGTTGGATGGGACCTTGAGCAACCTGGTCTGGTGGGAGGTGTCCCTGCACATGAAGGGGTGTCAGAACTAGATGACCTTTAAGGTCCCTTCCAACCCAAACCATTCTGTGATTCTATGATTTTCCTGCTTTCCTATGCAACTATATTGTCTGTTTTATACTTTTCATTGGATAATGACATTGGCTTGTTTACAATGGATTAAAATCCAAACCTAGTGCAATACCTAAGCATAATGCCACAATAATGCCCATTCATATATTTGCCATATATTTGCCATTAGTCTGATGTCCACTGGAGTCTCTCCACGGTTTATGTAGATGATGTGGGAAGCTGGGGAAGTTAGGGTATGTTTCAATTAGCATCTTACTGAAAAACAAAATACTGATATGAAAGAAAGCTCTGCTGCAGTTTCACATGGATGAAACTTGCCAGGCAAGAGTTCAGTAACATTTCCAATATTTTACCCTTTTGTGCTTTTGAGTAAAAGGAATTTTGCATTGCAAGGAGCTTTTGATGTATACCTAGATCTGCAAGACAATTTCTCTCCTACTCATTGCTCCTAATCAGACAGATGGATACATTGCTATGGAAAAAAAAAAAAAAATCAAACTAAAACAATGGCTGCATCATTTTTATTTCTTTCTTGCATTCTCTGTTCACGTAGCAAGAAATTTAATTCCAGTTGGATCAGTCTCTTGTGATATTTTTTTCTTTCATTTAATATATTTTTTAAATGCTTAGAGGCGTTATGACAGAAGAGCATGTATTTTTTGTCCTGGTTTATACCCATCATCCTTAACATTACAACAAGACAAAAGCATTAAAGTAAAATTAATCATGTCAAAATATTTTAGCAAAAACAAGGGAGACCATGCATAAAGCATCGCTTTGTCTAGTGTGAAGTCACGCTCTGATTAAAAACATATAATGAAAGTGAAAGTAATACATCATTGCTTTAGCAGTAGGGTTTTTGGGAGAGCTATGCAATTCTCAACACAAAAAATCTTTATAGGCTCTGGATTTTGAAACTTGCAAGTATCATTGAATAATTCTATGAAACAAAACATTGCTTCATTTCCTTAAAGTTTAATTAATCTTAAACACTGCAGCTAAAACAACCAACCAAAGGAATTATAGGATCACACAAGGAGTCCTGGCAGGACCATAGCTGGTAATTGAGCCAGTGACTGGTTCTGAGCAGTATGGCATGAGGTGGTGACACAGAGGACCCCCTGGCTGCCCCACATCCAGTAACTAGTGATGAGGACTGTAAAATACCATGGCACAATGAACCCCCATTAACAGAGCAGAACTTCTGCTGTTACTAAGGTCTGTCATACACCCACCAGTCACCCAGTTTGTGTCTCTGGTGGTGGTAGCCTGTTGCTGCTATGTGACCTAGGCAGCACCCAGTTAAAAAATGAACTGCTGTTCATGCACGTGTAAGCAAGCCTGCAAAGAAATCATGCAGTGAAGATCTGCTCACTGTACTTTGCCATACAGTCTATAAAAGTCTCTAGTTTGCTCAGGCACGACTGGGCAGTAAAAGATGTTCTAAATTATAAAGCAACATGTACACCAAGAATTTCAGATTGGGATTATGCCCACATCAAGTAAAACTGGGTGGAAGAAAATGTTTGTAAAATGACACTTACTTCCTCCTTTTTTTTCTTTTGTCTTTGTTACCAACATAGAAAAAAATCATTCTCTGAGAAAATACCAGACAGGAGAAATACACAGTAATACTAGACTGTGAAAAATCTACCGACCCCCTGAGCCATAGCATTCCTTCCTATACATGATGACATTAAAAAATTGGAAATGGGTGCATGCTTCCCCTCCTCTTCTGGATCTATGAACAAGGCAAGTTGTTTTCCTGATACCTTTAGAATTACTCCCATTAGTACTGATGCATTTGGTGCTTTGGGTAGCCAGGCAGAGAGAGGTGGGCAGTATCCCCTGCCAATAGATCTAGTCTTGTCGGGGGAACAAAATGAGATTGCTACTCTGCTGAGCTGTCATACTCGATAGCTTGTGCTGTTCCACCTGCACCTGTCTTCATAGCTCCAACTGCAGTGCCACAGCTTAAAGGCAGACAGTAGTTTCTGATGGCTGATCTTCTCCTGCTCCGTATGCATCACACAAGGTGGGACACAGAGCCCTAAGCAACTGCGTGGTTGCAGCAGCCACTCTTGATGCTGAGAAGGAGGAAGGCAACAGGCAAACAGATCCCCAGACAGGGTTTGCAAGCCCTCTCAAGTAACTTCTGAGGTTCCTCTCAGTGGAAGATGACGAGGAGATTCAGTTTTCTCTCATCCATCTCCTCCTGAATTGTCCTGCCACTGTACCCAGGGCTAAGTGTCTGCAAGCTTCTTGCCCACCTTCCCTACTCCCAGGTTCCACTGGCACAGAGAGCAGAAAATGAATAACGTAGATAGATGAGTTAGGAGGAGGGAAAGGGAATTTTCCATGCACATTTACATTGGATCAGGAAGCCTCTAAATGCAAAACCTGGAATTTTGTTGGCACATGGGGGAATCTACTGGAGGGCAGGAGGTTAAAGAAGACTTTATTTGCTTGTACAGGAGGAAAAGTCAAATACAGGATGATAAGACAGAACACTCTGAAATACCAAACTACATGGACTGAGATTCTTCCACCACAGAATCTTTATTCTCTCCCTGTTCACTAGGGAGCAAACTCTTCACTTGCATTGATGAGTTGGTGCTGAATTGCAACCTTAGGACTGACAGTACTTTCTAAACAAGTGAAAAAAAAAAAAAAAAAACAACAGAAAAAAACCCAAAAAACTTCATGCTGTTTGTACATCTCTGATAAGAATAAACAGACTGATTATTTTCCCAAATGCCATGTGTAGACTGGGAGAGAGGTGAAAAGGTAAAGGAAGGAAATAAATGTACTATTCCCTAAATTGCAAGAAGTACACGAAAAATAAAGACAGAACAATGTTCTTAAATTCCCCCACACCATAAATATCATACCATTCTGATACCACACCATGACTGTCCTGAACTATCGCTGTATTATAATGTGATTAGTTTCTGGTCTTCCCTAAAGCTGGCCAGTCACAGTTCTTCAGTTCTCTGCACTCCTACTGCACTACAGTCCTTCAGTGTTTTATGAAATGGAGAGGAAAAAGGTTCTATTCCAACCTGTCTTCACTTCCCACCCTCTTTCATATTAAGTTAGAAAATAAATCTGGGGATACTTGAAACTTTTTCTTCATTTAAAAAAAAAATTCTACTGCTACCATTTGGTGAATAGTAACAATATTTTCTAAGAAAACATCCTTGTTAACATTTAGTCTTTTCCAGTGTGAAAAGAAGTCCTTGAGCAGTAGTTCAGCCCAAGAAGGCATCCTTTATTAGCCATTTCTGTAAGAAGAGGGCTACTGATTGTCTTGAGAGCTGTGTATTTGACAGCCTTTGTCTCAGCTAGCACTGAGGCAGACCCTGGAATGTTCAGGACTTCCAGTGCTGAGCACCAAGTACTTGGACAGCAGCTACCTAGGCTGTAACAGATGCATTTTCTTCTAACCACAGCACAGAAGGTTATGTGCATTAACCAGAATGGAAAGAGAATTTCCATTTACTACTTGTTAGAGTAGTAACACAGAAAAACCTGCATTCTTCTGATAAAATTACATAAAATTATTCAACATCACCATAGATGGTGGTGATATTTAAGAACCAATGGACTTTTAACTAGAGCATTTAGGAATCAAGCTTCTGGGTACAGTTTCCTGCAGTCTTGGAGATAGCATCACACTGTAAGTAACCAGGAACCAAAAAAATTTAATTCTTACAAAATCCGACACAGCTACAGATAGGTTAGATGCAGATTTATTTACTTTTTTACTTTAATCCAGTGGAGAGGTCAGATCTTGCAGCAAGAGAGCCATTTCACCTGCCTATCGTGGTGAGTCACTGGACTAGACAGGAGAAATTGAAAAAAAATGAGGAATTTTGCCTTATGTAATGTCACCAATTTTTCACTGACTTAATACCTTCAGAATTTTCTTTGAAGCAAGATACAGAGGTGAGTACCATATCTCATTCTGAAAAATGTGAAGCCCATTCTGTTCCCTAGTATAGACACTGCAGAATTTTCCGATGTCCAATTCATACGATCTTTATTAATTGTCATTCTTACACAATACCCTCCAGCCCTCCAGCACTTTTGTTAGTTCAGGGCACCTAAACTTAAATAATCTTTATGCTGCAGCACTTTGAGAAAGGCTCCAGATTTTTCCACGGGAGAGAGCAATTTGCAAAAGCATAATTTCAAGTCCTGCATAAAAGCAAGCATCTTAATTCTTTTTCATCCTAACCTGTGCATATAATATTAACATGGGTGCATCCCATTAAGAGGCTCTGGATAAGGGAAGAAGAACAGAATTCTGCAAAATGTATTTTCCCAGCGAGGAAAATTAGATCTATTAGGAAATCCAGGTTTTACCAGTTGTCCAGTTTTAGAAGTATGGCTTTGATTTATGGATCAAAATTGCTCATTTATTATTTTATCTATACTGCTTTGGGCAATTTTGACAGTTAAAATTTAGTTTTATTGACCGATGCAGCCAGTTTAGCCACAAGGGGACTAATGCACACACAGCCTGCTGCACTCAAGAAGCTATGATTTGATTCCATGACCAAGTCAGACTGGGAATCGCAACCAACATAACAATAAGTTCCAAACCTCAATGCTTGAGGCAAAATACTTACTCTAAAATACCATCAACCATTAAAAGAAGGTGTGGGAGAATTCTGTGATATAAGCCTGTGTGCACTGTTTATTGTAGCTGATGTATTTCACCAGTGCTTCTGTCAGCAATGGATGCGGAGCAGTACAGAGGAAACCTTTCTTTAATAATTGTGGACAACAGATAAAGCTGAAAGAAGGAAATTAAAATGTAAAAGAGAATCAAAGGTGTGCTCTAGTACCATGGCTTACCAGGGATCTGACTCTGTGAAAACTGTCTTGAGCCTTTTTTAAATCCTAAGCCAGACCATATTCAAATATACATAAATATGCCTTTATCCAGGTTGCAGCCTGAACAACTTACAAGTTTACTTAAAAAACTTACTGGAATGATTTTAAGCCAATGTTAATTTAGGCCTATGCCATTATAAAATTAGCATCTTCTGCAATCTCAATTTATTGTTTCATTGTGAAGCCCCTTGTGATACATAAACAAATCTCTGAAGAGAAACCAATCAATAAAGTGTCTAATTTGATTAACCATGTTTTTAAATGCATCAAGACAACTGTACAAAAATAAACCACTTACTTGTCAGTATTTTCCATGTCTTCTTTTCATCATCATAATACTGAACCAAATTGCTGGGTAGCCGGTCAGGTCCAGGAGGCAATCCTCCAACCAGTAACAGCATTTTCTTATTGGAACGAATTCTTCACCCAAAACAAGAGGAAAGATGAACAACCACATTACCGAGGAGTATTTTTAGTGGCAACAAAATCATAACCATCAAAAGAATGTTCACTGCTTGCAGTTTTCTATTTCATTTTTTTGTGTTTCTTTCCCCAATCATGTCTCAACAATTTTTTGAACCAAGCAGAAAAATGATCAGAAAAGCTGCATATCTCTCTACTCATGGAATAATAAGCTTCCTTTATGCAATTTGTTAGAGGTTCATTCTAGAACGACCTTTTTCTTATATTATCCCTTTAAATCATCACTCTTTACAGCTGAATACACATGAAATGCTCTGGAGTTGTACTAAGGTTAAGCATTAAAGTTGCATGTCAAAAATCGTATTAGTCAAAATCATTATTATAAGCCATTCTACACTCAAAGAACCTTGAAAAAATTAAGGTTATGCAGAGAGTTTGTGAGCCAACTCTTTAATCACACACTGAACTTCAGATATATAGTTTAGTACAATTAGCAGCACTGGGCTAATGGTTATGGGTTAAATGCTACTTACAAGCACTTTTGTTTGTTTAATTTAGTCCAGACTCTTGCTTTCACCCTTCCCCCCCCCCTCCTCGACTCCCCGGGCTCCCCCCCTTCTCTAGGCTCTCCCCCTGTGCACCACTGGCTATAGCAACACCAATTGGTAAAAATGAGACTGTGATGTTGTTGTGAGCCTCCCCAGAGTGGAGCCCTGCCAATGCTTGCCACTGATCCAGCGGCATGAACCTGCTCAACTGTGCAAAGTCACTCTAATTCCCTCCCTCTGTTTTTCTACCTTCTCCCCCAGGGGGCAACCACTGAAAGGAGTGACTACCCACCCATCAAGAGCTGGCAATTCGCTGCTATTAACCGTGACCATGATTCCCAATCTGCCTGGCAGTTCTTAAGAACAGGACTGCAATGTCTCGTATGCAGTAAAAGCGGTTATCTGCACCCTGGCCTCCAACGCTCCACCTGATGAATGCAGGGTTTCTTTGCAACATTAAGGGATTTAGTACAATTGTAAGTGAAAAGGGGAGGGGTGGCCTAGGCCCCCAGATGAGCCCTGATGCATTAATAGTCACTCCGTGCATAATTGACCTTTCAACAGTCGTACTAAGCTCGGGTGTGGTAGTGCTGAAACCAAGACCTATCCTTCAAATGTTCCCGTGAAGTAGGAAGGCGACATAGGCTGGAGAAAAATAAAATGCATCGACACAAATGAATGCATTTGTGTGCATTCACATTTGTGTGCATTGTGCAGGGGAGAGCATGAAATCTGATGGAAAGTACCCTTGCCAAACACCAACATTTTTCCAAGCCCGACACCATCAGTGAACCAATCTGTGTGTCAGTCTGCAGCAAACACTCCTGGCCAAGAAAGGTGCAGAATGCTATGAGCCAAAGCCCACCACCACCACTGTACGGAGCTCCAGGAGCACGTCAGCACTGGGGGCTTTACCACCGAGGCACACCAGTGCTTTAGGTCAAGCTGTTACTTAGACAGTGGTGAGGACCAACCCATTTACATTTGTATCAGGGTTGTATCCCCTCTTCAGAAGACTGGGTGGACTAAACTAGCTCATGCTGTAAGCATGCACTACCAAGAGGAACCTCCTTCACATATGGAGCATGCAGCTGAAGGCTCGATCCACACGACGCTTCGGAATAAAACCTTCCAAACGGCTATCCAGTTTGGAATACAGACTGCAGATACAGCTGTCACAAGGATGGCCAGGGAATTATCTGGCAGATGGCCGTGTTTGGTTTTGAATATATTTAGGGCTCAGGGAAGGTCCTAAATTGACAGGGGAAGAAATTAAACCCTCACTGCAGGGGCAGAAGCTACACCGCAAGGGTGGTAACACTGCAGTATTCTCTCCCACTGGCCTAAACCCCTGCTTCACTCCCAACTAGGGGGGAGATCCTGGGGTCCCACAGTCCTGCTGGCATGCCAGCCTTTCACCTCTGCACTGAGCCTGCTACATACCGCCAAATGATGAGTGCTACCTGCCCACCAGACTGTATCTGTGTAGGATATCAGGAATTGTCTTGTGATCACTGTCAGCATCGACTCTGCTCAGAGAGACCAAGCTCTGGGGAAAGCTTTCATAAGCATTGCCAGTGTCTTGAAACGTTCAATCTCCTTGGTAAAATTTTTAATGAGAGAACATTTGACAAAAAGTATGCAACACAGGAGTATGATAAACTATTTTTGGTATGAGTTAGGGATGGCTGCACACGTAACAAGTGGCAGAGCAAACCAGAGCCATAAGTCAGTTATGCATGGCCATCCCTGACGGTAGAGAATAAATTGTTTATTCCAACCCTCTCGTGTTGTATGTTATATCACAATCAACTTCCTGTGCATTGTAAAATTCAGAATGGCCTTGCAAGGTTTACTTGATAAAGGAGTTTATTCTGATTTTCATCTTTCATCTGTAAAACTCTCTTCTAACTCCAAAGCTCTGTGAAAAACCCATGAATGGCCAAGGCTCAATGGTTAAGGTGAAGAATGAAATGTCAGATGTAACTCTGAGTTTCCAGACTTTGGCAGCTGCAACTATCCTTAACATTACTTTTTCATCTAAACAATCTGATAAGCTACTGTTTCTTGAGATGGAGCCGCATTGCTACAGGAGTGTCTAAAAAGTGCCTAAAACTAGTTAGCATTTCTACATGTTTGACGTGGGAAGTAGCATGAACTGAAGCTCTTAATATAAGTTTAATAAGAACTTAATAGCCGGTGCAGTCTCTACCAAAGATGCAGGCAACTCTCACATGGCAAAAAAAGAGATGGGTTCTTTTACCTAAAGTAACTAATCCATCAACATTGAGATCTCTTCCAGTGAACCAAGTAAAGATGGTATATTATTTTAATTAATTAAAAAGTATATTTTAAATTAAATATTTTCAAATCATTTTCAAATCATTTTCTTCAGGCACACCAACTTAGGAATTTGATAACTCATATAAGTAGCTTCATTTTCAGCAATGTTTATCCATAAACATATCTAAATCCTACTCACTTCAAAGGTAGTATCAGAGATGCAGCAGTTCTAAAACTGAAATCACTAGTACAAAGTCTAAACTAACCATGAATACACAAGGCAAAATTCTGATTCCAAGAGTTTGTCAACTCATAAGGAATTGGTAGAAAAGACAGTAACAGACTTCAGTACTCCTGACAAGCCCTGCTACCCAAAGCTCTTTTTCTACCTTAGTAGCCTCATGTTAATAGAAAACATATGAATGGGAAATACTCCTCTTGCACATTGTTTTCTTGTATTAGCATATCTATCAATCTTGCACTGATGGGTTTTTTTCTTATCTGGGCAGTTAGTAGAAGTCCATTCTACCAAGGCTGGCAAGAAAACAAGCCACAACAACAACAAGTTTGCTCCAGACACTTCCAGTTTTCAAACAATGCAGAGTAAGGCTTCCCTCCTCTGCATGAGTAGGAAATCCACACGAAAAGAAGAATACAACAATGAAGTGGCAATCATGTGGTTCTTCATGCATTCAGTGTAGTATTACACATCAGAAAGAAAACTGAATTTTAGACATTCAGGTGATCATGATAACCAATGAAGGAAAAAAAAAAAATCTACCCAACTATACATTCATCTTAACAGAGGACTACAATAAAAACAAAAACCTGGAGCATTAAGTCTCTTTTAATACTGGCTGTCATTTTGGTGTCATTGGAGCCTCGTCAGACCAGGGATCTCACAGACATGGGATGCCCTGCTCTTGCTTGAGCTCTGAACTTAAACACAGCAGAGCTGGATCATACTTCAAGTATTTGCTCTTTTTATTCAGGCTCAAACAAAACCAGTCAGAAGACCAGCCTGGATCCAGAGAATGAAGAGTGAATGAATGGTGAATTTTACTGATACCCACAAATCTCATTATGTCAAAGAATTTCAGAAACTGGAGGCTGACAGAGAGTAGTATTATCAAAACTAGAGGTAGCAAGAATCTCAAAAAGAAGCCGCAAGATAAACAGAATGTTGCACTGAGGTTTAGATATCAACCTCAATGGAGGTAATAGACAAAGCGATAAATACACTGTCCCAACCAGTATTTCAAGTACAGACCTTTCATTTGTTAACATTACAGACTTAATATAGTATTCAGATACAAGGACAATCATTAGTGAACTTTTTCATCTAAAAAGACATCTGAAGAAGTTTTATCCCACAAACCTGTAATGGAGAATCCAGTTGCACTCTGCAAGTCTGACCTAATGCTGAGGGCATACATTTCCCTGTTACTGAAGAAATTGTTTAGTCATCACAGAAGGTGTGATGAGATCTTTGACAATTACCTTCCCTGCTCTTGGACAGACATTTCAGTGCAACAAAAGTGTCGTAGGAAAACTGTTTATTTCAACAGATTTTGGCTTCCACACACACTTGACTGCAAAGATAGCCATGATTAGCAACACATTTAATTGAGAGAAAATACCATTATCCAGGAGTTTAACTATGAACGTGATGAAAAACATAAGACACAATGTAAATTTTATTTTGGACAGGGAAATTTTGTGAGATTTTCCAATCACAAAGAATGAATTAATGAACATTACAGCCTATAGGTGAATAGGTTTCCAGAATCTCTTCCAAACTGCAAAACACTACCAGGGATAAGACCTGAGCCCTCACAGCCACCAAACCAAGGTCTGAAGATCAGACTTCTGCTGGAACTCTGACACACCAGGAGTATTTTTCTCCTTATGGCCAAACTATAGACCTAAAAGAGTAATCATGACTTTGTCAAAAACTAAAGCATGCTGAGGTCTCCTGAAAAAAATCACGAAGAAATAATTTAGTTCTTAGATTCAAAATATATCTAAAAATATGTTGAACAAATTTATGTTCCTTAATTAATGGATTTTTCTGACTCTTCTAAGGCACATCTACTCCCCAAAGCACATCTGAAAGAACATGAAAAAACTTTCTACTAGTACCTGAAAACCTTTCACGTACCCGAGAACTGGTTTTATCATTCACTCATGTTAGTGCCATGAAGATCCTGGGTTTCATCTTTTCATTCTCAACATGAGCACGCTTAGCAGAAGGCACAGAGTACAAGTTTTCATTGCAGCAGAGCTCACCATAGTGTTCACTGAAGACATTCAGTGATGCCCCAGAGACACCACCTCTCCTGCTCATGTAATGCATGTTGCTGAAGTTTAGGAACATGGATACTAAGTTGAGAATGATTTGCTGCAGACATTCACTGTTGCTGTTACCTGAATCTACTAGGGGTTTTTTAAAATTTCTGTCCAGTGCATTTGTTTAAATACACGGAAAAAAAGGAGGCACTATTTGCTCCAACAGCAATATTTTCTTTTTGTCTAAAAATCAGAAGTCTAAGGGTAAGTGAATCTTTTGCCTGATAAGTCACACTGAACTGCTGCAAAGCTACCTGACAAGTTGAAACTTTTCTTTACTTCTACAGTTGCCTAAAAATTTTCCATTCCCTGTATTAAAATAATTTATCCATCTTTTGGAGCTGTGAATATTTTTCTTTATGAATCCAATCCCACTGCTGTTACTCATTTCGGATGGTCTCTAAGAAAACAGTTGAAGACTCGGGGCATTTTTTTTTTTAGCTGGAAGATTTTTAAAGTGAATGTCCTTCTCTTTGGGATAACAGCCTCTGAACTGAGAGGCAGGTTAGGGGTAGAAAACTTTCCTTAAATAGCAGCACCTACTATCAACATTCCTTTGGGAGGAACACTGAGGAATGTCCTTCTCATCTTCCTCTCCCTCTGTTACCAGTTTATTCATCATGTTGACAGGAGACCAGTACAGCACACCAGCAAGAGATGCTCAGTAGCTTTCCCATATGGAGTCCCACCTAGGCTGCTATAGTCCTGCAAAACACTGTTATGCCCTATAGCTTGAAACAGACCTTAACAGATGTGTTGCTTATATAAGATCATGAACACCACACCTCCAGTAATAGTATCTACACAAATAGATTTTCTGAATTCAGTTCTTCAAATTCACTGATATTTGAATGCAGAAGACAGCCTTACTGGCCAGAGAGTATCTGAAGCATTGTAAGGGATTTGAATCTAAGGAATTTTATTAGCAAAGCTTATATTGGTAAGAGTCACACAACCTCCTGTGTCATAAACCTTATTGATATAACTGTGCCAACAACTGATTTTTCCATACTGTTGGAAGTTTTGAAAAACCTAAAAGAATTTGCCTTGATCCTGAATATTTTTAAAAGTAAAACTAAAAAAAGTGTGAAAGTTAGGTGCTTTTGCAATTTGCCTTCCCTTCCTCACCTCCTTTCTTTTTCTGGTTTGTTTTAGACTGAGGTGGTAGTGTTTATAGAATGCTTCAGGGTGGTTAAGCCCATACTTTTTCACCTAGAAAATTTCAGTCAGCTCTTCTTTTTGACTTTCAGACTGGGAAAAGTCAAAAAGGTCCTTTTTTTGTTTGATTCTATACTGGATGTAGATATATAGGCTTCTTTTCTTTAGAAAGGCAAGAACAAGGCACACTGCTGTCTCACCCAAGCTGTGACTCGTTACCTTTTCCATTGCTTTTTTTCTGAAAAGAGGCAGTCAAGGATAATAGGAAGAACAAACTGTGGCATCAACTTCTGTTTACTTCCAGTCTCAGTGCAAACTGTCTGTTTCCACTGAACTTGGCAGACGATAATATTTGCACAAAAAGTGTAGACAACTAAGTACTAGGCATGATGGTCTTTAAAGAAAATTTCAGGAAGGCAGCAAACACAGAAACTGATGCCAGGAATTACCTACTAAGGAGTTCTAACTTCCCATGTTCTTTAATTTCTTTGGATGGTCCTTTGCTAAGCCTGCAATACCAGACAGGATCTGTTTCAAAATATCAACAATAGAGATCTATACAGAACAGTGGAGTCAAAACTTTTATTCAGGATTTTTATTAACTTCCCTACTCGATCTTTCCAGGCCATACTTTGCAAGGGTAATGGAAGACTTTGTTCGTATTTAGAAAACTGCTCTGATTATTAAAACATGGGAGATGTTTGAAAAGAGAAAATGGTGTTTTAACAGATTAGGAGGATTTTTACCTAATGTGAATTTCACAGAAACAAAGCTTTTTTCCTGGCAAACTACTTTCTGTTGATTTTGTGTTCTACATTTGCTTTCCTCACTCCCCTTGCCCCTAAGGTTTGCTGTACCTTTTCTGCAAGTACAAATCCAAACAATTACACCATCGCAGCTCAGTTCCATTTAGTGCCCAGCAGTTACAGACCTAGTATTCTTCTTATTCTGCTAAAAGGAAAAAAAAACTTAGTACCCCCAGGCCACAACATGCCTCCAGAGACCCTCATCTTTCTATCTCCTCTTTCCACGTGAAGGGGATACACATCAGGCAAAGACTGAACAGCTAAACCCTAGACAGGACATGCAGCAAGCCCAGACAGGTGTATGGGATGCTCACCACAATCCTACAGCACCCCATTTGTAAACGGTACACATTTAGCATAAATCATACCAGGAGGAATTTGTTTGAGACAGAATTTTGTTAGACAGAAGGCTGTGCACCACTTGTGACCTATTCTTCCCTGACCTGCCCTGGACTGTGTTGCCAAAGCATGGACAGGGCCCCACAAGACTCACAAGAGGCAGCTCCGTTCTTATAGGAACATGCAGGATCCACAAATGTGCTGCACACTGCGGGTGCTTGGAAAGAGGCATTTTGCTAATGTACAGCATTTGAGGAAGTTCCCAATTTCACAGGCACTCTGCCCTCAGTTTAAGTGACTTAGTAAGGTTGTTTGTTTTTTTTTAACTGAACTTCAATTTCCCTGTAGAACAAGGTAGCTTGAAATCCAGTGAAAGACTTCCCTTTTGGAAAAACAAGAAGGAGATTCATATGGAGATACCTGAAGCTGCTTCAAGTGCTAAAACGTGATGGAAAGCTGGGGAACAGCACAGCCCAACCAGCTGCAGCAGCTTCTGGAGATCTAAGCTGCAAGGTCTGGAGCAGTCAGCATTACTATGTGTGAGACAGGGAGCCTGTGAAGCTCTGAGGAGCCACTGAGAGGCCAGGGGCCATGGTAGCAGGGGATTTAAGAGAAAGGACAGGTGGAGGAGAAGCTCAGGTAGGCTGTATCTGAAGAGCCCTTCCTGGGAGCGAGGAGGAACCTGTAAGGCAGACTGCTAAGGGAGAGTAACTTGGACATTCAAAAGGTTTTGAGGTAGGAGATTTTGTGAAACAGAAGCAAGAGAAGTTAGAGGATGGGCAAGGAGGTATAGGGATTCGTAAGGACATAAATCCAGTTCACAAAGGAGACTGCCACAACTGGGGCTTCTGACAATTACACCAGCTGGTAGAGGGAGTACCTGAACATGGCACTTGGCACCCCTTCTTCACCCACAGCTGTTGGAAAGACAGTTGCCCATAAGAAAGGCTATTAAATGGAATTAATAAATTATAAAGAGTGTAATTTACCAACACAATGGTAGCCTGTCTATGAAGACAGGCTCGGAGACTTGGAGTTGTTCAGCCTGGAGAAGAGGAGGCTCCAGGGAGATCTTACAGAAGCCTTACAGTAGGGGGCTACAGGAAAGCTGAGGAGGGACTTTTTTACAAGGGCGTGCAGGCAGAGAAAAAAGGGGGAATGATTTCCAACTGAAAGAGGATAGAGATTTCATCAGGAAGAAATTCTTTACTGTGAGGGCAACCTCACAGTTGAGGTTGTGTGGGCACTGTGTGTCTGGGCACTCACTTCACTGTGAGGCACAGGTTGCCCAGAAAAGCCTGGAAGTGTTCAAGACCAGGTTTGGTGGGACTTTCAGCTCCGTGGTCCAGTGTGAGGTGTCCTATTCAAGAGCCCATGCAGGAGGGTGGGACTTAAATGATCTTTAAGGTCCCTTCAAAATCAAACCATTCTATGATTTTATGGTTCTCCTAAAGAATACTTTAACTGGGCCAAGAAACTGGCTATAACCAATAACACTGCAGCTCTCAAAGGATTTTACCAGTCAGGGCATATATGCCCTTTCAGGACAATGGTGCTACCTCTGACTATAACCTAAGCTCCAGGCATTTCTCCCTCTCAAATACTCAACATCTCTCCACTTACACTTCAGTACCAGCCTGTCTGCAAAGGCAAATGAATGCACATAAGGCAAGTAAGGCAAGCAGGTGAGACTAACCAGGATTAAACTGTCTACAGGTCTGTGGTTCACTTCCCTGCAGCCTCTAATGTGTCAGTCTCCCTTCTGCAGCTCAGCTGAGAGAGTCCTGGCACAGTTACAATTTCCTGATATTAATTCAGGCACATAAGTCCTGATCCAAAGCCCACTAAAATAAAGCAGAGCTTCACTTTTCCTTCATGCACACTGCAATGCAAATGTTACTAATTCACATACACTTTAAGGTATGTTCATTATCCAGATGTTAATTTGAGGTTTTAAATATTTCTCTATTGCAATTAACCATAAGCACAAAAATTAGTTAAAAATCAAAATATTGATGTCAGGATCAAAAAGGAACAGGCAGGTAGCTCTTACCAGAATACATGACAATGCGTTTGTGAAAAGAAACAAGTACATTTTTTTACAGCCATCACAGATGCCCTCCTGAGATCCTACAAAAATCCTAGCAGAAAAAAAAAGGTCAGATGCAACTACAGTCTGTGAGATTTGTAAACAGATAGTGTCATCACTTGGCTTCATGAACAAAGATTTAAGAAGGAAATTACTTAACTACCACGTGACATAACCAGTTTCTTCATATTTTGAATTTATTCTGCAGAAAGTAAAACAGACTGGGTATCTGTGTCTTCCACATAAATGCTAGCATCTCACACTGTTCAACACTTTACACTTTCCTTCATCAACACCTTTCCACTGAGTGAAAACAGGCCTTATCAGCTTCATCACTTGTCACTGTTTAATTTGCTGTCACTGTGACTAAAATCACCTAAGAGTTTGGATGACACCCTCTCCCTGCTGAAATTACAAAAAAAATTATAAACCTCTACACTTACTTTAAGTGAAATAATAATTTACACTTACAATCTCCCCAAAGTCTAGGGAACAAAAGTATAGAAAAACAGCTGGGACTGTACATGCTGGGACTTTGAAAACAGCACAGTCAGTCTTAGGCTTCTTCTGTGTTGGTCTTTTTATTTCCCTCCTTTCTCTTTTCCTCTTAAATTCTGTATTTACTGCCTAAAGCTTTTCCCATCTCAGGTCACTTGGTTGACCCCTGTCCATTTTTTCTCCCCCGCATCTGAAACAGCTTTGACAGAAACTGAAATACTCAGTAGTTGTTCACAACAGATGCCATTTCTGCCAAGAATTACTTTTTTTCTTTTTTTTTTTTTTTTTTTTGTTGCCCCTCTTCTTTTCATCTGCCGGATTCTTCTTTGTTTTGCTTCCCTCCTCTGCTGTCTGGTATCCTAACCTTTCACTTCTCTCCCTTCAAAAATGTTCTCTCCCCTTTTCCCTCATTCATACATCCTTGTTTCCGCTACTTATGTCCTGTTTCTCTCCCAGGGAGAGAAATTTTCAATTCCTATCTTTTTCTGCATTTTCCCCACTCTCCCAGGTTCCTCACTTCCCTTAATGCTCAGGTACTAATGCAGCTGTACAGAGATGTAAATGCTGATTTGCCTGCAGTTCCTGGGAAGAGCTGGGCCATCCCAAACCACTGATGGCCAAGAGGAGCTGCATGTGTCCTGCAGCTGACAAGCAACTCCCAAGGCTGTAGGAGGCTGTCTCTTCCCACCCAAACTATCTTCTCATGTCTGTTTGGATCAGAAGTCATTGTGAATAGGTAGAGGAGAGCAAAAATATAAAATCATTGCAATGTTCCATATGAAGGCAACAAGATTTCAGGAAAGCATTCAATAATAAGCCCTGTAATTTAAATATTTTTTTTTCTGTAATGCTCCATTATCTGCCTACAGCTGTACTGTGTATGAGCACAAGAAAAACTAAAAGTAAAAGCTACCTGTTTCACAGCAGTGATGTGTTTTTAAGCATTTGCATTGTTGCAAGTAAACATGGAAGCAGTAGTAATTCTCACTTGCTCACTCATCTATAAAAGTGAAGTTCTTCCCAGCAACACATTAATGCTGTAACCTAGACCTTTCAAAACTGGAAACACATTCTGTGCATTATATAAAATACACTGCAAAATAACACACGGAGACTTTAATCAACTCAAGACTCTAGTGAAGTTCCAAGAGACAAACAGTAACTGGGAAACGAACATTCCTCTGTCTAAATGCATTTTTTTCCCCAGGATTACAGAAAATATGATACAGCACAAAGTTACGCGTGGCTCTCAGGGACAAACATAATTTAAGCCTAACATTTAGGGGCCCCACAATGAGCCCAACTGGGATTTTTCCTACAGATCTCAAAACTGGCTGCCTCAAGAAGCTTTAACAGTGGTTTGTATGCTGAGGCCCTCCTGCAGGGTGAGGACTGCAGAGGCCAGAAAGCTCCAGCATTAACCTATGAAATGGAGACAGAAGTCAATGGAATTACCAGTTTGCCTAGAGTTGAGCATCTGATCAAATGACAGTACAGAGCCAAAACATCCACCCCCAGTGGTAAAGCCCTAAACTTCTGAGTGCAGGGCAAGGTTCACAAGTTAGGAACTTCATTACTCATCTTTTTAAACTATGATCATTTAGTTGCTGTACTTTGAAAAATAATTTTGCAAAAATGCATGAAGGTGTTCAAGTGTTACCTTCTCTCAGGAAACTTAATGAAAAAAATATTGAAAAATGCTCTCCCTGCAGGTAAACTGCATTTTTCACTGTGGCACAGAAGATAACCATGCTATGAGTGCCAGCATCACTTGCACAACAGGACCAGGACCATAGCACTAACTTTAAAAAAATTCTGCTCAAAGTGTGCAGGCTGGCTCTTAGGATCCAAAATCACTGTACTCCCACACTGAAAATAGCAAAACCTCATGTCTGTCAGAAAATGAGCCACGTAAAGAACAAGCTTAATGAAACAGATTAATGAAACAGCCTCTGCAGTTTCTACAGTTACATTTCAGAGGAGTACCACAGTATTTTGAGGTTTCCATCACATGTGTTTCTTTTAAGAAATGCAAGTAGCCCCAATTCCATAGTACTCCAAAGTAGTAATGCATCTATAGAAATGTATGTACATATTGGTACAGACTTCTTTTTTTTTTTTAAGTAGTATGTTACAAAAAAAAAAAAACCAAAAAAGTTATTTTTAAAAATGCAGAAAACTTAATGGCAATTTCTAATTCTGAGTGCAATGCTCTTAATTTCTTCAATAGAGTAAGCAGGTGGCTATTGCACTGCTTACATTTCTCACCGGCCCATACTGTGCTGTGCAGTGTATACTGCACAACTGGAAAAGTTAATCTCTTTCTAAAGACAAGAGAATCTTTTGAGAATGACACTTTCATTAAACTTTCAACTCCAAATTACCAAGGTCACCACTGATCACAGTAAAGGTAATAATCGCTTTAATGTCCTTTTCTGTGTAATAATTTTTGCCTAGTTGTACCCACACCTGTTAATTACTTTTAAGATTTCCTTCCACAAATTAATAACTTAAATAACTGCATATCTTTCCCTTTAAATATAGATTTTTACTGACTGAATGTCAACTTGTCAAAATTGTTAAGAAAAACAATGGGTAACAAGAAGGACAAGTCTGGAAATCTCTCTAACATTATGTAGGTTTCTTTTGTTTTTTTGTTCATATTTAAGAAAGCATTTGAACACTTGGGCAGACTAAGGAAATCTTAAAATGATTAAGATTCAAAGACAGGCCTTTGTGACCTTTATGAATTCCCAGGAATACCATCCAATACCCAAACCAAAAATATACCAATTGTATGCTGCATCACAGAGCATTTCAAGGTCTCCATCATTTAAATGTTTTGAGTAAGTCCTAATGTTTGTCTATAAGTAAAAGGAAATTATTTTTGTGCCGATTTCTCTACCACCAAAAAAAGCCAATCAAGAGAATCTAGTTAGGACACTCTCTTTAAAGTAAACACGTTAAAGTAAACACAGTAAAGTTCAGAAGGTGATGGTATGGTTTTGGGCAGAGTTAAAGGTCTTTGAAATGCCACTGTCTGCACAGATGTGCAGACCTGCTACAAATGGAAAACACAGTACTTGTGGTATACACAAGCCATTAAGTAAGTGCAATTTAGAATCTAATCTAGGTCTACCTAAAGTGTGATCCTTTTGTGTACGCTCCCGCTTACAGGGCCAGACAGCTCCCAGCACCAAGGGTATCAGATTCTTGCAGCATCCATGACACTTGTAAGCATTCAGTGGTCAGAACACCACTACATATCCTTCAAATGACATGGACCAATGAAGCTGGAAGGTATCTTCACTCAACCAAGCCGGCTAGTATCTCAGCAATCCACCAGGACACAAGCCCCAGAATGCCCCTGGCGGCGTGCAGCATCTTGACTGAGAAAGAGGTGGTGGGGTTTGCATTTTTGAAAGTCAACAATTTTGAATACTAAAACGCAAAAGGGTACGCACCAGCTACAACAGAGGCGCCTCAAAAATGCTTTACAGTGCGAAAGGTTGGTGTTTTTTACTGTAGGATTTCAGAGTGAGAACTGGTTAGACAGCAAGGTGATGAGCATGACAAAATACTAACAGAGCGAGCTAGCCAGAGATCATAACAGAAGGCACAGCATTTCCAAAGTTAAATCACCAGGGTACCCATTACCCATTATAAAGAATCCTCTGCATTAATGCTAAGAGAGCGTGTTATCTAAAATATTTAACAATGCACTAGTTTTTCTTGTGGCTGTTAAGTCATTAATAATATCCACCTATTAGCTAAAAAAGCTGAATAATACAAAGTGTGCTCTGATTTCTGCACTACCATGCCACTGTACTTAGAAGATGGTATTATCTTTCCATTACCTAATGAAATAAAGTATAAACATATTTTTAAAGGACAAAAAAAATAATATCCTCTTCATTTTTAATATATTTATTGCTCATTAAGTGACATGCTTTCAGCTCTTAAAACTAACCTCACATTGTCAATCTTTGACATCATGATTCATTAATGACCTTATTAAATTAAAATAACTGACATGCCATAGATGTAAGGACTATGAAGTCACAAGTTTCCAAGCACAATACAGACACCATCCGAACACAAGCAATACCAAGGTGTGCACAAATAAGCAGGTATTAACCAAAATAATTCATTAGATTTAGCACTTGGGTATCACAGATAAAAACGCCCTGCAGATGCTCTGCTGATAATCATTGTTAAGGGATAACATTGCGGGGCAAAACCACAACCAATATATATGGCCTATAATAAATAATTACAACAGGTTCCCAAGGCGCGGGCGCTCTCAGTGAAGCCCCCGGGACCGGACACTACGTCTGACGGAGTTGCGATAGCCGGGAAGCCACGGGGAGGGCTGGGCTGGGCTGGGCTGGGCCGGACCGGGCAGCCGAGGGACCCACACCTCGGGAGACTCCCGCAGCAGCTCGCCCCGCCGGCCACCGCCACCGCCACGGCCTCCCACCCTCCGGCTCGGCCTCCGCTCCCGCCCTGCCGGGGCTCCAGCCCTGCCCGCCCAGCTCCGCGCTGAGGGGAAGGCGGCCGGCGGAGCCTGCCCGGCCCGGCTGTCTGCGCAACGCAGGGCGGGCGGCCGCAGAAGCGCTGCGGGGCACTCCCTGCCCCGCCACCCGCAACCACCCCGCCGGGCCGAGGTGAGGGGATGAAAACTTTGGCGGTGCTAAGGGCGAGCAGCTCCGCGCCACCGCCGCCAGGTCCGGCCGCAGCCGCCGCGCCTCCTCCAGCCCCCTCCGGAGGGCGCCCGGCCCAGCCCCCGCGGGCTCCTTGCCCACCTCGGCCCCGCAGCCTGCGGGAACTCCCCGCTCTCCCAACCTCCCTCCAGCGGCCAGGAGACGCCGAAGGAGCGTCCGTGAGGAAAACCTCCCCCCACGCCCCGTCCCCCCTCACCTGCTGGCCAGGCTCTGCCGGCAGTGCTGCCTGAAGGGCATCAGGTGGTAGTTCATGGCGTCCAGCAGCAGCTTCTGGCAGACGGGGTCGGTGCGCATGAAATCCACCGACTGGACCCGCTCCACCAGCTCCGGGGCCGGGATGAGGGCGAAGCGGAGGCGCTTCATGAGGTCTGGGGCGTACTGCATGCGTGTCTCTCGGTCGTGCTCCAGCCACAGCACGGACATCTGGAAAAGCGCCAGCTCCGACTCGACGGGGGGGGGCAGGGAGTCGAGCAGGGCGCGCATCTCCTCGAAGTTGAGCAGCAGCACGTCCTCCACCAGGTACTTGTTGGCCAGCTTCTTGGTCTCCTCCAGGCCGTGCAGGGCGGCGATTTTGCACACCTGCTTGTAGTTCTGCACCGAGATCTGGTCGTTGAGGAACTGGACGCACAGCTTGGTGACCTGCGGGATGTGCAGGATCTTGCTGACCGACAGCACCTCCTCCACCGTGTCCAGCGAGAGGGTCACGTTGGCCGTGTACAGGTACTCCAGCACCAGCCGCAGTCCGATGGACGAGCAGCCCTGCAGCACCAGGTTGTTGATGGCCCGTGGGCTGGCCAGCAGCTTGTCCTCCGGGGAGGAGGACGGGGTACCGGGCTCCTCCTGCGGCTGCGGCGGCGGAGGTTCCTTCGGAGGGCCCCCCAGCCCGTCCTGGGCGCCGGGTCCCAGCCCCAGGGCGTGAGGGTGCCCAGCGCTCCCACCGCCGCTGGAGAAGAGGGATCGGAAGTACTGGGAGCAGGAGGCCAAGACGGCTTTGTGGCAGTGGAACTGCTGGCCCTGGGCCGTCAGGGTCACGTCGCAGAAGAGCTGCTTCCTCCACAGCAGGTTGAGGCCGTGCAGCAGGTTGTCGCTGTGGCTGGGGTCGAAGGTGGAGGTCCTGTCCCCGGATCTGGACATGGCGAGCGGCCTCCGACACACCTGTCTTTTAAACCCTCCTCCAACCTGGGCAGAGGGGTGGGGAGGAGAGCGGGGTGGGGGGGACAACACGGGACGACACAACAATAAACATAGAGCTTTAGAGGCCCGGAGGGCGCATCCCGGCCGTGTGCGCTCAGGTGGCGGGGGCAGCAGTCAGGGGATGGGCTCCCCTCTGCCCCCGCCGAGCCGCCCCCTTGCCCCGCACACACCGGTTCGCACGAAGGGGCAGCAACTTACGAAGACTGGAGATTTATTTTTTTGCCCTACCCCCTTCCTCCCCCCCCCCCCCCACCATCCTACACACACATACACCACCCCTTTCTCCTCCCTCCTCGGTGCAAACCGGGCTGCTCTTCAGGGGAGGAGCGAAGAAGACGGGGACGTTTTCAACCCTGAGACACCCCCGTCAAAACAAAAAATATCTCACAAGCCTACCCGAGCAATCACGAACAAGATAAGCTCCCCCCCTCCACGAAAATAAAAAAAACCCACAAACAAAAACACCAACCAACAACAACAACGAAAAAAAAAAACAAACCACAAAACTCCGGGATACCCAGAGAAACTACCAAGTGACTGAAACTCTAAAGGGAAAGCAACCAGCCCCCTTCCCCCCAACCCCCCGGACGTTTGGGTGGCAACTCGGCGGCTCCCTGACCCGGTTCCTCCCTATCCTCCTTAGAGTCGGGAGATGGCGTGTCCGGGCCGAGGGCCCCGTCGTGGGCCGGCACAGGAGTTGTGCCCCTCTCCTCGCCCCAACGGGGGGGTTGGCAATACTTCCCACCCCGGAGAAGGGTGGGAGGGAAAGCGCCAGCCTCGGGCCCGGCGAGGGGCCGTCCGCTGCTGTCCTGCCCGTCTCGCTTCTCCTCGCAGCAGACGGCGCCGCTGCCGTAACTCCGGTAACTACGTGAAGTTCAAGTTGGGGGAAGGACACGGGAGGCGGGCGGGGGCTGCGGGGAGCAGGGCCCTGCCCGGCGGCTCCTCGGGCTGGCCGGGCCCCGCCGCAGCCTTTTCTACCCCGTACCCGGCCCGAGGCTGGGGGGGGGGGGAAGGGGGGAGAAGGAGGAGGGTGGTGTCTGCGGGGCAACCCCGATCTGCGGCCGCACCTGGGGTGGCTGCGCGGCCACCGACCCGAGCTGGCCGCATCCCGCCTCGCGGAGCGCCGCTGCTCTTCCTCCTCCTACTCCTCCTCCTCAGCGGGATCCCGCCGAGACCTGCTCCTGCCATTGCAGCGCGCTAAGTCGCTCTTCGCCAACGCTGGGCTTCCCTCTGCCTCCCTTCCCTGTCCCCCGCCCCATTTATCGGCACAGCCAGGGGCTCCTTCCAGCCGCTTCCCCTGCCCCGCCGCCGCTCAGCCCCGCTCCGCGCCCCGCCGCCGGCTACAGAAACCTCCCGGAGCCTCTCCCTTTAAGTGGACCCGGTCAAACCCCCCCCTCCCCACCGCACACACAGACACACGCATACATACATGCACACACACAGACACACACACTCCTCCTCTTTCTCCCTCCCCTTCTTTCTTCCTCGTTTTGCCCATTTCTTGCAATCAGAGTTTATTCTGCAGACGCCTTCGTTACACAACTGCCCCCCCTCCCATCCGCACACACTCCCAGCACACACACCCGCACACAGACACCCCTTCCCTCTCCCCCAACAACAAACAAATCAGGAGACACAAGAAAATGCACGGAGACGGTCAGACACAAGGCCAGAAACTTACCTGCTCTACAACCAGCTGCCAAAGTAAAGGTTCACTTAAGCTCCCTCTAAAAAAAAAAAAAAAATCAATTGTCCTTCCTTTTTAAAGGTTTGCTCGCTCCTTAAGAAAAAAAAAAAAAAAAGGAAAAAAAAAAAAGAAAAGAAAAAAAAAAGAAGGAAAAAAAAAAAAAAAAGGAGAGAAAAGAAAGAAAGAAAAAAAACCTTCTGGTTCCCAACTCGGAGCAGTCACTCTTTACAATTTATTTTGTCGTACATCATTTGATCACCATGAATTAGCAACAGCAAGAAAATGTACGAGAGAGAGAGAAGGAGAGAGAGAGAAAAAGAGAGAGAGAGAGAGAGCGCAGAGCTTTCTGCAAGAGAAGAAGAAGAAAAAATGTACGTGTGACAAATTATGCTACCAAGAAACAACACATCATTATCCTTGGGCCTGGGGCTCAGTGAGTCGTAACGAGAGTAATAGGAAATCCACGGTTGGGGAGAGAAACGGTCGTGCATGGCCAGTGGAGAGAGACCATACAGGGGGATGGATGCTGGAGAGACTCGCAAAATTATGGCTCAAGGCTATTGTAAAAATTGTCGAGCGTAAATGACTGCGATTTCAAACATCTTTGGAAGAAAGAAGGGGAAAAAGCGAGCCCCCCCCCCCCCCCCCCCCCTCCTCTCTGCCTCCCTCCCTCTCGCTCTCCCTCTCTCTTCTCTCTCTCTATAAAGAACCGTCAAGTTTTAGTGCGCATTGCTAATTAGTCAATTTCTCTCTGCCTTCACAGGCTGGCGACTTTGCTGCTGAGCTGAAACTGCTAATTTCTGTGACCAGCTTTTTTCTTAGCTGTGATCTGGATGAATGAGTAGCTGTCTCACAGAGATGACAAAAATAAACTCTAATCCCCCCAAAAATTTCCACTACATCTTTCTCATGCATAGATTTATGATCTTCAAGCACTCTGTGCAATATGCAAACTTTTTTGTGTGCGACTGTGTATGTGTGTTGCTGGCGGGGGCGGGTGTGTGTGTGTCTGTGTGTAAGTCTGTTGTATTCAGGTTGCACAGTATTTGTTTTTTGTCTCAGCTCTCCCCCCGCACCCCGGATGTAATGGAAATAATGCCTGATTTCAGTACCCAGTATGTTGTCACCCCACCCCCGCCCCCTTGTATTTATATTGTTGCTTTGGCAGGATACATCCTCCTTTCTTACAAGTATGATGAGGCTGGAGTGGTGGAGGGGGAAGAAAGAAAGTGAGGCTACTTAATGGTGTTAGTGGTAAAATGTTCCCTTTACATTTGTTCCCTTGCACTGTTCAAGATTTATTATCTCGTTTGAAGGCATATTTTCTCTATCGTTTTGTCTGGTTAGACAACCATCTCTGAACTTCACTGTCAGCTCTTCAACAGACAAGGGTTTAGAAGTCACTTTTTTTTTTTTTAAATTTTTTTATTGGAAGATTAGCATATTGTCAGATTTGTCTTTCAGTTTCAAGACTTTGCAATGCAGAAGCCTGAATCAAATGGCAGGAAAGCATTTGCTTTTTCACAAATGTAACCTTTCAACTTTCTACCAGAGATGATACCTCAGAAATGAGCACAGTGCAGCCTTGTGGGTGGGGGCTTTGTTTTGGTTTTTGCTCCTTTGTAGTTGCAAAAAGCAGGGAAGTATTCTTATTGTAGGCATTTTGGGTTTTCTTTCCAGCAAGGGGCATTTTGGTAGAGGACATGTTCTCCACACTTTGTCTCATGATATATTGCACCCTCACATTTATAGCTTCGTTCTTCTGTTGTCAAACCTCCAATTGTCAAAAAAAAAAAAAAAAAAGAAAAAAAAAAAAAAGGTGGAATGTATGCCCTTGAATGAAAGCACATGAAAAGAAACTGGAGTGAGCACATACAGAAAGTTTTACCTGGTGTGAAAGGCATAAGCCCCATCCCCTTGCCAAGATAATACTCAGTCTCCCATTAATTAAAATACACACTAGGAGTGGGACTTTGAATTCCTGGTCTCATGGTCTTTCTCTTTGACTTGGCCGAGAATACCAATACATTTACAGAGCTGGAGTCAGATTGCTCAGGAATGCAAAGGACTGGAACTGAAAGGCATCAAGGCACTTTTTACTTTTATTTATTTTCTGGTGACCTTAAAAAAGAAGTTCTGCCTTACCTTTCTGTTTTTCCTCAGCAGATAGCTCCCTTCTTCCTCTCTTGGACATCAATTATTCCTGCAGGAAATTTCCAAGAAAGATTAGGCACCTGTTTTTTTAGGGCATGGTATTCCCAGAAGAATCCCACTGCCATATGCCACTTCTAAAACCATTTTCTTAGCTTTGGTCTCGTTGTGCCTCCCCTTCCTCTCAGTTGTACATTCTTTGCCACCCAGTCTCTGACCTCTGCTTAGGTGAGGAGAAACATGAATTATAAGACATCTAGATTTTGGTACTACCTGATGTCTTCAGTGATGCAAGTTGTCTCCCAAGTGGAGTAGATGGAAAGAAAAATTTTTATATTATGCTTGTGCTGCTGAACTTTACTGCGGTAATGGCTGTAAATAATCCCCATGGGGTTTTGTATCAATTTTCACTGACTGATGTCACCACTCTTCACTGACACTCTTCCTCCATCATAAGCTGCCAAAATACGCTCTTGCCAATATGCAGCAAGTTTCTGGGACTAGCATATTGGTATGTTTTGCCCATTAGACCAGTTTAATTCTTATTTATCTTTGCTAGACTAACTCAAGTAGAAATAAACTTCAGTCTTATATAGATAATTTTTGGTCACATGTGAATTACATTGGACAAATATTTCCAGAAGTTCTGGTTGCAGTGTTTTCTAAATGGGCTTGAGTACTTTTGAAGTGAGACTTCAAAGCTTCTGTCTCACTTAGGTGTTTTTCAGAATTTCACCTGTTAAATCTGCAAAGTAGAATGTTAAAGTACCTCTCTTCTAGCCAACAGCTGTCAGCACAAAGTACCATATTTTCTTCCTTCTGCAGTTACTTCCTGACCCACACCATGTAAAATTACCTTTTTTTTTTTTTCGTATGTGGAGCAAACCAAGATGTACTTGCTGTTCAGGTTAAGTAAGGACTTCACATCTCTAGCTTAAGAGCCCAAGACCATTACAAACATAAGAGGAACTACTGGGAGCAAAGAGCATCTCTTCAGAGGTACTGAACACATACTAACTCCCAGGCCTTCACTATCATAGCCATAGGACTCTATTCCTAAGCAGAATTTCTAAAGAACAGTGGGCAGCACCCTATGCTCTCATCTTTTCAAAGCCAGAGGTTACTAGATTTTGTGTGGTTACTTGTCTTCCTGTAGCTCATCTCTTTCCTTCCTTGCAGACTCCTCAACTCTCTGAAGTCTCATTGCAGAGGCTGTAGTAGGGAGGTCAGTACTACAAAAGGAATTGCAATTAAGGGAAGAGGTCCAGGTCCTTGTATAGAGGGGGCATTAATCAAGAAAGTGTAAGGCATTGTTATTTAAGTCCAAGGGAACAAACTCGGTACATAAGTGAGGTATTTCTCACTAAAAGTAAATTTAGAAACCCTTTATTATCTGTGTTTGCAATGTGAAACATATATCTGATTTTGGTTTTGCAATATACACTGATATCCTGGCACAGCTGAGAAATCAAGTTACTTGCACAGTATCTTAATTATTAAGAACAAAAATAAGTATTTGGCCCTTTGTCATCGAGACTGCTATCAAAAACAGAGCTTCAGCTGGCTCTCTGCTTGGGGTGCAGAAATTGCCTTTATGCATATCGTCTGGCCTGTTGAACTCTCTCAAGAAAGTCTGCATTTCTGCCACTGTTGCTTTTCAAATGGTAGAACAGAGATTGTACTTCTCACCAGAGCCACTCATATGTGTATGGGATCTCCCACCACAAGGAAATGAAGTTCTTTTGGGGGTCTTCCAGGAAAGTAAAGTCTACAGGTAAGATGGATCATTTTTTGTTGGGCAACATGCCATACTAGTTGCTAGGACAGATCTGAGCACACAGGTCCTTTTTGTAGTATGAGTGATATGCAGATAGATTCAGAACATTGTTGTATAGTCCACCCCAAAATTTCTAATGTGGAAATTTGTAAATTCGGACTTCTGAAGGTAGACCTGGCAATACAGCTGCACTGTTCCTGCCATACAGCTGGACTGCTCGCTTCATTCATTACCAAGTAGAGTCAGTTCAGAAGTAAGGCAGGAGTGGAAGATTTCAGGAGGCTGCTGTGCTGGTTGTTAGAGCCAGGGCTCATGAGTCTGGATCCCCACCACTGGCACACAGTGATTGCACCTGCACTGGTTTGCACGCTTTGGGATTAGAACCTGGGACCCATCCAAAGCTCACAGGTGCCTTCTTGTTCCATGAGGAGGCCTTTGTCCAGAAAACTGAGGAAATGTGAGGTGCTGCAAGGAGGTGGGAGGGAGAGATCTGAAATCAGAAGTTATCTTGAATCTAATATGTAACAGCGTTGATTCAGGTGCATCATTTCGTATATCTGTGCTGCAGTTAAATGCTAAGGGTTTTCATTAGTGCAGTTCAAGACTCTCACAGCTTATGGTTCATTGGCCCCACTGAGCACATCTGCCTAGCTCCAATATGTTTGCTTTTCCAGTGGCTTCTGCAGCCTTGTGTATCTGCAGTCTGGCACAACTGGTCCTAAAGGTGTCACAGGCATCCTGGTCACCTGTGTTGTGTCCTGGTTCATACATGCTCGTCTAGTGCTTTGGGATTCCTCCAGGAATACTGACTGGTTTTATTTATAAATGCAGACATACTGTGAAGTATTGTTTCTATGCCTGAATGTATACAGAACATATTTTTTTTTTTTGTAACAAAGAGTCATAATACCATCAAGTAGGCAGACTTCTGCCCTGCTTACCCAAAGCTCTGGTGGGGGTGGACTGGGAGATGCCAAACAGGACCTTAAATCAGCGATCCTAAGAGCACCAAAAGGCAATTATTTCTTCCACCTCTTGCAATCTCCAAACAGGCAATAGGGTAGATTACATAAAAAACTATAAAGTCATTCAGTGAAATGCTGTGCAGTCAAGATTACATGAATAAAGTTTGTAGAAAACCAGTGGCTTCTGAAAAATCAAAATATAAGAGATTGCTTCTGAAAGAGTTATTAAAATACTCTTTTATATATTATAAATTAATTAAGAGATTAAAAATCTCATATATTAAAATACTCTTTTATGAGAGTTATTAAAATACTGATTTTGGGGGGTCGGAGGGCAGAATTCAGAACTGTTAAAAGAAGCAGCTAAGCTTGGGGAAATTGCAATCTAAAAGCAAGGTGGATTAGGCAAATCCTCCTGTAAAGAACCATGCTACAACTAGGAGCATTCTAACCATCACTCAGAAAAGCTTATGTTCTGTGTCTTGATGTTCAGGCACATAATATGAGCTATAGTGATTGTGTCTGTGCTCTACTCCCAATTAAGGGATACTCTCTTGTACTTAAGTCCATTTCTGTTCAGAAAAGCATTTAAGCATTTCTTAAAGTATATTCTTAAGTGCTCTCTTGAAAGGGAATGCTTTCCTGGCATGGGACACATGTCCTTATTCACCATTCAGTCTGGCTGAGTTTTTCCAGCCTGATGCACATAGGACTCACTGCAAAACTAGGAGGGCACACTGGTGGCAAGTGAAACCACAATTGCTCTAAAGGCAGTCAGGCTTTGTGAGGAGCCATCCCCAAGTGGGACAGTGCTCCATCCCAGTTGCTTGGTTTCTTGAGGCAGCATTTTGAGGCACAAAGGGGAAAGGGCAAGTTTCAGTACAACAGGAACCAGCTGGATTGTGGTGGCTAGATTTGGAGTATATTTTTGTACCAAAGTAATACATAATCCATAGGATGGCTCTTGCAAACACCCAGGGAGAACTAACATTTGAAGGGAGAGAAAAGTTGCAAAAAATCTTTTCATTCCCTTTGAAGCAAAATCTACTGACAAAGACTTTTGTTCTCCATCACATCTAAGTGCTCTGAGGACAGAAATCTTTCAACTGCCCTGAAACTATGTTCTCCCTTTGGATGTAGCAGAGAAGGCTTGTTTGATGTCAACTCCCTTGTGAGGCGTAACAATTTAAAATAAAATGTGGTGTTAGCTTTGACTACCAAGTTACTTATTTGTTTACATGAGTTTGGTGGCATCAGTTAAATGTAAGTATAAAAAACCCAAAGGAGATGCAAGTTTACAGTCTTCCCTTGATTTACTTCATCTTTCTAAGATAACATAAAGCCCCTCCTGACCTGGCTGCTCAAATAGTAGGGCTGTGCTTAAATAATAAGAGTCTTGTTTGTCTGCAGAGAGGAAAAGGTGATCTCTCTATGGAGATCACGTGTCATCGTCACTTTCCCAGTAACCAGACCTATTCACCATTGTGAAATAGCCTACATGCCACTTCTCCCCCCCCATATTCCAGGCTGTATTTTTGAAACCAGAAGCTGCTAACTCAAGATAGCTGGTTTGCTGATTAAGAAAAAAACCAAAACCACAAAACATGGAGATGCTTCATGAGATTAAAACCAGGTAATCTTTAACTTTGCGTAGCCAGTGAAGGTCAAGCATTATTCCTCTAACTGGTGTTGACCCCCATTAGATGGTCAGGGTGATTTTGGTGAACTACAGTACTGGCTCTGACTTAATCCAACTAGCTATGCAGATAAATAAGGACCTCTGCCTTGTCTCCACTAGATCCATCTGCAACATAGCAACATGAGGTTGGTGTAGCATTGTAAAAATAACTTTTTCATCAGGGAACATATAACTTTAGTAGCAGATACTCTTAAGGAGGAGAAACTGGAAGCAGAAAAATAATCCCTTTTATTCGCTGAACTGTTTCTCTACTTCTCAGCAAAGCGAAGTCCATCTTCATGGTTTGAATCTGGGACAAGAAGTAGAACCCAAGAAGAAGTCATCCGTGAACAGGTGGCAAGGATCCATGGGTCACCAGCCAGCTGTTTCAGGCTGGCATCTAGTTCACATAATAAAAATGTTTTTGTATTTGTCTCAGAGTTATTGCCTTGGAATACAAGGAGATCATCTGAGGTCTGGTTTGGCATGAAGGATGTGCCAGCCATTCACATCTGGAAATTGTTGCCCCCCTCACCTTTTTGGGTACTTTCACAGTGCCAAATGAGGGAAGTGAAGAAATTAGTATTGTTCTATTTCTCTCCTACTAGAGGATTAAGAGGAGACTTTAGTCTTCCCTGTTATCAACAAATGCATTCATGAGGTGTATATTGGAGGCAAAAAATCAGGTATGAGGGTAGGTACGATTAATTCTAAAAATGGAGAAAAAACAGAATGAAGTGATACTTGATTTTAAAGCCCACTCAGCAGAATTTAATCTCATTTTTTTCTAATTTGGCTTAAGTTGCTGAGGTGATTTTCAGACTCGCTCACACGAGGAATGAATGTGGACAGTAGTCTTTTACTGGTGGTAAAGTAGGCAGACTGACAAAATGAAACATCCATCTGCTGAGAAATTTAATTTTCTAAAAAATTGATACATTTTAGTATCGAAAGACCGCATCAGTGTTCAAAATAATAAAACTTTAGGATTTCTGTGTTCCTTATCTCAAGAATTGCCACAATGACTTAAAATAAATATGATTAAAAGAAAGTTTATATATTACCCCTTGACTTTGGTTTCAGACCTGAATGGATCTTAACTTCCAAGTGATGAGCTCTTAAAACAAGATGAACAATGGAAATGCTGTCTTTTTTAAGCTGCTTTTTTAAGGTGCTCTTTTAACATCCAGGCTTCTTCACAGCCTTTGGTCCACTGTCAAGAACTCCCAGTGACAGACACCAAGAGTAAAGCTAGGGTAGTGACCCGAGTTATTTTGGAAGTTACAGCTCAACATATAAGATTTCATGCAGTAGCTCTGATGACAAAAAACAAATTTACCACATGGAATCTCACAACATATTGTGCGGTAACTCAGAAAATAACTTGGGTTACCATTGCGTGTATATATACATGCATATATATGTATGTGTATGTATATAATACATTAACAGCATTTATAGACACTGATCTATTAAGTCATTTTCCTACACTACCTTCAGACCTTTTGTATGAAGCAGAAAAACCATCATTAGAGCTGTGCTTTGCCAGACAATTACTTTGTCAAATCTCAAGAAATTGCATAATAAATTGTATACATGCATCAAACATGAACAGCAGAGGGGTATAACAAGCTGTGTATTTCCAGTCCACTTGTTCTTTCATCTAAACAGTAGCTTTTGTTTTGAAGAGTAATCCTATATTCTTTTCAAGGCATAAAATGTGCATATACATTTATCTATCAAACTAAGTAGAAATAATTGAAACACTTAATATGCACAGTAATAAAGAAACGCAAGAACAACTTCATTATTGATGTCTATTGATTATTTATGTTTTGAAATAGGCAAATGTAGCTACTAATATTTTATCATGTTAGCCTATATGTGCATTTTGGCCTTACCTGTTTATTGGCAAATTTACTATCCACATTATGGGTGTTTTTATTGCTGTACACTCATTTGCTATGCACCTAACGGAGGTCAGTTTACGAACTGACTAGTGTTTACTCAACTTGATTACTATGTAACATTGCTGAGACTATTCCCCCTTTGGAAAATTAACTGTACAAGGAAGCCCAGTAAATCTTTACTTAAAAATTCCAAACTTTAGATTGATTTCAGCAGTGGGTCTGTATTGATCTAAAAAGCTTTGCGTTCCTAACTAAAAACTAATCTTTATTTCACCCTTTAGTGACTGCAGCCATAAATATGTTCTCTCGTACTGGAGTTTAGTGGATTAATGGTTATTGGAGATTGTGGCTTCCAACTGAGGTTGGTAAACCTTAACCTTTGGAGGACAACATGAAGGCATTTACCCCTTGTCATCTGTAATAGCTGGGTCACTTTCTGACAGTTACCTGAGTGTTAAAGAGGAGGCAGAACAGGGGATAGGAAATAAAGTACCAGTGGTTCACTTTGGCTATTCATCACTTACCAGTCTGACAACTGTATCTCGACCTGACTCATTTTCCAATGCAAAGGCATTGAAATAAAACAATGATGTGTTTTGTTTGTGGTACTAGAACTCCAAACTTTTCAAATTCAGAGACAGAAGTATTGTCTCTCCTATTTTATTTCACCTTATGTGTGTGAGATGCTTTATGTGACTCAGGACAAATCTTTCTCATTGTCTCTAACAGAGGATTTTTGAAGGCAGCTGGCAGGAAACATTACCTTACATTCCAGTGCGATGACTTGTTAGTTATTACCCAAAACATAATTATACCAATTGTTATAAAAACTAGAACTGCATTAATTTCTTAAAAGTAGGGTTTATTCTGGAGTGTCATGTTCTGCAATAGATGTCAATTAGCACTTACGTTATGAACAAGCCATCCCTACAAAACTTTAATTCACTCAAGTCAGCTTAAGTTACTCAAGAAAGTAATGTGAGGGTAGAAATTATTCCCAAATGTAAGGACTGAAAGATCTGTCCTAACTTTTCATTAAAGATAATAATGATTATTGAGAACATAAAAAAATTATTTCATTAGCAATACAGAGAAGGTTTCACTGGAACACGAAATATACAAAATGGCAGATGTCAAGTGATTATATTAACAGACACAATTCAATATCCATTGTTCCAGAAAATATTCTGAGCTTAAAGGAGAGATTTCTTCTGCAAGAAATATTGACTTGAGCCTGCCTAAATTCAAGGCAGAGGTTTATTTTTCACGAACAGGTATTATCTTGTGAAAGTCACTTCTGTAATTATTCCAATTTGAGAGCATAAGGGATACTTGTGTCAAAAAAAGCACCTAGTTTTTGGAAACCAGTCTTATTTTACAACCCTTCTTTCTATTTTTATTAATTCTTCTATTTTTGCAGAGCAAATTCCCAGGAAGGGGAAATTGTTTTTGTAATAACATCGAATCGCAGTCACTGGCAGCTGTTGCAAATGATTCTAGGCAATTTACGTCCCTCGAGACATTTCCCCAGCATCAAGGTAATCAGGGCCAGTGGGATATAATCTGGGAACAATTCTAACAACAGGTTTCCCATCCTGGACCAAAAAACACAGTCCCAGGGGACATGCAGATTGCTTGCTGTGCCTTGACATTCCCTCCTAACACTAAATACAAATTTTGCATCTGTTTTGGATATTAAACTAAGAGTGTTGATTCAAACATTTAAACAAAGGTAACAAGACTATAGGAATCTTGAACATCTGCTAGGCAGAATGTTGCCCTTATTTTGTCATTTCATTTTTCTTACCTTTTCCTTGTTCCTTGAATTCTCTCTTACTCATCTCCTAGGTTCAGATTGTGATATATTTCACCCAAGAAGGTAAAAAAGCACAGCAGCACATTGGATGGAACCATGGTATTTGATGTCCTCGTCAGAGATGGAAACTGGATTTGTGGGAGTCTTCTTCAAGCCTTGGCTAACAGCAACAACCACTTGGTCATTGTAAAGATAATCTCAGTTTTCATTTAAAAAGCATCATCTTTCTTAAGTCTATTGGTTTTGAGAAACCTTTGATGATCTAGACTAAAGTTTTCTTCCCCTTAGCTGGCAAAACAAGCCTTAAAAATGTGGCCTAAGTGGAGAGAGTAGAAAGAATAAAGAATATGCCTGCTTCCGGAGGCTAAGGAGTCAAAAATCTGCCCGTATCTGCCTGCCAAGCACACATGCAGAATATATATACAAAATAGTGGCAGTTAAGAGTGTGCAAAAAACATTAGCTTGTGAGCAGTCTCTTAAAACTTTGTGCTGTAAAATGTTGCAGTAATTACAGATAGTTTTTGATTGCATTTAGGGCGGAAAGAACATTCCCAGCTCATCATGGCTAGATGCTAAGGCTGGGCATTCCATTTTACATTTAAAGCCCTCTCTGAATGCAAGTGTATTTCATGCAGCACTGACAGTAGCAGTGAGAAGAATGAAATTGGTCTTTTTGGACCAGCATGAAGCAAGAAAAGCATGTACTGCTATGCACAGGACAGAAGAGCTTTTGCCTCTCCCTTCAATACCGGCTTTATAGATCTTTCCTGCAGCTGGGAGACACCTTCATCTGTCTGCATGGGACTGTCAGCCTGGGGAAGGGAAGGACAGAGGTGTCTGCCTCTGACCAGCTAATCCTGTGGTAGGGCAGACCCAGCTGAGGCTGTCTGAGCCACCACTGTAGGGTTAGTTTTGGCAGCAGAACTAAAAGCCCCAAGGGAGCAGTGGTGACAAGAGACCGTCAAACTCCTTTCCACTGAGTAGGTTTTGCAAAACTCTGTCTGGGCAAGGAGACCAGCTCACCATCACCTAGCTGAGATGGAAGTAGTCCCACCTATAGTAACACTGCTGTTCTTCTCAGGGAATGCCAACCTGCCTAGAATACTACAGAAAAAAATACAAAGGAATTAAAAATGACCACATCACTTCACACAGCAGTAAATATGTCATAAGGATTTTTTATCACACGGACTTGCTGCAGGTTGGGCAGTAAGAAAATAGATTTGATCAAGAGGAATAGCTGCTCTACAGTTAATATGATCTACTGAGTCACAAATCCTCTTTTTCATAATGTTTAAATACGGATTTACATGATGGACCATAACAACTCCAAATGCACCATTTATGTTTATCATGTAAATAATGGTGAGTTTTAAAATTAGAATGCAGATCAAAATAGCATGCTAGTTATTCAAATGGCTTCTTGGTTCAGGAACTCACTTTTTGAATAGTTCAAAAGTATGAACTATTTAGACCATGAGCATACATTACTGAGACCCAGGTGAGTAATGTGCTTATGGACATGGCCCTTCTGAACTCCCTAGGTTTACTCAGATGTATAAAAGTTGCCTGTGGCTTGATGCACCTGCAGGAAAGATGTCAGAGTCAGTAAGGGCACTTTATATTTCCTTGTCAGCTTCCAAGGATTCTGTGAGTTGATGACTAAGATCCTGTTAGTGTTTGCTGTTATCTGCTAGGGTAATAATTTCAGTGTCCAAAGTGTGTTCAATATGATCACCATTTCGTTCTATTCTTATTCCACAATGCAATACTTTAAAAAAGGCAAGAAACCTTGCAAGGACCCTGCTTAAGTGCATGCACCTTCAGAAAGGCTGGGCTAGAATCATAGAATTGCTCAGACTGGAAAAGACCTTAAAGATCATCAAGTACAGCCTTATCCTAACCCTATTACCCTATTCCTGGGTTACCTTCTCTCAACCTGCCTCTGCTTTCCTCAGCTGCCTTACAGCCCTCCAGCTTATGTGTGCATGCATGAAAGTGGGAATCTATGGAGTCAGGATAGGCCTCACATTTGACATTTAAGTTTTTGATAGTTAAGCAGTACAGTCTTCTCCAGATTGTCCAGTGTTGTTGGAAAACAGAGACATTTTCACCTTTGATACTAGGATCTCAGCCAGGGGTGACTTCTGTACTTCTTCAAGGCTAAAAAAATAGTCTTGTGGAAAAGGCCAGTACAAAGGTCTTACAAGACAAGTTACTCAAGTCCTTTCTCAGCACCAAAAATCAGTCCTGATTGCCATAATTCATGGCTGACAACAGGCTGTGGGCTGCCTGTCAGTGGAAAGGTAAAATCTAAAAACAACCAAGGTCCAAGGGTTCAGGGGATACTAGAAAGCCCAAAGTTTATTCGGTATTATCTTTTCCTGATCTGTACCCATCTCCCCCTAAGCAGACAGAGTCCATCCCCTTCTACTTCCTCTGAGTTAATTATAACTTGCATTGAGTAGTATCATGGAGAGAGACATAAAAAGCAGCAACACTAATAGTACTCAAGGGGAATTTAGCAGCTCTACAGCAGAACAAAAATCTCCCAGCAAAGAGTTGTGGCAATAAATGAGCCAGTTTGATACCAGTCAGAGTCCACATGCAGATAAATTTATTTGCTCTATATTGGCCATGCTTATCCAGCTTCATGAGAGATGGGTATTTCTGCAGGAAGGATTCCACGTTTAAATGGAGCGGTAGCATGTCCCTGTAACATAAAGCATTCACTGACCACTGCACTGGCTCTGGGATGCTGGAGTTCAAATAAGCTTTTGCAAATCCCCAAGAGGGGAAGAAAAAAAAAAGACTTGGGGACTGCTTGAAAAGAAACATTCAGATTTACATTTCAGCAGCGTTGGGGGGTGAGCAGGCAGAGATAGGTGTCTCACTGTATCTCTACCTGTTTGAGACAATTCAGAGCCAGCCAGAGTCAAGCAGCCTGTGAGCAGTATGATGCGAGGGCTTCCCCAGTCTGGATGCTTGAGAGCTCTGTGGGTGATCTGGGATCATGGGCAAAGTGCAGCGTGGAGATGGGGGCAAAGCAAAGCAGAACTGTGGTGCCAATATTTAGGTATTTAGGTATTATATCAGGCAAAGTGTCAAGGTCAGTAGTGCCTCACTGAAATCGGCAGCTAGTGAGGACAATATGAAGTTACTTGCAGCTGGAATCCCAGCCAGCCCATCTACTTCTTTCCTCTTGATTACTACTGGCTTGTCCAAAGTATCATGTTCTTTCACATGAAATTCAGCTGCAGTCCTTGCTTCCTTCTCCTTTTCTCCCTCTCTCAGTGCGTTGTTATCAGCCTTCTCACAAATGGTCTGAGTGTCCTTTTGCTCTTCTGATTGATTCCATATTGTAGGAGAAAGATGTACATTTTCCATCAGTTGGGCCAACACGGTACCAGGGCTATTGCAAGAGCTCACTGGGTTTATTAATTACATTTTGCATCAGAATTTTACTTCATGATGCCTAAAATCTGTTTTGTATTGCATGCTTCCCATTCTCCTTGATGAATGTGAGCATGATGAAGCCGGTGCTGTGGACACCATCCCAGTTCAGAATCTGCATCTTTAAGATACCTATTTACACTATGGAGTGGTTTTACATGGAGAAGGGCTTCTATTCCTGCTGTGAACATGTGCCCATGGCCTGGATCAGACACAGCTGTTAAAAGGTATAAAACGGTTCTAAATCTGCACTTTATAGTTGTCTCCTAACACCAAAACATGCCTTAGTATTTAATTCTTTAAGAATGAAAAAGGTAAAAATGGTCTGTAAGAGCTGAAATCTGTATCCTCCATTTGTTTTTCAGGCTGCCTGTTTAGGACATGTTGCTTGTAGCAATGTGGTTGATAGGGGATCATGGTCTGTCTAAAGAAGCTGTAAACCATTTTATTTGACAAGAGAAAAGGCAGCAGAAAGCTTTGCAGCCATGGATCTGGGGGGAGTTTGACTTTATTTGTATGTGTTTCCCTTCTTCTTCACAAAAACAGTAATTTTTTCTTTTATTACTTAAAGGGACAATCCCAAATGGATGCTTCAAGTTTTCCAGACATTCCATAGACTTTTCTCTCGATGGAAAAGATAAATTTGTACAAGTACTAAAAACTCTGATGGTAAGGAGAAAAATGTAATGAGGAAAAATATCCTAAATGCCACTTAAACACAGAATTATACAATACTTTACCATGGCCTCCCATTTTTGTCTTCAGGTCAAACCAGGCTTGTTGATTACCACTTGGTCTTCTTCAGAAGTTTATGGAAAATAAACACACTTCCTGTAAAGCTGCATTGAACGAGTACCAGATACAGAGCTCCCTTCCCCCATCACCTTTCTGCACCAAAGACTTACTTAATGATTTACATTGTTCACAGACTCACTCAAGCAAGGAAGTGGAATTCCACCTGATTGGTAACGTGGGGTACCTCCTGCCTAAGCTGGTGTGCAAGCTGTTTGTCAGCTCTCCTAACATGTGAAGAGCTTTATGGGAACTGTTGAGGTGACTCTTGATTTTAAGGGCAATAATCTGTTGGGGTTTTATTTTTTGGTGATGGCGTGAAAAAAAAATCATAGATGATGCCATTAAGACAGGGAGAAAAGTGAATGTAAGCACATCAACTTTATCCATCTTCAAAGGCAAATGGTACATTGTCTCCATTATCAGACAAAAAACCTCAGAAGAGACAGAGATCAAAGGGTTAGCTTTTCAGTGATCTTGTCATGCGCCTTCTTAAATGATAATGTAAAGGTTTTAAAAAACATTTACCGTAATTTCTGCTAAGTGTCACAGCCTAGTGAACCATTAAAAGTGAAGCAGCTCACTGAACCGCACGGAAGTGAACAGATGGAATTCCACCCTCCCTCTGCTCCAGAGCCTCCTCAAACAATGCAAAGTCTTCTTTCAAATCTCCTCCTCTGAGCTCATTACCCAGGGCAAGTATGTGGCAGGTTCTACCGCCACAAGGGCTGGGGCTTGCTTTACTCTGTGGCTGGGCTGTGCAGTAGGATTAAAAATAAAAATATGGTAGGATTTAAAAAAAAAAAAAATTATATGGTTTCTACAGTTGTGCAGCCCTTTCTTTGTTCCTCATTCTATATGGATGCTTGGAGAAAAGGAAGACACCCAGATTTGAGCTTCCCAGGGTTTTATGGATCACCATCAGCCTTGTTTTCTCCAGACTTCACTTTTTAAAAAAGTAGCCATTTTTTTGGGGAGCAGTTGTTTGCACCTTTCTAGTTCAGAATTTTCTAAAAAGAAATTTGTAGAGCTGCACTGTTGCTGCTCTTATTCCTGCTCCTCTTATATTGTCCTCTGTGCTTCTCTGCCTAGCGACAAGTAATTCTGCACAGGTATGATCTTGCACTCTCCCTGCTAATTTTTAAAAAACACTTTATGAGCTAGTGGAAATTCAGTTTGTTATCACAGGGCTGAAATTTCCACTGAGTTTTGTGGGTTTTGTGAGCACAGTGTGAAACATCTCCTCAGGCCAGCTTACAGAAGAGGCTCCTAGGGGCTCTGCAAGCTCTGGTGGGGTGTGCAAGTCAGCGGTGCAGCAGCTGAAGGGACAGGAGGCTGCAAGGGGAAGTGGAGGACAAAAGGGTGTTTGGTAGGTGTAGAGAGGATTAATGCATTAAAAGTCCAGTTCCACTCAGGGCCATCCTCTCCCTTCTAGGAATCTCACTCATGGGTGCATGTTGGCATCCAAGGATTGATCTTGCTCATATTTGGACACTTCAGACCCCAACCCTGAACTGCAAAATCCCCATCTACAATCTGGGGACTTGGTAAGCTTAATTTGTGTTGATTTAATTTTTGCAGTGTGTAACTGGACAATAGAAACTGTTTTTCATCTTATCTTTGAAGATGAAACCCCAATTTCTGCCAGTCTGTGGGTTAAGTACACAATTCCTAACTTCTCTAACCTATGGTACATTTACTTCTGTGCAAAACTCTGTTGAATATTTTTCCTAACTCCCATGGAACCATGGCAGCAGAGTCCAGAAGACATTCATGATCCTCTTCAGTCTGTTCTCACTGTTAGTCTTCATCACAGAAATCTGGACATAGGGTTTACTCTGTGATTCAGCCATGAGAGGTCTTTCAAACCAAGAAAACCAGCATATGTCTCCAGGATTCATCCACACATGGTTTCAACATTTTACAAGGAGGTTTACCCATGTGAGAGCTGGTGTCTCTCAAAAATCCCTTTTTCTGTTATTGTAAGCCTTGTGTTCTGAAGGTACCTGGTGAGAATATAGTACAAAATTTTTAGCTGAATTTAAAAAAACAGCACTTAAATGGAGTCCTTTTCTAGATTCTGAGGCTGTTTGCTAGTCACCACTGCAGCACGGGAAAATTCACCATTTGGTCTTTAGCTTAAGCACACTGGAAAATCTGAAAATCTGAGTTGTCTTGCATCTTAGGTGCTCAACACAAGGTCTCCTTTGAAATCTGGTATCAAAAAGCACCCTAGTATCTTGAGTCCTCCACTTTGCACGGCTGAACTGAAAAAAGTAATTCCAGCCTTTCTGGATACTGGAGAAGACTGAAGTTCAACCTCATGGTTTTCCTGGCTGGTGATGTGGTCTCAGGAATAACAGAGCTGTGGGGAAGAAAGGAGGAAGACTCTTGCACCTCCTTCCCTGGAAGAAGCAGCAGTTCCCATGACGGGCTCTGTACAGCAGCAGGAGATGCTGCCAGCTGAACAACACATCCCTACAGGGGCACAAAGTGCTGCTCAGCCAGGCATGGCCAGACCTGTCTCTGCCTGGCTGGGCTCTCTGCTGACTGCAGCACACTCTCACCAAGGGCATCCTGATTCTTCATGGGAAAAGGCAAAGTACCTCCCTCAGCACACTCACTCTACCCAACACGCAGCCTTTTGTTTTCCCCAGCTCCTGATCTCTGCTGAGATGATTTCCTACGCAATTTCTTAGGCCTCCTCCCCAGGGTAAGATTTAGCCAGGTGGCTCTGGCCCTTCCACCATGGTTTAGCAGCATAGAAAGGATTCTCTCTGGTGTGACAAACTGTAGCATTTGGGAGGAGATACAGAGGGTTTCTTCAGAAGTGTAATCTGGAAACAGATAAACAGGGAAGGACTGAGTTGATTTACTGGAGAGATGACTGCCCCCCTCAGCTGGAAGCCGCAGGCAGAGTCCCTGACTGCATGAACCACCTCTCTGATCATTTGACTGTGCTCTTGAAGTAATCTGTATGGACTAAGATGTACTCCTTCCTCTTGAATATTCCAGACTGTCAAGTGAGAATAACCACCTTGTCGCCAGGGCAGACCCCGCACCAACTCTTCCGCAGCCCCTTCTAAGTGCTCTTCAGCACTGCAAGAGTAGGATCAAACCCTTCTGCACCAGTGTTGTTGTCCTGGTTTCCAGCTGCTGTCAGCTTTCTTAAGGACTCACTCCCTGTATAGCCCTAATTCATATCCTCCCTCCGCCAAAGCCAGAGGAACTGTGTGCTGAATGAAAGCATGAGCACTGGTCCTTTTATTTGTGGGAGTAGATACGAATGAGTGCTCAGTGTTTCATTACCATCTTTCTTTTTTTCCCCTTCTTCTTCTTTTTTACCATTTACATTGCATGCATACACTTGAGCAACTTGGCTTCAGTCTTGATTGAAATATTTAATGGATATTATTCATTGTTGGTATTCTCTCGATGTTGTTCTCATTCATTTTAAAACTGCCAAACCTTCCCATTTTTCAAGGATGCCTGGCCTTTTAAATAAGGAAAGCATTTTGATACCTTTATTACATTTTTGAGGCCACATTAGCTTGTTTGTGCTATCATTTTGACTTTGATTCTAATAAACTGAATAGAAATGGCAGCCTCGATTTCTTAAATACTGCATGTTTTTCCGTTATTGTCCACAAACAGTTGATTCCAATCAACTTCCTTCAACTCATTCTGTCCTCAAAGTTATTTTACTTTTATAACCATTCACAAATATTTTCAGAACTGTTTCCAATTTGATATTATAACCTAGCCCTAAGGGTTTATTATCTTCTATATTATTCATTTCACCTAGTTTCATTTCCTTGGATTAAGTCCAAAATAGCCCCTGGTCTTGTTGATTGCTCCTCAAACCGAAAAAACAGTTTGGTACTGCACTCAGAAACATGCATCCATCCTTAATGACTCCACTACTGCTATGCCCATCAATCTGAGTATAATTGAAATTCCACTTTAGCTACTGCCTCTGTCTTTTTACAGTTTACCCCTTATCTGTGTGTTTCCTGATCTACTGCTTTGTTTTAACCACTTCCCAGGTGCGTGCCAGTTTTCGGATTGTTTCGTACCTTTAAGAGGTCCTTATTCATGCTTCACATTTGTCAGTTATTCGACAAGCCGAATGGAAAAGAAATAGCATTATAAGGAGCATGTTGTTACCTATTTTTGGATTTCCTCTCAGTGCGGGAGTGGTGCATGTCTCAGAGCATTTGCCAACTATGCCAAGAATGGTTACTCAGGTGCAAAAGAAAGCAGAGAAATTAAATAGAGAGAAAACATTCCCCCTCCATATTTAAGCCATACATCTTCTTCTCTACGTGCAGTTTTTCTTGAAAAATTCTAGCGGTAAAATAAAACAGAACATTTAGGATGCTTCAAATAGTACAACCCTCCTCCTGGTGAGCAAACCATGAGGGGGCTTCCTGACCCTAGCAATGTTGCAGTGCCAGCAGAGAGAAACTACTCTTCCATTGCTTAGGCATACGCTGAGCCTTTGAGAGCCTAATTTGGCTTTTTATATAAGCATATCTTCCTTAAAAAGAATTTTGAGTTAGCAATGAGCCCTTTACACTGTACTTCTGAAGAAGGTAGAGCCTTTCACCTCATTTATTTAAAAAAGTAAGTTTTACTCTTATGTGGCATGCTGAGATCTTGGGTTATTGAGATGGGTGGGTAGAATAGTTTACTTCCAAAACAGCATAATCTCACTGATGTTATTGCTGAAGTGTGTGAGATTTTAAAGAGAACCTGGTGCTGCGGAGACTCACTGAAATGGAACCTTCAGAGGCCCGAGATCCCCTGAGCACTGAGCTTATCAGTGAGAGGACCAAGGGGGGCCAGAAGTTGCTTTAAAAAGCTGGGCCCCACTGGTGAGGATAGACATGGAAGACAAATACCTGATGAGGTTTAAGGTCTGGAGAAACCTCACTGCATGTTGCTGCCCATGAGCAGAAAGCCTCTGGTGGAAGGCTGAGCTGCCTGGCTGGTTACCATCTGAACACATGCAGTACACGGCCATGGGAAGAAGACATCAGATCTTCCAAACAGGGATTCTGCTTCCCCAAGGGGCTGAGCCTTCCAAGCCCTTTGCTCACTCCCTTCAAAAGGGAGCCCAACAGCGGCTCACAGGGCCAGGATGACACAAAGAACCAGGTTCCTTTTGTCTGGGCACCCCTACTTACACAGGGTTGTTGCACCTGGCAGGTGTTCCCAGTGGGCAGCTCACACCAGGATGCTCCTTTCTCACTATCTCAGCACCTCTGAAAGTTTTTCGTAAAAGGATTATGATGCCTGGTCATTTTTCATATGCCTGCCAGATTAATATTCTACCTAACCCCATGTTTGGGCATCACCCATTCCACGGTGCATGTCTAGTGTTTATTTCAGTGCCTGTCAGAGACCCAGGGTTAAAACTATTGGAGGTCCAGATGACATCTGGCTTCTCAGCTCCTCCAGAATATTGGCTGCAGTGTTTATCAGTGCATTATTCATCAAAACTGATGATGCAAAGTACAACATGCTGTCTGCAGCTCAGTGTAAGAGTGGAAAGAAGTTGGCAGAAATGCCTAGTGTTCTGTGAGCAGCATGTAATCAATAGTCTGGGTGCTTGTTCACTTTATGTTGATGACTATTCCCTCTGGTACATCTTTGTATATTTTTGGGTTCTCTGTTTTACCAGCTGTGCGATTTTTCTTTCTCTTTTCTTGATACCAGCCTTGACAGAACAGAAGGGGCACCCTTTTATGCAGTAGGTGTCAAATCAAATAAACTATTTGCACAAAGCCTGGAAATGAGAGTCAGAGAAAAAAAGATTTAATTGAGAATTTCCATGACAGACTGATTTTTTTTTTTTTTTTTTTTAGGAAAGAGAAAGAGATTAAATGTAGTAGATGTAAAAACTGCTTTAAGTGTTGTTAAGATTTCAAACTGAATTCTGCTCTCCAGGTAAGGTACATCTACCAAGACCCCAGAGATTTCAGCGAAGTTACTCCCACTTAGACCAGTCTAACAGAGCAGAATGTGAATGCTTATCTTTAATGCAAGAACTTGCAAAACAATAATCAGATTCTCAGCTGGGGTAAGTTGGCAAGTTTCCATTAAAGTCAATGGACCTAGGCTGATTTACACCAGCTGACGATCTGCCCCAGTGTCTGCCATACTATAAACACACACAAGTCTCTGCTTATTTATTTTCACTGTTAGACCTGCATGTGAATTTGGTGCTTCAGCAACTGAAGTACAGTGGTAGGTGACTCTTACTGAAAAGGCATATTGCAGATAAGAACAGCATTATTTTTCTTACAGATCTTCCCTTAGCATGGGTGTATCAATCTGCAAAGTCTTACTATTCCTGTCCAATGCAAAAATTATAAGGGCAAATGGAACTAAAAAAAAAAGGTTATTTGACTTGTGACCCAAAGCAAAATAGCAGTGTTTGAAATTCTGAGATGGACTATTAGCATTAATTTTTCTAAGCAAAACAAAAGGGAGGAAGAGCAAAACAAAATTCTGCCACCTTGTTTAATGACTGATCTTAGAAGGTCTGTGTGATTTTTTTTTTTTTATTTTCAAAAGAGCATCACAAATGTGTTGGCCGGACAAATGAGGATCTCTGTGCACTGTGGCAGATGGGGGCTGCTGTTTGTCAATTATCTGCCATTCTCCTAAAGCCATGGTAGTCCAAACCATGCATGGAATAGATATGATTGCTGCTAAGGCTAGACAGTGGGTCAGTTCCAGAGTGATATTTAGCCAATATGCTATAATTCTGATATTTGAACAAGAGTAGTGATAAACAGTAAGTATTGGTGCAGCTGTCTGCGTAATAGAAGCTCAGATATGAAAACAGGGGAATGTAAAACCACAGCTTATTTGCTCCTTCAACAGAGATCTTCTGTTGTGCAATCAAGATTGAGAAATGTTCTGTAGAGGATCTCAGAAAGAAATAAATTAGAGGCATGATGAGTTTCAGACTTGAGGATGTTTTCCTCAGCAGTGTTACTGGACTTGAAGCTGAAGCAACATTCATGAAGCTGTGTAGACTCAACAGGTACCAATCTACAGCTCTTCAGTCACAGCATGTGCTCTTCCTGCCTGAGAAAGGAAAGTGAAGTATTAACTTCAGTCCTGTTGCTATAGCTAAGTAACCTTCCAAGGCTAACTTGGATCACAAATACAGGTCTTCAGGGCTCATATGGAGAGATGAGGAATATGAGAGGATCTGTCTTGTACCTACTTGGGCACTTGGAGACATTTCTTCAATAGGTGCAGAATCCCCAATGTTGGGACCAGAGAAGGTGATAGGATAAAAAAAAAAATACCTCACTGAAAAGGAGAAGAGGAAAAGAGATTTTGTACTTAAGAAGATTCTGAGCATTGGGTCAAAAGACAAACTGTCCTTGAGGATATGCAAGACTGAGGGAACATAGGTTATGCTGGAGCTGGTATCTCTGCCTTGGCTCTATTCCACATGCTTTCTGCAATATGTGGAGTATGTCCTGGAAGCATAATCTTTCCTAGAGGAGAGTTCTGATTAGCTCGTCAGACTGACCTGCTCATCTTATTTGTCTCAGTTCAGTAGGCATGCTGCTAAGCTCAGGCTTTTTGGATCTCTTTGAGTCATGGGGTGCTCTGGCACAGCAGATCTTCTAGGCTGGGAGTTAAAGAAGTGACAGTGCTAGAGGCAAGTGATTTTTGAGAACCACAGAAGAGAGGAGGAAATAAAGAGTGAAAGTGGGTCACTATTGCTATACACTGGTGTTCAGATTTGATTTTGATCACAGTCTGTCACCAAATTGTGCACACGTAGCCTTGTCCCTCAGGGAGCTATGATACCAGAAGATCTTGCTGTGGGCAAGAGGAAGGAAGCAGTGTTATTGTGGTTACCCATAAAACATTCAGCAAGACAGAATTTTATTGCAGTGGCTGTTTTGCCTGGATGCAGACTGCAGGATTTGGACCGGAACAGTAAAAGAATTTGCTTACAGTCATGTAACAGGTCAGGAGTTGTGTCGGGACCAAGAACATGTGATGTGGCATACCGTCCCATAATCATTAAACCGTTTGTCACCCCTTGCTCCTGTACTTTTCAGTCTTTCAAAGGCTGAGCACACCTTTGACAAAGTCAGATGACAGGAAGCCCATCATGAGCCTTGTAGCCTGTAACCAATGGTCCATGTCTGTATACTCCCATGATTGTCTCCTCCTTGCAGTGTTGACTGCTCTTCAGTGAACCCCTAGTTCTATGTGACATGATACCCCTCTTCGTACCTACTCCTCCTTTCCAGGACACATAAATGACAGAGATATTAAGAAAAGTGACTTCTGAAATATCCTCATTTGCCTCTTAGTTGGCAACAGAGTCATGCGGAGATGCTTAGGTGTTCAAAATACTTCTTCTTTCAAATAAATATTAAAATTCCCAAACTGGAGTGCTTGCTGACAGGTGTAGGGTTGTATTGTTTTCAGTTCTTACAGAGGGACATTTTGGAAGAGTTCTGGTTTGGCAAAGTGCTTTGCAGATGTTTTGCCTGGTAGACTGAGGGAACATGGAGAAATGGTTAGCTTTGGGAGTCTGTGGATTCACACAATAAGAAAATAAAGCAAGAAGGCTAGTGGAGACTTCTCGGGCATATTTCATGGGAGTATACCAGGTTGTAGAAATAATGTATTCCAGTAGAAACCTGATCTGATTGGGTTCTGGTCAGCTACCAGTCAATAGAAATTCTTCCAAGGCTCTTGTGGGAACAAATAAGACTTTGACATTGCTGTCTGACTGGCACGTCATACTGCATCGTCAGGCTCACTAGACAGCTCCACCAGCCTGGCTTGGAGAGCCAAAATTAATTTTCACTCCCTTTTGGTATGCGACTTGCATAGCTCACCAGGGCAACACCCTGCACCTGTCATCATTATCCCATTCTGTGGGGATGTGGATCTTCCTCAGCATCACAGTACATCAAGGATTCCCATGTCCAAGTATGGACTGGGCTCTCCTGCTTGGCTGATGGAGCTGGCTAGATGGTAGGACAAATTGACACCATGCTGCAGCCCGAACCATTTGTACTTCCCAGCAGCTCTGCCACGAGTGCCTTTGCTTGTCTTTGCAAGAGTGTGTGTAGACACTCACTTAAATAACTGCAAAGATACTCAGAAGGATGGCTGAAACATTTGTCTTCATACCCGTGACATCCTGCCTGAACCTTTCTGCTTCCCAAAAGGGGCTCTCTGCACCACGCACATGAAAACATTTTCTCTACTTCACAGATTTCCAAATTTGCTAGGGTTAGAAATATTGGGCTGGTGACTTGTACTAGGGATGGGAGTACAGACTATCTCACATACCTGCTCATGCACATGTACGGATGTATGTAGGCACACAAATCCTCCAAGTGATATGTTGTCTAGGAGGGTCATAGCTGTTGTTTCCTGAGGATTTAGTGAAAGGTAGTAAAAAAAAAGAATATTCCTTTCCACACACTTCTGATTTCAAATGCAATCTGAGATAAATTTAGAGTGAAGAATAGTGGAAAGAAAATGTTTAGCTTTTGGGGACTACAACTGTAAGCTTCCACCCCAGATCTCCCACCTGAGTTAGCTTTTACTGTGTCTCATCACTTAAGCAAAATCCCAGTGTCAGGATTTACCACTTTTTGGCAGTTACCAAGAGGGTTCTGACCCCATTTTTTTTTCTGTGCTCTGTCCACTGCCTTCTTATTAATTTTTGTCACTTGCTAGGAAATCCCCCACCTGGTGCCTGGCCTGTAGGCAAGGGACTCCTACCACTTCACCTTCTTGCAAAGCTGATGGCCACACAGAAACAGAGATGTGCACATCACCTTCCCCAAATACACATCTCGTTCTCATCTCTTCTGAAGCTTTCCTCCAGTCCTGGCCCAAGGGAACCCACCTGCATCCTGTGGTACTGACCAGGCTTTCTCCCTATCATCCCAATGGGGAGATGGGGTCTCCAGAAGCTTCTCAGCAGCTCTGCCATCCTCTCTCTGTCTTCCCACCCTCCTCATCCTATACTCATCTGTATGTTTTGTTTTATGACACCTCGTCCACCTCCAGACTCAGAAAGCCTAAAGCAAAAGAAAACTGAAAGGTCGTTTTGTTCTTTTTAAAAATTTATTTTGCATGACATCAGATTTTGAACTCAAGCTCAGTGCATCTCCTGCATGGTATAACCAAATTTCGTTGCCACTAATTATATACACCAATCCAGCTCCAGGTGAGGTAAGCATCAGTTTCCAAAGGAGTGTTTCCACATGTATTCTAAAATGAAAATGTAACTATTATTCTTACTAGACATGAACAAGACTTTTAAAATTACCACCAAGAGATATCTGCTGGCCAGATACTCACAAGGATTTTAATTGTTAGAAAAAAGCTGGCAACATTAATCATCCGTATGGTGATGTCCACAATTTTAGGTCAAATCTTACAGTGCGATAGGTAAAGAGACTCAACTTCAAAGTGGAAATGTGACTTAATGAATTGAATACACATGGAGCATGGCCCTCAGAAATTGACCCTTTATATATGCTTTGTCTATTTTCTGATTATCTAAAAGATTGTATTTTTTTTTCTTTTATGCTACTATTAGTATTAGTATGACTTGCTATCAATAATAATGTATTTTAGAACCTGAAGTCAGGTCATCTATCTTGGTGATATATGGAAAGACCTGTAGGAAAAAAGAGTTCATACATAGAATTTTGCTGCAGAACAAAGATTTTTGAGGGGAATAGTTATTTTGAGTGACCCAGGTTTGGAAAGTAAAATTCAGTTTAAAAAAATTAAATCAAAACAAAAATGTTGATTTAAGACACTCACTAATTTAATCACTACTTGTTTCAGAAAATATTAGTCTACATTTCCCAAGAAGGGAAGACATAGTTTCTACACTTATATTTTCAGGAACTTTGCCTATGAATAAATAATCTTATAATTTCTTATGTAGGAGTGAAATTGCATAAGAACAATTCACTCAGCAAAACCAAACAAAACCCAAAGACATTTGAAAGGCTTCTGCTTTCATTCACATAGCTATGGAATGAATCAGCATTAAAAAAGGAAGAAACCTGAGCTCCTTTCCTTTTTTTCTTTTTTCTTTTTAAATTACTCAGTTTGGATTATCCACTTTTAAAAAAAGCGTCTGCACATCAATTACTCATGCAGTTTTGAATGCCATAATCTCATTTTGTGATCAGGTTGTGAAATCCAAATGTCATCCAATTCTATCAGTAAATGACATTATGGTGCCCTGTGCTAGATATTGCACTTTATCAAAACCTCCCCAGGTTTTAAAATTTTGTTTTATAAACACAAAAATATGAAAGAAATGAAAAGTATAAAGATTTATTTTATAGATTTGTCAGAGAGATACATGGCATTGGTTTTATCAGAGATGGGGAAAAGACAAAGGGTTTTTAATTCACTTTATAAATTCACAATATAAACTCGGTGTTGGGCAGTAAGTGTTCCAGGCACAATATTTCACATGTACAGTTTTGACACATGCACTCATCTGTTTTCAGCTGCAGATCTGTAGACATGGTTCTGAATGGGCAGAAATGAAGTCTGCTAAAGGCACAGTGGAAAATTTATCCCTAAAATATTGATTACCTCCCTGGTTGTTAAATCATTATTAAAGCAGGTTGAAAAGACGTTTGCAGTCTCTTCCAATACTACTTGTGTCACAAATGACATCACTTTTTAACAAGATGGATGTTTCCAACGCTGGGCTCAGAAATGCCAAGTGGAGTTAGCAACTTTTTTTAAAAAAAAATGCATTTTGCTGTTTATTCATGATGACAAGTGCTTCTCATACTGCACTTTTATCCTGCTGGCCTCCACAATGTGGCTGCAGTTTTCTTTTAACTTGCAAGTGCCAGGGCAGCTCCGAGGAGGCAAGGCAGAAGAAAGCTTGGCAGGGCACAGCCTGGTGAAGCATGGTGGGGGCTGAATTCCACCCTCCCCATTGCTCCAGTCCAGCGAGCCGCATCCTCCTGAATGCTCCCTATGCTGTGGACACCAGAATTACAATAAAAATATTTGCAAAGTGTTCTTGAGTTGTCTGAAGTAAGGAACTTCACACAGAGAAGATGTCTGGCAAAAATCTCAAAGCCTTTAAAAAATATTAGCGCGTGGCAGGTGTTCCCATTCAGAAAAGCCTCTCTTCTGCTGCAAAGAAAGAAAATATTAGACATAAGCTTTGACTAGGAGATGATTTGATGAAATGGGATCAGGTGGTCATATTTCTCTTCCAAATACTGGAATGATGTGGTGAGCTGTTATTTCCCAGCTCTGGTGTCCTACCACTGTAACTGCCCCATTTCTGTTGCAGGCAAAGTGATGTCTCTGGAAAATATTAAAGAAGCTTTAAAAATCCTTTATCCTTTTCGAAGGGGCAAAATAGTGATCACTGTGTTTTCTTTAGCATCTTTAGCATTTTATTGTCTCTGATGACAGTACGTAAGTTAGCCAGAAGTGTAAAGGAAGGGATTCTCTTCTCAAGCCGTGTCTGACCCTCTGCTTTCTCTGCTATCCCTGATCCATAGGTAACCAAAAAGAGATGGAGCAAATAACCTGTTCTCTGGATTGACAAGCACAAGGGAGATATAATTCCAGTTGCTTGACCTTGTGTAAACAAATGGAGAGGGACAGAGAGGATCCTTTAAAGCACTAAGAAATTATGAGTAAGTATGAACGGCTCCTTCAGGAATTACTTTGCAGTCAGGACTTGTGGAATTTTTGCTGCTGCCTGTTGGACTGACTCACCAGCAGTAGCCTTAAAATGCCTTCCAAGGTGCCTGCAGCAGGAAAAGTGTTTGTAGGACATGGCAACCAGCTGTTAGTCAGATATTTGTACTGCAGGCTCCCTCACTGCCCCTGAAATGTACAAGATTTTATAGGCCTACCTTGAAGTGATGTTTTCTTCTTCATTTGACCCTTAGTGTTTATTGTCCCAGGAAGGAACTGCAAGTCTGTTTGGTGTTCAGTGATTTATCCAAGGATTTGGGAAAGACTCAGAAAAAGACAAGAAAAATACTAAACATTATGCAAAAGAGCAGAAGCCAAATGAATACAAGCAAGGTGCTTTTAAAAGGTACTTTTTCTTACGGCTGAAGACAAAGAGGTGAGAGAAGATGCCTGGAAGCATGTATTGTTGCTCTTTATGTGTTGCAGTGGGAAATCAAATTTACAAGAACAGTAGGAAGGGTGGAAACAGTGAAACCCCAAGCAACATTGGTATATGCAGCTGAGCCACAGCACCCAAGAGACCAGAATCTGGGTCACAGCCTTGTGTTACCTTACAACATGATGAAATGGCCTCTGAGAAGCACAACCAGTGACCAAAAAGCAAGGAGAGAGGAATTTGGATACTCAAAAGCCTCAGGAGCAGCACTGTACTTTCTCTCTCTCTCTAAAGGGCATTTGAAACCTAAGCAAAGCCCTAAAAGAGAAGTGTGTCAGTAAAGTAACATCCAAACCCCTCCTGTCCTCAGTATAACACATTTCCAACTATTTTTTTTCTAAACATGACATCATACAGGCTAAAGAACACTGGCCGGATTTGTTGAATGTTTTTGATATGCGGCCGTACAACTTAATGAACCTGTGAGAGTCATTTACCCCCTGATGCTGTCCCCAGTTGGAAAGCTGTTCTCCCACAGACAGCTGACACATCCAGAATCTCTGGTGGCCCACAGTGGCAGCCTCCTGAAGGGCAGAGGAAAATATATGGGAGATTTCAGCAAGATGCTGTTGGTACCATATTGCTCTTGTCTGTGCTTCTCCTCCACCCCCAAACAGGAAATCTCTTTACACTCATTCTACTTTTCTCAACCAATTTTTTCATCATCCCTCCTGTTGCAACTTATTCTTGCCGTGTTTTTGGCTTTTGATGTGTCTTGCATCAGGTATCAGGCTTTATGCCTTATCATACTTGTCGTGTGTATAAGGTACCTGCATTTTACCAAAGCATGACCTGAGACACAGAGGCCATGTCTAAACTAACTTTGTTGTGTTCACTTTAGCTTGCATTCAGAATCAAAAGCCATAGGGCAGTTGTGTCCATTCAGCACTGAAGGACAAAGCTAACATGACGAGTATGATATGACATAATTTTTAAAGCAGCTAAATGTCTAGACCTGCCTTAGATTTTCAGAGGAACTAGAATCACTCACTACATCTGGAAGGAAAAATATGTTGATATTGTAAAATATGTTGATTTTCTACAGATCTGCTCTGAAAAAGCCAGGATAATAGCTCTGACTTAGTAATTTTTTCCCTCATTAACACTTCCCTACTTTACCAGTGCAGGGAACACCATGCCTTCTCAGACACAGCACACACTCTTCTTTGCCCCAAACAAAGCCTGCAAGAAAGCAAAAGAGCTTATAATTGTATATATATGTATTGCAACAGAAGCTCAAAGCTGACCTATTCTTACAATTCAGCTTTACAGCTATTTTAATTAGCAATAATAAACCATCAGCTTTGCCCAAGGCTATCTGCCTCCCAAAGTTTGCCTGTTTCCTTCAAGGCATCCTCTGCTCCCGTTATCTCCTGACCTCAGGGTGACACAGTTCACAAACTGCTTCTGCTGCAGTGCAGGAGAGGCTCTGTGATTTTCCAGCAGAAACTATTACCAGAGCTCCATCTCCAGAAAGAAGTGCAAGGCTGTAGAGGAGTTTTTCATCAGCGTGCCTGGGCTGCTGTGTTCTTTCCCTTTGTACAAAACAGTGGTGTCCTCACTTTTCTCTCCCAAGGCCTGTTGCAACCAGGTCTCCTGTTGGAGACCAGTTGCACTCTTTCTTTGATGCTCCTAAAACCCACTTCTTTGTTTGTTTGTTGGTTTTTGGTTTTTTTTTTACCTTTTTTTTTCTTCTTCTTTTTTTCTTTTTTTGCAATTACAAGAAGTTCTCACCTGCATCTTGACCCAACAAAATATTTTGCTTTTCCCCTATCCTGCTTCCCTCTTTATCTTAACCTCATGCAGGACACCATTGTACCTGTCACCTCCTGCTTTCCCACTGTGGAGACACCTTTAGTTCTCCTCACTTAGGTGCTTCCACTGGCCCTCTTACAACTGGATCTTCAGGTCCCATTTTCTCCTAGGCCTTTTTACTTGCTTCTTCCTGAAGTGAAGTATTGGTGATTTTCCTTCCTTCCTTCCTTCCTGCCCGCCTTCCTGCCTTCCCAGTCCTCACAGGCAAACACAACAGCTCTGTTCTGATAGAGGTGCCAGAAAGGGTTAATTCTGCACTGTCTGTGATAGGGAGACTTCTTTGCAAACATTGCTGACATTTCATCACTGGGATTTGTCACAAGACAAAATAAGATCATATTTACCCGTTTAAACGCCCTGAAGAAGTGTCACTGGCATCTGTGCTTAGGGGCTGCATTAGTCTATCTGCTACATATCCTGTTTTCACAGATTAAGAATATCCACAGAAAGTTCTGTATGCATGGCTGAAGCTATTTAAGAACTGTGTTTTGCAGGAAATGTAGAAAAATATGAAGCAGCACATGAGAGAGGATAGTAACAGTCAGAAAGAATTAATAAACTACTCCCTTAGAAAAATAAATGGTCTTCTTGTGGCTTAGATAACCTACACAAGAGACAAGTTGGGGCTTTTTAGTACTTTACTTCCTTTTGCATCCCTACACCCAGATAGATGTCAAGGATTTAAAGTGGGGGTCAGGTTGGGGTGAATAGGTGGATCAAATGCACTTTGCCTGGTTCTGTACCTGGGTTTCCAAATGGAAATCTTCTCTGGAAGTGAAACAACTCCAGGCTGTTATGACTCTGAAAATTCTCTCTGACTTGTACTGCACAACTAGAGAGAAATGAGGACAACTGCACAGCAGCTTCTCTCAGGAGCTGCTGGGGAGAGGGGCTGTAAACTGAGGGCAAATGTTGCCCTAATAATTTTAATGGCTGACATTTAAAGTACAATATAAATTTAAAGCAAACAAAATCAGCTAAACCAATACAATATAATCTATGATTTGTAAGTGCTGTTGCTAGTTACTCTTTTTGTGCAACTACTGTAAAATGACAGCCAGCCCAGGCTAAGTTAATGCCAAAAGATGGGTTTGTGCTTTGAGCTCTGCTATGCCTGAGCTAATCTTCTGGGTAGGAAAAGCATAAATACTACAAGTATCCAAGAATAAGTAACGCATGTAAGTTTTCAGCAAGGAGATAATGAGACAAGTTCACCAGTTGGCTCAGCCTTACTGATCCAGACACAGCTATGACTCCTGGCAGACACAAGGATGAGATATAAGCAGCAGGTCACAGCTTTTAAACTAATAGATCAGAAAAGTGGGATGCACCTACCCCAAAAATAACATAAGCTGTCCCCAGCCACAGGGAGGACTCAGCTCTCCTTCTGAGTCCCCCCAGGCTCCCCCCTGCAGGCAGTACCACAGGTAGAGGAGGAAAGCTCATTCTGGGAAGTCATTAAGTCTTATTTTTTCTGACAAGCATTAGGACCACCATTTGATCTTTGATTTTGGGAACTAAACCTCAGGCCTGTAAACCTCACTAGGCAACAGTCATGGGCTGTGGTGATCTGGATGGTTGCCTATAAACTGATAAAACAAAACCTTTAACTCTGTATTCTGCTTAAATAGTCCCAGGGGGAAGTTACAGATCGGGATCTGACACTTCTGGCTCCAAGGGAGAATTTTTCTCTTGGTGCCCAAAATGGATCAATCCTGCAGCACCCTAAACTACAACCCCTGCTCTACAAGAAGACTGGATGAGGAAGTCCCATGACCATGTAGGCAGGTGGAGATGGGCTGTGAGTAGCAGCATAAATAGCATGGTTGTTGGTAGAAGTGTCAGAAGGACCCTCTGTAGCCAAACATGATATGGTTGAGCCCACCTCTGAGGGTTCACCAGCCGTGGTGGTCTGTGTATCTCCAGCAGGGGCTGGAGGAGGAGTTAAGCAGCTGCACACCTCCTTCACTTTGATCTTTGCTGTCTGATATGAACCAGTGCCTCCCTGTCCTCCCAGCTTTGACGCACAATACCATCTGACTCTGTAGGTCCTGGTGCAGACATATCACCTGTACACCTTATGTAACCTCAGCCCTTGAGTTCCAGCAGACACTGCTTTAGCAGCGAAGGAGCTCACCTTTCTCAGCCAGGAGGGAAGCAGGGAGAAACACCATGCCCAGATGTCATGTGTGCCTTGTGAAAGCAGAGCAAAGTCTTCACAGAGCTGCAGAATCACACTGGATTAGCAAGGAGGACCTCACAAGACAGGGTGTTGTGGGAAGGAGGAGATCTGTGTACACCTGAACTGGAAAGTACAAGACAGAAGCTTGGAGCTTATTTCTCCAAGAGCCAATGCAGGGCTCGGGGCACTGAAAGGCTGTGCCAGAAGTCAGGAGAGAAGATAGAGCCTTTAGTCTCTGGTCCATGAGTTCAAACTTGGCCCACGGTGGCAGACACTAATTGCTATTTCTGCATGATGGGTGTTTGTAACACTGCCTGGCGGGCTCAGGCCAGCCCTGACGGCCAGAAATCTGCAGCGAGACAGAACTGTCATTAAAACTTCTGGAGGCTGGGGAAGTCCCTGCTAGGGTGTTGGGACCTGACACAGCCCTCTGGGATGGATGTGAGAGGCTCTTGCAGGCCTGTGCTGTGGCTCACACAACACTCATGGCAGGGATAGCCCTGTGTAGAGAAGAGAGAGATATTTGCCCTACCATCAGTTCACCAAATTTCACTGGTGCAACAATCAACCAGTGCCCTGCTCTCTAGGGAGACACCCACATTTTAACAGCTGCACAGGCACCCCTTTTTCATGGATGTCAATGACACACAGAGGATGAACAGACACAGGGGATGGCAAACACGGAATGGTGACAGTGTGATGTGGGGAGGAAGGCACTCTGCAAAAATTAAGTGCTTGGCTGATGTGGCTACTGGGGCACATCTGCTCAGCAGACAAATGGGTGAACAGGGCCCAGTCTTTAAGATAGCTGCAGTCAGTAAGGTCAGGTGGGACAGCAGGAGCTGCCTCCTGTTTCAGTTCACACCACCCTACTGCTAATAATATAATGTGTTAAAAGGGTGTTCCAGGTCAGTCTGGTAACTGGGGTAGAGTTACCAGAGTGAGTGAGTGCTGGTTAATTTTTATTCTTGGTGTTTATTAGGACATAGTAACAAAGAGGACACAATAGGCTAGTGCAAGATGTCAGCCTTTAAATTCACATGGCTTTGTCCTTAAACAGTAAAGATTTTTTTTTAAGCACTACTGACACCTCAATATATAGCAAAGGACACCCTGAATGGTCATTGCTATCTCAAATGAATGAGTGTCAGTACCTCACATTGTCAAAAGGAATTATGCACAAAACCCAGTCATTTGAAAGCTGAACTTCCCTTCAGTTGTGGGATTTTGTGGAGCTGAGGAACTGGTAGCAATAGGAAATAACTCTGTGTGGTGTTTTACGTGGGGATGTTTGAATTACACATACAAGAGCCTTCCATTGTTCACCTCGCTAGTGTGAGTATATAATTTTCCTGCTGTCTTTTCTCTCCCTTTTGTTCTTTTCAGCTATTTTGTGATTAACACTGTCTGGGGAAGAATTTCAGTATTTTCTCTGGTTTAGTAGGATGTGAGTGAGGTGGTGCTGCTGCATGAATCTTTTAAAAGCAGCCTAAGAAATATTTAAGACCTTAGTCTAGGAGGAACAGCTCTCCCAGGCATAATTTTTGGTGCTGGTTGCAGCAGGGAGCGTATGCTGTGAGGAAAGTATTATTTTTCTAAATGGAAGGTGTCAGATGGTCACGCAATGTGACTGCATGTTCAAGATCACTGCCTCCCATCTGCAATTTGTGACGTGTGAAAGATTCTGCCCAAATGTGCTCACCAACTGGAAACCCTCGGTACTTTTTTTTTCTTATCAGGAGAGACCAAGATAACCAATGGTTTTACAGATCAGGGATCCTATCAAATTAATATCATTCTAGGATAAAATCTGCTTTAAATACAACCACTAAACTCCAGCAAAGTTAACTAGTACATACAAGTTCAATCAACTGATTAAAAATCCCGACTAGTAAAACAAGAAAATATACATGGATTATTTTTTTCAAGGAAAGTATTCTGCTCCTATCTTTTAACCCAAGGCTTAGTATAATGCATGACAGTCTTTTCCAGTACTAATTAATGCCACCTAATTATAACACTTCCTAGGCTCATGCCAGGCATTAATATACTGGGGATAGTTTCTCCTTGTCCAGCTTCCCGCTGGATCAAACAAGATGATTGCTTTTTGCTTCTCTCTGCTGGTTACATGGATGCCACTGTGGCAGGGGCAGAGGCTTAGCAAAGATTATTTGCCTCCAAAGAGCATTTGCAGCCTACCAAGAGAAGAAGGAACTCTGGACAGGGGTGGTGGCCAATGCCATCCTCTGCACTGTCTCTGTCAAGGAAAAAACATCCAAGAGGTGATGAGGCAGTGAGTCAAACCTCAGCTGTGCTGATGGGGGGAGGGCAGGTGATAGATTTCTTCCTCTAGGCTGCGGGGTTCCTGCTGAAAGGCTCAGGGGCTGCATGGAGCAACATAGTCAGGTAGCCTGTTGTCAAGTGTCCTGTTTCAGACAGGACAGAAAATGGGGCTGTGAGGCAGTAGTCAGACTACCTCAGCATCCCATCTGTCCCCATTGCCCTCAGCTATACCATGGAGCAGTGTTTGGTAAAAAACCTGTGAGATGCTTGCCTACACAGGGCTATGGTGTGGCTCACCTGGGATTTATAAATGCCAGACCACCCCAAACAGGAGTACTTGGTGAGTTCAGAGGATGGCTATAAACTTCACCCAGCCAATGGAGCATCCTCCAGTGTTTTGTAGCTTGTGCTGACAGCTACCAGAGCAGAACTCCTCTCCTGTGAGTTACTGTTTTTGATGATCAATAAGTTCATTGCATTTAATTTCCCTTTTTAGTTCAGCCAAGAGGTAACACAGCAGGTATCTTTGCCAGCTCCCCCAGGATGAGCAGATGTGCTCATGACTCAGCAGTGGGTGCCTGTCCAAGGAGGGGCTGCTGACCAAGGCTGTGTGATGAACAGCACTGATACAGATGTGGCTGCAGCAGTCTGCATGCAGCAGAGCTACCTGTAACCTCACTGTTACACACTTGAAGTAGAATAGGAGAAGGAGGGATTTGTACCAGTTGATCAAAACCTTTCCAGGAAGATAGAATCTTGCTGATATGCCACAGACCTAATTAAAATTATGAGCAACTGTTATTAGTACCAGGGTACCAGGGTTAATTATATATTACAGGTACCTGTACCATCTTCTATCACCACATAGACAGACTTCAGGGGGCTGTTCTCAAAGAAGACAGTGAACAAAGTGCAGGTGAAAAGTATATGAGTAAGTCCTTCATCTGCTGAAGAGCTATAGCAAAGGTGGTGACAAAATCTGCTCTGCATTGCCTCTTGAGTGGGCCACCACACCAACCTGGAAAAGAGGGAAGATTTTGTCTATTTTTTGTAGATGTCTTCACTAAGAGAAATACAAAGTACTAGTTTATGGGTACAGGTATCTTTACCCAAGCACTGGAGTGGAAAGTCTCCTGAGTCAGGGAACCCCTCTTTATAGGAAACCATGCCAAATATACCCACTGAGCTATATATTGGTCTTGATTGCTCCAGTTTAGCAGGCAATGACCTTTGTTCAGTGGATTAGAGCTACCTTCTAGTTGGCTAGAAACCCTCCTAGCCATCTCATAGCCAGATGTGCTTCTACCTATGCTGTCCTTTAGATTAAAGTTCTCTTTTCCTCCCCCATATTCATCCTTCTTCTTGCCTCATGGATGCTCACAGACACAGGGAAAATACCTCTTCATAGCCTTTGTTTTCTTAGACAAATTAATTCCTTCTGGTCTTGCATACAAAAAAGTCCTCATTCCCCTGACCAGTCTCCCAGATCTTCTCTGCACCTGCCTGGACCATACTCCTTTTTAAAAATCATCTATTTCCTTACCTTGCTCAGTGGATGTGCATTTCCTTGTCTGTTCCTATCTGCTATCTGGTATCTAAACCCATCAACATTCTAGGTTGCATGGCTTCAGCACACTGTTTTTCTGTAGTCACCCTTTGATGTACTAGTACAAGCCTTTCTCTTCCCCAACCATATCTAATTAATAAAAATCCAGTTTACTATAAAAAAATACACTGAAACACTAAAACTTTTCTAACCAAGAGAAATGGAGAACTTGCTACAGACTCTTCAAAATGAATCTGAAATAGAGCCAGTTTTCTAAGGTATTCAGGCATGGAGGAAGATTGAAGCCCTACAATATTTCTGTGCACACCTTCCTGCACTTAGCTTGAAGCTTACCTTACTCAAGCTTGCTTCTTGCTGTCAGTCCATGAGCACCAGGACCCTGGAGAGTTTGCTCTTAGGAGCACTTGCAATCCTACAGCTACAAGAAGAAGTCTCTGCCATGCTCAGCTCTGATTTAGCAAATCAGTAACTTACCCAAAGCCTTCCATCCATCATCCTTCTCTGCTCTTGTGACATAGGAAGTGATGGCAACTTTCTCACCATATTTATTCTTGCTTTCCCCATAATTAATTTATCTTCTGTCTCATCTCCCTGCTGTAGCAGCCAGCTCACAAGTAATGCTGGTGGTTTCTGTCAGGCAGCCACTGGACCACCATGTCCCTCAGGGTTGCTGGGGAAGGGGCTTACTCTAAATAACAAAAAATGCAGTAAATATGTTTTTTCAGCATTCAGTGGCAAACAAGTCAAACGAAAAAAAGAAAAATACCTATTGCATTCTAGGGACTCGAGTCTGGTAAAGCAATTTCCAATAAACAAAGACTGTATTATGGAACTCTTTTTTAAGTCTGAAAAAAACCAGCAGAAGTTTTAAAAGCCCTAATGAAAAACCCTAAGCAATAGCCCAATGCTAAGAGTCTGTCACCTACCCTACCCCAAAATGTGGAGAGCTGAACTGGGAAGTGACCAGAACATCCCCAACTGTTACATGCATGAGGCAGGAAGCTTGGTGGAGATGGCTTTGAAGGAAGGTTTTGTATTGTTCAGAGAGCAACCCAAGCATGGCGAGGCTGGAATTCCATCTGTTCAGCTCTGCTCAATGAGCTGGGTCACTTTCAATGGTTCACTAAGTTCTGACTATCTAAAAAGTACAGTTATTATGCTTTTAAAATCTTGAGTTGCATGGCAAGATCACCTTACTGTTTTTTTCCTCTGTCACCCTTGAATTTTGCACCTCTGAAAGAGGGCTAAGTCTTGTAAGTCTAGAAGCTGTGTCATATGCAATATTTGGGTTTCTGGAAAAGAGATGTGAGTAAGTTTTGCTCATTAATAAACACCCTTGTGTCAGAACAATGCTTGGCAGCACTCAGTTTCCTGAAGAACTAATCCCTAACTTTGGAAAAAAATGACCTTTCAAGATTAATATTTGCTTTTTAGTCCTCATGGAGTTCTGTCTGCACTCTGGAGACTGATCTCTGGCTGCTGTGGAAGACAGGAAGAATTTGGATGGACTTTTTTTCACAGTTGTTCCTGGTTACTGTGAGATCAGCTACAAGAGCAGTGGAAAGACATGGAATAATAATGTGTTTAAGGTCCAAAAATCCAAGTTGCTGTGTTCAGTTCTGGGCCCCTTGCTACAAAAAAGACATTGAGTTGCTGGCACAAGTTCAGAGAATGGCAACCAGGCTGGTGTAGGGTCTGGAGATCAAGCCCTGTGAGGAGAGGCAGAGGGAATTGGGAATGTTTGGTCTGGAGAGGAAGAGGCTGAGAAGAGACTTTATTGCCTTCTACAACTACCTGGAAGGAAGCTGTAGTGAGGTAGGTGCTGGCCTCTTCTCTCAAGTGAATAATGATAGGACTAGAGGAAATGGCCTGAAGTTGCACTAGGGGAGGTTTAGGCTAGATCTGAGGAAGAAATTCTTCACTGAGAGAGTGGTGAAGCATTGGAATGGGCTGACCGGGGAGGTGGTGGAGTCACCATCCTGGAAGGTATTTAAAAACTGTGTAGATGAGGCACTTCAGATTTTGATATATAAATTTTATTTGGGGAGAATGTTGACAGTTGGACGTGGTGATCCTGGAGGTCTTTTCCCTATGACAGTTCTGTGGGAAGAGGGATGAGGACACAGCACTGCACTGATCCTGAATATTCAAGCTTCTGTAGCAGGAACTTCAAAGAAACTAATCACAGCTCACCTCAGAGAATGAAGTCTTGCATGTTGTGTCCAAGTTTGTCTCAAGAAAGAGAATTAAATATACCTACCTTGCCATAATATGGATCTTCCCAACACTAGTGCTTAAGAAGTTGATCTCTGCTCCAAAATACAGAATTCACTTCTCATTCTCATATTTAATTGCACTTTATCCTTACATATATTGTATTGTGACAACTTTACATTACTGTTTGTTTTGTTTTGTTTTGTTTTGTTTTTTTTACGAAGGGGTTTGATAGCATTTAGCTGCCTTCCAAAGGTGATTTATTTTGTTATAAAGAATATGATGTCACCAAAGGCAAGAGAGTTAAAGAATAAGCACAGCTCACCAACAAAACTATATGGACCTCTAAACAGAATCAACTGAAATCAGCACTTTGGAATTTAATGTGAAGAACACATTATGGAGCCTGCAATTAAAGACTTTTTCCCCCTAGATGGTCACATAAATAAATGAACCGTTCAAAGCGAATCAGTTCACTGAGGAGCAGGAAAGTTCACAGCATCAGCTTTCTGCTCATGTCCTGACTACTATATGACTACTATAACTTCCACAGCCTGACCTCCTCCATGCCCAAATCCCTCCTCTCTAGACCATTCGGGTCACTGACAGATAAGAACCCAGGATGAAACTCCTTGTGGAGATATTTAAGCTTCTAAGCACTAAATGTTACTGCAGACACTGTACATTTATATTTCTTTCTTCCCACCTGGCAGATGCAAGTTAGGTCCAATTTTGGTGCAAGGCAGCAGCACAAAATGATGATACCTGTCACCCAGACATGGACAGACTATGGAAAAAATGAGGTCTCTCATGTTTGGCAGGAAGAGGATCTCTGTCAGAAGTGGAGAGAGTCCTGGAGATGCATCAGACAGATGGTGAGGCATGTTGATATTGGGTTTTCTAAACGGAAGAAAAAATTGGACATTTTTATTGTGGAGGAAAGAATACAGACTGCAATTGTTTGAGTTCTTGCAGGTTTTCTTAATAATAATAATAATCCTAATTAAAAAAAATCCTCAAAGTATTTCAAGGACATTAAAATATACACCAATACCAGAATATTTTTTATAAAGCAAACTGATTGTAAGCATTATTGTGTGATTGTGTGTAAGCATTCTCATGTGATTTTCTTATAAATCTTCATTTCCATTTTGTGACTGATTACATTCGGTTCTCTTTTTCTTTCTTGTGTAAATTTCTTCACTCTCTAACTCATACCCAAGAAAACAAAGAGTTTTTAGCTTAATGTGCAGTACAGCTCAAAAGCAAACCTGCATGCACATCTCAAGAAATGACCGCTTCAGCTATTTTTTGACTTTATTCTCTTTTCTTTCCCATGTCTAGACTGACCTCATATCACTGCCCTACCATTTCGCTGGGTTTTCTGGCTCTCTAGTTCTTTGGTTGCTGGTGAGGACATGACCCCTTGGCACAAGGTATTGCATCAGCCCATCAACCTGCTCTTCTGTCTTTTATTTAACAACTGCAGGGAGGATGCAAATCTCAAGTCTGGGTATCGAGTAAGTGTCACTGATTTGTCCCATCCTGAGATCTGATGCCTTGCAGAGTAGCCTCTGTGACACTTGTTTAGGGATACATGCATTACTTCTTTGATTGAAGGGGTGTAGATTATTTCCCTCCTTTTGCCCAGGCAATCAAAATAGTCACTATGAGAGGGTGACAGGGAGTGAAGCTGCCCTGTGACACAACTCCAAGATTTGGGCAATTAGAAAGACAGAATAGGGAAATATTTTCTACAGAGCTGCACGAGGTAAGGCACAGACATAAGTCCTCTGTAAGGTAATGGAAAGAAAAAAAAAATAGTTAATGGGTGACAATGGTCAGTTCCTGCAAGATGCTAAGTGTCATCAGTGCTCCTGACCTTCACAGAAGGTGACATTATACACTCCTCAGAGCGTGCCACTGGAGCTGAAGGAGCACGTACCATAATAAAGTACCATAAAAAGCCCCACCCCATCTTTCTTGTAGGACCCCTTCAATATCTGAAGGGCTTTTTACATAGGTGTGTAGCCAGAGGACAAGGGGAAATGGTTTCAGACATGAAAAGGAGAGATATAAGTTAGACATTATGAAAAAATTCTTTCCTGTGAGGGTGGTGAGACACTGAAACAGGTTGCCCAGGAAAGTTGTGGATGTCCTCTCTGAAAGTGTTGAAGTCCAGGTTGGATGGGGCCTTGACTCACCTGATGTAGTGCTAGGTGTCCCCGCCCATGGCAAGAAGGTTGGATCTAGATAATCTTTAAGGTCCCTTCCAACCCAAACCGTTCTATGATTCTATGACAACCATACTTCAATGGTGCTCTATGCAACCATGCTTCAGGTGCCAGAGCCCTTGCAGTCTTATCTCTCCACACCCTCTACTCTCACCATTTCTGTTTCATAGCAGAAGGTGCACTGAAGCACAGGGAGGAAGACAGCCATGCTAGTGACAACAGTCTCTAGTTTGGGTTCATGAACAGGGGTTAGAGGTGCAGTTCACATGGCCGATATTTGGGTCCTACCTTGAAGGCAGCTAAGGTTGAGTGAGGAGGGAATGAAGTCCAGCCTAAGGATACCAGGGACTGAGGCAGTCAAAGAAGGAGTCACCTTTGGCAATAGGTCTGTGTGTAATTTATCCTCACTTGAGCCTGAACCTGCATTGTCTTGCACTTTGCTGTTATTTATATCTTTACACAGTGAGACCAAAACACACGTTGGACAGTCCCCTTGGCTTGGGAATGTTCTGAGTCTATAAGTAAAGTTATGTAGAAAGTGTTAATGTGAATCAATAACAACAGAACTTGCGACTTTAAATCCTGGTCCTCCTTCCAAATGGTTTTGGTTCTCTCTTTTACTTGATCTGGTGATTATTACAAAATGGAAATAACTTTATGCCTGACATGTTAAGATTTTGTTTGTTTTTTAGGAAGAAACAAATCACCAAAGGAATATAAAGGAAAGTATTTTGCATCAGCTACATTAGTACCTGCTTCTAAGAAATTGTCAGCTCTCAAGGAAATGATCTCAAATCCTTAGTATCAAAAGTGCAGCAGATAAGGCACAAGATGAAGTGACAATTGCTGACCATGCTGGGCTACCAAATCTCACAAGAGAACAGTGGGTCCAGTCCTTCAAACACCTTTCTCTATACAAAATTTAGGGGGAAAAAACCTTTATTAGAGGAACAGATTTCAAGCTGATTGACATTGACAGGAAGTATCTGGCTGGCAGAACTTAAATGTTCTTGAAATATTCAAAAGCATGGATGAAAACTTCATCACTTCAAAAAAAAAATAAAACCCCAAACCAAACAAGCAATAAATAAAAGCAAAAAAAAAACCAAACCGACCAACTAAACAAAAAAACATGCAAAACCAAAACAAAAAACCCCTCCCACTTGTTATATCCAACATGGTGAAAGTTATACTGAAGTACATCTAACAGAAGAAAGGAAACTGAGAAATGTATGTCTGAAATAAAATCTGACAACTGCTCAGGACTGTAAATTGGCTGTTACATGAAAACAGAACAGAGCCTGAACCTCCAACACATCTCTCTGATGCTTTAGAAGAAGTGTATTTTACAGAGCCTAAAATATCTGAGCCACATAATTTAGGCAGAAAAATATGAAAAATAACTGTAAAATGTACCTCACCAGATTCATGTAAGTCCAGAAGAAAGGCTGCATGAGCTAAGGAAGCATGGAAATGCAGAAAACAATAAATATCAAAGCAAAAAGGAAAAAAAATTAAATGTCAATAGCAATGAACATATATGAAAAACAGAAAAATACAGAAAACTGAATGATTAAGCTAGGGGATACTAACAAGAAATGTACAGATAAAGGATTTATAAAAGAAAAATAAAAGAAGAATCATTTTAGACTTAAAAAAATAAGAAGGCTCCAAATGAAGGGTGCTTTTAAAGAAGATGGAAACATTAGAATAAACATCTATAATATAAAAAGGTGGAAGCATTCAGGGAATTTGTCTTTTTTCATCTGGGGGAAAATACAAAACTGCCCCCAGACTGTTTCCCAGCATTCCCAACAGAATGTAAGGCTGGTGGTAGGAAGCTGTCACAAAGGTTAGATGTTTAAAATCATCAGATGTTTTGTTTAGAGCTAGCCAAGAAACTCTTCTGATTGATAGCACTGATTTTCAAAAAAATTTGAAACAATCCAGATGTTGCAGGAGAGGAAGAGTAAGACAACATTGTGCCAGTGTCAGAAAAAGTGTTAGCACTGTGATCCCATTTGCTGCAGGTCTGTCAACCTGATGCCAGTTCAGAGTTTTGAAATGAGATCATTAAAAGAGGATTTGATTAATAGATAATGTAATGTAACAAGTGACAATTAACATGATTTTATAGAAAGCAGTTCTTGTAAAACTAACTTCCTAACAACTTTTATGAGATTATTAGTGTAGTTGATAATTATATCAATGTAGTGTATTTCATTTTTTGTAAAGTATTCTACCCAGTACTTCAAAGTATTTTGATTAACACCCTCCAGCAACACAAAACCAGTGTGGCACATGTTGAATGTATTAAAGCTGGTTAAAAGGTATGTCTCAAAATATAATTCTAAGCAACAATCACTACTGACTGTGTTTGTTGCTAGTGGTGTTCTGCAGGGGTTGGTTCTTGGCTGTGTATCATTTAATATTATCAGTGGCATGGAAGAAAACATAAAATCATTGTGATAAAGTTTGCAGATGACTTGACAATTGGGCCCATGTTAAATAACGAGCTGGAGAGATCTCTGGTGCAGGTAAGTCTTATTGCTAGGACAATTGGCTCAAACAAAAAAAATAATTTCAGTAAAGCTGTATGTGCAGTGTCTGGGGGGAAATACTTGAAAGAGAGGAGACAAGTCTTCAAAAGAGAGGCAATGAAAAAGATGGGAATCATGATGACTGGACAAGTGGGCATGAACTCCAGTCTGGTCCTGCACTTAGTGTCTTCTCTGGGCATCTAAACTGGAGACGCTGTGGTGACAGAGGGATATGGTTATGTCAGGCATAATGGTGTTGAAGTTCTTCATCCTGTTTATGTCCCCACAACTCAGACAGGTTGATAACAAGCTGTAGATGGAACATGAAAGAGTGTCAAAGGTAATTAAATTAGAGTTACGTGAGAAAACGTGCCTTAATTAAAAAAAAGGCCTAAGGATCTCTACCTACTTACCTTGTCAAGATGGAGGACAAAGATGTTTCTGAATGATGGAAAGTTGATGCTAGATGGGTCCTCATACTCCTAATCAAGAAACACAACAGCTGCTGGGGACAAAGCTGGAACCTTAATGACTTTGCAGGAACAATCAATTTGGTCAGTCTGTCCCAAAGAAAAAAACATTTATTTCTACCTTCTTGACATCAAATGTTTTAAATTTTGCTGTTTAGAGCAATAGATTCATTGAAAAGCTAAATCTGGAGCTGAAGTTAGAATGTTCAGGAACTGAAGGCATAACAAGTCCTACTAATAAGCCCATTATTACCATTTCCTAAGCAGGGGATTGCAGATCTCACTCTGCCTGGGAGCTGGATAAAAGCAGCCAGTTAATGTACTAAAGGTCAAAATTTCAGAAGTGCTCTACAAATGCATTACAACCAGCCATTAATAATTTTCTCCTTTTTTAAAGGGGTCTGGTCATGTCCAAGGGAATGCCAGCTACATTTTTCTTAATGTATGAGCACAAGTTACACATAACAACCTAACAACACAATACTGCCTCTTTAATGCTAATCTATTCCTTGCAATCTACTAGATACATGTAGAATCATTGGTGTGTATCAAGAGAGCAAAATCAGATTCTGAAAATATCTGAAAGGATGCACTAGAGTGTACATAATAATGTATTTTAATCTGCCGGGCCTTAAAATTAATCATGAATTCCCACAGAGATTTTAATAATTTTGAGATGATGTTTTTTTGGGTTTTGTTTTTTTTTTTTTTTTGTATAGTGATATTCTTGGACAGAGTTCTTGAAATGCTACATAGAAATGGGTGGGGGAGGGAAAAATGGGGGCCATTTTTCAACTACCAGGTTAGCTAAATGCAGATATGTGAGCCATTGGTTAATTGGTTGTTTTATTCGTTTCTTCCACCTAAAAGATAATCAGTGAGGTACTTCAAACACAAAGTTTTATCACATCATAAAGTTAGCATACAGCATAAAGTTTATCTCTTTGGGCATAAGGGAACAATTCTCATCATCAAATGCTTTTTCTGAAGGACTGAAAACTTCCTGAGGAAATTCACAAGTCCCAGTAATTGAGCGATGAGATTAACAGGAGCTCCACACTCCAGGACTTCCCCTCGAGTAGTTATTAGGCACAGACCCTAAAACACAATCCTAGGATCTTATGTTTTGTCCTAAACATTTTTGTCTCTTTATGGAAAATAGCATGTAGTAGTTCTTTATGGCTTCAAGTCAGACAGCACCATTTGTCCAGATACCCACAGCTCCGAAATGTATTTTACCAGAGCCACTCTGCACAGTCACAAAAGAAATATCATAACTCCCCTTAACCGAAACTATTTTTTTTTTGTTTAATGCTCTGTTTTTGATGGGTGGCCATGCATAAAGTATGGTGAATTGCACTGGTATTGCTGAGTATCTATGATTTTGAGGGCCAAACTGAGCATATTTTTCCAAAACATACTATTGAATTATCAGAGCAAGATATTTTTAATACATGTGGAAATAAACAAAGAGATAAATGGGTAATGTGCAACCCTGTTGCTGTTCCATGGGAGATATTCGTGTAATGAGGGATCAAGCATGATGAGTAAAATGCATTTAACTGCTTCAAAAAAATGCAAAAAACACCCTTGTAATTTTTTTAATTAAAGAGTATTACTTATGTCCCACCATTTATATGAATTTTGCACAACTGTTTTCACTAATATCCGTTAAAATTCTCAATTACCACAGCAATTATGGTATGAGACAATACTCTTGCTCCATTTTAAATATCTAGCCTTGCTTTATCTCTCCCTTACCCACAGACACACCTGGTTTTATGCTGTTTGCTTGCTTGTTTGTTCCTTCCTACTAGCTGGTGCCAACAAATATTTCAGACACCGAATATCTGACACATTTCTGGGTCTCATGTTAACAGCTTCTGAGCTCTGTGTTTGTTTCCCTGTTTTAATGGTTAGGAGAAGCAAGAGGCAAATGGAATAGTGATGTTTATGATGAGAGGGGAGATGAAGGGGTCGAGGAAAGCTGGGAATAGCTGAAGTGTGTCTGACACAGCAGTTTCTCTTCTGTATCACTATTTTATTTTTATGAGGCTGCAGCAAATTGATAGCTTCTGATACCATAGTCAATAAAACGTTGTGTAAATTCTAGCGATGGGCTGGAAAAGATTGAATTAAAAGGGAGGTATTGGGTCACATCCATATTTCAAGTCATTTCTGTGCTGCCTTATCCCAGTACCTGGGGGAAGCAGTTTCTTCACAACTAACCACCCAATTAGTACCTGCTGAGCATCCAATGTGTGGTTTTCTTCTTACTGCCCCCCCTCTTTCTGTGCAAACCAATTTCCTGACAGCTTCCATTTCATTCCACAGGAAACTTTTTAAAGAAAGTTTGGACAAGTCACAAAAAGGGATTTTAGAAAGAAAATTATTCTGAAATCTTCCTGATCCTGTAAAACATTTTTCTTTAAATATGATGTGAAAGTCTGTTTAGTCATAATCTTTGCAGTAGTTGTATTACTGCTTCTGACAGGAAGAAGTTCTCTGTAGGATCAGAGGATAATTCAGATCAGAAGGGATCTCAGCAGCCCCCTAATTCAACCTCCTTCTTCAGCTCAGATCAGGTGCTTGGGGATTTCTCTGGTCAAGTCTCTAAAGCTTCAAGGATTTTCTCTTGTCTCTTCTGTGATAGAGACCAGCTCCATCTTGATGGCTTCCCATCAAGAAAGTAGAAACTGGAGGGCTGCTACTGTCCCTGAAGCTATCTCATCTCTGGGCTGAAGAAGCACTGATCCTGCATCCTCTCCTCACAGACAAAGTGATTCAGTCCCAGTCACCCTGTTGGCCTTGGCTGAACTTGGACCAGTTTGATGCTATCTTTCCTGTAGCACCATCTGGAGAGGAGGTGTGGGGGTGGGTCAGGAGAAGGAGCAAATATCAGGGAACAGGCAAGAATAGGGTGAATGCTCTTACTAGCATATCAAAAAGCTGACAAATTTCAAGGCTTACAAGCACTTGTGTAGCACATTGACCTGCTGCACAGCTGGGCAGCTGCTGTTTTACTGCTTCAGGCCAGGAGGGAGAGATCCCTTTTCTCTCAAGTCTTGCCAGAAGTTAGCTGCCTCCTAGGTCTATCCCATTACCAGGACCTCTGGCCATCTTACCTTCAGGTACCATTAATTTCACTCATCTAAACCACTAATTTCCTCTGTGCAGAGACCAAGCAGGTCTCTACAGTACCACATCAGCTCTGTCTGTGCTGGTAATAAAATCAGAGCCAGGGTGTTGGCTCAAGCACTACCCACTCTTGTCCATACTGTTTCTTTCCTTTCTGGCATGAGGGCAATGCCAGTTAGTGCTCTCCCAGGCAATCTCCCAGCCCAGCTGAAGTGGCATCATGAGCCAAGGACCACTTCTGGGTACAATAGCACTGTCCTGGATAGACAAGAGAGAGGAGAAAGCCCAGGTGTGCAGATGCAAGCTGTGCCATGCTACGTGGGATTGGAAAACAGCCCATGGCCTGTTTTATTTAGAATACAGATTTTGCCTTTGTTCTTAATTCCTTGAGGTCTTCTTCATGTCATCCCACACAGCTCTTCAAGCTTTCTTTTGCTTCTTACTGTCACACACCAACCCTGTCCCTTATTTGCATGAAGGTCAAGCTGTAAAGAATTTGACCTGACAAAATAATGTAGAGTTGAGCTTCACATGGACAGGACAGGCTTTATATGGCTCTCTCAAATTCTCTGGGGCCATTCACCACCTCAAGCATAATCTCTGCAATCTCTGATATCAGTACAATCTGTAACAGTTTCTAGCAAGACTGTCACTCCTACTTGGTTACAGGACTTTTGGCAGAATAAAACACTTGCTAGAGCACAAAGATACACTTCTGCATCCTCAGCTGGCCTGTGTGGTGAGGTGGTGAACTGGACATGGTTTATGAGGTTTTTCCTTCTAGATTAGACAGAAGTGAATGAACCCAATTTTAAAAAAACTAAAACCAAAACTAAAACGACCTCCCCCTCCCCCAAGTAAAAAAAACCCAAACAAAACAACAATCAATCAAACAAACAAAAAACCCCAATCAACAAAACCAAAAAATGCCAAACCCCCAAAATCCCTCCAAACCAACCCAAACCCCCCAAACCACCTTGAAGATTACACTGGAGAATTTCAGAGAGGGCTGTTTCTGACATCTACCTAGCCACACTGTAAACCTACTACTGTTGTCTTTTACAAGCAAAAGAACAAAAAAGATCCTAAAGAAAGATATTAGAGAGAGTAAGATGCGGCTTTTGGGGATATCTCTACATTTGGATTTATTCCATTCTGTATGATTTTGAGAAACAAAAAATGCATCCTTCAGCTGATTTATACAATGCCTCAATATTCATAATTTCATTAATTTGATAGACTAAAACAACATATTTAGAGCTTCCCCTGCAAATGATGTAGCTCATAATACTAAGATAAAATTTAAACTTCATGCAGCACCTTATATGGAGAAGGATGCCAAAGCATTTACAAATATAAAGAAAGAGAAACAAATAGAAGTCTTCTTGCCATTGAAATGCAATCTGGAGACAGAGGTAAATATTCAACAGAGCACAACAGAAGAATTTATGACAAAACATAAAGAAAAATTTTTAACCTACCAGAAACTACAAAGGGTATTTAGTTAAGCAAAATGAAATTCCCTAACTCAGCATCTGGAAAGGACATCCTGCTTATGTACTTTTCCTCCAGGAAAAATGTCTAATTTCTGGCTCTTTGCACTCAGCCTTTTAGACCATGCTGACTCACCATGAGCAGTGGAACTCGGAGAAGATAACAGAGGTGAAACCAATGGGATTCAACAGAAATTACTCTGAATAACAGATGGGATTACTAGGGAATTATTTAAATTCTGGAGAACTGAAGAGCTAACCTATTGAACCAAGCAGCATTTATATTGCACACTTCTTCTAGTATGACATAGGGTGATGCAAACACCCTGTGTACAGAAGCATCGCTATGGCAGATTTTTCCAGAAGAGCAGCATTAGGAAACCCATACATAACTACCTCACACTCATTAGGATACCACTGTTAACACCTTCACCATCGTCTCCTCACCAGCAACCATTACTCACAAGGCTCACAAGACTGTTCCACATCCTACCAATGAGGGGGGCACATCTGACATGCTAGAAAGGGTCCTGCAGGCAGCAAAGGTTTCAGTGGCAACTGGAGTGGAGCCACAGAATCATAGAATGATTTTGGCTTGAAGAGACCTTAAAGATCATCTAGTTGCAACCCCCCTGAATGGGCAGGGACACCTCCCTCGTCCAGGTTGCTCAAATCCCCAAAAGGAAGGATGGCTGCATCCCAGAGCTGCAAAGTGGTGGCTGGTGATGAGCTGAGAAGCTGCTGTAAAATACTTGAAATATATCTGTAACCAGACAAGCTGTAACCACTGTATAATCATTCTTTAGATAAGCAATTTTTAAAATAACAACTATCACTATTACTTATTTTTCTTTTACTAATGCATGTGTAGTAATTACAGTCTTTGAAATTAATGTGATATTTACTGAGTTCCTAACATCTTTTCATTTTAATTAAGCACCTCTTTAACTGAGGCAAGGTTGAATCCAACATCTCCAAATGAAGCACATAACACTGTGCAACTCACTTAAAAAAACCTTTTATTGAACGTTGGTATTTAAAGATGGCAGACTGCTAGCTTTTACACCTTGAATGGGTGCTGTGCCACAATTACCAAGACAAGTATAATGAAAGGCATCAGAATAAAAGCAGAAAGAATGGTGGTGACAGAAGAAGAAATTTTAACAGAAGTCTCTGAGATATTCAGAGAATGGAAGCAGCAGCATGGTCCTCCCTGCATTGAAAGCTATGGATGAGAGCAAAATAGTGTCAGGAGGGGATAGGATCTCTGTCCAGTGGGGCAGGGGACATGCCTGTGAGGATGACATTGCTGCTGAGCAGACAGGCCAGGTGGGCAAGGCACTGCAAAGGCTGTCACCTTCGGTACTGCTGGAGGTAGCACTTTCCTGGAGGGGGACAATGATGGGGCTCCTGTTGCACTTGAGGGTCCCCATGGCATTTGACCCTTCTGTGGATCTCTGTGTAGCTCTGGTGGTGGGAGGGAAGGGTTCTGAAGACCTGCTGGTGAGCTGCTAGGTCTTCATCAAGAGGTGAGGAGTCAGGAAATGCCCTGTACTGCTTCTGGCTTTGTGTGTGTCTTCTCCCAGCAGTGGGTCCCACAGGGACTCCAGCCATGTGCCATGACTTGCAGGAAGAGGCTGGCAGAGATGCTGGCAGACCCCATCCCTGCTGGCAGTCAGCCAATGGAAAGGGACAGGACATGGACCCTTCCAAGCCCAAAATCCAAGAGCTGCAGCTTCCAAGTAGCACTGGAGACTTAGGAGAGCAAAGTCGCAAATGACTGGAATGAGGGCACTTGCTGCTGAGGTTATGCACAATGAAACATGATATTTGTTTGGCTTTTTACATGGGTGGGTCAACCTGGAATGGCAGTGATTTCCTCCTGTCTGCCAGCAGTCAAGTTCAGCTTGGCTTTGGCCTTCCCTGGGGAAAAGGAAAAACCCAGGGGTGCTCGTGGGGCAGGGGAGAACTGCAGACAAATGGAAATTTGCGCTTTTCTCTCTCTCCTCAGCTTTTTTCCTGCAAAAGTGAGTTAACAAGGGGAGCAGATGAACAGCATAGGATGGTTTCCAGGCTAATTGTCAAGAAAGTGAAGAGCTCAGCCCAAGCTCTGCTACACCAGGTTCAGCGTATCCTGCTGGCACCATCACTGCTGCCCAAAGAAGAGGCCAGAAGCTAGTCCTGCTAATTCCTGAGCCTCAGTGATATCTTTTACTTCACTCACAGCTGTGGCATCAGTGCCTGACAGGAACATCCTGGAGCTACAAGAAAGAGAAGCGAGGTGCTTTTGTGTCACGATGCTGCTGCTCCATGGGGCACTGAGGGACAAATAGCATAGGCTGCTCATGCCCTCTCTGAAGCTCACAGCAGGCACAGGCACACACAGCTTGGTGCACTGACAGAAATAGTCAGGAAAATGCAGGATGTCCATTGCCTGTTGCCCTCGGCTGGCTGGAAGCTGGGGTTGGGAAGAGTGGGGCAGCTGCCCAGAGAAAGAGCCTCCGCAGCTACGTGTCCACAATGGGGAGGACACAACACTGACCACCTGCTCTCTCCTCCCAGATATTTTCCTTTTGTTTCTTTCTTTCTTTTGTTTGCTTGGTTTTGGGTTTGGTTTGGTTTGGTTTGGTTTGGGGTTGTTTTTCTGGGCTGGGAGAGCCTTGGCTCCTTGCTCCATACTGTGGCATTGTCTCTTTCTGTTGGCAAGGGTTCAGCTGCATTTGAAACATAAGCAAAAAGCATCAGAAACACCAATTTTTTATAGCTTTTCCTGTGTGTGCTGGCAGACACCTCCAGTGCATCCAACCTCTGAATAAGTTCCTAAGCCCTGAAGAAGTCAGGCTTTACACTCTCTGTTCTTCGGCCTTTCCAGCAATTTGCAACCCAAAGGTGTGATTTTTCTGAGCCCACAGAAAGGATAATCATGGTTGCCCACAAGTGCATCTCTGATATTCTCCAGGATTTCATTTTTCCATATGGCATTTGACTGTTTCATCCTTCAGCTGAGTGCAAGGGATCTCATCTAACCTTTAAACCATTTGTAGTATCTGCTACAAAATTATTAATTGGACAGATGTCACCAGCATTAAGAACTTAGGATTCACAGGAAATAAAAAATTTACTATCGGATTTTTTAAAAGTATAACTGACTGTTTGGTCAGTGCAATTTTATTATAGAGTTGTATTCTTCATTCAAAATGGAATTAAACAGTTTTTACTAGTTTCTCTCAGCAACTTTCCTGAATAGTTGGAATACTTTTTAATCAGCACCTATGGAATGGGAAAAGTGAGGCATGTTTCAAACCAAGTCCCTGAAGTCAGCCACTTTGAAGTGTTATTTGAGTTTTCAACCTAATACTGTTTTGTCGTAGTCATGCCAATATTTAATAAGATATTATTTGCCAAAATTTGAATCTTGTCTCCAATTACTATAGAGGAATACTGAGTAACTCTAGAAGATGATAGCTATAAAACTTATTTTAAGGGTGCAAATACTTTGTGAGCTATTCTTGTGCATGTCCTGCTAATGACAATCCAGTCTGTCAAGGCAGCCTTTATCAGTAGCAGTATAAGCACCATGGTCATTCTGTTGTAGCTATAAACCAGTTATTGACTTTTAGAGTTACTGAATGTCAGTAACGACTTTTCAGCACTGCTGGTTTGAAGGACTACCTATGACTCAAGATAACTGAAGTCCAAGACTGAAAATAGAGGAATTTTATTCAACAACATGGTTGTTAGCATAATCCTGACTCTACAGACCTGTAAGCATGTGATCATTTGTAAATCCACGTGTCTTTAATGGGACTATTTGGGTGCCTAAAAAAATCAATCATGTATACATATGCAGGATTGGAATCAAAATAACAGAAAAGAGATGCAGTGATTAATTACCCAGTTGAAAGTTGTTCACAAATACTGTGCCTGACAGCTCTATAAATCCATTGAAATATTCATTAACAATGAATGATCAAAGCTTAAGAGTATACTACAAAGAGAATAGCCTGATTGGTGGAATGAGGAAGGGGTAAATCCAATAGATGTTAATGAAGACTACCCTTAGACAGTTGGAAATGTTTTTGGAAACAAAAGCAGTGAAGTGTAGTCACAAATTGTTCAGGGAAATGATGGAGTTGCCACCACTGGGTAATTTTAAAAAAAGAGGTAAGGCAAGTTTTCCTTTTTTTTTTTTTTTTTTTTTTTTTTCTGGTTTCATTCCTCCATCTTGTGATGGAGGAGCAGACAAAGTGATCTCTTCCACCTGGCATGTTGGTGGGTTACTTAGTGTGGTGTCCTTGCTGGGAGAGCATGGTTTTATGCTAATTAACCCTAGATCAGATTAAGAGCAGATCCACAAACTGCAAAGGTCAGATGTGAATCAAACAAAGCACACAGCTGCACTCTTGTAGACCAAGTCTGAAAGCACAACAAAATATTTATGCCATTTTTGTGCAAAAGGGCAGACAATGTCTGAGCAGCATGTAAGAACCTGATCCATAATGAACAAGATTATTTGTGAATGAATTTGAAGTGATCAGATAAGGTTGTGCTGGATTTATATCAGAGTGGGTGTGATGCAATTCCAAATACTTTGGAACCAAATGTGAAACTGCATCTTCAGGGTAAGTGAACACCATAACACTTTGGAGAAGTGAAGCTTCTCTCAGTTTCTTGACAATGATTCCTTAGAACAAGCCAGAGGCTGCATGGCACCATATTTTGTCCCAGGAAAAGCTACTGAAAAAAGCTGAAAAATGGCTTCCTTATCTTGGAGGCTATTGACCTTGAACATGCCAGCTTTTCTTTGAATCATTATCTCTACAGCAATCCCACTTCCACCAACAATACACTGTCTCCAAACACTGCCAGCTCCATGCTGAATCCCACCAAGAGACACACCCATTATTAAATATGAATCCTGTGCCACTTCAAACCTTGCAAATGTCTTCCAGCAGAAAGGTAAAATGGATTGGAAGCCACCCAGAGTACTCTTGAGAGCAACCCTTGATCAACAGGAGGGGCTCTGCACGATGTATGGGTTGGGGGCTGTGGTGGGGTATTTTGGACTGCATCAGTCATTGCCATAGGTCTGACTAAGGTATGCATGGACCAGTTGTCAGTAAATCTTTAGACTACTGGGATACTCAGAAGATGAGGAACTGAGTGTAACTCAGAGACTGCATTATTTACACACTAATGGTAAAAATTTCATAAAATGTATCATGACTGGCTCTTTGGAAACTTGGTTTGCTGTCCAGTATAATTACCCTCACCTGAATTCAGATTTCTCAGAGCTTCTTTTCTGATTTGCTCAGTATCTGCGGGTAGAAGATGATTAGACCTTGACCTAGTGGAGCAGGAGCTTGTCATCATTAAAGCATGAATAGCCCCAGGCTTCCATTTCCCCCAAGTGCCATCCTACAGAGCAGATGTACCATGGAGAGGATTGATACCAATGAAATTAGGCAGGTCAGACACAAGAAGAAGAGAAGCAGCTTCCTATCACCTCCTTCTGGGGTCTGATGAGTGCAGCTACACTGCAGCAATTGTGTCTCTGCCTGTTAACCCCAGCTGGAAATGTGGGAAGTGGACAAGTTGCTCAGTGCTAAGGAGTTGATGGGCCTCTCCCTGGTGCTAAAAAGGTGAAGCCCATTTGCTCTTCCCATTTGCCACTCATGTCCTTCACACAAAGCTGGAGTGGCCTCACCTTTGTTGTCTTCTTGCCTTTCATACAGATATGGGTCCAAGTGGGAGGGAACTTGCAAGTATCCCTTTTCTACATGTGTAGGGAGAGTGAGAGGGGCTGTACAGATTTGTTTTTGTTGCAGTATTTATCCTGTGTCTCTCCAGATACTTCCCAGAAGAGGTACCTTTAGCCTGTGAGGCAGAGAGCCCCAACTTGCCTGCATCCAACACAAGTGAAAAGCTCTGAGTACTTTATACTGGGCCTTTGACTATGCTATAAGAAAAGAAACACAATTTGTCCTGTCTGCATTAATGTCTTCTAAACATCTGCATGGAGTAGTAAAAGCCTTATTTCATGTTTTTAACATGTTTATTTAAGAGTTTTTGCTGGACTGCTGGATTTCCACTTCTGGGAATCAGTGAAGCGGTTGCATCATTTTTTTCTTTGTATCTCTGCCCCATACAAAGACATTTTGCAAGGCAGCCTGCAGAATGAATTTAGGATATGAACCTTGTTAGGGGAGTTTGCAAGACACTGAGAGGGGACAGCAAAAGGATAGTTGGCTACACATCAGAGCAGATCCACACATACATGAAAATGGCACATTTATCTGCTATATGTTCACATGACTTACTTTGGGGTCAGTCTGGCAGTATTCTGGGATCTTGTGCAATTTAGTTTTACTGGCAGGTGTACTCTTTGTCTATAGGTACAGCAACAGAGAGAAAGGTAACTTGAAGCTGTTTAGGATCAATTTCCCCCCCCCTCCTTTACTCTACAAGCCCACACCTCACCCTTGTGAATGACCCTGGTGGCACAGTGAAAGCAGCAGTGATGCATGAGGGGTGAAACCCCTTAGTGTTTCCCAGACAGCATAAAAGTCTCTTGGAGGTGGGGGAAAGAAGAGAGTATTTTTATAAGGAGGATACTTTTATAAGGAGTAACCAGTTCATACGCCCATATTCTAGGACCATCAGTGGCAGCAGTTTTAAATACACTTTCCTAAAATCTCCTTCAGCTTCTCTGCCACCTCCTTCTTTGCCTTTTCTCTCGCATTTCTTTCACTTACCATCTGACAGTCTCTCTTTTCATATTAAGAGCTCCCTTCTCATCTTCTCTCCTTCAGATGATCTCTTACTCATCTCTCCTAGCTAGAAAAATTTTTCTTTCAATCCTACACAGATCTTCCACCAGATCCTTGATGGCTTTTTTTCTGCTATCTTCTTGTAAGGATAACTAGCCAGCAGTACAAGGCTGAGGTGCAAAACGAGCAGTCCTATTTTTGCCCTTCTAATGTCTTCCTGCTGTCTCCACTTTTTATGTAAACCTTCATCAACCTGGCCTAGGTTTGACTTTGCTCTTGGTGGATGTGTCCAAATGGATGTGTCCAAACCAAATCTAAACATCTATCTATGTAATTTTATCAAAATTTCTGCCTTCCAAATACATTTAAAATGTCTTATATACCCTTGTCCCTGGTAAGATGTTCACTGTTCCTTGGCCCATGTGAGGAACTCCCACCTGCCCTGCTGCCATATCCAAACAAGTACTTCTTTACTTTCTCCACTGATGTTCTTCAAGTTTGGGAAGAGCACTATTCAAAGAGCACCAGATCCACTTTTTTGGGTTTTTTAAGTGGTTTTTTGGGGGGGTTGTTTGTTTCTTTTTCCCCCTCAGATACCTATACAAATTAGCACCAGTTCTACTGGACATATACATCCTGTAGGACTGACAGCACTGGCAAGAATTGGCAACAATGTAAGAAGAAAGAAGCAGTTTATTTATTTGCAGTGTAATGTTTTTGATGCTACCATCTGGATCATCTTGAGGTTTAATACGCTGTATAAGTGTTTTGTAAGAGAAACTTTTTGCATGAACAAAAATTGTTTAGTGACATACATTACAGATTTCTGGAAACAGGAAAAAGGGGATGTTGAACAGCTAATGCTGCTACCTGATTTTACAACTTTTGTTTTTGTTGTCTTGCCAGAGAAATCCTGATGCCATGAGAGAACTAAGGTCATCGCTATGCGGGTTTGTACGATACTTCTGGCTGTGCTTTGCATGCCCTTTGTTCTGCAATGGTGCCATAGCTTGCTAATATGATACTTTGGATACCCTGTCTGCACAGAGATTTCACAGTCAAATTACTCAGAACAGAAGCCAGAACCATGTGTAATTGGGAATGTGAGCTTCAAAGATTTTGTTTCTTAAGTTTATGGAAGTTCTTCAAATCATTAGTAATTTTGTAAGGAATAGAGCACAAAGCAATTCTCTCCCTCTAGTCGGAGATGTGCCAGATTGCTGTTTATCTGTGATCTTCCCAGCAATCTATGAAATTTGAAGCCTGGAGTGATGCATATTTAGGTCTTGGAATCAGAAATTTCAGTTTAATGCCACTTTCTCATCAAGTGTAGAGTATGGTGTACATCTCCAGATGGCCTATACAAATGCTCTGCTGTACTTCACTCACTTTTTGAATGTCAAGCATCTCTGGGATTCAGCACATCACCAATTAGCATCTTATATCCATTTGACAGAAATGATTCCTCATTATTTCATACATTTCTTCTTTAATAATGTTTGCATGCTGAATTCCTCTTCTGATAAGAAAACAGGAGATAAATGGAAGATCAGGGACTGCTTGTAAAACATTTTTCTTCTGTGCTGTCCTGAGTTATTCTCTTGTTTAAGCTGGTGGCCATCTCTCAGCTGAAGCCCTGTCAGTGAAGGGCAGTCATCTTTTTGGTCTTACACAACACTGAGCAGATGCTCTTTGCACTTGCACTGGTAAATTTTTCATTGTACTATTAATGTAAGATGTACCCCATTAGTACATGCACCCACATCCAAATCCACTGACCCAGGAACCAAAGAAAGTGCCGGGCACAAGAAACAGCACCTCCACTCCAACGCATCCTCAAATCCCCCACTGTCACTAATTGCTACTCTGAAATCCACATTTACTCACAGTCCCTGAAACAGTTACAGCTGAAATGTGACTTTGCACCTGTTTGCAGAGCTGGTGTATGTGTTTGTAGACTTATACCAGCCCACTTTGCTAACAGTACACACGTTGCCTCCACACACCCTTTAAAGTGTGCCCAGGAACCCCTCAACATGATGCCCTATTAAAAAAAAACAAGTACAGACACAGCTAAGCATGTCTGACTCTTAATTTTGTGATGCTAGAGCTTTTCAGTGACATGTTTTCAAACTACAGCTGCATGTGACAGAAACCTGTTTTTGTTTAGAAAGCCAAGCTGTTCACATAGTCACCTGTGTTCAGGATTCCCTTTTTTAAAGAAAAAGCCATGAATAAGGTTTGCTACAGAGCTGGCTACATTGGTGACGTTTCAGTCCAAATCCACATCATGTAGGGAACTTACATTTTGCCTCAAAAATACCATGGATGTAAAGGAGCAACTCAATAAAAATGTTCATGTATGCTCTTCTAGTGATGGCATTATTTGGTTCTTTTGCATGGGTGTGTGAGAAGAGTAGGAGCTCAATATAGAGGTATAAAGGAGCAAGCCAAAGAGGCAAGAAGAAGGAATGCTTCCTGAGGACAAAGAGTTGATGTGAGTCCCAGGGAAGTCTCAGTGCCCTGCATTCACCTAGTGAAGGTATAGGGACACTTGTGCATGAAGGTATGGCTGGGGAAGTGATCAAGATGCCTTGCATGTATTTTTAACATATAAGAATGTGCATGGTGGAGATAAAGTCAAAGGTTGATTTTCAAAATACAAATGTGCAGATGACTTCTCTCTGTAACCCTTCTTTCCATCTCATCTCATCTCATCTCATCTCATCTCATCTCATCTCATCTCATCTCATCTCATCTCATCTCATCTCTCACGAGGAATATGGCTGATCTTGTACGTCCTCTGCTCACAACTCTTAAAACAGGTCAGGTGGGCCAGCAGCTGGAGGGAGGAACAGCAGCACATTTGAAAGAGGTGGGGGTGCCTGGGACTGTCCAACACCTCCCACCAGCAGGGTGTGCAAAAATGAGAGGAAGCCTCCAGTGGCCTTGTGCTTCATTCCAGACCCCAGCCTGGGGTGATGCCCTTAGTGGCATCCCAAAATCAGCTCTCAGGGGCAGCTGCTCCCACCCCAATACACCCCACAAGTATGTGGGTGTGATGCTGTTTGCTGTGCCTGCAAAACCACAGGGTGTGATATCATTCAAGAGACAAATGACAAGATTTTACAACTGAGTTTCCTTCTCTCTCAGTCCCTCCCTGTGCAGATCAGGTAACCTGTGGATGCTGGTCGCATCCTGCACCCTCACTTTCTCAGCACCTGCATGTGGGTGCATGATGCTCACTCTGGGTGCGTGCAGCTGCTGGCACAGATGTGAGTTGCAGTGGTGTAAATCAGCAGAGACCCACGGATGCTCCTGTTGAGAGGCAGCTCAGTCACTCCTCACAGATGTATGAAAAGCAAATGTACCCATACACCGTGTTAAGGATATGGAGACAAAGCTGCTGGAGAGATCTGGAAAAGTGATGGGAGACTTGGTGTTGGCACAGCAAGGAACCGGAGTCAGGACTTCATCAGCTTTCCCACTTGCTTTTTGTTTCGTTTTGAAACAAACAAGTCATGGGCAGGCATAAAGAAAGTAAGATGTTTGCATGTGACCTCATGTTTGTCTTCTCAGGTAAAAATGTAAAATGTATGCAAGGAGTTTTTTAAAATTCATATTATGTTCCTGATAGACCAGAACTGCTGAAGCAGATCCGATCTCTCAGTTAAATATGCATTCATACATTTTAAAAAAATTTATAATATTGACTATATCAGATGTAATGGCTTCTGTAGAGTCATTACAGTGCACAGTGCAGGCTCTTTATTTGGTATTGTATCAATTTGTAGGGTGGACTGTCATGGTGTTAATACAGATGTATGTTAATAACAGTACAGAAGCAGAGAAAATGCAGTAGCCAGCTTTTAATTCCAGCATTTTTAGCCTTTTAAAAACATATTCAAGCTTAAATTCTCCCTTTCCTTCTGCCCAGTGTGCAGGGCCTGAGGGGTGGCCCCGTGTCAGGGCTGCCTATGGGTCATCAGCTCATGATCAGGGGAGAGGCAGATGCTGGATGTGCCACGGGGAGCTGCAGTGCAGGGTGAAAGAGAGGGAATTTGGCCTGAAAAGATCAGATGGTTCGTGTCTTCATTGGCAAATGAAACTGCCTTAGGGCTGGGAGACAGGATGTGTGACAAGATCAGAAAGCGGCTTGATTTGTATTCACTTTGACATGAGATAAAAATGTCTAATGTAATTGCAGTTAAAATATGAAAGGAAATATATATTTACTGAGCTCAAGTACCGTATTGCATGTCTTGGGCATGTGAGCAATTTTTACAACCAATTTATAAATACTTAAAAAACGGGTTTTCTGTAGAAAAACAGCTACAGAAAAATAAAAGGCATCTCTACAATAATTCTGTAACTTCACACTAATGTAACCCACCAGTTCACAGAAGAAGCCCTCCATGTAAAGGAAACCAGAGAAAATATAATGATTTTCAGATACAGTTGACAAGAGACCATTTAGTAAACTTTTTTTTTTTTTAACTAACAGTATGCAGGGATGTTGTATTCTAGGCTGCTACTAATAATCTCATCAGAATGCAAAAGCAGTGACTGTGTTATAAAACCAATGATCTGTTATATTCTGCAAGAATTTACAAAAGCCTAATGTCATTTACTACACCATGAGAACCATACTTGGATTAAAAAAACAAAAAAAAACCCCAAAAAACAGAATTCAAAAACACCTATTACAGCTGACGAAAAAACAAACTGTTTGTTAATGCTAAGTTTTAATAGTATGACACAGGGTTAAAAAAAAAATATATCCTGAGTCCAGGAAAGGAGTGGCATTTTTGTTTAGGAAAGTGTCACCCAGCAAGTGACTCCAACCCAGACTCACATCACAGTTTGCTGTGTCTGGTCAGTCCCCACTCTGCCTTGCGATGGGTTTGTGCCTCAGGCTCAGCGCCTGAGGATCTTTACCCAAGAAGAGTTTGTTTGGTTTTTTTCCTTAATACTTCTGACAGATGAATGAGAGCACCGTTCCCAGAAATAGGTTTTCAAATGATTGCAAAGGAAGGACTTTTTTTTTTTTTAATTTTTTTTAATTTATTTTACACAGAATAAATGAAGCAGAGCCTTGACAGACCCAGGACCTTGCCATGCACTGAACACATCATCATCATCATAATAATGGTTATTCCCTTTCACCAGCAATAAGATGTGTTTTGCAAACACAAACTAATTAAGCCCCACAACCTTGGAAATGAGTCTGTAATTTCCTATAAAAGGGGGAACTTAAGCGAAGGCCAGATTGTGACACACTTACTAAGTGCAAACACTCCACAAGTAGCTCCATTGACTTCCACGAGACCCTTTTTGGTGTAATGTGTAGCTCAATGAGAGGTATCACAGCCTGGTGTTAAATGACTCGCCCAGAGGCACGCAGCGAGTCAGAGAGGGGCCAGCACCAGGCTCGGGGACCCAATTCCATCACTCCCAGGGATGTAAATTGCACTGGAGTTGATGGGAGCTGCTTGTGTGTTCACCCGACAGGACTGAAGAGCCCCCCACAGCTCCTACCTGCAAGCCTTGCTCTCAATCCCTCCGTCCAGGCTGGTGAAGAATTGAAGCTACAAAGAGCTTGAAAACAGTCTGTGATGAGTTGTGTTGCTTTGGAAAAATTCCAGGTGCTGCTTGCCCCAGTGCCTGTTTGTGCTAAGGGCTGCTATCGATCAGACAATAAAAATCCAAGTCCTTGTATTTGGGCAAATGGGAGGGCAGGAGATATTTGCCTGAAAAGAAACTGGAGAGGAAAGGCATGCAGGAGGGCTCAGGCCCTGAGCAGCTGGGGTCAGAGCTCTGGGCTGCTTCAGTCTGCCAAGGGGCTGGCACCCAGTGGGTGATGGGATGACCCTTCTGCACAGCCCCCAGGGCCATTGGGTACCACAGGTACCAGGGTACACCTCGTCCTTTCGGGCAGAGGCTGCAAGTGCTGCAAGGAGTGAAAGATTGGGACAATGAGCATCTGTAAAAGGCAGACTGTGCTCCTCATGATGAAAAGTGGAGTTATGAGATGTCTGGAGGATACAGAACATAAGAAAATTAGAAATTAATAGCATATCTGTACTCAAATCGTGCTTTTGACACACATGCTTTAAAAACAGGGAAGACAGCCCTGTGTTGCCCAGTAAGGACTAAACATCACACTGAGGAATTGCCCTTTGGGAGTAAACACTGATTGCCACAGGACTCATCTTGGAAATAGGTCCTGAGCAAGACTTTGGAGGCTGCAACAATGCAGTCATGAAGGAGTCAAGCAAAGGAAACCAGTCCTGGCATTTCCCTGGCTTTTGTGCTTGATGTTGGCACTTCACTGAGTGTTCTTCTAACTATAATTTTCCACATAATGATACATAGAGGCTGGTGATTCAGGTGATGCTCTGGAGAGCAGAGAGTAGAAGGCTTTCACAGTTCCAGACTTGTATGTGCTGGACATGCCAAGGTGCCAAGCAGCTGCCAGCAGAGGCAGCTTGTCCTCTGAGGTCCTCATTGCTTTTATTTAATTTCAGAAAGACTCCAAACAACAAGTCCAGAGACAGAATATCTCCTTGTTACCCCAAGCTTTCAGTGCAGTTAGCTCTCCAGTGTTATGTATAAGGGGAGCCATTTATTAGTGATTAGATTCTCTTGACAGCAGTAAACAGAAAATAGATTTAGACATCATGCAAGTGAGCAAACAAAACCAAGGAAAAAGACTTTTTGCCTTGGAAATATACAGAGGGAAAAGGTCTTAGGTTGCCATAGAGCTTTGGGTTCATTTTGAGCCTTTTTTAAGCATAAAATATGTGGATTTTTTTTTTTAGAGGCCAGTGTGCACATCTTCAGCTCAGCTTTAATTTCTTTCCATGTCAGAGGCTCAAATGACAATAAGTGAAAAGATCAGGGCACCAGCAGCTCTGGAAGGCTGCTTTTCCCCCCACGCCTTTTGAGACATGCTTGTCCTAATGTCCCTTTATCCTTCCTCCACTATTGCTTTTTTTGTATGTTGACAAGCCCAACATTGAACATTTGCTGGAGTTTTCATATCGATATTATGTTATATTGCCATTACTGAACAGTTTGGGGCTTTGTGGCTAGCTACCATGACAATAGATGCACAGCCTGGAACCAGTTTTAGTTAATTAGAGTCAATCAATCCAAACTTTGCTAACTTACTCATGTGAAACAATAGTATAATGAAGCAAAGTCTGCAAGATGATTGGGAAACACAAATTATTGCACCCTGATAAATTAAATGTGACTATTGCAAAACCTTCCTTCTAAATGAATACTCTGAGAGGGAATGTATGGGTGAATAAACATAATTTAGAATATAGGAAAAAAGAGAAGCTGTTATAACCCCACTTCAATGTTTTCATTTTTATTTAAGAGAAATAAAAAGCCAGATTGCCCTATATAAGGGACCAAATGGATATAAGATCTTTAGGATTAAAATTTTACACTAAGTTATCTTACAAAATTGACCCCTCACCACTGGCAAGCTAATTTTCACAATACATATCATGTCTGAAAAGTGGAATAATTTTGTTTTGTATGCCCTTCACAACTGCTTATTTTTCAAAGCTACTTGCTAAATGTTTGTCTGACCTTGACAGGGTCAAGAGAAAGCCCCAACCCCCCACAAGCTGGGATGCTGCTGTCAAGGCAGTCTTTTCTCACAGACAAAAAGACTTTTTGCCCCCTTTTAGGATCATAAGTACTTTCCCAATGTTTGGCATTCAGCTTCTGTACCAGAAGATAATTCTTCTTTCTCATCTATTTTCTCTCAATTTTCTAAAAGCAGTAGTTTTAGAACAATAGAATCCAGTTGATAAAAGCAGTGCAAGGATGGCGTTTACATTTTTGTATTAAAATTGCCCAGTGGGTGCTGAGCTGGCCTATAATAAGCCAAGCCAATGGGTCATGGCTTTCACAGACTTTTAATTTTGTCCAGTATCCTTCTTATAATTTTTAATTTACAGGATGCCCTTCACATGTGCTACAGCTTCCAAAAAGACACATGTGGCAAAGAGCTGAGGTTCTGTCCTGAAGAGACGAATACAGTGATATACAGGACATGAAATACAGATGAAAAACATGGACCATCTGAGCCACAAAGAATCCTCAGAATTAAAGCACACAGGATTTAAGGAGCAGTTTTAAGAGAAAGGGAAGGAACTCACATATGATGGCTTTACAAATCAGAACAAGATTTGAAAAAAGAGATTTATTGCCCAATTTATTTTCTGTGTAGATATCATATTGTCAGTTTGACCAACCACCACTTTTCAAAAGTAAAAAACTTTTTCTGCACATTGATGTAGTAACAGATTTTCAGGGAAAGGGGTTATGTGGGGGACAGGGCAGAAATTTATTTATTCTAGATAAAAATTTAAGGAGGCCTTGAAGCTTATTGGATGTGAAGAAGTCCATGCTCTAGGCTAAAGTTCTTTCCCAGTTGTTTCCTGAATAATCAGTCCTGAAGTTTATGAACCTTTGGATTGCTGAATCATGGGTATGTTACGTATGAGAAGGTGGGATATTTTCTGCCCCATTACAAAAGTAACCATATTTTCCTGCCACGACTATTTGTACATTGCTTTAATCACATGAGGGCAGAGTAGGAAATGTTACAGAGGAATAAAGTTGAATGATACTTCCCTTTCTACCCATTTCAGTGCTACTTGGATTCTGCTTTTCATGCAGAGACTAATCTGAATTTAGTTTTGAAATGCTTCTCCCTGTGAAAGCAGATGAAAATCTGGGTCTTGTCTACATGTTGCTAGTGCCCAGGCTGCTCAGCAACTCTGGATACATTTTGGAAAAAAACAAAAACAAAAACCAAAAAAACCCCAACCCAAACCAAACCAACAAAACAAAACAAAACAAAACAAACCTAAAAAAAAAAAAAAAACCCAAAAAACTGAATCATTTAAGAGTCTCCAAATTAGGGCATTGGCTAAAAGGAAACCTGAGATACCATTTTTACATATCACAGTTGGATTCCTAAAGCTAAGGCTGTCAGCTGCTAATACCAAATTTAATCAAAACAAGCTGACAGACATTTCTCAAGTAGTTCAAAAGATCTAAAATGATATCTGTCTCTGCAACTCAGCAAAGAAGTTAAGAAAACTATTAAAATAAAAGGTGAATATTAACAGGGAAAATGTATTAGCACCTGAAATAATTTACACTATATATACCTCCTATGTACACCTTTTATATATATCCAGTAAGAATTTTTTACAGTAATTTCACTAGCCTTATTTCCTTTCTTCCATGTTCTGGATTTCACACACTGAACTGCAAACACATGTGAAATGCAGCTATGCATTAAATCTGTGAGTTAGAGAAAGTACTCATATAATATGTTCAGTAAATGCACAGGCCTGGTTACAAGTAATCAGGATTTTTAACACCTGTTCTGCCATAACTATGCATTAGTGAGACATGGGAATTATATAAAGCATACTTCTACTGTTATAGATATTGGTAGAGAATTTTAAAAAGAAACAAAGTCCGTGGAAGCACTAGGAAATGAAATACAGAGTCACTTCATAAAGTAAATCTGGGAAGGTGGATCTCAGAAATTGGGTCATTTTCTTGCTTAGAGCCTAAAAAAAAGGTCCTTAAACTCCAGGGGGCCAAGCCTCAATTGTATATGCAACATGAGTATGGATGATGCTGTTTTATACATATATTTAGAGAACAGTAGCTTCTTTAAATATCCCTTGGATGGGAACTCATCTGAATCCAGTTACCTTCACTGATATGCATCTGACTGAATAAGCTGCAACATGACCTTGCAAATTTAATTCTTCAGTAGAATAATGATGAGAAATTAAACCATCCATTTTGCTCTGACTTCTCTATATTCTTCATCTTAAAATTACCCCTAGGCATCCAGCCCCTCCTCCCCACCCCTCCAACACTTTTTGTTTGTTTGTTTTAAAACATGGGAATCATCATAGATAGAGAATTACTGCAGTGCTCCCAGATGGGGGCAAGCAGACGTTGTAGGGATATCAGTATCCCTACACTGCTCTGTTCTTTATATATGCCTTTTTCCTTACCCATCATTGACCCGACCACGTCCTCTTGCAGTTACTTAATAACTGTGAAGACTTTGCTGATAGCATGCTGTTCACAAAATAGGTTTCTCAACCTTAAATACACAATAGAAATACCCTTTGTTTACTTTACACTAGTCATACCAATGAACACAATTCATATTTGCATCTTAATTTCATGCAGATGCAAAGTTTAGTCAGCTTCTAGCAATATACACTAAGAATGGGACTGATGATTATGCTCAATTACACAACTGTTAATGACCATTACCAGGAAATGGGTGAACCTGTTTTATTTGCTATAAATTGCACTGGTTCTTCTATTGCCTTCTTATCTTCTTTGTCAAAAATCCCCATGTAATGCAGTTTAGATCCACATGGCTGTAACGGGGGAATAAAACTACTACTTAAATAATTCCTCCATCTAGTGACAATTATGTCATTCCCTAAATAATTAAGTTATCACTCAGTGGAATAAAGGCAGCTTTCTGTAGTTCCTTCATTTCACTGAAGGGCCTGCTACAGATTTAATCATAATTTAAGAACACCTATGGTTTTTCTAACTTCAACCAAAAAAATTATTCCTTCAAAAATTCTGCCATG